>CM060658.1:25680080-26280080 GCA_030686955.1 Odontamblyopus rebecca
TGCAGATTCGTCTCAACCCGCTAACGAAATCACAAAACAACAAGAAAAGTTTAACGTTGTCTTTTTCCAATACCATTTTGGGGGGTTTTACTGAGGTATTTCTATTACTTATTTCTATTGCATTTTATTTTTACTTCTTTGACACCAGTTTTTTTTCTTATTTTGAATTTATTATTACCATTTATTAGGGATGGGACGAGACAATTTTCATGAGACGAGACACGCCACGAAATTGGGTCCCCAAAAATGAGATGAGACAAGATTTTGACATAATTTGTTATAAATGTTGGTTTCATTTATTTTATCTAATACTTTAGCGGTCATTGTAGACTGCTTTTTGGAACTATGGCTTCTCAGATTGTATCTCACCAGCTCTTAACACTTTCTGTCCGAGCCAAAAGATAAATTCTAAGGGAAAATGTCTCACGAGATCATTTTTCTTACATGTGCACAATCTTGTGGTGTTGTTGTAGTTTTGTCTTGCAAGATCTTGTGGAATGAGGTCTTGTACCATCCAGTATTTATATTGTCTCATGATACAATATCATGGTATGAACCTCAAGGTATGATATTGTGGGAAAGCTCATGATATGGTGGGGAGGCTCACAATATTACAGTATTCTACATAATAACAAGACTGACATTCTAAAATGCTTTGACCAGTCATTTGGTGCAACACTTATTGTTATTAGGGATGGAACGATATCCAAATCTCTCTGTACGATATTTTCACCATATACATCTCACTGTACGATATTTATTGCACAAAACTGTGAATCTGCTACTTTTTCCTCTAAAAATGCCTTCACAAGTCTTAATCCAAAGAATGAAGATTTCAAAGTGCTTAGAACAGTTATTTCTTCATGTAGTCTGCACTGAAACAGAGCAAAGGATCATGGTCTATGTACTTCCCTCTGTTCTTTTAGCTATTTCTGCATCAGAACTATTAATTTAAGCAAATAGACTTGTGATTCGCTATATCGTGATGGTCCACGATATTATTGTGAGACCTTTGACGATACAATATCACCATATTACAGTTATTGTTACATCCCTAATTATTACTCTTTATTATTATATTATATTGTGATGTGTGAGCTACTGTGTCCAAATAATTTACTTTGTGGATCAATAAAGTCTAAGACAGTATATCAGTATATGTATAACAGTGCAACTCTGATACGATACCAATACTTGACATTATTATACTCATAGTGTGAAGAAGCAGAGTAAAGGTACGCAATTGTTACAGTAAAAGAGCAAAAAAAAAGACCAATTCTAAAGAAAATTTACAAGAATAAATTACATTTTGAGGACTAAAGTATCGTGTAGCGAAAAATGTGCAGTATCAGCAGAATTGGTATCGGAACAACCCTAGTTTAAAGGAGCACTGCGCAAGTTTTCTGGTGGAAGTTCTGCTACCTGCTTGTCTCCACGGAGATGTAATTTTTTATGTTTAAAGGCATATCATGGAACATTCCAACATCTCCATTACGACAAGCAGATGATGGACCCTCCACCAGAAAAGCAGCGTAATGCACTTTTAGGAAATCAACTTTTAAGTCAAGCGACAGAGGTGTGCCCACTGACATTTTGTGTTTTTACCCAAAGATAATGTTTCTTGAGGCACAGGTACGATTGCGTCATGTAGAGTCTTCGGGCTGGAGCTAGGACGACTTTGGAAAGGTCAGACTTGGATTTTTACATGTTTTAGTCATTCGTATCTTAAAAGATTATTACAGGCGGTTTTATAACTCAAAAATACCTAGAAATGGCAGAATATGCTGGTTGTTCTGGTTTAAAATAGACTTATTATGCAAAATCGACTTGGGCACGACATTTTTCAGCTCAGTCTGAGTTTTCACCGCCACTGGTACACACCCACTGCTCTCTACTTACTTCATTCGCCAGCTTTATTTCCTTCATCGATAATACGTGTAGGATTTGGCAGCTTCACGTTAATATTTAGATAGAAAAAAAAATCTGCTGTTTGTTTGCATGACATGGAGCTGTCCATCTGAGGTGCTGACTCTTAGCTGTGACGACGAGAAGATTCAGCGTTAAAATCTGCATATGTCTTTCAAAAACAGCCTCTCAATTGATTCCAGAACATGAAAAAACTTTGTAAAGTGCCTATGACAGGTCTGACTACTCACTTACGCTGTTTATATTTAAGATATTATTAAAAATAGTATTCCTTTATTTGGTTGAAATCATGTTTTTGTGCCAAATCAATTCAGAACTCTCTAGACACTAGACCTCTGATTCCTGTAATTTTCAGCCTATTTCTCAACTTTCCTTTTCAAATTGCTCCTTGGTTGGCATGAAACTATAATTTATATTTACAGCAGGTTTTATCCCACCAAACTAAGTTGATATTAGAGAATCATATGCACTATAACACTTCTAAGTATGTATTTTTCCTCTTTTCTTGGACTTCGCAGCTCTCTTCCCTCTCACTCTGCTATAAGGACCTATAAGGACCATGTTTATTCCACCTGTAGTTCCGTTCCGCAGGTCCAGTCTTCACATATAAGTGGTCTCATGATGATTGGGGCCACTGTACCGTTAGTTCTTGTAAATGTTCGAATTTTTATACAGCGATTTTCTACTTTCGAGGCTTTACATCAAGGCAACACTCTCACACATTCAAATGCAGGTGTACGCAGACACTGGGGGCGAGGGGGGTTAAGTGCCTTGCCCGAGGACACAATGACAGTGTTCATCCGCTGGGGCAGGAATCGCACCGCCAACCTGTGGGTACATGGATCTGATCACTCTCCCAATGATAAAGTATGACAGTCCATTTTACGCTCTTATAATCCTAGACCTACGTATAGAAATGGTCGCTTTTCTTCTGGTTCATGTGAAATTTAAAGTGCACTGTGTAACTTTTTAGTTGGAGGTCCGTCACCTGCTTGTTTCTATAGAGATGTCACTGCTTTGGTTCGGATGTTCCACCATATGATATTAAACATCTCTACCTTATATTTATTCGATGATAAGTGGTTTTAGCTCAAAAATACCTAGAAAAACGGGCATTCTGACTGAGAGCGGGGTCGCCTCTCCACAGATCGGACCTGTAACTTGGTCTGGTTTGACGGACCCTCCACCAGAAAAGTTACACAATGCATCTTTAAGTGAAGCATCCAGAGATCAGTAAACTATAGACTCTCCCCGTTTTCTTCATCTCCATATCACTGTAGCGTCCCGTTATGTTCAGCAAATCAACAATTCCAACCGTACCTCAGTTTTCATCATTTTCCCAATGAGGCACAACTCTGAGCTCACTGATTAGAAGAGACGAGGGCGCCAAATTCAAGGTGATTCCAAACAGCACATACGCATGCAGGCTTCATTTTACCGACGATCACGTTTACTTCAGTGGGTTTGCTCACAGTCGGTCAGGAGCTACACTAGAAGTCGTCATCGTATCTTTCCAAACGTCTTCCTGGTTTGTGATGTAAGAGTGAATAGAGTCTATTTTCAAGTGTCTTCCAGAGTCTGAATTCTTTTATTCAGAATCGCACATCATCAACACTGACATCTGTGGTTTGGAGTTCTATCTTCTTGGACCAGATAGTTTTGCGCAAAACAGAACTGAGGAAGTGTCCTGTAGGGAGCTGAAATGTCCTCAAGTCTGCAAACTTTGTACAGGTGGCTACATTCTACAGCTTCTTCCTTTTGGCCTCCACCCCATCTAGAATAATAATGCAATGGATTGATACAGAACTTTCAAGACCCGCAGAGTGCTTTGTTATGAACTCTGCTGTGCTGTTAAGTTACTATTGTAGCCGGACGAAAGCAAGACTACCAATCTGTACACCAACACCCACACCACAACTAGGTAATGTGGGTAAAAGGACACAACAACCGTTTTTTCCACGGCTGCCCCACTGTGGCTCTTGGTGTTCCCAGCGGTTTCCCATCCAAGTCCTAAACAAACCCAGCCCTACTTATCTTCTGAGATGTGACGAGCTCAGGCTTTGACACGAATAATGTCTTTCCTTGTTCCTTACTGAGTTGCAAAAAAAAAGACTTTTTATGTTTTGTGTAAACCCAAAGGAATAGTCTCTCTTTAGTGAAAAACACAGCCACTAAATGTAAGATAAGTTACAGAGTTTTTATTTGCGAGTGTCCCGGCCATCACATCCCCACTCCTTATGATAAACTGGGGTGACGTGGGTTAAGTGTCTTGCCCAAGGACACAACAGCAGCATTCATGGATGGGAGCTGGAATCGTACTGCTAAACTGTGGGTCAAAATGATCGAACTGCTTAGCTAACAATGTTTTTTTAATTTGTTTTTTAATGTTAAGAAAAGGTTTCGAACCGCCAACCGTCTGCTGAGTGGCCACTGTCTCCCATTAAGACAGAAGGTGGTATAGATTACATGAGGGAGACTATAGGCTACATGACAGGTCAGATCTATGGAGAGTCACCCTTATTCACAGAGAGAATTATTGCATTTATGAGCAATCTAAACACCCGTAATGAGTAAATGCTAGACGGATATGTTTAATGTCATACCATGGAACATTCCAGGTAAAGCAATAACATTTTGGAGACAAGTTGGTGATGGACCCTCCACCAGAAAACTTGCGCAATGCACCCAGTGTTGTAATACAGTGGTCCCTTGTTTATCATGGGGGTTACGTTCTAAAAATAACCCGCAATAGATGAAATCCGCAAAATAGTCAGCTTTATTTTTTACAATTATTATATATGTTTTAAGGCTGTAAAACCATTCACCAAACACCTTATACACTTTTCTCAGACAGGCTCCACGATCTAAACTGAGGAGCAGAGGGGGAAGCACTCTGTGATCTAAAATGAGACGAAAAAACGAAAATCGATTACGCAGAACAGCCATTCAGGGCGTAGAACACAATGCGCGTTCATACAAAAAAAGCAAATTTGCACAAAAAATTATCCGCGAAACAGCGAGGCCATGGACCACGTTATAGTGAGGGACGACTGTATTACAAAATTACATTTAAGTCAACAAAAATAAACCTTCCCTCCTTTTTTTTTCTTTTTCAAACCACATTTACATGATTAATAGGTCCTATGTTGTGTTCTGCAATGCTATTGGACGGCAGAATAGGTAAAAGGCCCGTTTATCCGGCCATAAAGTCAGTCGAGTTGGGAACCTGCCACCTTGTTGTTTTTGGATGAGTTAAATCAAGACTCAAGTAAATAAAATGTTTGAAAAAAAAAATCTGTCATAACTGATGTGTGTAGAATCTGATTTTAGGAGATTGAGATTGTGCAATTTTTAGTTTGTTTGGTCTTATGCTGCACAGTCTGACAACCTGGAGCTGATGATGCCTTTTACAACAGAACTATCTTAAAAATTGCTCTAAGTGTGACTGTGACTCATTCTCACAGGAAACTCAATATTCACAGTCTCCATCACAGTTCAGCAGGTGTCAAAACAAATAAGCAAGGTGCAACTGAACCAACCAACACAGAAGCAAGGTTATGAGTTATATTTTCATTTTTGTTTATTTAAAGAAGAAGTGTGACACAAAACTGAACTGATGCAAATTGCATTAATTAAAAAGAGCCGAAAGGGAAAATAAACTCCATCAGATCAGCTCCTTTACCCGGGATTTTGTCATACAGGAAATTTGTCTGAACCTTGTGTTAAAACTTTTCTGGTAGAGGGTCCATCAAATGCTTTTTAAACCTTTCAGTCTTCATGGGGACCAAACCAGACAAAGTTACAGATCTATGGAGTGGTGACCCCACTCACAGTCAGAATGTCTGTTTTTCTTGGTATTTTTGAGCTATAAAACCACCTGTAATTGAACTCTCACACACATTAATATACTAGTGTACGCAGATACTGCATTCAAGGTGGGCAAAGTGTCTTGCTCAAAGGCTCAATGGCAATATGCAGTGGTGGAAGTGGGGTTCTAACTGCTGACTTTATCTTATCGACACTACAGTACTAACATTTCAAAGTTGTTTTTTTAAATAGACTCGATACTCAATACTAATTTCAATACTGCAATAGAATGTGATTTTTATCATTAAATAAATAGTATTTTCTTTGATATTACTATGTAATACTTTTTCTTATACTAGAAAAAAATAGAATATCATCAAAAAGTTTATTTTTTGTCTCTCATTTCACTTTTGCTCTGAGTCTATACAACATATGGGTTTGACTTTCTGACATGAGAACTTTTTCATGATATTCTAATTATTTAAGATGGACTAGAATCTGCCTATGTAATCTCTCAGTCGTCCAGATAGTTTCCATAGTGGTTCATGGGCCAATGCCAAGTCATAGCCTTCTTGTCTCCATGGAGACAAGAAGGCAGTGAACCCTCCACCAGAAAAGTTACATACTGTAGTACACGTTTACACTAGGGATTTACGATATTTGATATAATATCGAATTGTTCGATACTGGTCTCATGATTCGATACACATGTCCGTTCGATGCACATGTCAATATGTTCCTCCATGTGCTCTGTGTTGTCATTTATTTTGGTGTGAAAGGGAAACAGTTATCACAGAAACCTTTTCAGATGCAGCAAGAAAACAGCTCCACAGGTGAAATGTTCTAACAGAGGTTTTATCTTTCATTCACTCTTTATTTTACGTTGATAGACCCAGGAATGACAAAAATATTCACTTTAAAATACTTTAGAATCGCGTTTGGCTTACATTGGCTTTAATTAAATGCACTTATAGATGCACACACGACGCAACTCGCGATATATGCAATCTATTTCTCAGACTCTGTCTCATAAGTTTTAGTCAGAAAACGGTCCACTGAGACATTTCTATGTAATATAACATAGTTTTTCGAGTCCAGGGGCAGGAGGAGGAGCTACTGGAAGGACATTGCTGGAAGGACACAGGCATGTGAGCCTGAAGTGCAGAGTTACTAGTAACAATTGTAGTTCTATTGGGATTTGTTTTGTTTTGAAGTGTAGAGTTCATAGTTACAATTGTAGTTCTAATGGGGTTTGTTTTGTTTTCTTTTAAAGTGTAGAGTTCCTAGTTACAATTGTAGTTCTAATGGGGTTTGTTTTGCTTTGAAGTGTAGAGTCCATAGTTACAATTGTAGTTCTAGTGCGGTTTGTTTTGTTCTGAAGAGTAGAGTTCATGGTAAAAGTTGTAGTTCTACTGGGTTTTGTTTTGTTTTGAAGTGCAGAGTTCATAGTTCCAATTGTTACTCTATACATTTTTTATTTCTCCCGTATTTAAAAAAATATATATACACGCTTGTGGACTGACTCAACTGACAGATTGGGAAAGGGGAAATGAATGTCACATAATCTTGATTTGTTCAGTATTATCATGATTATTGTTGTTGTTATGAAATTAGTGTTCATGACGAGTTATGTATGGCCATTTAACATTTTCAAGTGAATAACCTACACATTTATGAGAAATATTTTTATAGTTTGTGTCATCTGGTGCACCCCTCACTGGTTGTGAATGGTTGGTGCAACTGGCTCATATGGATAATCCGGCCTTGATGTGAGAGTGAGGGAAGGAAGGAGGGAAAGAAATCATCAAATCATCATCAAAGAAGGAAAAGTCTGATAGCGTTGCTTCCGTACCGCTCTATATTAAGAGACTGGCTATATTATAAAATATAAAATAGCCTGAGAAAGCTCTGTTCTTATTTTCACTGAATATAAATTCTGAGCTGTGAATCATTGAACTAAATGAACTAAAACACTTCACACATAAACTATAACTGTACAGTAGTTGTGCTGTAATGTAATGTATGTATTGTATCATTAACATCGTAGTGTTATTATATTATACTGATTAGCAGAAATAATTCCATGAGATTTTTTTTGCATCTTAAAACGTATCAAAATCGAATTGATATCATAGCCCATATATCGATACATATCAAACTGTGGGAAAACCATATCGCTGGGTCCCTACTTTACACCATCCTATTAAAAGCAAAATCTCTCTTTTAGATACAGGGTCATTTTATGTCACAGATAATCTCATGTCCTGTCAATCATATTATCTTTGTGTTCCTTACCACCTCTACCTACAACTGAGCTGAATTGTGTGTTACTTTATTTCTCTAGTTTATTATTCTGCCTTATTTGACACCAGTCTCTTGCTATTTTTGCTACTGTTTAGAATTATTATTACCATTTCTACTTTTTCTCTTTGTTATTGTAATATATTGTGATGTGTAAGTAATTTCCCTTGTGGATCAATAAAGTTTGTCTAAGTATAAGTCTAGATGTGCTTGGGACCAACTGTACTCCCACACACACGGTTTATTTTTATTTTATCATTATTTTATTTTATTTATTTCCTTTTTTTTGGTCTGCAAACTGTCCCACTAGATCTTCTGTCTTGTCGTTTGACTTAGTTTGTTGTTTTGGACCCATAATCTTGCATTTAAGAATGTTTAAAATGTATGCATGCTTTAAAGGTGCACTGTGTAACTTTATGGTTATGGTTCACCTGCTTGTTTCTATGGATACATCACTGCTCTGCAATGTTCCACAGTATGGCATTAAACAGCTCTACCTTACGTTTATTCTATTACAGGTGGTTTAACAGCTCGAAAATACCTGTGAGCGAAACTGTGAGCGGGGTCGCCTCTCCGCGGATCTGACCTGTCGCTTGGTTTGGTCTCCATGAAGATAAAAATGTTTAATGCCACACTGTGACGCATTCTAGACAAAGCGATAACGCAGCAAACGTTAAGGAGACAAACATTTGACGGACCCTCCGCCAGAAAAGTATATCCAAAATAAATACTTAAAAATAAAACCAAATTCTGGTCAAAGTTTCTATAACCTCCAAACAGTGACAGAGGAAGGCATTTCATTTCCACTGGCCTCACATAAACTTTGAAGGCTTGATTAGAAGAATGCCCCTCTACCCTGGTCTCTGCCCGTCTGTTTGAGCTGGCATGGAGGTACCACGTCTTCTGCCAGCAGCCCCATCGCTTTGAAATTTAATTGGCGCAGAATCTTTTTTTATGACAACACTTAATCAGACTCCTTTGTTAAACTGACAAAAAGAAAAGCCCGCTGTGAAATTCACCGCAATTCAAAAAATAATTAGTTATCAGGAAAATGGATACCAGTTCTGGTCTTTGGAGCTTCTGTTGCAAAGATTTATTTCAGAAATCGGTAATATTCAAAAGGAATAATTAAAAAGTTACCAGGGCTACCGCATTGTGTAACTTTTCATTGAGGTGTTATTGCTTTGTGTGGAATGTTCCACAGTATGGCATTAAACCTTTCTATTATTGTTATTAGGTTCTTTTTTTTCTTTGTTTACATACCTGACACTTTCAAAAGCTCAATAGCGCTCTTCCTCAGAGTGTTCATGTGAAGTTGCTGTGAAGTGTCTGGTCAGCTGAGTTAAACAGGTTTTGACGTTGTTTTCCTACCAGAGGAGGCGGGACGACAGCGCCATCTGCAGTCCAACTTCCTTAAGACAGTATCTTAGGTAGTAAAAAAGTTCCCGGTTCATAGTCCCCTGGGCACGTTTCTGTATTTTAATTGCCTCTTTAAAAGGATAGTTCGAAGCAAAACAATTATAACAGCAGATTGTCCATGTGAATGTCTGTGTGGATAGAATCATTTCAGAAGAAAAACCAACCGTTGCATTTGAAGGATTTATGTCTGAGCAGCAGCAGTGAGTTGTACTTCCTGATCGAAAGCTCGGCAGCCGCGACTTATATATGAGAAAATAGTCCCTCAACATGCGATGATTCACGCGATGCAAGTTTTTTTTCCCACAATGTTATTGGTTTCCAAATAAGAGATTTATAACTACACAGTAAATGGTATACCATATATATAGCAAATGCAGCAGCAGAGCAGGAACCAGCATTGTGTGCTGGTTCCTGCAGAAGAAGATGAAAGAAGATAAAATTCTACCTCAGCGGATTAGGGAACTAGTCCCAGAGTCTCAGGCTTACATGGATCTGCTGGTGTTTGAGAGGAAGCTGGATCAGACCATCATGCGCAAAAGTCTGGACATCCAGGAAGCTCTCAAAAGGCCCATCAAGCAAAAAAGAAAGCTTTAGACACAAAGACATTTCTCTTATCCAGGACCGTTCAGAAGAAACAGTCTCTTTCCACGATAAAGCACATGCGATGCAAGGTTAGTTTTATTTCAAACATGATTCTCTGGACACAGACATTCACATGGATAGTCTGGAGTGCTAATAGTTTGCCTCGTGTGCACTGTGGAGTGGGTAAGACTGTTTTAGTGGCAGGACAACTATGACCATTGACATGCACTAGCCTAGCACCAGCAACCTCTCCAAATACAAGGACTGGATGAAATAATTAAAAAAGTGTCTCCACATGTCTCTCACTCTATGGCTCACAAGGAAATGAGGCCCTATGTCCAAAATTCCAAACTGTCCCCTTTAGTCCAGTGACGATATTTGTTGTCCTCTGTCCCAGTGATGTTTGCTCCGTCCCGGTCCATAATGTGGTTCTCTCTTTTACAGTGGTCACAAATGGACGATTTGAGTTGCTCCTATTCTCCTTTGTGTTTTCCTGTTCGTCCTTCTCGCATTCTGTCCTATGTTCCTTTTTCCGTGTACTGAACGCCCTCCCTGTTTCCCCAATGTATGTTTTACTGCAGGACATGCACAGTATTTCGTACATGACATTACTATTACGCTCCAGTTCTATTTTATCTTCTGGGTGGATGAGTAATTGCCTGAGTTTTCAGTATGGTTTCTCTGGTGTGTTGATATTCTGTTTTCTCATTTGCCTCTTCACTTTTTCTACTGAGCAATCGAAACTGTCAGGCATGAAAAGAAACTCTTGGTCTGAAAAAAGAACCTAATAACAGAAATGATTAGAAGACCAAAAAACCTCACTGGACCAAGTTACAGGTCAGATCTGCAGAGAAGCGACCACGCTCACAGTCAGAATACATGTTTTTCCAGGTATTTTTTAGCTATAAAACCACCTTTAATTGAATAAATGTAAGGTAGAGCTGTTTTTGCAATGACATATCTATAGAAACAACCAAAAAGTCACACAGCGCAAGACTTCCCCATAAATTACCCATAATATAACGTTTTAGCACCGGGGACCAAATCAAATATTTAGCGTGCTCTGTGAACTAATGGGCCTGTTAACACTTTTATGGACACGTATAGGAGTTTTACAGTATGTCATTATTTAAAAAGTACAGTCATTTAAATATGCTTCAGGTTTCAATCTGCTGTTAAGACAAAGTGCCTTCAACCAAATACACCGAATGAGTCGAAACAGCCAGATTTACACTTAGTCAAACTTTACTGATCCACAAGGGAAATTATTTAGACACAGCAGCTCACACATCACAAGAAATAGAATAACAAAGAAAAAAAATATAACTGGTAATAATAAATTCAAGGTAAGTGTCAAAAATACCAAGGGAGCTGGAATACTAGATTGAAAAGAGACAATAAAAACAGACACAATTTCCACAAGACGAGATACGGGACTGGGTCCACGAGAACGAGACAAGATGAGATTTTAATGTAATTCCTAATGTAGAAATTTCACGATTCAGTTTCCAATTTGGTCCTCACATTTTTTTTACTTCTTGGATTTGAGTTTGTTTCCATTCTAGTACTGCTTTTTGGAACTGTACTACCCCTTTTCCACCAAGGCAGTTCCAGTGTTGGTTCGGAGCCAGTGCCACATCTTGAACCAGTTCTGGCCCTGAAGAACCAGCTCCAACTCAGCACCAACTAAAGACTGGTTCAGAAATAAGAACCGGTGACGTAGGGTGCTAGAGGTGTGGTTATAGTGAGGCATTTCCATAAGAAGGCATGCGTAATGGTACGTGACACCTTTGCATTTAAATTCAGACGCCCCGACACGCATCTTGGACGTTATGTTTTCCCAGTCAAAAGAGTGACTTTAATGCATTTATTACATAAAAGACATCAGCGGAGCAATGGACCGCTGAGCTCCAGGCCCATGGTGCTCTGACCCGCGGTGCTCTGGTCCATGGTGCTCCCACTCGCGGTCTCCCGGCCCATGGAGCAATAATTACTTTTTGGGAACGCATCCTTTGCCGATGGTAATGACGAAGAGCTGTATGTCTTCATCTTTCGATTAACAAGAATGTTTGTAAAATTAATATTGTTGTTATCAGAGCTGTTGGATTGCTAGGACAGCGGTAGCGCATGCAAGGATGTAGCGACATAGCACGTAGCTGGTGGAAAAAAACAAGCCGGTTCTTGGATAATCAGCAGGAAGCACTAGCACCATACTGGCACAAGCACCAGCCCAAAACCAGCACCTGGTTCGTTGCGGTGGAAAAGAGGTATAAAAGAGATGTAACTCCTCAAAAGTGGTATAAGAGATGTAATTCCCCAACAAGTATGACTTTTTTGTCCAATCCAAATGTAAAATCTCACAAGATAATTTCTTGTGGCAATTTGGGCTCACAACATCTTGCCCCATCCCTACTCTTCACGCATCGGACCCGCTAGTCTCCTTGGTTATTGGATACGTTTGATGCAAAATTTCAAAAAAGCGATTTGGAGGCGAGCAGGTGGCAGATCCTCCAGCAGAAATGTTAAACAGTGCAAATTTAAATCTTACAATAAAATGGAAACAACAGTGGGAGTCTTTTGATCATTTAAAATAAAGTAGAAGTGAATTTATGATTCAAGGAAACCAATTACAACATTCTGTGAACAATTACAAAACAATTATACAGCCACTATTAGAAAGCCAAAAGAAAGCCATAAGGATCATTCATGGGGTAGGATACAGGGACCACACCAATTCATCATTTTTACAGTCAAAATGATTCAAACTAAAAGGCATTATTGAATTACAGACTATACAAATCTTATTTAAGGCAAAACACAGACTATTACCTGCAAATATTCAAAGGCTGCTTAGAGAGAGGGAAATTTTGAGATAACATTTGAGAGGGAATTTTTATTATAAAGTTAGAAGGGTGAAAACAAAGAGGAGAGGTTTCTGTATGTGGAGTAAGATTGTGGAATAAGTTAAATGTGGAGCTCAAGGAATGTCCAAAAAGTTTTAAAAAAATGTTACTAATGAAGAAGCGTCTTTTTGAGACACTTATTTTTATTGTTGGTTTGAAAGGAACTATCTAATGTTTGATCAGAACAGTATAATTTAAATGTGAACGATGACTTAGGTCTCTGTAAAGTTGCTTGGTTAAGTCCTAAACAGGAAGTGAAAAAGGGACTATTTCTAATTTTAGAGGAGTGGGTTTTAAAACATTTTTTACTTCTTCCCACTTCTTTTCAGGCATGTAAACAAATTTGATCGTCCTTGTTTCAATTTTTTGTTTCTTGTATTTGGAGTTTGCATGTCTGTACATGTGGTTTTGTGTACTATGGTCGAAATAAACCAAACCAAAGAACTGGGGCGATAGCAGCTCAGTTGGTCGAGCATTTGATCCAAAGGTTGGTGGTTTGAATCCCACTCTTGACATAAACATCATTGGCTGAGTGGTCAGATCTACTGGTTGGTGCGATTCCAGCTCCCACATATGAATGCTGTCATTGTGTCTTTGAGCAAGACACTTAACCTACCTCGCCCCCAGTGTCTGCGTACACTGGTGTATGAACATGTGTGAATGGGTGAGTGATTCCCCATTGTAAAGAGATCTGAGTGCCTTGACGGTGGAAAAGTGGTATATAACAATGTGAAATAACAAGGCCCACTTTTTTGCTGAAAGTCAGACACCTAAACAGAACCATGAACGTGAAAATGTGTTAAATCCTTTTTGTGTTCTTTCTAAAGTTTTCAGACAAACTTTTGTAATGTGTGCACTGTGTCATCATAGCATCTTCTGAACAGTCCATCATAAACATACAGGCAGAACACCCCCCTGCACTGCAAAGTATCTACCATCTATTCCGGGCAAGTCCAGTCCCCGTCTGACTCTGCTTTAGTTGTAGGGAGTATTGTAGCTCTGATGACATAGACCAAGACAACGAAAGTTCACATTTTCAAGCGCCTGTGATCAATACGAGCGGTAGTTCAGTTTAGGAGTTTGATTATCAACAAGGAGGTTACTCAGTTAGTTTATTTTCTTCAGTCAGTTAACATAATCATTAATCATATTACAATGATTAAACCCAGAAATTCTGCATAGCACAAAGTTATTCTACAGACCGAAGGGGTTAAGGCTGAAGTATGACAATTATTTTGCCAAACCCTATAAACATATAGAATAAGATACAAGATGGCAGAACTATTTACAAAAACAAAACAAAAAACGTGACTGAAAAACTGTTGGTTAATGCAAACTACTATGCAACGTTTAACAGCAAAGATCAGCTCACCTGTCGTAGTGCCAAACAAGTCCGCTCTTTCTGGGCAGATTCTGTTAAAACGAACCTTAGATCAAGTCTAACTTTAGTAACAGAGCTTTAGACAGTGCAGTGCTTACATTTAGCCTCAAACCCTGAGGAAATGTTGATGACATCAGCTGCAAATTACAAGTGATAAACTAAGGAAAGTCAGTTGTCTTGCCTGACTCAAAGTAGCTACCGAGGATGTACAGAATGGGGCCAGGGAAGGACAATTGAGGCACATTTTCAAAGGTCTGAATTTACCGAGCTGTGGGCATATAAAGTTCAACACAATACTTCAAAGCGGCTTCACTTCTATGTCCATGGGCAAGTTTGCAATGGACAACACCAGACAGAAAACCGCCAAACCACCGCTCGCTCTTCCATCTTTATTACATTACTTTCTGATCTACGTTAGAATGTTATTTCCTCATCAAAATCATACCTGGAGGTTCGTTTTGTTTCATTCCCCCATGTTTAGCACCTTAGTACCTTTAAAAATGCCAGGCTAACCACAAACTTAGCACTGTCAGCCTATACTGCTTATGCCGCATTATCTCTAACAATGTTTTGGGACTAGCTCGAGCAAGACGAATCGCAAAAACGGTCTGCAAACAACAACTCCAGCTTACTACTACCAGTGCGGCAGTGTGGTGTTTCTTGACCTATATAAAACCGGACGGGTGGGGCTAAATATAGCGGTAGCTGGTTTTCACCGAGGACAGATGTTAGGACAGAAAACTGAGATAATGTGGATGCCAGCTCCTAAAAACATACTGCCTGTCCAATGGAAAAGCAGTGACAATATGTGTAGAGAATAATGGGAAAAATATGGTAATCCTTAAAGGTGCGTTGTGTGACTTTTCTGGTGGAGGGTCCGTCAAACACTCTTCTCCATAGAGCTACAACTGCAGGTAGAGATGGTAAGAGCATTTGTCCACTGATCTGAAGGTTGCGGGTTCGAATCCCGCTCTTGACATAAAAAAAAAATCATTGATTGAGCGGTCAGATGATTTTGACCCAGGTTGGCGGTGCGATTCCAGCTCCCACAGACAAATACTGTCATTGTGTCCTTGGGCAAGACCCTTAACCCTCGCCCCTAGTGTCTGCGTACACTGGTGTATGAATGTGGGTGAGTGGTTCCTTGTTATAAAGCGCTGTAGAAAAATGAGACCATTTACCAAATAATAAATAATAAAAACTAACTATTAAACTAAAACTAGTAAAAAATAAAAATCAACCAGTCAATAAAAAAGATAAAATAAATATATTCAAACTAATATTTTTAAATTCACAGCATAAACATTTTATTTTAATATGCTACAAAATAATAATAAATAAAATAAAAAAAAAACACTGTGTAACACTGGCATTATACCTTTCTATCTTCATGGAGACCAAACCAGACCAAGTTACAGGTCAGATCTGTGGAGAGGCGACCCCGCTCACAGTCAGAATGCTTGTATTTCTAGGTATTTTTGAGTTATAAAACCAACCGCTTTCTATGGATATGTCATTTCTCTGCTTGTAATGTTCCACAGCGTGACTTTATACAGCTCTACCTTACATTTATTCATTTACAGGGGGTTTTACGGTTTATCACAAACTGTAAGCCTCGCACGCACCACTGTGAACTTTATACACATGTGGGCAGCACTGGAAACTCGTAGACTCGCTCACTGGGCTCTGTTAATTTCTAAGAGTATTCTGCTTCTGCTCCCGTCATATCTCTGTGAATATATTCAACCAAGAGCGGCTGGACTGTATCCTTTACGCCCTCAAGAATCACTACTACTGTTTGTACCAGTGTTGGCACAGAAGCTGGTAAGGTGGCATTTGAATATTCTGCCCCCACAACATGGAACAATTTACAAAAACACTGGAAATTAAAAGAACTGGTTCCAATAGGAAAGTTTAAACTATTGCTCAAAGGTTTGGAAATGAAATCCTTGGTTTGTAAATGTTTTAAATCGTCTTATGAAATTGTTGCTTGATTGTTGTGTCCTGTAATATTTTGAATTGTATTGTTGCGCCGCTGTTTTGGCCAGGACTCCCTTGAAAAAGAGATTCTCAATGGGACTTTCTTGGTTAAATAAAAATCTAATAAATTCAAAAATACCAAGAAAAACAGGCATTCTGACTGTGAGCGGGGTTTCCTCTCCACAGATCTGACTTGTAACTTGGTCTGGTTTGGTGGGACATTCCAGACAAAGCAATAGGAGAAAAGCACCTGAAATGTTACCAGACCTTTAATAAAAAAAATAATAATAAAAAAAATACATTCAAAATAAAATAAAATAAATAAAAAAATTACATTAAAAATAAAATAAAATTAAATTAAATTAAGTAAAATAAAATAAAATAAAATAAATAAAGCCTGTCTAGAGCTTAGCAGCGATACAGTATATGGAGTGAAAACATGAATCACACACATATTCCCGTACTTTGGGCCATCAATAAACCCACTCAGAGACATTGTTCAGAATCACCAAGGGAAGCTGCAGAGAGCACTTCCTCTGCCTCGGATGGACCACGCGCACTATATTCTCCAAGTGAAATTGCCCTGGTTTTCTTGATGAAAGAGCCCTTCACAGAAAATGTATATTTAGAATGAAGCTCTGTACTTTACTGCTGATAAGAGAGACCAAATACCTGAAATGGAAGGGTAACCATTTCAGCGGGTTGGGGTTGAAATGTGGATTAAAGGTGCATTGTGTCACTTTTCTGGTGGAAAGTACGTTGTTTACATATTGGGTTAGCTATTAAAGGCCTTGTATTACACAAAATGGACTCTTGTGAGCTGTAAGTCATGTTATAATCAAATATAATCATCAAAAACAGACCTAGAGTTGTTTTTTTGTTTGATTCATTCACACATGTTTATTAGTTCAAGTTCAAAATGCTCTATTCTTAACATTTTGATGCTGAGGCCCAATTTTTCCAGTGTAGAGAGGCCCAAGGCCCATTAAATATTAACGCTGTGTAGATTTAATTGATCTCACTCATTTGTATTCGATAATAAATCAAATCCACTCTCAGTTTAACAAGCTAAAACCTGAAGAAAGTTTAATGCATAATAACATGACAGGATAAAATGTGATCGCCACAAAGAATTTTATTAAACTTATATTAACTTTTGCTAATAAATCACAGAACAAATCAAGCAAGAAAAGTATAAAGGCTTAAATCAGGCTTGTTAATAATAAAGACTGATATTTAGACTTAACTTTTAACAAAAAAAAGCAAATTAAAATAATAAATAATAAAAAACTAATAAAAACTAACTACTGAACTAAAACTACTAAAAAAAGGAATAAAGAATAAAAAATAAAAATCAATCAGTCAATAAAAAAGATAAAACAAATATATTCAAACTAATATTTTTAAATTCACAGCATAAACATTTTATTTTAATATGCTACAAAATAATTTTAAAAAATAACATTGTGTAATGTACTATTGTCTATGATTGTGTATGATGCCAACAAATTTCGATTCTGGACTCTGGAAAATAATTTATTGTGTCTATAAACCGAGCTCTCTCATGGCCCACTAGTGCAAAACTGAACATTTTTTGAGGCCCTCTAGGTGGCGCTTGAGGGTCAACCATAGAGGCCCAACAATCACTGCTCTCCTCCACCTTGTGATGTCATGAAGTGGTCGTTTTCCAGTTAACAGCTCCTTTTATCTTTCGTTTTACAGAGATTGGCAATTCCAGGTCTGAAAACAAATGATTCTAATGAAGGTGTATAGTTTAAAAACATATTGAAGCACTTCCGGTATTACCGTGTGACATCACAATGTGAAACAGAGTGTTTTCTGTTTGAAATCAGCCTAAATATGCAGAATTTGTGTGTTAAACATGTGTGAATGAAACAAAACGTAACTCCAGGTAAGTTTGTGATGAGGAAACAACTTTATAAAATAGATGAGGAAATAGTGTAATATGGGCCCTTTAATACTCTTGGACTTTCTGCAACATTTGTCGAAATAACTTCAAATTTATCACTATTCTCGTTCTGTTGTTTTACCAAAAGAAGCACTGAAATGTCAAAAAATAGCAGTGCATTCCAAAAGAATTCCACAAACATACACTGGAGAAACTCAAATCTAGTTAAATGACATGAATTAAGAAAGCTTTATCATGATTTGAGTAGATTTCACTTGACAAGTAAAATGATCTGCCAGTGGAGCAAGACTTTTTGCATTTAAAATATGGAAATGCATCATGTTACATTTAAAATAAGAAAAACAACAACTCAGGGTGGGACCAGACTGGATCTACAAGGAGATGAGAATAAATTTTGCAATCAAGTTCCCAATTTTATTCACACCGTTTCTAATATTTTTGCTGTTGTTCTTTTTGTGATGACAAACTGTATCTCGCTAGTACTTAACTTTTTATCCAAACTAAAAGTAAAAACATGGGGAAAAATCTCACAAGATCATTTTTACTATGTATGCACGATCTTTTAGCACGAAATTTTATTCCATCGCTAACAATAAAACTTTGCGCTTAAATTAAGCAATAAAATCGAACGTTTCTTGAATTAAGAAAAAGACACTTATTCCATTGGTAGATCATTTTACTTGTCAAGCTGAAACTCGTCAAATAAAGTAAAATCTTCTTAATTTCAGTCATTTTAACTCACCTAGACATTGATTTTTGCAGCTTATTTTAGAATACATCTCCGAGTCTAAGCTGAACCCGAGTGCAGTGGAAAAGTGTGCTTACAGTCTATGACAAACAGAATATCAGCTATTCCCAGCACTGCGCCCGCTCTGCATCGCATTTGTGACTTTTAATGTATCCCATTTGTTCCAGCTCCGGCTCGCACACACTGGTGAATTCTTGCATGACGAGAAGAGTCTTCACACTACATTTACTTTTATGTTCACACTTAAGCAGTGTCACAAACTGTCAGGGATAAGCTGTTTTCACACGCGAAGCCAGCTGCGAAAAAAATCACCTAAAGCGGAATACTGTTCATAGGCACGATGCATGAACGTGCAGGTGTGTGATGGGTATTATAGGACTAAATATGGTACGGTGAAAACAAAGAGTACAGGTGGAAAATCACATACTAAGCACATTTTTCCAACTTTTTTGTTCCAATTTTAACTGGTTGGGATCAAAATGTGGATTAAAGAAGGCAGCAAATAGGTTTTACATCTGCTAACAATTAGTAAAGGTGTGTAACTTTCTGGTTGCTAAGTTCATTTGGAATTCCAAAATAAACATATTTTATCATTTTACCTCGTGCATGAACTAAAGCTGCATTGTTTTTGTTTTAGGTGTTTTTTTTTTAATGGCATTTTTTGTAACGCAACTTCACTTTTTTCATTGCTTAGTCATAACAGAAACTCTTACAAGTCAGACCAGCGCATCAAAACAGCCCTTTTTATTACTTTTATAAAGAAATACAGGTAATATTATGCACACTTGAGTTAAGCATTTTGGCCCGGCCCTCCGCAATATTTTCTGTCTCTCTGGACCCATGAAAAAAATAACCCCAGTGCTAGACAAAGCAATAAAATTTCCACACAGAAAAAGATTTTCTCTCCTCCACCAACCAACGAACCAACCAACTAACCAAACCACTAACCAAACAACCAACTAACCAAACAACCAACTAACCAAACCACTAACCAAACAACCAACTAACCAAACAAACAAGCAATCAACCAACCAACCAACTAACCAAACAACCAAGTAACCAAACCACTAACCAAACAACCAACTAACCAAACCACTAACCAAACAACCAACTAACCAAACAACCAACTAACCAAACCACTAACCAAACAACCAACTAACCAAACAAACAAGCAATCAACCAACCAACCAACTAACCAAACAACCAACTAACCAAACGACTAACCAAACAACCAACTAACCAAACAAACAAGCAATCAACCAACCAACTAACCAAACAACCAACTAACCAACCAACCAACAAACCAAACAACTAACCAAACAACCAAGCAACCAACCAACTAACCAACAAACCAATCAACTAACCAAACAACCAACCAACTAATCAACCAACTAACTAACAACCAACTAACCAACCAATTAACCAAAAAAATAATCAATCAACCAAACAACTAACCAACAAAGCAACCAATTAACCAACCAAACAACTAACCAACTAACTAACCAACAAAACAACAAACTAACCAACCAACCAACCTGCCAACCAACTAACTAACAACCAACTAACCAACCAATTAACCAAAAAAAATAATCAATTAACCAACCAAACAACCAACTAACCAACAAAACAACCAGCCAAACAACCGACTAACCAACCAAACAACCAACCAACCAACTAACCAACCATCAACCCTCCACCAGAAAAGTTACACAATGCACCTTTAAATCAGCTCTGCTCTGTTTTCAAATGTTTAACAGTTGACTAACACTGACATGAAGCATTAGTCTATCTAACAGTTAAAACAGTTTATAATCCAAGAGCAAATCTGACTAAACAAATCTCAAAAGTGAGGTTTGTCTAGAGTACAGTTACTATAGCAACCTCAGTGCTTATGCCAAAATGTCTGGGCATGATACATCGGGGAAGGTTCCAGATCAGGAACTGACACAGCTAAACATGTTACAACTTTGACTTTGACAAACTTTATTCATCCAAACGGGAAAATACTTAAAAGTATATTGTGTAACTTTTTGGTGGAGTGTCCGTCACCTGCTTGTCTCCATGGAGATGTTATTGCTTTGTCTGAAATGTTCCAATGTAGAGATTAAACCTGTCTATCCCAAGGGAGACAACTACAGGCGACATTACAGGTTAGATTCACAGAGAGAATGATTTTATTTTTGGGTAATAGTTGTGTTAAATGTCACACCATGGAACATTCCTGGCAAAGCAATAGCATCTCCATGGAGACAAGTAGGTGATGGACCATCTACCAAGTTGCACAGTGCACCTCTAACATTAGACCTCTTTATTTTGTTTGCAAGTATAAAATAATATGACTTTAAAGTCCCTGGTTGAAGTTTGAGTCATTTTGTTACTTCAGTTTGCTCAGTACGACATCCGTGTTGAGAAATCAGAATACTGCGTCTACATTCCACACTATCCTGAAGAATATCCCAGTGTGAGTATCCTGGTTTCTCCTAACTGGGATACTGGATTATCTAAAGCATAGACTGACAAACAGAAGTGGCATTGTTCCCATTCATTCGGATTCATTCAGACTGAAAACTGACAGAAGAAGATGGAGATAAAAACATTTCCAGCACCAAAATGTCTGATTGTTCTGTGTGTGGTTGTCAGAATCAATATTCTACCAGCGGACTAAAGTTTTACAGTTTTACTCACTCATCACACAAGGATCTGGACCCCATTTGCCAAAGTCAGCTTGTTGAGGAAATATTTGCGACCGTTTGACGATACGTGTGCAACTGTGCCAACATCATCACTAAAAGGGTCTATTCTATTTATTTATTGCAGCTCATGGCTTTTTAACAATATTGTACATTTAGAACAGTCCTGCACGGGTCCATTTTTGGAGACCCGCACCCACCCAGTACAGCACCACACCCGCCCATGAACCTCTGATTATATCAAAGTTAAATCCGCACCCGCCCGGACCCGTTAACATTCCACCCATTACCCACCCGCATTAGCATTCTAACTGACACACTTTTTTTTTATGCACCTCTCAGCGTACAACAATGAACAACAGCGATAATAGGTCACCGCTAAACTAGTGATACACGATACACTCCATTTTGTTCTTTTCTTTCCACTTTTCCTTTACGTAGTCGCCTAATCACTGGTAGGTTAAACTTGTGGGCTAAACATTTTGCTCTACCTGTGCTCTAAATAGCACAATAACAATGAAATGAACAGTGTAACACAAAATAAAAGCCTTAATTTTATCTAACCAAGGTTGCTGTGCGGGAGCAGTGTATCGTCCTCAGTCTTAGGTTTTCACAAATCCAGCAGAGGAAAAATCTCCCACTGGCAGCGCTGGATGCAACCGGTGTTTCATTACCTGCTGTAAAATTCCAGAATGTTAAAACCCGCCCGTTTCAGCATCTATTTGTGGGCACCCGTAGCCGACCCAGTGCTAGAGTCTGATTTAAAATCGTGTTTTATGTAACGTTTTGGTTGGGGATCCATTACCTGCTTGCTAATGCATGTATGACAGTGTGACATTAAACAGCTCTACTTTACATTTATTCAATTAGAGGTGGTTTAATTGCTCAAAAATGCTTAGAAAAACAGGCATTCTGACTGTGAGCGGGGTTGCCTCTCCGCAGATCTGACCCGTAACTCTGTCTGGTTTGGTCTCCATAAAGACAGAAAGGTTTAATACCATACTATGAAACATTGCAGGCAATTAACCTTTATCATCTATATTTTCTTAAGCAATATATCAAACTTCAAACGTTATCGTGACAGATTTACGCACACAAAACCAGGAAACACGCACAAAAAAACTGAACAAAACTGGACTAATGGAGCTTTTTTGTGTGGTGTGTGCACTGAAAACAAATGAAAACTCACACTTCAAATTTCTATCAACCTCTCTCGAGATCGCCTGGAAGATTGCCCCCTAGACATCAGTGTGTCACCTCCCCTTCCATGAATACGGCGCTGACAACGAACATGGCTGGCTTGCCTTCAGCTCGCAGCCATCGGAACGCTAAGTGCAGATCAATGACAATTCGATGAGCGCGGGTGTGAGGCGCCGAAGAGCGACGCGGGGCAAGACAGAGCCACGTACTGTACGCCAAAGATGGTGACCCGGTATCATCATCACTCAATAAGGACTACATTACCAGCGAGGCGTGCGGAGACACAAGCGACAGTGGAAAATGTAGAAAAATGTGTAAAGGGCGTCCAAAATCAATAAAAAGAGACCAAAAAAATCATTAAACTGTTCAAAAATGAGGTATTTCCACAAAAAAATCCATAATTATCAAAAAAGTGCATATGATTCCATTAAAGGGCTCATATTACTCTATTTTCTGATTTGTGACCAGAAGTTGTTTGTTTCATTCACACATGTTTAACACAAACCCTGCATATTTAGATCGAGCTCTTCTCTCAAACAGAAAACACTCTGTTCCACCTTGTGATGTCATGTGGTGATACAGGAAGTGCTCCAGTGTGTTGTTAAGCTTCACCTTCACTAGAATCATCCGGATGATTTCAGCCCTGGAACAGCCCTCTGTGTTTTATAATTGATTTTAAGGTTTCACTGATCACTTTTAAAGATCGTTTAGGTCTCGTACCAAGTTACATTTCAGAATTTGAACCCTGTACGAGCCCTCCTCCTGCAGCCTTAGATCCTCAGACAGGCTCTGGATGAAGGGCGATCGAGCCTTTTCAGTCCGGGCGCCTGTTTTGGAACGACCTGTGTGAGGAGATAAGGCTGCACCATCAGTATCATCTTTTAACCCCTTAACGCCGAGTATCACAAATATGCAACAAACTGGCTCAAGATCTAAGCTGAAATAGCGGCTGCCTCGTCCAATACCAGTTCGTACATATGCAGAACCTCCCGAGGAACCTTTGGAAAGCATTTGTTTCTAGTTGTCACAAATTTGCAACAAGCCCAAATTTATATTCTTTTTTTTTTACTATAATCAAATGAATAATTATCATCTTAAATTACCATCTACTTAAAGGCAAAAACACACCAAAAAACAATTTTTTTATACACATCTATATAAATTCAGGCCTTAAGGGGTTAAATCACTTAAACCCCATTTTTATCGGTTGGCCTTCCTTTAACTGGTCTTTATTCTATTTAAAACCTTTATTTATTATGTTTAATTTAATTGATTGCTTCATTGTCTCATTTTGTGTGCCTTCTGGGTGCTATTTTTACTGTTTTTTTGTGGCTTGTACAGTACTTAGTAAACCTTGCTTTTAAAAGTTATTTTAGTTATTTATTCATTTATTTAATTAAATATGTATTATTATTATTATTATTATTATTATTATTATTATTATTATTATTATTATTATTATTATTATCTCTACTGAACAAAGGTAAAAGGAGCTGTTAACTTGAAAATTACCACTGCATGACATCACAAGGTGGAACAGAACGTTGTGAGCTTTGGAGATGTAAAAAGACCAATAATAGAGGATTACTCAAACATGTGTGAATGAAACAAAACCCAACTCTAGGTGTGTTTTTGAGGCGGTAACAACATTCTAACATGGCTTAAAGCTCACAAAAGCCCATTTTGCATAATATTGAACCTTTAATTAAGTAAAGTAGTAAATATTGATCATAATTTCACACCAGACAAGTTGCAGTTTGTGTGTGGGGAAAAAAGTGAAATAGAAAAGTACAAAAATACAGGAAGTCATGCTGAGTTCTACCAATGTCATCAGCATTGAAAATTCCAGCCAAAATCAAAATGCAAGGACATTTCCGAACAAGGAAAGAGCCAAATTTTCCTGGCAGTTTTAACATTCATTTAACAAAATAAAAGTGTTAAAAGGCCTAATCATATTTTTCTTAGCCCAATGAAAATATGATATTGGTCTAATCAAAACTACTGGTGCAATTTAGACATGTTTTAGCCCTTGATAACAGTACGGTAGCAAGGTGAGAGTTATGGCATTAAAACTATGTCTGTCACATTTTAAACCAGGTAAGGCTCTTTTTTTTATCATAAAGGCAAAATTGACTCTTGTGGGCTTAAAGTCGTGTCAAAAACATACCCGGAGTTGTGTTTTGCTTCATTCACACATGTTTGACCAACCGTTATTACCCGTGTACATCTCCAAAGCTCAAAACGCTCTGTTTAAGGGGATATAGTTGAACATACATGATTATTTTCCGAACCAGTGTCCTCAGTTAGCCATGGGAGGACGGAGTGTACAGTGAGTGTATTTTTAGCGCAGTGAAATGACTTTGTCTGAGTCACTCTTCATCTCACTCGTCTCAGCATCGCTCATAGACTTAAACAGGACTGTGGCATTATGCAGTTCCTATGCTGTTACAGTATGGGGTATCATTATGTAAAATGACTGCACTGGATTCCCATTTACAGTATATAATTACCAATACCCTTGTTTTCTATTGATGTAACTAACTGCGCGTCTTGTATAAGGGTCCACTTAGCTGTAATTTTTACTTAATGAATTCGTCATTGTGCAATTGAGCATTGATGTAATTTCCCTATTGGCAATTTGAGCATGTATGGGGTATGGTTGTATGTGTACATTCAACCATGAAAAACATTTATTAAAGGTCCTATATTACACAAAATTGACTCTTGTGAGCGTTAAGACTAGGGTGACCAGCTTTTCAAAATCAAAAACTGGGACACCCCTGGTTTGTGGTGGTTGGTTATAACAAAATAGTGAAAAAGTGCGCAATTAAGAAAAATTGTTCTGCACGCGGCACTAATATGAGTCAGTATAGTCACATTTTCTTTGTGTTTTGGCCATTTTTTTGTTTCATATATGTTATTGATGTGTAACAAAATATATATATATGTCATTCACCTTTTTCATTCATCATTTTGCAGAGAGAACATAACTTACAGAACTATCAAAAACAAATTACTCCAACCTTGAAGGAATATGAATATGAGTAGTCATAAAATATAATAATAATACTAATAATACTAATAATACTAATAATACTACTACTACTACTAATAATACTACTACTACTACTAATAATAATAATAATAGCATTGTAATAAATACTCTACTACTATTATTAATAACAAATATAATAAAACTAATCATGATTAAATAAACAAAAACAAATAAAAATACATTAAAAATACCTAATAATAAAATAAAAAAAATGGAGGGTGGGGTTGGCTTAGTTTCAAAAAAGTCAATAAATGGTTGCCACTTTCTAAAAAAAAAGGTTTAAGTTACCTTTCATGGAGTACCTAATCTTCTCTACTTTCAGAAAGTACATAACTTCATTAATTCATTGAGTCTTGCAACAAGAGAAGTAAACGCCAAAACTTGTAGCTGTAAAGTTGAGTATCATGGAAAGTCTTCCGTAAGACTGAAGATAGCCACATGCAAAGAAACATTCATTGTTTTTTGTCATTTTTAAGCAGCTTTTCTGTATTTTACCAAAACAAATGACAATTTATGACTCTCTTAACTTTTGGCAGGGATCAGATTGGTCAAAAATAGGGACATCTGGGACATTTCTTGTATAAAATTGGACAAATCTCTGGTTTTGGATAAATCTGCTGGGACAGGGGACACAGGGCTCAAAACTGGGACTGTCCCGGGTAAATAGGGACATCTGGTCACCCTATTTAAGCCATTTTAGAATGTTAG
The DNA here is from genome assembly GCA_030686955.1 of Odontamblyopus rebecca. NCBI lineage: Eukaryota > Metazoa > Chordata > Actinopteri > Gobiiformes > Gobiidae > Odontamblyopus > Odontamblyopus rebecca. The sequence goes on from CM060658.1 coordinate 25,706,711, forward strand.
AGTAACAAGCAAGCAGGCATTTTTCAGTCAGTTTTTCAGTTAGTCACTCTCACTTTTTTGTCGAAAATCAAACTCTTAAACAGAACCAAAAACGTTTGTATTGATCACAGGCTCCTGAAAATGTGCTGTTTAAATCCTTTATCATTTTCCATCTGTTGTTAAAACCTTTTTGTCTGTTTGCTAATGTGTCCACTGTGTCACCATGGTAACCGCTGAACACTCCACCATAAACATACAGGCAGATCACCCCCAGCATGATGTCACCAGAAAGTATCTATACAGCAGGATAAATGCCACTTTATCTACACGATCAATTTGGAATTTGGAATATTTTGAATGAACTGTGATGTGGGTGATTGTTCCTTTGGTCAACTGCCCCAAACGCTGCAGCGAACCTCGAAAACAAAACGAAACAAACGACGGACAAATGCGCCACTCAAAGGAGGAGAAAGGTCATTCGGCTCCACTCTGTTTGGTCTGTGGAGAATTGTGTTGTACTCAAGGACAGCGCTTCATGGTTTCATCGAAATGATAAAGTGCGACTATGAATGTGGATTTGTGAAAAACATCGTTGCATAACTTGAATTTGATTTCAGAATGATCACATTTGTGGCTCACCTTGTAGAGCGCAGTACTCCGAATCCGTTTTGGCACCATTGTCAGTGCGCAAAATTCACAAACAAGGAACTTGCTTCGGAGTTATGGTTCAACAGCAAACAAAGAATAATAAATATGATCAAATAAGATAAAAAACAATAAGGACTTGCATTAAAATCAGGTAAAAACACTGATTGTCACTATCATATAAATATAAAAGTACAGTATGTAACTTTGACCTGCAGGCTTACATGGAAATTTGAAAGAAAGATAAGTTTGATGCCGAATAATCAGGGTCAAAGGAACAACATTTCCATAGAAACAAGATCCCAAGAGCCAAAACCTTCAAACAAGACTTCATTTTTTAGTATATTTTTTTGCTACTTATATATTGTACTTTGAAATTCATGTACTGTAAATGCTTTGAAAATGGATTATTCGACCAGAAAGAACCTCAAACTTTGACAAAACCAAAGAAACTAAACTAAACTTAGGTAAGCAGGTCTGGAGCTGTTTACTGTCTCTTTGTTTTCAGACAGACGTGATTGACAGGCGGATCAACAAATCAGAGAAGCACATGGTAAAGAAGTAAAAAAGGAAAATAAAATAACGCGGATGACTGAGAAACGGTGCAGATTTTTGAAGAATGAAACTCTTACTTATCTCAGGTAAAAGAAGTGATATATTTTCTTCTGAATGATACGAGAATTTTCGAAAGGAGATGTCTTCCGCATTTAAGAGATAAGTGATGCAAATTAGCGGCTGTGGTTGGATCATCTCAAGTTTGAAAAGAGAGTCAGTCAAGAAAGTTAAGAGCGTAGTACTCAAACACATGCGAATGAAGCAAAACACAACTCCGTTTTGTGTAATAAAGAACTTTAAACTTGCGAATCCTGAGTTTAATCTGCATTTATTTTATTTTATTTATTTACTTTTTGGTTGAGTAAACATTTATTCAGTCTTGACAATTCCTGATGAGGTTGAAAAAGCAATATGTCTAAAAGAATGAGCTTTTAATAACGGTACATTATGTAACTTTTCTGCTTGCGTTATACAGGACTGTCAATCAGGCAAAGCGATCTCCAACATCACCAAAAGTTACGGTGTTTTCCATGGATTTCAGCAAAGTTCTTCTTGTCCCAGTATATGTACGTTGTGAAAACTTATCTGTCTGCGTCTAATTATAGAGCTTTTTTGCTGGTCAGGAAATGTGTGTTAGCATTCTAGTTGTTGTTAGTGTTAACGTGATGGCAAAACTCCGCTCTGGTCTCTGAGAGTTGTGAAAAAGTGCTTAGAAACTCATCTGGGTTCCATTCACACATGTTTGATAATAGTAATATGGTAACTTTCAATGGCAACTTCTAATAGGCTCTATTCACACTTACCAGAAAACGGAAGTTAGAAACATGCGGGTGACGACTTCTGGTGTAGTTACGGACGCTGGGCATATGATAAAACCATGGATTCAGCACGGGACTCTAATTGTGTCTGAGATATCACTTACAGGAGTTGGCCATTAGGGTTGGGCGGTAATACAGTAATATGGTATCCCACGTTATCCCATTATCATCATTAAAAAAAATCTGCATAAGGAACTAAAACCACAGTGCGGACGCTCTCCCCTCCGCTCTCTCTCCTCTTCAAATGTCGTTACGCTCGGAGATTTCCATCCACACACAGCAAGGAAGAGGAAAAAAAACTGACTGACTTTGTGTGTGATGTTGAACCAAAAAGTTTGTGATGGAGTCGTTTTATTGAGTCAAGAGGGGACGCGCTGAAGAGGAGAAAGTTCCCGACTCGAGGGCGATGTCAGACTTTCACGGAGGAGACGGTAAAGCCCAATTTATGGTTCTGTATCAGCGTCCACGTCAACCGATGTGCACCTCCGAAACTTTCTAACTACACAACAAACAAAACGACACAGACAATAAGGGCTGTGATTGGTCCTCTCTACATTTCCGGTGCTCCGCTCATTATAGACTTTAAGTAATAATGTGTTTAATGCAGCTTTGCGCACATTTGTTTAAGTTTACAGAAACGAAACTTAAAACCACATGGCTAATTTGCATACTGTATAAGCGCTGATAAAAACAGCTCATGATGCGATCGAACGCGCTGGCAAAGTTTGGTTTGATCAGAACTTGTGCCTCATCTTCAAATATAACGCTGCTCTTCTGTTTCGAATGGTTTAGGTGCAGCTACAAAATAATTCTTAATTAGTCACAGTAATACCGTATACCCCGATAAAATGTTGAGAAGGTTGAACGGTATCAAAATTTGGACATCGCTCAACCCTACTGGTCTTAACTGTTGATCTGCCGAACATAACGCAACGCTAAAATTACAGCTTTTTTCTTTAAGTTACACAAATTATGATACAAAAACTAACAGGCAATTTATAAAAGGAAAAAAGAAAGAATACAATGACATGTAGATAAAGAAAACCAAACCATTTTCCCATATTTTGCCAGAGTTACTACCACCAACAGAGCCCAAAGGAAGTCGTCATCCGCATGTTTCCACACGTCTTCCAGCTCAGAACAGAGCCCATTCAGAGTATGAAATGTGCTCTAGTCAACCTGTCCGGAGTGCCCCCTGAAGGATGGGAGTTGCCAAGTCAATGAGACCTGAGCCAAGTTTTAAAATCAAATGCCTTTTGTCCAAAAACCATCTCTATTTGCGGATGATTAGATTTGGGTTGTAGAGGGGAACCGCTGCCAAGAAAGTGTCAGACGAGCAGAGAAACTAATGAGGCATGAGCCAGACGGACACGGGGCAGATGGGTGAGCAATGGCATATCCATAGAAACAAGCAGGTGAAGGACCCCTGACGGAAAGTTTACGTTATGCACCTTTTTTATTGAATTGGCAAATTATTGGAACTGTTATTTTGTTTTTATTTTTCGCAAATACAGTTTCCTAGTTTGGCTGCAACCCGTTTAGAGTTGCAGCACAGAAGAGGCGAATTGTCAAGGTTGTTCTGGACCCAAGGCCATCGAGTTGGAACAGCTCCAGCCACCCGTGACCTCTGGGAACAATACATGAATCATTACCATAGGCTGTATATATAAATGGACATAGCTAACCTGCTGGCTGCTGCGCTCCAAACGGGAAGCGAGCATGGGCATACTCTGACTCCAGTTCACTTTGTATTGAAAAACCGTCACCTTTCTCTCCGTAACTGCTGCTGTCAGGCTTGTTATTTTGGTTTTAAAATGTTAACCCGCTCTACATGATGCTGGGGTTTTTATTTCGCTATTTTGTCCATAAATCAAGATATGAACTTTAAAAACAGACAAATCAGGTGCCTTCTTTCCGTGCGGTGCCTCCTGATAGCTTTAACAGCAGGTTTGATTGACAGCATTAAGGAGCGCTCACTCCCTGCTAAACCAGCGGTGCAGATGGGATCATTACCTTCAACAACCTCACTTCAGATTGTCTCTTTGGTTGCTATGATACTTGTAATCAGAATCCCAAATATAGAAATTTAATTGCTAAGCTCCACAAGCTTCATTTGACTGGGGCCAAAAGCTACAGACCATAGCTTTAGCTCTCTTACTCCACTTCTTTACACAGTCTATACTTTAAATGCTCTTTTTAGAGAACAGGCTCTTTTGGCTCAGCTCACTAAAAAGAGCTGGCTCTTTTGGCTGGTTTTTTTGTTGCTTTAATTAATTTATAATCAACAACAATATAAAATTATGCACCAAATGAATTACTAATGTAAAAAAATTAGTTTTTTTTTTTAATTATACAAGTTTATTATATAAATATACTTTTATTTATTCACTCCACATAAAATGTAATAAATAAATGGTCTTCACTACCACTGCTCTACACACATTTCCGGTACTCCGCTCAACATATACATTGAGTAATAATGTATTTAATGCAGCTTTGCACACAATTGTTTACATTTTACAGAAACAAAACTTAAAACTGCATGGCTCATTTGCATAAAGTATAAGCACTGAAAAAAACAGCTTGTGCGCTGATGCAGTGAGCTTCTGTCTCAGTTTCTGTTGGATTAACTACTGCCCCTCCCTCCTCTGCTCAGTACAAACACAAGGCACAAACACATACTGACCAATTATGTGCGGCGTGAAGAGAAAAATATGAGAGAGAAAAATACATGGCTCCCAATAAGGAGCCGGCTCCCGTCGTTCACTTCAAAGAGCCGGCTCTAAGAGATGTTTCATTCGCGACCGACCCATCACTATTAAGCGCTAAATTTAGTTTTTTATTGAACTGGCAAATTATTGGTAGTTTTATTTGTTTTATTTTTAAAATTTTTGCAGATAAACTGAAAAATTTGGTTGTAACCAGTTTAAAGGAGCAAAACAGAGGTGGTGCGTTGTCAGGGAAGGCTGCTCTGTAGCCAAGGCCATTGGGTTGGAACAGCTCCAGTCACCCCTGACCCCTGGACATGAATCATTACATATGTTTCATCTTTAAACATGCTATAATTCTTCTACCATTCCACATATTTTTAGACCAGTAGTTTTTCCCTAAGAATTCCTAAACAGCCCCTCTCCCCGTAAGCCCCCTGAAATCGAGAGAATAGAACAGAGTGAGGATCCAGGTTAACAATCCTTTGCTCCATGTGGCGTGAGATTGCTCCTTACCGCATCATTACTAAACTGTTATCTGGGAACGTTAGAATTATTCCCTGAGTTACATCCGTACACTGTATAAAGAGGTGGACTAGGGAGCGTGACGTCACCCATAGAGTTCGCCTCCAGTCAAACAAAGCTCGCCGAGGCTGGCTGTTAAAAGGAGCGAATTTGGAGCCAATTCCATATTAAGAATAGGAATTGATTTACGGACAAAATAGTGAAATAACAACCCCAGGATCATGTAGAGTGGGTTAATAGGAACATTTTAAGACCAAAATGACCAGCCTGACTGCAGCAGTTACAGTCTACAGTTACATCTTTAAAGCTGCATTGCGTAACCTTTCTGTTAGAGGGTGTGCTACCTGCTTGAGTCCATGGAGATGTTATTGCTTTGCCTAGAATGTTGCATGTTGCACATTAAACACATCTTTCTAGCATTTTTCTAGCGTATTCATTACATATGTTCAAAAATACAATAATTCTCTCTGCGGATAGGGTCGCCTCTCCACAGATCTGACCTGTAATGTAGCCTATAGTTCTCTCCCATGACATAAATAGGTTTAATCTACTGCGGAACATTCCAGACAAAACAATAACATCTCCATGAAGACATAAAAGTGACGGACCGTCCACTAGAAAAATTACAAATTCATCTTTAAAAATGATCTAACTCTTCTTACATTCTACATGTTTTTTTGAGACAAATCATTTCCGAGAATTCCCCAAAGAATTCCAAAATATCCCCTGAAATAAAGACACAGCGAGGATGCAGGTTAACAATGCTTTGCTCTGTGTGGCGTGAGACGGCTGCTTCATTTCTAAACTGTTAGCCGGGATCGCTGCAACAGGCTTCAGTGTCAGCGTGATGTATGTTAAAGTCCTGCGAGACCTAATAGAAGTGGGCCAGAAGGGATAGCTGCTTTCATTAGTGTGCTCGAGGGATGCACTAACAAGGCCTTATCTCAGTGCAGAACCATGTATCATTAAGGGACCAAGGGGAATCCAACATGCAAACAGCCCCGAGAACTTGTGCGTCATCGTGATTAAATGTGTTGGGGAAATATTGCTTGGCTGACATGCCGGAGAATGATACAAGTTTTCTGCTCTGTTTATGTGAAACATGACCACGGCGTGACATCACAAGGCAGAATGGAGCTTTCGGAGATTTAGAGATGCAGACAGACTAATAATAAAGCGTTAAAAAACCATGTGAGTGAAACAAACAAGTAAACAAAACCCAACTCCAGGTTCGGTTTCAAAATTTGATGCCGTTAAACCTTCTTAGCATTTCACCAGGGTATACAGTATTACTGTGACTATTTAAGAATTATTTTGTAGCTGCACCTATACCATTCAGAAACAGAATAACACATTATATTTGAAGATGAGACGCAAGTTCTGATCAAACCAAACTTCACCAGCGCGTATCTGCCTCCATTTAATGATGTGGGACACGCCGAGACAAGAAAAGCGCAGAAAAGGCAGATTCAGAATAAAAAGTAAAAGGCGACAGTCCACAGCGTGTGATATTTCCCACTGCAGCGTGTTGAATCTGACAGACCCGCGCTCTCGGCACTCGGAGAAGTTACTGTCAACATCACACACGACAGAAGTCAGTCAGGTTTTTTTCTTCTTCCTGGCTGCGTGTGGATGGAAATCTCCGAGCGTAACAACGTTTGAAGAGGAGAAAGTCGGCGCTGTGTCCCGTGTCCGAAGCGACTGTGGTGGGATCTCTGGCCCGTGTCCGAAGCGACTGTGGTGGGATCTCTGGCCTGACGCAGGGTTGTAGCTCCGTCAACATTTGCTGTCTCTCCCCTGTCATTCGCCTGAAGCCAAATTGCTGCCAAATATAATATTAGGTCCTTATGTGCCGCAGATTTTGTTAATGACGGTAATGAAACTGATACCGCTGCTACTTTTTGATACCTCAGTGTACCGTGTTACCGTCCAACCCTACTCCAGGTATGTTTTTGATGAGGTAACGGCATTCTAACCTGGTTTAACGTAGCGATCCTCAACATTTTTTGCATCACGAACCAGTTTAATGTCAGACAATATTTTCATGGACCAGCCTTTAAGGTGTGGCGGTTAAAAAATGACAAAATAAAATGATACGACCGACATAAAAACTGTGGTACTTTGTAAATATAGTAATAAACATTTCCAAAGACGTCAGTTTTTACTCATTTTGCAGACGGATGGAACGGAGAGAAGTTAAAGAGTCATTTTTCAAAATAAAACATTGTTTTAGTTGGACAATAAATAAAACGGAAATAAATATAATATAATATATTTATTCTTTCTGTGCGGCCCGGTACCACCAAAAGGGCCCATATGACACTATTTTCTATCTGTTATAATGCTATTTCCTTGCCACAAACATACCTGGAGTTGTGTTTTGTTTCATTCGCACAAACCCTGCATATTTAGGCCGAGTTCTTCTCTCAAACCGAAAACACCCTGTTCCACCTTGTGATGTCATGTGGTAATACAGGAAGTGCTCCACTGTTTTGTTGTTTGTTTGTTTTTTAAACTCCACACAACTTCACTAGAATCAGCCGGATAATTTCAGCCCAAAACTAAAGGTAAAAGGAGCTGTTAATATCAAAACTGCTACTTCATGACATCACAATGTGGAACAGAGCATTTGGAGCTTTGGAGATGTAGACAGACTGAATAAAAAATTAAAAATCATGTGTGAATGAAACAAAACATAGCTCCTGGTATGTTCTGATGAGGCAACAACATTCTAACATGGTTTACAGCCCACAAGAGTCCATTTTGTGCAATAAAGGGCCTTTAAAGTCAAGCACAAGGTAACACAGATTAAAAAGAGGCTTCATGTCATTCGGGGATAAGGAGACTCCAACATGCAAACAGCCCCGAGAATGTGTGTGTGTGGACATGATAAAACGTGCTGGGAAAATACTGCTTTGTTGACATGGGAGTAAATGATGGGTGTTTTCTGCTCCACTAACCTGCCGAGAAGGGATTGGACCGGGGAGGAGAAATAAGGCTATAGGTTTCAGTTGGGAATTTATCCAAAGAAATACACCTGCTACTACTCGACCTGCCCTGGGAGCGTGGAGTGCAAGGAAGAAGGGGAAGGAGAGGGGGTTAGTTGGATAAGAATCATTATGGTTTTTGTGCAGACTATTTTTTAAAGAGCCCATATTACGCAAAATGAACTCTTAAGTAGGGATGTGACTTATTGGCAAAAATGCTATTTGAAAATCGATGACAACTATTCAAAAATGATTCGAAAATCGCCCCCCATCACCCGCCTGCACATGCACACACGCGACGACAGACCGGGTGAAACAGGTATTTAATCACAAAAGTCCAACAGAGGAGTGATCGAATCTGGCCCGAGCCTGATGGGCATTAAGATATTTGTGTCCAACACGAATTAAAATCACACTATTTTCATAGACCTACTAATGACACACATAGGATATTTTTTGCGTGGCCTCTAACGGACACAGATACGTAAAATATAAACTCAAAATTTAGCGAAAATAATTATATAAAAAGTATATTACTTCTGTTAAGTAGTACATTTAGAGTGCAGGACCTGATACATTTTCTCCATATCCTCTGTACGTAATGACATCCAGTCCACAAAACAACGCGATTAACTCAGTTTGCAGTGTTTTTTTTAAAGTAAAAAGGTAAAAGTAGTCCCTACATGTAGTCGCTACCTTACAGTTCAGATCTGTGGAGAGTCGCTCTTGTTCACAGAAAGAATTATTGTTTTTTTTGTTTTTTTGAGCAATAGAAACACCATAGTGAATAAATGCTAGATGGATGTGTTTTGGATATGTTTAAAGTCATACCATGGAACATTCCAGGCAAAGTAATGACATCTCCATGGAGACAAGCAGGTAGCGAATCTTCCACCAAAAAAAGTTGCACAGTGAACCTCAAAGTCATGTCAGAATGTTGTACCTTATCAAAAACACCTCATCAAACCTGTATTTTGTCTCGTTCTTACCTGTTTGAGCAATCCTGGTTTATTATGTCCACATCTCCAAAGCTCAAAATGATCTATTCCACCTTGTGATGTCACGAAGGGTTAGTTTTCAAGTTAACAGCTACATTTTTTTTCACATTTAGTTCGGTAGAGATTGGCAATTCCAGGGCTGAAATGATTCAAATGATTCTAGTGAAGGTGTGTGGAAATTAAAAACACAGTGGAGCACTTCCTGTATGACATCACATGACATCACAAAGTGGAACAGCGCATATTCTGTTTTGAGAGAAGAACCCAGCCTAAATATGGAGGGTTTGTGTGTTAAACATGTGCGAATAAAACAAAACACAACTCCAGGCGTGTTTGTGATGAGGAAACATTAGAACATAGAAAAAATGGTGTAATATACAGTCAGCCCTTTAATAGAAATTATTTTCCTGTTTCTGTAATTGGTTTTACAATTACAGAAACAGGTCCAGGTGAGCTAAATAAGAAGACAAAGCTGCTTGATGTTGGGAAAGAATCTAATGGTAATTATCCGGACAAGTATTGGAATTATAATTAGATCTGCAGTTTATATTTGGAAGATTTTGTTCAGGGTGAGCAATTCAAACACACCCAGGCACCGTAACAGAAACATGAACAGCTGAACTAATACAATAGCTGAACTAATATAATAGACATTTGGCAAGATTTTTAAATGTTTCATGTCCCAATCCCTGCAATTCTTGGGCCTCGGATGAAGTAGACCTTAAATGATTGTGTTTTTAGTTGCCAGGTAACACTAACCATTAACTCCATCGCTATGGTACATGGGTCAATGACGGATAAGGATTTTGTTAAAGGGGAACTCTGGTACCCCCTCCTCGAACCGCCACCTTAACGTGGTGGAGGGGTTTGAGTACCCGAATGATCCCAGGAGCTATGTTGTCGGGGGCTTTATGCCCCTGGTAGGGTCACCCAAGGCAAACAGGTCCGGGGGGACGGGTCAGACGAAGAGCGGTTCAGAAGCCCCCATGATGAAGATTAAAACGAGGTCAGTGACGTCGCCCGGAAAGGCGGTACCGGGGCCCCACCCTGGAGCCAGGCCTGGGGTGGGTGCACGTGGGCGAGCGCCTGGTGGCCGGGCCTTTCCCCACGGGGCCCGGCCGGGCACAGCCCGAAGGAGCGACGTGGGACCGCCCTTCCCTGGACCCACCATCCGCGGGAGGAGCCATAGGGGCCGGGTGCAAAGAGATCTGGGCGGCAGTCGAAGGCAGGGGCCTCGGCGACCAGATCTCCGGACATGGAGACTAGCTCTGGGGACATGGAATGTCACCTCGCTGGGGGGGAAGGAGCCTGAGCTTGTGCGGGAGGTCGAGCGTTACCGGCTAGATATAGTTGGCCTCACCTCCACGCACAGCTTGGGCTCTGGAACCCAACTCCTTGAGAGGGTTGGACTCTCCATTTCTCTGGCGTTGGCCGCGGGGAGCGGCGGCGAGCTGGCGTGGGCTTGCTTATGGCCCCACAGCTCAACCGCTGCGTGTTGGAGTTTACCCCGGTGAACGAGAGGGTCGCGTCCCTGCGCCTTCGGGTCGAGGACAGGTCTCTCACTGTGGTGTCGGCCTATGGGCCGAACAGCAGTGCAGAGTACCCGGCCTTCTTGGGAGTCTCTGGGAGGGGTACTGGATAGTGCACCGACCGGGGACCTCCGTTGTTCTACTGGGGGACTTCAACGCCCATGTGGGCAACGACAGTGACACTTGGAGAGGGGTGATTGGGAGGAACGGCCTCCTGATCTGAACCCGAGCGGTGTTCTGTTATTGGACTTCTGTGCTAGTCACAGTTTGTCCCTCTAACACCATGTTCGAGCACAAGGGTCCATCGGTGCACGTGGCACCAGGACTCCTAGGCCGGAGGTCGATGATCGACTTTGTTGTCGTGTCATCTGACCTCCGGCCGTGTGTGTGACACTCGGGTGAAGAGAGGGGCAGAGCTGTCAACTGATCACCACCTGGTGGTGAGTTGGGTCCGCTGGCGGAGGGAGGAAGCCGGAAAGACCTGGCAGGCCCAAGCGTATCGTGAGGGTCTGCTGGGAACGTCTGGCGGAACCTTCTGTCAGTGTGGCCTTCAACTCACACCTCCCGGGAGAGCTTCTCCCAGATCCCGAGGAGGCTGGGGACATGGAGCCCGAGTGGGCCGTTCTCGGCCTCCATTGTCGATGCGGCCGTTCGTAGCTGTGGCCGTAAGGTCTGCGGTGCCTGTCGCGGCGGCAATCCCGAACCCGGTGGTGGACACCGGGCGTAAGGGATGCCGTCAAGCTGAAGAAGGAGTCCTGCCGGGCCTTACTGGCCCGGTGGACTCCCTGAGGCAGCTGACGGGTACCGTCGGGCCAAGCGTGCTGCAGCCCGGGGGCGGTTGCAGAGGCAAAAACTCCGGGTCTGGGAGGAGTTCGGGAGGCCATGGAGGAGGACTATCGGACGGCCCCAAGGAAATTCTGGCAAACCGTCCGGCGCCTCAGGGAGGGGGAAGCGGTCCTTCACCAAGCACTGTTTACAGTGCGGGGGAGAGCTGCTGACCTCGACTGGGGATGTTGTCGGGCGGTGGAAGGAATACTTTGGGGATCTCCTCAATCCCACCGTCACGTCCTCCGAAGAGGAGGCCGGGGCTGGGGACAGAGGCGGACTCATCCATCACCCTGGCCGAAGTCACTGAGGTGGTCAGAAAGCTCCTCGGTGGCAAGGCTCCGGGGGTGGATGAGATCCGTCCTGAGTACCTTAAGTCTCTGGGTGTTGTGGGGCTGTCTTGGCTGACACGTCTCTCACAACATCGCGTGGCGGTCGGGAACAGTACCTCTGGACTGGCAGACCGGGGTGGTGGTCCCTCTGTATAAAAAGGGGGACCGGAGGGTGTGTTCCAACTACAGGGGAATCACACTCCTCAGCCTCCCCGGTAAAGTCTATGCCAGGAGTACTGGAGAGGAAGTTCGGCCGATAGTCGAACCTCGGATTCAAGAGGAGCAGTGTGGTTTTCGGCCTGGTCGTGGAACACTGGACCAGCTCTACACCCTCCATCGGGTGCTCGAGGTTCATGGGAGTTTGCCCAACCAGTCCACATGTGTTTTGTGGACTTGGAGAAGGCATTCGACCGTGTCCTCGTGGTGCCCTGTGGGGGTGCTCGAGGTATGGGGTCCGGGGCCCTTTGCTGGGGCTGTCCGGTCCCTGTATGACCGGAGCAGGAGCTGTGTTCGCATTGCCGGCAGTAAGTCAGACCTGTTCCCGGTGCATGTTGGACTCCGCCAGGGCTGCCCTTTGTCACCGGTTCTGTTCATTGTATTTATGGACAGAATTTCTAGGCGCAGCCAGGGGCCGGAGGGGTCCAGTTCGGGGGACCACAGGATTTCATCGCTGCTTTTGCGGATGATGTTGTCCTGTTGGCTCCATCGAACCAGGACCTGCAGCGTGCACTGGGGCGGTTTGCAGCCGAGTGTGAAGCGGCTGGGATGAGAATCAGCTGTTCCAAATCCGAGGCCATGGTTCTCGACCGGAAAAAGGTGGATTGCCCTCTCCGGGTGGGTGGGGAGTCTCTGCCTCAAGTGGAGGAGTTCAAGTATCTCGGGGTCTTGTTCACGAGTGAGGGAGGATGGAGCGTGAGATTGACAGGCGGATCGGTGCGGCGTCGGCAGTGCAGTCGCTGTATCGGACCGTTGTGGTGAAGAGGGAGCTAAGCCGAAGGCGAAGCTCTCGATTTACCGGTCAATCTGCGTTCCTACCCTCACCTATGGTCATGAGCTCTGGGTAATGACCGAAAGAACGAGATCGCGGATACAAGCGGCCGAAATGAGTTTCCTCCGCAGAGTGGCCGGGCGCTCCCTTAGAGATAGGGTGAGGAGCTCGGTCACACGGGAGGAGCTCGGAGTAGAGTCGCTGCTCCTCCACGTCGAGAGGAGCCAGCTGAGGTGGTTCGGGCATCTGGTCCGGATGCCTCCTGGACGCCTCCCACGGGAGGTGTTCCGGGCATGTCCCACGGGTTGGCGGCCCGGGGGAAGACCCAGGACACGCTGGTGGGACTTTGTCTCTCAGCTGGCCTGGGAACGCCTCGGGGTCCGTCCAGAGGAGCTGGAGGAAGTGGCTGGGGAGAAGGAAGCTTGGGAGCCCCTGCTTAGACTGCTGCCCCCGCGACCCGGCCCCGGATAAGCGGAAGAAGATGGATGGATGGATGGATGGAACTCTGGTACGTTTGAAGCTAAAGTCCATTGCTGGAGGTGGTCAAATAATGTCAGAAACCCAAAAATGGCACAGATTAGTATTATTTACTCATAAATAAATGGGATTAGAAAGCGTAAGGCTGCTTATAAAGTAGTTTTATAACATTTCCAGACCATTAATGAGTGAGCCAGGCAGAGTGTTTTGTTTGTTAGACTTGTTGCTGTTGTAAGATGGGTTAAAGTGGTGTTAAGCTTCTTCAGTGTAAAGCAAATTGACATTTTACGTGGAAGTTAAGAACTTGCCCCAAAGTTTGTTACCTTGACAGACTCACTACAACAAGGAGATCTCTGCAGAGGCAACACTGATCTGTGCCATTTTTGGCTTCTGACAGTATTCGACCACCTCTAGCAATGGACTTTAGCTTCAAACATGCCGGAGTTCCCCTTTAAATCCATAAACTTAATCCAAAACATCTACCTTTTACCTTCAGTTCAGTAGAGATGGCCAATTCCAGGCTTGAAATTATGATTTTTAGTGAAGCATATTACCACATGACATCACAAGGTGGAACTGAATGAGTAAAGAACTCAGAACTCTACAGGGTTTGTGCATTAAACGTGTGAAAGAAACAATGCAAAACTCCAGGTATGTTTGCGATGAGGAAACATTATAACCTAGATCAGAAAATAGCGTAATATGGGCCCTTTAAATAAATAAAAACCAAACAAACCTTAATCCACCTGCGACCTACAGAACACATTCTATAAAACAAACATACATCCATAAACCAAACAGTGAAAGACATATGGCCAACAAGAGGGCCTGGATGTAGGTGAACACTCTCATCGGGACCTTGGGAATCCTTTGGGACTTTTCCGAGGATACAGGAAGCAAAAGAACAGGGAATATAGATGTATAGATGTAGACAGCGGTCGGGGATGGGAGTGTGTTGCCTGGGAATTCTAATGAAGCTACTCTTGGCATTTATACGGCTTCAATCTGTTAAAGTTGGGAGTCTGGGTTTCCAAACTTCCTCCACTCACAGGCATTAAGGGGCTGCTACCGGAATAGATTAGCATAAAGTACCCAGAAGACTGTTGGAGAATGCACACAGCTCGCTTTATGACTGCCATTGTCGAATAGTTTGCTCAAAAAATGGCGAGATTAGCTACAAATTATGATGGCTGCATTGTTATATGACATTTATAGGGAATTTGAAAACTCATTTTCAGTTTTAGTATGACGAGACGATTGTAATACGAGGCAAAGCTAGAAAATCAAAAGGTTAATTAAAAGTTCAATATTACACAAAAAGGATTCTTGTGAGCTTTAAGTCATATTATAATGTTAGCTCATCAAAACTATGCTGGGGGTGTTTTACATATAGTTATCTCTATGGTGGAATGTTCAGCAATTACCATAGAAACACATATTTGGAAACACTGTCAAAAGATTTTCGGGAAAAACTACAAAATGGATTTAAACAGGAGATTTTCAGTTTTCTTTTCTGGTCAGATTGTGTTTAAAAAAAAGATCAGATTAACACTTAAAGATCTTCAGACAGAGCAGTGCCCACAGTTAGCATCACAAGCCCAGGGAATGTTGATGATATCAGCTGAAAAGTATCAATAGTACAAACAAAACTTTTTCATTTCTGGTACAGTATTGATATGCCTGTATAATCTTTCCATTTTCTAACAGATTCATGTGCAAATAATAAAAACATGGAATGAAAAATAATGTTCACTTCTGTTATAAATATATATTTGATGAAATCCATTGGTGGTTTTCAGATTCTAGGATGGGATAATGTCATACTTCAAGATAAAGGGCAAGAGACAGAGTTCTCTATTGATTACAGTGTACTTTGCTGTGAGAAATCCAAAGTAAATCCACAAATGTTAAATTTGTATCCGTATTAAAGGTGCATTGTGTAACTCACCTGCTTGTTTCTATAGATGTCATTCCTCTGCCTGGAATATTCTACAATATGACATTAAACAGCTCTACTTTACATTTATTCAACTACAGGTTTTTTATAGCTCAAAAATACCTAGAAAAATGGACTGTGAGGGAGTCGCCTCTCCACAGATCTGACCTGTAACTTGGTCTGGTTTGATCTCCATGGAAATAAAAGGTTTAATACGATACTGTGAAACATTCCAGACAAAGCCATAACATGTTTAACAATTTTTTTTTTCTATATTGAGGGGTTGTTGGTTTAACTCTTTAACTCTTGACTTCGCACTTCAAATAATTGTCTGAAATTAATTGTATGTATAGTAGTGAGTAGGGATGTAACAATAACCGAAAAATTGTGATATCGTATCGTCAAAGGTCTCACAATAATATCGTGGACCATCACAATATATCGAATCCCAAGTCACTTTGCTTAAATAAAGAGTTCTGATGCAGAAATAGCTAAAAAACAGAGGGAACTACATAGACCATGATCCTTTGCTCCGTTTCAGTGCAGACTACATGAAGAAATAACTGTTCTAAGCACTTTGGAATCTTCATTCTTTGGATAAAGTCTTGTGAAGGCATTTTTAGAGGAAAAAGTTTTGTGATTTTCCACAAAATATTGCAATAAATATTGTACGGTGAGATTTTTATGGTGACAATATCATACAGAGAGATTTGGATATCGTTCCATCCCTAATGACAATAAATGTTGTACCAAATGACTGGTCAAAGCGTTTTATAATGTCAGTCTTGTTATTATGTAGAATATCGTAATATCGTGAGCCTCCCCACCATATCGTGAGCTTTCCCACGATATCGCAATAAATATCGTACCATGATAATATCGAATAGTGAGACTTGGATATCGTTACACCCCTAATAGTGCGCGTGTTGTATGTATAGTGAGTGTGCTGGTGTTATGTACTTTTCCCTGTCCTGTAGATGATTTCACATCAACCTGTCGAGGGACTGAAGATGGAAATTAGCCACAACGACTATAATCTTTACATATTTCCATTTTAAAAGTTCATTAATATCTGTTGTCCCTTTACAAATAAATAAATAAATAAGAAAATCTCCTCGGGGACAAGCATTTGACGGACCATCCACCAGAAAATTTACACAATGCACTTTTGATAATATTGTTTTTTTCTTTTTTTTTCTATTTACTTTTGAAAGCACAATTTCCTAGAAGAGAGTCCAACATAGACAGAAATACACTGATTCATGTAATATTCACGAAGCTTGGCACCTGCTACTTCTCTATAATGTCACTTGACGGGCTGATGATGTAACTCAATTCCTACCTGTTGGTGCATAACACTGACAAAGCCCATTTAGAACCAAAGGAAATCAGTGGTGAAAGACTGCAGCTACCTGATCAAAGCCCTCGCGCTAAAATGCACACGCGCCTTTTGGACTCTAATTTGATTGTACGAGTCATTTTCCAGTCTGGGGCACATGAAAGCGTACGGAAAAACGGTCGAAAATCGTCTTTTCCCAGATACGCCGAGTGGATAAGTGCAAGTGACGGCGAAAGAGGTAACCAGGTCGTAACAGGCAGGGTCAGCGCAGGGTAAGTCTGTATAGTCCAAAGTGCTTTACAAATGTGAACGGAAAGGTCAACCAGAAGTCTGTGGCTAACAGGGTTTTCAACTACCGGTATGTTGCAGCTTTGTGATGCTAACTAGAGGCACTACTGTGTCTAAAGCAACATTCTTCAAGTTAGACTGATCTTTATGATGGTAATTTTTTTGATGAGCATCCGTCGCATTCTTGTTTCTATGAATACATCATTGCTCTGCCTGGAATTAAACAGCTCTACCTTACATTTATTTAATTACTGACAGTTTTATAGCTCAAAAATATCTACAAAAACCATAGCCCAAGCAGATTTAGACACTTAAAACATGCTAATAATAACAGAAAACACATTTGCGTTTCCTCTTTGATACCTTCATTTAGAGTTTAGTGTGGACGCTCTACTAACTTTTTTTTTTTTTTACACTTTATTTTTTATTGAAATCATTTTATATTTTACAAAGGACAAGCAATCAAACATACTGGGGTTTAAAAGACATACACAAACAGTCAAAAAAATAAAAGCACAGTCAGGTATTACAACTTAAATGTTGCCCCTTTCCCTTAAATATATTTCCCATTTTTCCCAAAAGTCATCACCTGTTTTTTTTTTAAGTTTCAAGTTAAAAGTCCAATCTTCCATGGTATAAATATTATTGACGATGGCCATGAATTGTTTAATAGTACCGTATTTTTCGGACTATAAGTCGCACCGGAGCATAAGTCGTTTTTGGGGGAAATTTATTTTATAAAATCAGAGACCCGACTGGAAATCAGAAAACTGACATTTCATCTTGAAAGGCAAGTTACAGAAGTTATAGTAATAAAAACAACCCAATAGAGAAGAATCCATGTATCATTTGTTTTTCAATATAAAACCAAAAATAAGAAAACAAAAAAACAACTCTTTTCTTTATTATTTGTCTCTAAAACCAAACGATTTTTTTTTCCATTTTTGATTCATATTTTTGATTCATATATTTGGGCTATAGGATGTCAGTGTGAAAAATTGAATATATAAGTTGCACCTGAGTATAAGTCGCAGGAACCACCCAAACCCTGAAAAAAACTGTGACTTAAAGTCTGAAAAATACGGTAGGTGGGTCTTTGCTAAGCCAGTGTTTAGTTATAGCTTTTTTGCTGTCATAATTTTTTTTAAAAGGTATTTGTCAGCAGTGGACAATTTTTCGCTCCATATATAGAATCAAGGACAGGGCATCCCCAAAAAGCATGTGTCTGGTCTGCAGGGCAGTACCCACACTCTCGTCAGCATTCAGGTGATTGACCAGTTGACGCTCTACTAACTTTGTATAAAAACGGCGCTACGGAGAGGGCAGCCCCACAAACAGCTAACCCGGACTTTGTTTACTCTGCAGAATAAGCCAAGTGCTCCGAGGATGAGCATCGTTTTATAGGCCTCAATGTTGGTTTTATCCAAGATAGAAAGTAATGAATTTGAAAAGTATAAGTGCTTTAATCAGCACTACTTGTGGTCAAGATCATTATATATTTGACTCTTAACACTTAGTTCTAAAAATCTAATTTAATCTTCTGGATTTGCTTTTGACGTAGCCTTTTAGTAGATTGATCTTTTGTTCTTGTACTGCAACAAAATCGCGTAGCCTTAGTTTACTTCTTCACGCTATGCGGTATCGAGTTTTATTGGTATCAGTGAGTGCACTAAAGCTGAGTAACGTATCAGAACGGATGTCCCCAAAAATGGTATCGGCAGCTGGACTTGGTCTGGTTTGGTTGCCACGAAGATAGAAATGTTTAAGACCACACTGTGAAACATTCCGGACAACACAATGACACATCCATGGAAAAAAGTGCTTGATGGACCCAGAAAAGTGACACAATGCAGCTTTAAAACATGACACATGATTTCCAGATGATTACAAAGGAAGCTTCTATTGGCACTCGTTTACAGGGGGAAATGTCACACTGTCTGGAAGAGAAAGGTGATCTACCTGTGTACTACAACATTCTACTGTCATTCACAAAGTTAAAACTCTAATCATGGTTTGGTTTACAGAGACAGTACTGCAATGTATCTGTTGTAATGTAGGATATTATGAGCAAATATAGAATCTAACCCACATTGTTGGTCCTGTGGAAGCTTAAAGGGCCCATTTTACACTATTTTCTGATCTGATGTTGTTTCCTCATCACAAACATACATGGAGTTATGAGGAAACACGAACCCTGGATATTTAGGCTGAGTTCTTCATATTTAGGCTAAGTTCTTCTCTTCTTCTTCAGCTCTGGAACTGCCAAACTGCTGAATTCAAGGTAAAATACAACGCTTCCTGACATCTCAAGGTAGAACAGAGCATTTTGAATTATTCTAAAATACTGTTTAAAGTTAAGTCTGATATCTAAACCTGAAGTTTAAATAAGTAGACAAGTTTAAGCATGCCATTCCCGAAATGTTCTCTCATTATTGTTATTGTGATACTAAAACAGATTTTTTTTCAGTGCAGTGATGGCAAGCTCAGTGTTTATCCCCCTCAGAGAAAACATTCTGACTCAGCAGGAGACGTCCATGAGACCAGAGAATCATGTCATAATGGTGCCTGCATGACTGCCCCAACGAGGTCCAGGTAATATGTACTTTTTTAAAGGACTAAATGGCACCAAGTACTTTCTGATGAAGAAGCCATTGGGGATGTTGAATCAGTTATGAATTTATGTCCCAGACTTTTTACACAAGCAAACAAAACTTCACATTAACTTAAAGCAAAAATGACTTCTCAGAACTTTTAGCCATGTAATGGTCTCTTCTCATTTTCATTATTTAAAAATGATTTGTGCATCTTTGAACAATCTTTAATAATTTATTTTCAAACGCTGGCTCACTGGCTTCTATAATTTGTGAGAGATTTTTAACAGCACAAATCATCTCACCTGTTGTAGCTCCAACCACGTCAGCTCTTTCTGGTCAGATTGTGTTAAAGCCGCTACACACTAGAGGACTTTTTGTTCTTAAATGATTTTTAAACGTGCAACAAAATGCGCACACCACAGCTACAAGCAGAAACTTATGAGACTTAAAATCTGTCATTGCAAATACTGTAGCGGGATCTGTCTGCGTAAAACAGGCTGCAAATCTACAGTAAAACCACTCGCTCTGAGACTCTGAAGTGTCCAAAGCTCTGCACTTCTAGTTTAGATACAAGTCAAAACGGTGGCTGAGTGGCGACTCTCAGGCCTCACAGCAAGAAGGTTGCGGGTTCGATCCCCGGGTCGCCCAGGCCTTTCTGTGTGGAGTTTGCATGTTCCTCCCCGTGTCTGGATGGGTTTCCTCCGGGTACTCCGGTTTCCCCCATCAACTCAAAACATGCAGCACCTCTATGAACTAACATCAGCATGTTGTCCACCCTCCTGTGGGCTCACCACCTGCAGAGGGGTTCATAGGAAGGGGGCAGGTGCTATGAGAATTGGGCAGCAAGATGCCCCCTCGACCCAGCTGGATTAAGCGGGAGAAGATGGATGGGGCAATACTTCAGATACAGGATTTTTAAAGCATAAAAGAGGCAATAAAGTCCACAGGAAGTAAAGTCACTATCAGTAATCTGCAGCTTTACACTCTGTGAACGTAAACAAACACGTGAGGAACAACTTTCGCCTTTTTACTTTCAAAGAACATTTCAAACTGGATTAATAGTGCAGTTTTGTGGACTGGATGTCATTATTTGTGGAGGACAATTTCTATGGATAATGTGGATGAGACACTGCACTTTAAATTTACCACTTTATGAGAGGTGAGTAATACATTTATTTTTGCTATATCCTGAGTTTGTTTGCTGCGTCTCCATCCGTCACTCCTCTGCCCCTGATGCTCTGTTTTATCAGCTGTTACCGTAGTGTCACTGCTATTTGGTGGTTCTGATCTGACACTGACACCACATGAGCGGCACAGCGGCTTCAAAATCGCACACAAAGACAGAAAGTCGGGTCACACCTCCTCGAACTCAGGAGAAGAAATCGCAGCCAAAATCGGGCAAATTCTCCTGTAGTGTGTGGCGGCCTTTAAAACAAAGCTCAGATTAAAGCTCACATATCGTGCTTGAGCTGTTATATAGTTCAAATGTACAACACCCATGGATCATTTTGCTATTATTTACACATTTTAAATCACAATAGTCATCTAAAATGATTGAATTAAAGAAACAGTCCGCAGACTACCGCTTTAGAAAGATGTGGTCCCCAAAGAGAACTTATGTCGGCATAAACATCGTCACAAACAGAATCATGTTACGGATTTGTCGGGGCCAGACTGCACTCAAAAGACACACGGATGCAGCATTTAAAACCAAATATTATGTTTGTTAAATTGACAAAAAGACTATACCCTGCTGAATAAAAGAAAGAAAATAAAACTGTAGACAAAAGTTAGTAGAGAGCAGTGGGCGTTTGCCGGTGGCACTGAACACAGGGCATGATCGTCAATATGGCGTCTTGAAAATAAGCGATAAAAGATTACTCAGACATGCACGAATAACTCCAAATACAACTTCCAGAGGGCAAATGTGAAGGGAAAACTATCATAATATCGTTAAAAGCTCTGAAAAGTCGATTTTGCATCATAAGTCTCCTTTACTAACTTGAGTTTCTAACAGAGCAGTGCTTACAGTTAGCGTCACACCCCAAGGAACTGTGAAAAACAATCCATTCATTCATAATCACAGAGACGTTAACTGCTTTCCGAGTTTGCAGCGCTCACTCAACTCCACATCCATTAGATTACACCCAGTACATACACACAGAAACATAGAACTCAATATTTCAGCTTTTCTCTGCTTCAGCACAAAACCAACCAACACTGTGAATTACCGAGAGCGATATTAAACCCAAAGAAAACCCTATCACGAGACAAGACAGGATATTATGCATGACCCCACCTTCTACAGAGCGCATATTAGAGCCAGAAGAAAAAGGAAAGATTGCATTTCTCTGTTACTGTGGCCTCAGCGGGGAGCTCGATGATGGAACATGGCAATTTAATCTCTCCTCTAAAACAGACAGCGGAAAACAAACTGAAATAACCGCTAAACGTGAAAGCGGATTTAACGCCGCTTTTTCTACCACCTTTCCGTCCTCATTATCATCCGTTCAGGACGTAGGTTAGACTTGGTTTAAAGGGTCTGGACGATGCAACATGTACTCTTGTGAGCTTTAAAAGGTGGATTGTTTCCATGGAGATGTTGTTGTGTTGTCTGAAATGTTTCACAGAACGGGATTTAAACTTTCTGTCATGATGGAGCCCAAATAAAGCCACGTTGCAGTTCAATTCAATTCAATTCAATTTATTTTTGTAGCGCCCAAAATCGCAACAACAGTAGCCTCTAAGGGCGTTCCAAGATATGGATGAGTAAAACATACACAGAGACATATCAATACAGGAATAAACAACATTCATGTAAAGCAGCAAATGAAACATCGTCCAGTCATCCCCTGTCCTTAGACCCTCCTTCTCAGCAAGGAAAAACTCCAAAAACCCAGGGTCCTGGGAAAACGAGGCTCAGATCTGTGGAGAGGCGACCCAGTACACAGTCAGAATGTTTGTTTTTCTAGGTATTTTTGAGCTATGAAACCACCTGTGATTGAATAAACATAAAGTAGAGCTGTTTAATGTCATACTGCGGAACATTCCAGGCAGAGCAATGACATGACAGACCCCCAACCGACACTCCCCCAAATGTAAGACTTTTTAAAGACCTTTTTAAGACCACTGAAATGAAAATGAAGACCAACATCGCACCCATTATGCGGGCGAAAAACACCAGATCCAATCCTAATAATGACCATTACTCACTGCTTTAAATAACAAAAAATATTTTTATTATAAGATCTCATTCAGAACTCATTTATAATTGTGTGCATTGCTTGTAAAATGGCCAAAAAATCATTTATAACATTCTAACAAGACAAACTAAGCTTTCACATTGTCTTGTCTCACATTGCACTGCAGCCCGGATGACAAAAAATAGGCTCATGAAATTTAAGACCTTTGTGAAAAAAATAAGGCTTGGACAACATCATTTTTGAGGCCTTAATTTAGGAACATGAAATGTAAGACTTTTTTAAGACTTTTAAGACCTGTCTATTCTGTACATACACTGGAAAAAAACAATATCTAGGTAAGTTAAAATGACTTAAATTAAGAACATTATACTTTATTTGAGTCGATTCACCTTGACAAGTGAAATGATCTGCCAGTGGAATAAGTGTTTTTTTCTTAATTCAAGCAACATTTAATTTTATTTCTTATTTTAAGTGCAAAAAGTAGTTGTTTTTCTTATTTTAAGTGTAGCAAGATGTATTTTCATATTTTAAGTACAAAAATCTTGTTGCACTAGCAGATTATTTTACTTGTCATGTGAAATTCACTCAAATCGTGGTAAAACTTTCTTAATCCAGAGTCATTTTAGCTTGATTAGATTTTGTTTTTTGCAGGGTAGTGCACCTTTAAGCCATGTTAAAATGTTTTTACCTCATTAAAAACATACCTAGAGTTGTGTTTTGTTTCATTCTCACGTTTGAGTAACTGTATTATTAGTTTGTCTATATCTCCAAAGCTCAAAATGCTCTGTTCCACCTTGTGATGTCATGTCGCGGTAGTTTTCAAGGTTCTTTATTTGTCATTCAAGCATGCAAAAGAAACACATGGCCCCGTGACCAAGAGTGATAAAAACAATAAAAAAAATAAGCAATCTTAAAAGTACATCAAGAGCATTTAGGAGTTTCTACAGACAAGTACGTAAAGTAAGTAAAACAAGTGGCAAGATGGAGCAGCAGTCTAAGCAGTCAGTCATTGTGCACTGTTCAAAGTCTAACAGCCTCAGGAAAAAAACTAGACCTCAGCCGAGATGTTCTGACTTTGACGCTCCTCAGTCTCCCGTCTCCTGCAGCGCTCCTCGTTTTACCTTTTGTTCAGTAGAAACGGGCAATTCCGGGGCTGAAATCATCCAAATGTTTCTAATGAAGATGTGTGGATTTAAAAAAAACAAACAAACAGTGGAGCACTTCCTGTATCACCACATGACACCACAAGTTGGAACACAAGTTGCCTAACTATGCAAGCAAGGAAACTTATAATAGCGTAAACCAGAAAACAGTGTAATATTGGCCCTTTAAGAAACGCCGCTACTCGACCTAAATGTGTTTTGCTCTAAACCCATGAGCTATGGCGAGAGGCTGATAAACGACTGACCCAAACAAATAGATCTCAACTCCGCTATCATCCTGCGTAATAAGGATGCTACGTTAACTGCTGACGAATCGCCCGGTTTATTGGAAAAGTAATTACCCACGGCAGGTAATTAAGGTTGGCTGTCAATGGAATATT
Source organism: Odontamblyopus rebecca (assembly GCA_030686955.1). Lineage (NCBI taxonomy): Eukaryota > Metazoa > Chordata > Actinopteri > Gobiiformes > Gobiidae > Odontamblyopus > Odontamblyopus rebecca. The sequence goes on from CM060658.1 coordinate 25,730,980, forward strand.
TCCTGTTCCGCACCATTTTTTCCCCCGACTTCCAAGATCATTCTGGCCCCACTTATTTCATATTCTGCCCAGGAGCGTTAATGCCGCAGGGAGGGCTCAGATTATGCAGAAGAATGGTGCGGAGAAAGCAGCGTTTTTTTCACGCTGAAGCAGAGAAAATGATGAGGCCATATGTGCATTTATTTAGGGCTAAAACTCGTCTTTTGTGCGCGTGTGAAGGTTGAATGTGCTGTTTAATTCTATTGCGCGATAGGATGGGTATAAAGGGACACGAGGGATTCTGTCTTACTTACAGACCAGCCAATAGAAACGGCTACCTGCTCGGGACTATGTTTTGAAACTGGTGATACAGGAAGTGCTCCAGTGTGTTTTTAAACTCCATACACCTTCATTAGAATCATTTGGATGATTTCAGCTCTGGAATCGTCAATCTCTACTCAACAAAAAAGTTAAAGGAAGCTGTTTAAAACTACCACTACATCACATAACAAGGTGGAACAAAGCATTTTGAGCATTAACCAAACATGTGTGAATGAATCAAAACACAACTCCAGGTCTGTTTTTGATGAGGTAACAACTAGAGATGCCACAATAACCAAAATATGGTGATGTCATATCATCAAAGGTCTCACAATAATATCATGGACCATCACAGTATATCGAATCACAAGTCTCTTTGCTTAAATGAATAGTTCTGATGCAGAAATAGCTAAAAAAAACAGTGGGAACTACATAGACCATGATCCTTTGCGCCGTTTCAGTGCAGACTACATGAAGAAATAACTGTTCTAAGCACTTTGAAATCTTCATTCTTTGGATTAAGTCTTGTGAAGGCATTTTTAGAGGAAAAAGTAGCAGATTCACAATTTACTGAGCTTCCACAAAATATTGCAATAAATACGGTGAGATGTTTATGGTGAAAATATCGTACAGAGAGATTTGGATATCGTTCCATCCCTAATGACAATAAATGTTGTACCAAATGACTAGGCAAAGCATTTTAGAATGTCAGTCTTGTTATTATGTAGAATATCGTAATGTCGTGAGCTTGTCCACGATATCGCAATAAATATCGTACCGTGAGGTTCATACCGTGATGATATTGTATCGTGAGACTTGGGTATCGTTACACATCTAGTAACAACATTACAACATGGCTTAAAGGTCACAAAACTCCATTTTGTGTAATACAGGACCTTTAAATGTGCACTATGTAATTTTTCTGGTTGAGGGTCCACCATTGGTTTGTCTCCATCGAGAATCTACTGTTTTTACAAGGAATGTTCCACGGTATGGCATTAAACTGACATATCTTGCACTGATGCAGTTGCAGGTGTTTAAATGTCCCAAAAAGCGTAAATAAATTCTGAGCAAAGTCAGCCCTCCACAGATCTGACGCGACACGCTGCATTTAATGCCTTAGCTCATTTTAGACAAAGCAACGTTTCTATAGAGATAAGCAGGAAATGGACCCTTCACCGAAAATGCTACACAATGCATCTTTATGCTATGGGCTGTACACCAAAAGAGTATAAAAGATGAAACTGTGATGGCTTGACGACTAAAAACAATGTGATAATGCAATAATAATTAGACTGTAGTTCAAAATAATAACATAATGATAATCTTTTCTTTAAAAAAACAGGTTTACAAAGTGCTATACAGTACGAAAGCATAAAATAGCATACAGAAAGCATACAAAAACAGACAAAGAGGTAGATCAGTCAACGCAATAGTCAAAAAAAGCCCAAACCTGATTCAGTTTTTTTCGACTGAAACATAAATTAAACCAACATTGTCGTTTTCGTACAACTGAATTTGGTAATAATTTAGTTCAGGCTCCACATATTAATAACTAGCCTAAAGTAAAGTGCATTATATGTGCTTAATTAAATCGTATTATAGTATTTATAACATACGTTCAGTGCATTTTTGTGTAAGGTCATATTTTACAAGCATTAATCTGTTAACGAATTTGTGTCCATTAGAGTAGAGAGAATTGCAACAGTTGTTTTTGTACATGCACATTAATTGGTGCTAATCAGTGTTCAGTAAATATCAATTAATAGCTAAGTAACCGCAAATTAGCACAGACATTACTACTTAATGGTTTATATGTGGTCCATAAACTTTAGTGTCGAGTTTAATTTGATATCCACATTCACACAATAGATATGAGCAACGCTGTTCGTGTGTTTCGTGGGCTCTGACGACTGAGGCTGTTCCTGTCACACTGGGTCAGATGAGGGGAAAGTCAAAGTTAAATCAATCTAAATTGGCAAAACGACAAAAAGAGTGCATTCATACTGAGAGGGGATTGGCACAGAGGCGAAGATGGATGCCAGTGAATAGCTGATAGGGACTGTTCGGGATGAAATGTTGGTTTTATTGGTTAAGTAACATTTTTTATCTCGTTAAAGAGACGGTATAGTGAAAAATCGACAGTTTGGAGCTTTCTGCCATTTTATAACGTCGTTCCCTTGTCAAAAACATGCCCGGAGAGGTTTAAGAGTAATTTAGCGATCTCTCCTTAGCCTTATTTGAACCCCTTTTATTGTAGACTATGTCATTCATGCTTCTACTCGACAATTCTCCATAAACATATAAAAACATGATCCTAAACTGTACATAACAACTTGACAACCCATTAGCGGGATGATTGTGTTGTGATAGCGCTCTGAAGGGGGAGTGACTTAACACAGCGAGTAAAGGGAGAGGAAACTCAAGCCAACAAAAATGAAAAGCGAAATTTATAAAACATGTCATTACGTTGTTTTCGCCAAATGTAGTATTTTCAAAACGATAAACGGTATTCTCAGGGTGTTTAAAGCGTATCTGTGTGGAAAACCAGCTTCGCAATATGGCCAACATGACCCGAAAAGAGGACGACTGGGAAACTCTGACTCTTTTTTAATATTTGTCAACATTATAGTTTTTTTATGTGATTCCAATGTCTTATTTCAATAAAAATAAACAGAAAAGTGAAGAAGTGTTTCCTGACTGTATTCTCATAAGATACCTGCAGGGGGAGCTCTATCACCGAACGTTCCTTAGTTCTGCTTCAAAGTTGCACTGTGTAACCTTTCTAGTTATGGTCCGCCACCTATTTGTCTCCATGGAGATGCTATATTTTCATATGGAATGTCCCGGTATGGCATTAAACATATCCATCTAGCATTTACGGAATAGCATAAGTTGTTGTTGACCTAAAAACTTGCATTCTTATTGTGAGTGGTGTCGCCTCTCCACAGATCTGACATGCTACTTGGCCCTGTGGTGTCAGCTGTGCTTCAACTCACCCTTATGTAACAGATAATACTCCCTACAACTGTACAACTCACCCTTATGTAACAGATAATACTCCCTACAACTGTACAACTCACCCTTATGTAACAGATAACATTATATCCTGTCTATCATCATATCATTGTTGCACTGTCTTCCTATGAGCTCTTGTATAAAGCTGAAGTTTTATATTTTATTACTTATTTCCCTATTTTATTTTGACTTGTACGTATACATTTATATTATTATCTCTTATTTCACACTAGTCTCTTGCCATCTTTTTTGCTACTTGTTTAGAATGTATTAGAAAAGTGACCCAACACACACATAGCTTTAATTCTTATACGTATGTAAGAATAATAAAACATATAGATTTCAAACCGAGCCCATATGCGAATACAGTTGAGAACAATGCCTGCAGCTCAAAGTGGAATACGAACAAAAGTCTGAGCCACGAGCGCAGCCATTTCACCTGCAGTCAATTCATTTTAAACACCCACGCAAACCTGTTTTGACAAAAGACCCTTCAATGTGCAACGTGCAGATAAAACATTTCCCTACCAGCCACATACTTAATACGGATTGGCCTTAAGTGTCCCGCGGCCCACTGAATACCACGCCGCATTCGCTCCGACATTAAAGCTTCACTAATAAAACAAAGACAAGACCAATACAAACGTGTACTACTGTCATTGTACGCGCGATTCACTCTTTAAAGGGCTTATATTACATAAAATGGAGTTGCGTTTTGTTTCATTCACACATGTTTGAGCAACACTTTATTATTCGTCTGTCTACATCTCCAAAAGGTCCAGCTGTTCCACCTTGTGATGTCACGAAGTGGTAGTTTTTAAGTTGTAAATGGTTTTATGCATACATTATTTTTTTAAGGTGATATTGTAGCATCTGTCCAGGGACAATGGATGAAAATGAGCCTGAAAATGAGCCTGCTGTTCTTAGCCGTATGTGGGTCAATGACGTATAAGGATTTTCAACAGGCAAATTTTAAAATATAAAAAAGTATTAGTTTCTATTAAACTTTTTCAAATATTTACAGTGTCAGGTGCATAAATCTATGTGCATAATCTACATTTAAATTAAGCATTTTAGTGTTTTCTATGTACATTAATTGGCTATGACCTTAAAAAATATCATGTGATGCGACCGAGAATAACCTTAAATTGTTTTATTTTCTAAAACATGGTTGGGATATTAATCTAAGTCCTGAGTAATATGAAGTGTATAGAAACAAACTGTTGCATTTCTTTAGACTTTTAATGCATATTGATATTTTCTTTTGCTGTCCAATATGACAGTCACCAGCTTGTGTTTAATGAACAAACTACTATCCTGTAAAACGCATAAAATTAAGAAAAATGCCTAAAGAAAACCATTAACTCAAGTCTACTTTGTCTGTTATTAAACTCCAGCCATAGAATTCCTGCTGTTCTTAGCCGTACCGGCTCGTCAAAGCCTGATCCCGTCAGATCTCAGAAGCTCAGCAGGGCCGGGCCTGGTTAGTACTTGGATGGGAGACCACTGGCAATTCCAGGTGCCACAGTGGGGCGCCAGTCGCAAAAACTTTAGTAGTGTCCTTAGGCAAGGCACATCACCCACATGGCCTAGTATGAAAGTGTTGGTGGTGGTCGGAGGGGCCGATGGTGCAGATTGGCAGCCTCGCTGCCGTCAGTCTGCCCCAGGGCAGCTGTGGCTACAATAGTAGCTTACCACCACCGGGTCTGGAGTGAATGAATAATGCTCTGTAAAGCATTGTTGAGTGTCCAGAAAAGCGCTATATAAAACTGATTTATTATTATTATTATTATTATTATTATTATTATTATTATTATTATTATTATTATTATTATTATTATTATTATTATTATTAGTCACACCACATGATGCACGGTCGCACCACATTTTAACACTTTAAGTACAAAAAACATGCAGAATAACTCATGATTTCTGAAAAAATTATTTGGTTCCATGGAGGTCAGAGGTACCACAGAAATGTGCTGAATTATTATGAAATTTGAACCTTTTTAAGTGAGGAAATTGGAATTGGACAGAAAATTTAGGCATCATGACCCATGTATGTATGTAATTAAGTAAATAAATAAATAAATAAAAGAAATATAGACATAAATAAAATAAAATTAAATAAATACATATATAAATAAGGTAACATTAAATAAATACAGAAATAAATAAAGTAACATTAAATAAATACATAAATAAATAGAATAAGCAGCTCCTTTTACTCTTAATTCAGGCTGAAATCATCCGTGAAGTACTCCCTGTTTACCACGTGAAATCACAAGGTGGAACGAAGTGTTTTCCGTTGGGGAGAAGAACTAAATATGCTAAATATATAAATAGGGTTTGTGTGTTCAACACGTGGGAATGAAACAAAACACAACTCCAGGCGCGTTTGTGAGGAGGAAACAACATTAGAACAGATCAGCAGATACAACACAGGCCCTTTAAAAACTGATTTGAAATTAGAATATGAAATCAACAAACTCCAAACCAGTACTGAAGAGAACTCCCCGTATCATTTTACACAGTCATTACCAGGTCTGCATTACATTTCACTGCGGTTTAAAGTTTAAATATAGCCTTTAATATTTTTACGAGCTCTGAGTACCCGCTTAGGAGAGATTTGGGACAATTCTCGTACAGCCCATTCAAAAGGAGCAGTCTGCGATTGAATTCTATAATAACGGGAGGATTTCTGGCTGAATGGAGTGACCAGTGGACACAAAACTGTTTCAAACTCCATTCAGTGCTAAAAGCAGTTCTTACTTTGAGCTTTGGAGTGATTCATATGAACATTTGGCAATGATGAGAAAGTTGGTTCAAAAGGAGTGTGCAAAATACAGCAAAGCAAAGCATTAAAACACACAACCCGGTCTCAAGATGTGAAAATGTGTCAATGTTTTTAAATTTAATGGTCCAATATTATGCAAAATGGACTCTTGTGAGCTTTAAATCATGTTATTATGTTGTTAATAACAACATCCTCAAAAACGTACCTGGAGTTGTGTTTTATTTCATTCACGCATGTTTCAGTAACCTTTAGTATTAGTCTGTCTACATTTCCAAAGCTTAAAATGCTCTGTTCTACCTTGTGATGTCATGAAGCGAAGTTAAATTAACTTAGGGTCAATATAAAGACGGGCTTCTCAGAAAACTTTAAATATTTGCGACGTTTCACACCCCCACACCACAGAGGATTTATTTTAAGTCTAAAATTACCAAAACGCGACTCTCAAAACCTGTATTTAACCATGTACCACAACCATTAATAGGCACAAGGCTCTTTTAATAGTGTAAGTGAACCGTCAGTGTATGATTTCAACACTGGGTCAAGATCAAACTGCAAAATGTAACGCGTGAAATTATCTGTGAAGTCAGGATTTACATATTTACCACACATAACAGTCATTTCGTCTGTCAGTTTTCTGGTTTTGCTTTCTTTTTTTACCCACGCTACTGCAACAAAACAGAACATTCTCTCATAACCTTAACGGAGATATAGTGTAAAACCCACATGAATATTACAAGACGCCAGATATTGCAATACGCAATATTGCTGTTATTTTTACATCCCTACTTCCTGACAGGTCCTCTCTTTTATCCGAATAGACCGGTGTGCTACAGAGCGCTTCTGCTGAATTCAAATAAGAGATCAGCGTCATGTTATGAGTCTATATGAGTCTATATGAGTCTATATGAGTCTATGATAGAAATACAAACAATAAAACACCTCCTGGATTTTACTAAGGAAAGGGTCACGGGGGCACAGGGGTATAGCAAAATGGCAATGCCAGGATTCATCTGGCTCAAATCATGATTCAGAGAAACAGCATTCAAACAGTGACCATCTGAAGATTGACCAGTGACACTTTTATAAGACATTACAAAGACACATACCTGAAATCACATCCATGACTGACCGCTGGATGAAACAGTCTGAGAGAGGCCAGTTCATGGGGTCCAAATAAAGATGGCAGCTTACAAGCAAATAAAGTAACACAAAGGACTGAAAAACATGGCAGATTTCTGCAGAATCAATGAGAAAAAGAATAACGTAATTTTAAGGTGAAAAATTCAATATGCGATTCCGAAAGACACAAGGATATTTGAAAGGACACGTCTTCTACATTTGAGAGAAACAAACAAGCATCTTAAATACAGTCTCTGATGCACTTACAGATATAGTCTGTAATTTGCACACAGAATGTGGGAGGGACCTCCCTAGGCAAGTACAGCTCCCATATCTGAAGCTCAGTGAAACAAAGCACAACAAATGTGTGTAATTACAGAGAAAGGTGTTCAATCTTATATTTTATTATGGTCTGCTTTATATTTACCCCTGCAGTTCAGTCCAAAACACAGTTTTATCTAAATCTGCACTTGTGTTGTCATTTTGCTCTGAAGCTTTCATTACCTCCTCTCTGTGAGAGCCATTTAACCTCAGACCATGCTTTACCAACACACACGTGTACACACACACACTCACACACACACCCCTCTCTTCATTTAACACACTGCTGGGCTTGTGTGGAGCGGGCTTAGGGAGCATAAGACAACAGATCCGCCTGTAAGTGTTAATAAAAGCGTGTATTGGGCCACACTGTTCTGAGCCTAACTGGATCAGACAGTTGATCTTTAGGCTTTTGGGTCACACACAGAAAACACACAGTGAGAGTCTATCAATGGTGGAAGTGTGACAATGGGGACAGTGATAGTGAGCTGTGGGGGGAGATGGTATCATAATGGAAGCTAAACTGTTTTTAGTGGCACAGAAAGAGCCTTTATCCAACAGGGAAGTGTGAATAAGCCATGAGGCTCGGCTGGTGGGCCACTGGGCTGTGATAATGGCATCTTGACAGGGTACAGCACTGAAGCAGACATACAGCACCACGAATTCAGATCAAATTCAAATCTCCGACTCTATAAGCAGAGGAACTGGGGCAGAGAGTGAGACCCCCGCTGAGTGTAGAAACTTTTAGTGATAACAAGAGCAGAGGAGTGAAAAAACTAGAGCAGCAGAGCAATGGACAGTGTCTATAATGTGCTCGCTCCTATGGAATCCTGCTGGAAGGGTGACCAAACGCATATGAAGGCAGTCCAGTCCGTCTGTGTCTTCCTTTTGGAGATAATCATCTTTCTCCCTTGTGTGTACATATCATACATTATTGAAAGAGCTCTGCGGCGCTGACATCTGAGCGGCTCCGGTGGCACAGGCACCGCTCCTCTCAGGTTCACATTTAAACCTCGGCTGGATTTAGAACGTGTGGGTTTGTGAAGCAAGACAAAATCTATACAAGGGGTTGTCAGGTACGCAGGTCAAAGCAAAGATCTTGAGACATATTTGTAATGAAAAGAAAAGCATTTAGAACAGAAAATGCTAGTGAAAAGTTGATTGTTAGCTGCTTTCATAATGTTGCGTAATACTCATCTATCTTTTTTTAACGCCCTGTTCCTGACTTGACGCATTTCAGTTTGAAAAGTTAAAGTTAAAAAGTTGAATAAAAGTTGTTTTTCGATTTTTGACATTTGGAAATTCAGAGTAAAGGTTGCTGCTTGTGTTTTTTATTGAAAATTTCTGTATTTCTATGATAGTTCATTAGAGTTTTGGTTAATTTTGGTTTGATTGGATCCTGATGTAGACTCGGTTGGTCCATAATTCATTTTTCTTGCAATCTTTTTCAATCCTTGCCTTACCAGGGTTAGGTAATGTACATTTTTCATGGATGTACAGAATTCAAATAACAGCACAAGACACACCAAATATTCTGAATGGACAACTCTGAAGAGAAGTGTGGAGATATATCAGCTATTCTCATGATGGTTTTCGACAACACATGATCACAACACCCTGGTACAAGGGCCTAAAACAAACCTCTTGGCTCTCAGGTGTCCTACAGAAAAAGATACATACGGTTAAATAATTCACAGAGAATAGTTCACGGGAGTCCACTGTGGCTTCAGTGCAAATATACAATGTCCTAACTATGTCCCTGACGCACAGCTCTGACTCAGGAATGACAGGAGGTGTTGTTGTGAACATATAGGGTGCATATAGACCACATCAGGACTGAGACTAACTAAATTGGAACAAATTCTGGACTAGACTAAACAGGAACTAGAACAAGACCAAACCAGTTCCACCATCTGGGTTAAATTAGGCTCAAACCAGGACCTAACAAGTACAAGTGTGAAAGCATCTATAGTGGAATATAAAAACACACCACACTGTAAATGACTATGAAATGTCAAAATTGGTGTCTCTATTGATACTTCGCAACTAACGTCACCTGCTAGTACATTCCCTGAGAGTGTAATGCTAACTGAAGGCACTACTCTGTTAGAAGCTGTTACTCCAGTTAAGGTGGCCACACTACAGGATTTTTCTGTCTTTTTAAAAAAATGTACGACAATAGTTCACACCACAGACACGAGGAGAATCTTATGAGATTTAATATCTCTGATCGCAAAAACTGCAGCGGGATCTGTCTGAGCACCACAGGCTAGAAGATGTGAACGCACCTCGTGTCAGCTGTTTCCTGTCTACAGTAAAACCACTCACTTTGAGATGCTGAAGTGTTCAAAGATCAGAGCTCTGTACTTAAGGCTGCTACACACTACAGGATTTTTCGGTCTTAAATGATTTTTAAACGTGCGACAAAAAGCGCACATCACAGACATAAGGAAAACCTTATGAGACTAAAAATCTCCGATCACAAACACTGCAGCAGGACTTGTCTGCGGATATAAAGGATATAAAGTTGTGAGTGCGATGGCATTGGCTATTTCCTGTCTACAGTAAAACCACTCGCTCTGAGACTCTGAAGTGTTCAAAGATCAGAGTTCTGCACTTCTAGTTTAGATACAAGTCAAAACTGTGTTATTATTGTTGTAAAATGTGGTGCAAAACTTCAGATACAGGATTTTAAAAGCATTAAAGACTGGAGATAAAGTCTACAGGAAGTAGAGTCTCGATTACTAATCTGCAGCTTCATCGCACGCTGTGTGGATGTAAACAGACACTCGTGAGGAAACTGCCTTTTTACTTTCAAAGAACACCGCAAACTGGATTAACAGTGCAGTTTTGGAGTCTGGATGTCATTATTTGTGGAGGACAGTTTCTATCGATAATGTGGCTGAGATGCTGCACTTTAAATGTAACACTTTACATTAGGTGAGGAATAAACTCTTTATTTTCACTATATCCCGAGTTTGTATGTTGCTTCTCTGTGCCCATCACTCCTCTGCCCCTGATGCTCTGTTTTATCGTCTGTCACCGTCGCGTTGATGATGTTTGGTGGTTCTGGATCTGACACTGACACCACATGAGGAGCAGTGGCTTCAAAATCGCACATGGAGACAAAAGGTCAGGTCACACCTCCCCGAACTCGGGAAGAAGAAATCACAGCCAAAATTGGGCAAATTCTCCTGTAGTGTGTGGCGGCCTTTAGTTTAGATCAAAGTCAAAACGGTGAAATGTTTACTTCAGATACATGAGTTTAATCTACACAGGAACAGGAAGTAGAGTGACTATGGCTAATCTGCAGCTTCACGCATGGATCTATTAAAATAACTCGATAGGGCATTGCTGCTTGTAGTTGCCACTCACTGGAACTTCAGCAAAAAAAATTGCTCTGGCCCAGAAAGGGTTTTTCCCATAGAGCACAGTGTAATCACAAACTGCTCATGTTCAGCTGACAGGGCACCTCCAGCTTTCAAAAAGGTCAGATTTTGTGGTGATTTTCACCTATTTTTAGCTTATAAACTTTTTCTCAGCTCAAAGTCCTTCACTTGTCTTAAAAACTCCATTGGCATTTGAAAATGTGTTCTTTAAATCAATTTTGTGTTCTTTCTTGAGTTTTCAGACCATTCAAACCTGTCTTGACTTCGTTTGCTGACGTGTGAATTGCGTCACCATGGTAACTGCTGAACATTCCACCAACGGACACATGCAGAACACCCCCAAGCGTAACGTCACTGCTGAGTATCAATTCATGGGTTTTGGCTTCCTGTTCCAAACAATATTATGAGGACCTTTTCCCATTTCGAAGATATTATTTTGTTTCTGAAACCCATGGAAACCCGTCTCTCATGGAAACCGCACAGTGCCGTGGACAAATGTTTTTCTAATGACCTCTCGGTTAGGTGGAAAACGAGACTACCTGAGGGACATATTTAGTTTTGTATCAGTCCAGTGGCAGTTTGAAGAAAAACCTGAGAAGAAAAATACAGAAAGTAGTGGTTCTAAAACAAAATGCAGGGAGTTTAAACATTCATTTAAAAAAAAAAAAAACGTGTTGTCATATATATTTTTTCTGATCATAAGTACGGTGTGTAAATTAGACATGTTTTCACCGTTGTTTACATCATGGTTGCTATGTAACATTTATAAAATTACCCATAGACATATAATTAGTCACAGTGTTTGATGCATAGACATATAATTAGCAGACACAGCGTTCAATGCTAATGCTATTATTCACTTAGCAACACAGCTAGCAACAGGAGGATTTCAGAATGCCACAGCTAGTCCCTGTATTTGTTAGTTGCTTGCATTCGCTGGTAAAAAATAATAAATTCTGAATAATCATGAGGCGTCCGCTGGTTTAAAGTCAGTGTTGAGTGTGTAGACGTTTTAGGGTTTTATTTTAGATTTTAGATTTAGATCATTTGCACGTAAAAGTGGCATCTGAGCTAACGGTTAACCAACTTTGAGCCGACATTTCTGAATTTTTGTGGTTCTGGTAAACAGTGACCGCCAAGCATGTGACTGACGAGACCACAGAAATGACATAAATAACATTAAATAAATATAATATAATATGGGGATTGGCTACGATGACCAGAATGTCAAAATTAAAAACGAGGACATTCCTCTTTTTTGGTGATTGGTAATATTAAAATAGTGAAGCAAGTGTTCTTTGTGTTTTAGTCTTTTAATGCAGGTTTTTGTATTTTACCTGAACAAATGACAATGTATACCTCTCTTTACTGCTGACAGGGACCAAACTGGTTAAAAATAGGGACACCTGGGACATTTCTTGTATAAAACTGGGACAAATCACTGGTTTTGGATAAATCTGTTGGGACAAGGGACACAGGGCTCAAAACTGGGGCTGTCCCGGGTCAATAAGGACGCCTGGTCACCCTAGGATGGGCTTCATCATTAATTTTATGTGTAAATGAGCTTTTCAATTTGACATAGGGGTCGTTTACACAACAACGGTAACGGGTGGAAGATGCAAAACATTTTGCAAGATGTCCATATCATTTAGACGGCAACAGAGTTTTGGGGGGTTGAAAACGCAAAAATCTGACAATGCTTTCCAGAGTGGAAATCTTGAAAACGCATGAGTCAGTTCAGGAAAAAATAAACATGGTAGAGCTTCAACTTGCTCAAGTAGCTGCAAATGCCAAATACGACTCAATTTTGTTACTTAAGTAAAAGTACAGATACAAAAGTGAAAGTAAAAGAAATGAAAAAACAAAACAAAACGAATTCAGTAAAACTATTAAAGGAGTAAAAAAGTAAAAGCATTTTGGAGAGATTTTTAGGAAGAAAGGATGAAATGTAGTGATTCTGAAAAAGTATTTATCAGATTGTAAGTGATTCAATTGTTTTCTTAATTTCTTAATTGTTTTCTTAATGTTTCTTCTGTTTTTGGTTCGCTCAAAGTTGGGACGTTAACTCAAGTTTAATGTGCTAGAAAAGGTCTCATGCCAAGAAAAGAAAATCCATCCACTGCAAAATTTACTTAATAAATACGTAAAATTTACTGTATTTTTGTACTTCATTACTTTCCACCACTGTTGAGAGTTTAGCGTCTTTGAATGTTTACGGCATTACCTTTAGTACATATGTCACATCTACGGTGTTTTTAAAGGTAGTGCCACTTCCAGGTCCAAGACATGCAGCATTGTGGCAAATTAATAATAAAAAAATGTTAGAAATGAGTTGTGAAGTTATCGGTTAGATCTCTACCTTACATTTATTCACTTGCAGGTGGTTTTAGAGCTCAAAAATACTGAGAAAAACAGGCATTCTAACTGTGAGCGAAGCAAAGCAAAGCAATAGTACCTTCAGAAAAGCATTTGATGGAGCCTCCACCAGAAAAGTTAATATCTTTTAATTTTGTATTCGTGAAATTATAGCATAAAAATATACCTGGGTCTAACTCCTGTGCATTTGGATCTTGTTGGCCATTACTTTTACTGCGTCTATCAAACTTTCAGAGCCCCGTGGCCTCTCATTGCACCTATAAAATTCTGCACTGATATTTTTAGACATCGCAAGAGGTCCGTTGGAAAATGATGGTCTCTGGGCCAGCTCCACCAAGAAGATTTGTACAAAAAAACTGCTGTTGAGTTATGTAATGATGGCTTTAAATATAGAATGACTCCCCAGTTTCTGAAATAGATAAGACGTGTTCTGTAAGGCAAGTAGAACAAAGGCGAAGGCTTTAGTGGAGTTCTGCCAGATGCGGTGGACGTGAATCTAACAAAACTGAAGCAGGGAAGCGAACGATCGATTTGATATGTTCGCCATCTTGAATATTATGGTTTATGAAGGAACACTGCACCATCGATCATACAGGTGGAGTTCGTCTTGTTAAAAGTTCTCTGTGTAACTTTTCTGGTGGAGGGTCTGTCACCTGCTTTTCCTAAAATGTTTCAATGTACTGTTTTGTTATGTTTTTTTAATTATTGTTATATTTTGTATAATTTTTTTGTCAGTGTGGTTTAATGTTTGGTTGTAATTTTTGTTGAATATTATTATTGTTTTTTAGGGATGGTACAATACCCGCAATATTAAGGTGGTCCATCAAAGCATGGTAAAAAATAAAGTTTTAGATAACCTCAATTAGAACCCTACATTAGATTTTATCATCCAAAAGATCATTTAGGAAGAAATTTGGGGAGAAAAGGAGTTGTCTTAGAGGTTGCTGAAGCTTGTTTTCAAGTTGTTGTTTTTTGCAAGTTTCAGTTTGTTTTGCAGAATAAAATAAATTATTCCAATACACGTTATTTATTTGGTTCACTATGTTATAGTACAGGGAAATTTTCAAGTGTCTTAAGCAACCTCTAAATTAAATAAATATTCATTAATTTGCATAAACTTTGGACCCAAATATTTTGGCCAGATATGGAACCAATTGCAGGGTTCTAATCTAGAGAATCTCCAAAAAAATGTTTTTGGACCACCCTACGCAATATGGTGATATCTTATTGTCAAAGGTCTCAGGTAATATCTGTCAAAGGTAATATTGAGGACCATCACAATATATTAAAGCACAAGTCTCTTTGCTTGAATAGTTCTGACGCAGAAATAACTAAAAAAACAGAGGGAACTACATAGACCATGATCCTTTGCTCCGTTTCAGTTCAGACTACATGAAGAAATAACTGTTCTCAGCACTTTGAAATCGTCATTCTTAGGATTAAGTCTTGTGAAGGCATTTGTAGAGGAAAATGTTTTGTGAGTTTTCACAAAATATTGCAATAAATATTGTACAGTGAGACGAAAATATTGTACAGAGAGATTTGGATATCGTTCCATCCCTACTGACAATAAATGACTGGTCAAAGCATTTTAGAATGTTAGTCTTGTTATGTAAAATATCGTAATATCGTGAGCCTCCCCACCATATCATGAGCTTTCCCACGATATCGCCAAAAATTTCATACTGTGAGGTTCATACCGTGACGATATCGTATTCTGAGACTTGGATATTGTTACACCCCTATTGTTTTTATTTGTGTTTATTGTTTATTTGTGTTGATGTCTCTTTGGCTGTCGAAGATTATTATATCACAGAGACTTTGAATAAAAATGTGTTACAGTTATTCAACTACTTGTGTTTTAATTGCTTGACTGAAAATAAAGCGTTCTTACTTTGTGCAGGGGGCGTCTTTCCACAAACCTGACATGTAATTTGACCTGGTGATGTCACATGCTTGTCTCCATGGAAAAAAGATTCGTTTTATGTCATACTGTGGAACATTCCAGGGCAGAGCAATAACATGTCTAGGGCGACAAACAGGTAGTAGACACTTCACTAGAAAAGTTGCATAGTGCATAATGTAGCATTCTCTCAAACAGAAAACACCGTTCCACCTTGTGATGTCATGCGGTAATACAAGAAGTGCTTCACTGTGTTTTTAAACTTCATATACATTCACTCCAATCATTTGAATCATTTCAGTCCTGGAAGTGTCAGTCTCTACTGAAGATGGTAAAAGGAGCTGTTAACTTGAAAACTACCGCTTCATGACATCACAAGGTGGAACAGAGCATTGACTAATAAACCCGAATTACTCAAACATGTGAATGAAACAAAAGACAACTCCAGGTATGTTTTTGATGAGATAACAACATTACAACATGACAAAAAGTCCTTGTACTCTTTTATTTTAACCCCAAAACATAAATAAAGGCTTGAATGAGTTTTCCATTTTAGCGGACGGGGCATACTAATAGACAGGACTAAATCTTGTACAGTGTATTTATGCAAACGAGCTATATGCAGTTACTATATCACAGCACGTATATTTTCTTGTGACCAGCAGACAGGAAGTTAAATATAAAAGGCAAATCGCTATTGCACTGAAGTGAATTGACTGGTGCTATGAAACACATAACTCAAGCCGGTTGAGATACGGCGCATTACTGGGCTACTGTGGTTCATTTATATTGGGTGAGTAATGGCTACAGGGAAATTGGGTCCCCACAGCGCAAAGCCAAGAGGAGATTTACTATAGGCAGGTAGCAGCGTGGTGCAAAGGCAGAGTGGAGGAACGGGCACGTGCAGCAGAGCAGTTGTTTCGTGTTTTAATGCATAGTTTTGGAGGTGATTTGCGGGTCTGAACTGTGAAAATATCATATAGAAGTCGAAACTGGGAGTGTGATTGGGATGTAATGTGTGTTTGTTGGCGCGTTTGTTCATTTTCAATCTTTACTAGTGCACTGTGTAACTTTTTGGTTGGGGGTCCTTCACCTGCTTGTTTCTATGGATATGCAACTGCTCTGCCTGGAACGTTCCACGGTATAACGTTCGACGGTAAAGCTTGACCTTTTTGAGTCGATTTTTCACACGTTCGAGTGGTTTTGGGATCGGGCGGGGTTTTTTTCAATTTAATTTTTTTTTATTATTTTATTTTGGGCAATTAAGAAGTTTACAATCTTTTACAATTGAACATATAACATTAGAGAAATCATGAAAATATTGTGCCCAAAAAGGAGTGGGAAGAGGGGAATTTATTTAATCCCACCCCCCCTCTTCCAATCTAATGCAATGATTTTTCTGTATCTGTTTTCAGACATTTTACATTAACTATAGGAACTATTTACAAGTGCGGACAGTGAATAACTGTTCTAGCTTGATGACATAATTATCATCATATTGCAATAATAATACATGAGGATATCAACAATGGTAAGAAATTTAAAGATACCAACAATGGTAACACAACAAATACAATTAACGGTAAAACAGCACATCCAGCAGTGGTCAGGAAACAAGCATAAAATTTTGGCTTCATCATGTGTCATGTTTCTGTAGTATATCTGGGGGTAACGAGAACTGATGAATACCGCACGAGCAGCTCTCGATCAGAAATTGTAGGTCACAAGAACATCAAACCTGTTTGAGATCCAGTCACCTCTCGTGAGGGTTTCGCACTGCTGAAGTAGTTTGTACAGTGTGAAAACATGAATTATGAGCTGTGAACTTTAAAACCCTGTGATTTGGTCGTACAGTTTGAGCTATGGCTGAGTGAAACGATCAAAAATATCCCACAGTGTAAGCCCAGCATTACATTTACTTAATTACAAGTGGTTTTATAGCTCAAAAACAGCTCAAAAATAAATAAATAAACAAGCATTCTGACTCTGAGCAAATTCTGACCTGTAACTTGGTCTGGTTTGGTCTCTATGAAGATAGAAACATAATGCCATACTGTGAAACATTCCAGTCAATGTAAAAAAAATCTACATGTAGAAAAGCACTTCACAGACCCACCAGAAAAGTTACACAATGCACCTTTAAGGCTATATAAGGTGTAGTCGTGGTAAAGTGTTTCCATGTTTCCAAAGCAAAAGACCATAAAACAGTGGAAACACCGACAGTCCAGTGGTCTGTTACAGCAGCCCTATATAACTGTATTATTATCTTTATTATTAACTTTAACCATATATCGGCTGGTCAATATGTCAGGTCGATATTTCCACTTTTAGCACATCGACTATTGGTCTTCAATCTCCAGCACAGGCTGATATTTTCTTTTGTCTCACTTGCTGTCTGAAGAAGACACATGAAGCTTAATTTGAACATTTCAGCATGAAATGATATCTGCACAACACGAAACTACACAGCTCTCTTAAAGATTTGTGGTAAAAAATTTAAAGAATTACATTTATGGAAAGTCATTTAAATCAGTCATGCAAATCGCCCCAAAAATATCAAGTTTATCGACCATTGGTTCGGCTGGATTCTAAATAATCTGCATCCGCCCTGAAAAAAAACCATATCTCGATCTTTATTTATGTGTCTTGACAGGTGTTTTTAAAGCTACCTTGAAACGTGCAATCTTACAACAAACTCCAAAGATCTACCCTATAGCTGAGTGGCCTGACCTGCTTGTCTCCATGGTGATGGGCAAGTGCAATACTGTGGAACACTCCTGTCAAAGCACTGATATGCATGAAGACGACTGGCCCTCCACCGGAAAAAGTTACACACAATAACTGGCCAGAAACAGAAAATAACTAACCTTTTCCAGCACATTTTATAATATTTGGTAGAGAGAGTTTATATATGTGCAGAAAAACACTTAAAATCGATGGTGAAACGCATATGAATGTGTGGATGTTGCAACAGGCTCCTTGTATTTCCCTGTACGCCGACACTGCCACTGCTTATTTGTTGACAGTCAGGCCAGTATATGAGGGGAAGAAGGTTATCTGAAATCCTCCTGGACCCGTTCAATAAATAACATGGAAGGGCTGCGTAAAAATAGCATTGTTTTTGAGATGAAACCATCAGTAGAACGGACACCCACTCCATGAAAGACTTATGATGCCTCTGTAGCGGTCCAGAGGCGGGCGAGCGGGCAGCTGGGGGGGAAGTGTTTCAAAGATCTTCGGTACATCACCTCGGGCATCACCACACGCAACAACATCCTGCTAACATGCAAGCAGCTTCACCGTCCTGCGGAGAAAAACACTGGATGCGTGTTTACCCCTGACGGTTCTGCCCGCTGTAAATAGAATCTGAAGTTTCAAATGAACTTCCTTCAACGGGTGCTTAGTCAAAGTTGTAATACGGTTGATTCGTGCGTGTTTGTAATCTCCACCTACATTTCTGCACTTGAGCTTTGAGTTTTTCTGTTTAATTCAGGTCCAGGTCACACATATAGACATTAAATTTGTTACAAAGCCATTTTTCAACAGTAAAACCACCAAAAAATTACCGCTAGCTATTAGGGGTGTAGCGATATCCAAGTCTCACGATACGATATCATCACGGTATGAACCTCACAGTATGAAATTTTTGCCAATATTGTGGGAAAGCTCACGATATGGTGGGAAAGCTCATGATATTACGGTATTCTACATAATAAAAAGACTGACATTCTAAAATGCTTTGACCAGTTAACAACATTTATTGTCATTAGGGATGGAACGATATCCAAATCTCTCTGTACGATATTTCACGATATACCTCTCACGGTACGATATTTATTGCGCAAAACTGTGAATATGCTACTTTTTCCTCTAAAAATGCCTTCACAAGACTTAATCCAAAGAATGAAGATTTCAAAGTGCTTAGAACAGTTATTTCTTCATGTCGTCTGCACTGAAAAGCAAAGGATCATGGTCTATGGTGTTCCCTCTGTTTTTTTTTTTTTAGCTTTTTCTGCATCAGAACTGTTCATTTAAGCAAAGAGACTTGTGATTCGATATGTTGTGATCGTCCACGATATTATTGTGAGACATTTGATGATACAATATCACCATATTTTGGTTATTGTTACATCCCTACTAGTTATTATCAAATACCCCTATGAAGGTTATCACAGTTCTGCATTTTTGAAGAGGAAGTCTATTACTAAGCTATTTTAGATCAGTATTGTGGTTTATAGTGGACAAAATGCAAAATACTAAATGCACAAACAAAAAAGGCATAATATGTCATTGTATCTCATTGATTTTTGACATTGATCTGTTCAGACCGTTGTACTTGTGTATTCAAGATGCCATAATAGTACTAATGCTGCCATGACGTTCATATTTTGGGGATAGTTGAATTAAATAAACATGAATTGATTTAAAATAAATTATAAGCAAATAAATGCATATTTGTAATAGAGATCGACCGATATGGGTTTTTTCATGGCTGACGTCGCTAACAACTGTTTAGAATCCAGAGCAACCGAGGGGCGATAAGCTCTGCTGGGCTGATATGTATGGCTGATTTAGATTATTTTTCTGTCATATTAATTTACTACAAACTCACGCACAGCCCCCTTTTTTAAACTCACAAACCTTTAAGAGAACTGTGTAATCACATTTTGTGCAGCTATCTCTTTGTATTAAAGCGTTCAAATAAACTTTGCATGATTTTTTAGGCAGCAGATAGACCAAAACAATAGAGATGGATTGTGCCAGGTTGTAGCACCAGAGCTCATTCCCACCTGTAGTCCCCAGTGCATGTTTTTTAGGTTTTGTACACCGAAATCACCCCAAAATCAACATTCCATTCTTTACCAAGATGAATCCGGTCCCTGGTTGTATAAGATTCTCCATTGGATTCAAGCTGAAGTACCACAGTAGATAGACTCACTGTGGCCCATTTTAATATTCCGTCTTGTTGGTCCGTATAATATTTGGGAAGTATTGAGAGCCACTACATGCGCCTCGCTGTAAAAGCAATATCTGTAAACAGGACCTGCTGCTCCGGAGATATCATTATTTTCCTCACTCTGTCCTATATCTAAAACAGGAACTACATTAATAACAAGAAAAGCAACAATAGAGACATTATGATACTATGAGACGCACAATTGCTCAAAAGGAACAGATTGCGCAGCTGCTACTTGAGTCACACACACACACACATAGTTTTGACTAAATGAGAATTCAAACCATCATGTTATGTTGTTTTTGTTTCTGAGGGAAGAACCAGCACCTGTCTCTGTGGAGATGCTGCTGATATTTCACAGTCTCATCACGCTGGAACTATTCTACATGGATGTCTATTGGCGGAATGTTCAGCCGTTGCCATGGAGACAGGATGCACACACAAGCAAACCAAGACGTTTTAAGATGGGCTGAAAACTCAAGAAAAAGAACAAAATGATTTAAACGACACATTTTCAGAAGCAGGAGCATTCTATGGACCAGTGGTATTTAATACAGATGGGGGGCAAGTAAAATTAATATTGTTAAAATGCAGATTTGTGTTGCCATACAATGAGTTCTTAGAAATGCTCAGGTTCAACATTTGTGAATTTACATTTTGGATGTTTCATGGTAAAGTACAATGTAATTAATAGGGAAAATTGGCTCTTGCCCCCCATGTGAGAGTATGACATCATCACGGTCTAGAATCTGAAAACCACCAATACGAGCGTTCATGGTCCTGTTTACAAGTTTGATTAACAAAAAAAAAAAATGTGAGAGTGAATGAAAATTTGTGGATCCGTTTGAGTGTGTGGATTTCTCAAAACAAGTGTCTCAAAATTACGTCATATGGGAAATCGGTGAATTCGTGTAACTGGCGATCCACAAATGCACATCTATTTGTAATGTCCAATATACAAGTTACAATTAAATTTGCATTTGTAGATATCAAAACCTACAAACCAATGACTATTTGTAGTGTGTGTTTGTGAATTAATGAGTCAAAAGTACCTCCATAAAAATCATTCCCTGTTGTAGCTACAACTAAGTCAGAACTTTCTAGTCTGAGTAACAGAGCTTCAGACAGAGCATTGCTTTCAATTAGCATTGCATACCCAGCTCCAAAGTATCAATCGCTTTGGCTGGTATGTTCCCCAGTATGAAAAGCATCTTTCATTTATTTCATTATTGATACTCTGCAGCTGATGCCATCAATAGTCCTCTGTCTGAAGCTCTGTTACTAAAATTAGGCTTTAATCTGATCTTTGTGACCAAAAAGAACTGATTTAACTGGAACTACAACGGGTGAGCTGTTTTGTGCTGTATTAGCCAGCAGTGTTTCAGTTAGTCACTCTCATGTATTTTTGAACCATGAACGCTCGTATCAACCACAGGCTCCTGAAAATGTGTTCTTTAAATCATTTAGTAGTTTTTGGTCCCTCTTAAAACTTTGTCTGTGTTTACTGATGAGTGTTTTCTCCATTGCTGAACATTCTGCCAATTCACATACATGTACAGCACCCCCAGTGTGATGTCAGTGCAGTATCAATGTATCAATGCTGTATTCACTCCATTTCAAAAGGTTTAACTTATAGTGAATGCTTTTTTACTGAATCACTTTATAATGCAAAATGTATATATACTTTTATTCTTTTCAAAGTAACTGAAGTAACAGCCTTGAAGTTGTTTTTTTCCATCTAGGCCGAAGTAAACACAAACTTTAAAACGCCGATAATTCTCTTTTAAATTGGTTCTAAATCGATAAAAAAGGATAACTTCAAAGGTCTTTCAGCCCATTGCTCATTTTCGGGGTTTGGGAGTGCATTTCAAACAGGCTACTGATGTGGTGCCTGCAGCTTCAAGGCAGAGTATTGTACTTCAGAACTTCACTTCGTTTCATGTGTCCAACAAAAACTCCATCCAGACTTATTCAAAATGGTCCTGTCCAAGCCTTCTGATATATGGACAGTCATGCAAGCAGGATTCATGTGTATTGTTATCAGCCTTTAAACATGCCCCTGAGTACTTTTGCTTTAAAATGTCATGTTTTAGAACTTAAAATAAAAGCTTTGTAATGGAGACATTATTTATCCCCTTATGGGCTCCATCTACTGGCAGCAGAGTGAATTGGCATGTGAAAAAGAAAGTCATTTTAGCGAATAACATCAGCCAGTTTCAACGAAGTGAAAACGTCTGACCTCGCAGCATTAGG
Organism: Odontamblyopus rebecca; assembly: GCA_030686955.1. Taxonomy (NCBI): domain Eukaryota; kingdom Metazoa; phylum Chordata; class Actinopteri; order Gobiiformes; family Gobiidae; genus Odontamblyopus; species Odontamblyopus rebecca. The sequence goes on from CM060658.1 coordinate 25,753,413, forward strand.
ATTCGTTTGCTCGACGAAAGGCGGGTATTTTTTAATTTAACCAATCATTGCTATTTGGTTATGACATATGTAATGCGCTGGAACGCTCTGTGGTGTCCAAGTAATTGCCGGCACAACAGCAAATCCCATAGGAAGAAGGGCAATAACATCTTTCTCCTCGATAAAATTCACCAAACACTCTCTTTGTTCTGGCTTTAAATCCTTGATGTTGTGAATCGTTACCAACACAAAATGTACGGCTTCGTCTACGTCCCTCTCGACCGCTTTGTTTACTGTTGCGCTGTTCCACAAAAGGACCCAGAGGCGCTTGAGTTTGACGTCACGGCTTCACAGCTCTTCACTGATTGGCCGGTGCACCGACTACAATGTCCAGGGTTCTCGCAAACCACTGAGTGTATTCCGATTCCTGACCTAGTCGCTGAAGAGAAATGAAATTGAGTGGAGGATGTAAGTAATTTGACAGCTGATAAACTTAAAAAGGGCTGGTGATGATTTATCTTTGTCTCTAACTCTGACATAACAATAACGGGAAATTTCAAACATTTCAAACTAATTGAAACAGTTCAGGGAAGCAGACTCATGCTTCAAGATTATGCAAGAGAGATTGAAGCAAGACACAGCTTCGGGTACGTGTTCTATCTGGTTTATATTTTGTCTAGTTTCATTTCAAAGGCATTTTGTGAGCTGACAACCGTAAGAAAGCAACTGTGAGGGACAGTTTCATGCAATCAGACGTGGCCAGATGTGGATACAATCATCTGTGACTATCCCTTGTATCACTTGTTTCTCTGTCATGGTCCATTTTTCCCATTGTTCCAGTACATTGTTCCCCCATCAAATGAAGCTATGGGAAAAGTGTCGTCAGATGTCTTTCAATAGCACTGTGCAAATATTAACATTAACATGAATCACATATATTTTTATTTACTTTAGCTAATCGCAATATTGTGTTACAACTAGTTATATTAAAAGGCCGGCACTCGATTTTAAACTATAAGTTTCCACCTTTCTCTTACTCTCACTCTGATGGACCATGACAGAGAAACAAATGTCTGGGATAGCCACAGATAGTTATACCTACATGGTTCTCATCCAGCAACGTCTGATGGGATAAAATTGCCTCTCGCTAGCAGTTGCTTTCTAACAAAATGCCTTTAAAATAGAACTAGACAAAATATAAGACAGGTCAAGGCCTTTTAAACATTCCTGTATAGTATAAAGTGAATTTTCTGATCATATAAACAGATCCAACAATCCGTGGTTCAGTCGTCTTACCTGAAAAACTTCACGAGAGAATGCATTTGGATTGAGCAGTATTCAAACCATACACTGTCATAATAGATCACCGTTCGCCAAACGCTCCATTACATTTTTCATTTTACATTTTTTTTTTTTTTGTCCCATAACATTTTTATTTCTGACGTGCCAAAGATACAGCGCCTTTTGTATCTAAGTGAAGAAGAAAAACCAAGCTGGGCAGGGGTCACACATGAGGTGCACTGACTTGTGAGCTCTACAGTGGTGTTTCATGGAGACGTTTAGAAATTATTATTTTCAGCCTTGCCTCACAAGAAACAAAAACACCATGGAAGAAAAATAAAAGAGTGAGTGGAGAGACTGGTTAGTGGACTTGCTTATGCTGCAAATACTAAAATGTAGCCAAGTTAAGATTACTTGAATTAAAAAAGTTTTATTATGATTTGAGTAAATCATGGTAAACAGGATTTTTTGTACTTAAAATACAAAAATACATTTTGCTATATTTAAGATTAGAAAAACAACTCTTTCCGCATTTTGACATAAGCTTGCAGTAATAATGAATGTGATTTGTCAGGAAAAAGGCTTACAACAAATCTATTCAGGATTTGTGGACTTAAAAAGTGAGCAGGGTCTCTACCTCTGACATAGCAATACTGAGAAATTTCATCCACCCATCCATCCATTTTCTTCCACTTGTCCTGGGTCTTCCCTGGGGTGTCCTTCTGGTGGGACATGCCTGGACCAGGAGGCATCCGGACCAGATGCCTGAGTCATCTCAGCTGCTCCTCTTGATGTGGAGGAGCAGCGACTCTACTCCGAGCTCCTCTCGTGTGACTGAGCTCCTCACCCTATCTCTAAGGGAGCATCCCGCTACTCTGCGGAGGAAACAGGGCCCGAGATACTTGAACTCCTCCACTTGAGGCAGGGACTCCCCATCCACCTGGAGAGGGCAGTCCACCTTTTTCCGGTCAAGAAACATGGCCTCTGATTTGGAACAGCTGATCCTCATCCCAGCCGCTTCAAATTTCAAACATTTCAAACTAACTGAAATAGACAGTTCAGGGAAGCAGATTTACTCCACAAGATTAACATTGCTAATAAAGCAAGATACAGCTCCAGGTGTTGACTTGTCTGAGTCTAAGTCCACCTGGCTTATATTTTGCCTTGTTCCATTTTAAAGCCATTTTGTGAGCTGACAACCATAAGAAAACAACTGCGAGGGACAATTGTATCCCATCAGACATTGCCGGAGGAGAACCATGTAGATACAACTATCGATGACTATCCCAGACACATGTTTCTCTGTCATGGTCCATTTTTCCTATTGTTCCATTACATTGTTCCGCCATCAAATGAAACAATGGACATGTCAGTTTGGCATAATGTGTCTTTCAATAGAACTGTGCAAATAGAACATTAACATATAGGGTAAAATAAGAAACAAAAACAAATGGTGCTTGAATTAAGAAAAATGCACTTATTCCATTGGTAGATCATTTTACTTGTCAACTTGAATCTACTCTAATCAAGTAAAATATCCTGAATTTAAGTGATTTTTTAACTTAGCTAGACATTTCTTTTTGGAGTGTAGTACAGGGGTGCCCAAACTCTGCCCTCCCTCTGTGAAGAAAGTTTGGATAGCCCTGGTCGAGTTGGTATAACAGTGAACTTTACCAGGGTCAGGAAGAGCTCATGGCACACACTCACTCCAGCGCTGGTCAAATATCAATTTCTTCTCTACATATGCACAGCCCAAGAGCAAATCGACATTCATGAACCCAACTCAGTCAAAGTCATATTAGCTCAGAGATTCATGGTAAGTATTCAAGAAAAACATAGGACTATTTCTTGAAAGAGTAACAAAACCTTTCTATCTTCATAGAGACTAAACCAGACCAAGTTACAAGTCGTATCTGTGGAGAGGCGACCCCGCTAACAGTCAGAATGCTTGTTTTTCTAGGTATTTTTGAGCTATAAACTCACCTGTTATTGCATAAATGGAAGGTAGAGCTGCTTAATGCCATACTGTGGAACATTCCAGGCAGAGCAATCCATAGAATCCATAGAATAAGCAGGTCATGGACCCCAAACCAAAAAGTTACATCAAAAGGACCATATTGTGCTGTTTTCTGATCTATGTTAGAATGTTGTTTCCTCATCACAAAACAACCTGGAGTTGTGTTTTGTTTCATTCACACATGTTGAACACAAAAATCTTGCATATTTAGGTTGAGTTCTTCTTGAGGTCTTCTCTCAAACAGAAAACACTCTGTTCCACCTTGTGATGTCATGTGTAGGGGGACCAGATGCCCCTATTTACCCAGGACAGTTCTGAGTCCTGTGTCCCCTAGATTTACACAAAACCATGATTTGTGATTTGTCCCAAGACAACAAATGTCCCAGGTGTCTCGGCCTACATCAGGTCTAAACCAGGACTAACACAATTTTTGACTAATCATATGTCTGCCAATAGTAAAAGAGCCTCAATTGTCATTTGTTTCGCCAAAATACATAAATCCGTGTTTGCGAATGACAAAGGTTCATACCGTGACGATATCGTATTGTGAGACTTGGATACCTAGTCTACAATAGAGATTAAAACAAGACAAAAAACTCTATAGGCAACATTACAGGTCAGATCTGTGGAGAGGCAACTCTATTCACAGAGAATGATTGTATTTCTGAGCAACAGAAGCACCCATAATGAATACTAGATAGATGTGTTTAATGTCATACCATGCAACATTCCAGATAAAGCAATAAAAGCAAAATCTCCATGGAGTCAAGCAGGTAACAGACCCTCCACCGGAAAAGTTGCGAAATGCACCTTTAATGTTTGACGTTTAAATAAAAAAGAAAAGTTGAATGACACAAAGAAAGAGAAACATCAAAATGACAGAGCTGGAGGTGTCAGATTGATACGGGGGCAACAAACCCGTGTTATTTCTGGTTGTACAAATTGTCACAGTGGAGAACTAAGAGTAAAAACTTCCACTATTGAATCAGGAGAATGTGTCCAAGCATGTATTTAAAGCTTTATTTCAGCCAAAAAGCTCTAAATCATTTCAAGATTGGGTGCCTTTGTGATGAGAGCCCTTCCTCTTCTCATCTTGACAGGTTAATGCACCTTTGGTTAAATTACGCTCGGTAATTGAATGTATATTGCTTTGTTGTGATGTACAAGCTTGTGCTCCATACCATGTTTATGTGAAGAGCAAATCAATAAATGGAAAAAAAAAGAAAATACAAGACATCAGGAACATGGGACTGAATGTAAAAAGGAAACGGCGAAGGTGTATACATGAGCAACAAAGCAGAAAGTAGTAATGATGTAACGATAACCGAAATATGGCGATATCGTATCGTCAAAGGTGTCACAATAATATCGTGGACCATCACAATATATCAAATCACATGTTTCTTTGCTTAAATGAATAGTTATGACGCAGAAATAGCTAAAAAAACCCAAAGGGAACTACATAGACCATGATCCTTTGCTCCGTTTTAGTGCAGACTACATGAAGAAATAACTGTTCTCAGCACTTTGAAATCTTAATTCTTCGGATTAAGTCTTGTGAAGGCATTTTTAGAGGAAAAAGTAGCAGATTTACAGTTTTGTGAGACTCCACAAAATATTGCAATAAATATGGTACAGTGAGATGTATATGGTGAAAATATCATACAGAGAGATTTGGATATCGTTCCATCCCTAATGACAATAAATGTTGGACCAAATGACTGGTCAAAGCATTTTAGAATGTCAGTCTTATTATGTAGAATATCGTAATATCGTGAACCTCCCCACCATATCATAAGCTTTCCCAGGATATCGCAATGAATATCGTACCATGAGTGAGGTTCATAACGTGACGATATTGGATATCGTTACACGCCTAGTAACAACATTATAGCAAGGCTTAAAGGTCACAAGAGTCCATTTTGCATAATACAGGACCTTTAAATGTGCACTATGTAACTTTTCTGGTTGAGGGTCCACCATTGGTTTGTCTCCATCAAGAATCTATTGTTTGTACAAGGAATGGTCCACAGTATGGCATATCGTATCATGAGACTTGGCAGCACCAAATCTGCCATTTCTGACCATTGTAGAAGAGAATGACATTATGGACTGGGGTCGTTGGGGCAGATGACAACAAACGCTGTCCGGAAATATAAACACAGGACTATAAACCGGGACGAGGGGGCTTACTTATTCTCTCATGCCAGGAATATGGTCCTATGGTTGGACTGCAGATGGCGCTGGTAGAAATACAGGGCCAAAATCGGTTTAAAAATCAAGTCACAGGAACATCACACTGTCAGGTATGGAAACAAACTAAACTTTGGTCTGAAAAAAGAATCAAATGATATAAATCGGAAGACCAAATGAACTGTTTGACTAAGAGCTCGGCCACTATAAGATATAATGTAATGGGTTGAATAGGATGGTACAGAATGCGTATAGGAACTTGCAGATGACTTTTTAATTGGACTAAACATAACTTTCGCTGGAACATCTTTTATTCTCGTATTCACATATACTGTCGTCATGACCTTAGCAAGTAAAGTCAAGATCTGCTTTTAAAGATTTTAATTTTACACAGCCTGATATAATTAAATAATTCTATATGATGCGTTTACAGTATCACTCCATTTAACACCGAGCAGAATGTCAAAGATGCATTATTATAATTTTATCCTTCATAATATTAGAAGAATTAGAAACACTCAGGTTACAGGGGCACTGTGTAGCTTGCTTGTTTCCATGGAGATGTCATCGCTCTGCCTGGAATGTTTCACAGTACATTAAACAGCTCAAGATTACATTCATTCAATTACAGGTGGTTTCATAGGTCACAAATATCAAATCTGACTGTAAGAAGATAAAGAAAAGTGTAATACAAAACTCTGAAACATTCCAAACAAAGTAAACAAAGGAGTAAAACATTTAACGGACCCTCCTCCAGAAAAGTTACACAACGCACCTTTAAGACCTTCGCTAATGCTTGCTTTTGAAGGCTATAATAATCACCCATACATTATGCACAACAATAAAAATGCAGGTGTAGCATTTTCATTGAAATGCTGCTTTTCCTGAGGGAGAATAATAGCACCGTTACATTATGTTGACCCTTCCAGAGTGAGGGGTCCATCTTAACATGGCCTTAAACATAATCGCTAATAATTTCCGGCCATTACCGAGCTTGGCTGGTAGTGGAATCAGAAGAGTCGCTTTAAGCAAGTCTCAAATGCCGCAATTAATTATGCAACAAGTCTGAAAACAACAAAATATCCTGCATTATGTGTAGCCTGTTTAGATCTCAACCAAGCTGCTCTGAAATGCATGGGATTCTTGTATTAGATTAGCAGTTCAGTTCGAGTTCGAGTAACCCTTTATTATGAATCTGTTTACATCTCCAAACCTCTAAAATGCTCTGGTCCACCTTGTGATGTCAGGAAGTGGTAGTTTTCAAGTTAACAGCTACAGCTTTAACCTTTAGTTGAGTAGAGATGGGGAAGTTCAAGCCTAAAATCATCCATAATGAAGGTGTATGGAGTTTAAAAACAAAGTGGAGCACTTCCTACATTACCACATGACATCACAAGGTGGAACAGAGTGGTTTCTGTTTGAGAGAAGAACCTAAATATGCAGGATTTGTGTTAAACATGTGTGAATGAAACAAAACAACTCCAGGTATGTTTTTTGAAGCAGTTACTTTCTAGTTTAGCTCACAAGAGTTAGTTTTGTGTAATGTAGGGCCTTTATCTTCAAATAATAAATCAAATGTTTGGTCTTACTTACTAGTACTTACTACTACTTAATAGTACTTACTAGTAGTATTTTTTACCTTTGAGCAATTTCTTGGATCACTACTTTGTACTTCTGCTTGAGTAATATAATTCTGAAGCAACAATACTCTTCCTTAAAAGCTGCAATGTGTAACTTTTGGATTGGGGGTCCATCACCTGCTTGTTTCTATGGAGCTCTGTCTGTAATGTTCCACAGTATGACATTAAATAGCTTTACCTTTCACTTATTCAATTACAGGTGTTTTTATTGCTCAAAAATAACTAGAAAAACAGACAATCTGACTTTGAGTGGGGTCGCCTTTCCACAGATCTGCTCCATAACTTGATCTGGTTTGGTCTCCATGAAGATAGAAAGGAGAAAAGCATGACGGAATTACACAACGCACCTTTAGGTACAGTTTTTGTCAACTAAACCCTCCTCTGGAAATAAAACCCTTGAAGAAAATAAAAACCAAAGAGGATCCCAGCGATGGTGTGAAATTACAAAAAAGCCAAATGACGATGGCGTGTTGCGTTGTGTACGCGCCAACACCTGCGCTGGAAATCTGCGAACACGAGGCAAGAGTCTGTGAACTCATCGGAGCCCGTACAGTCAGCTGAGCATCGCGCAATTATTCTGACTGACCCGGGATCAGCAGCAGGAAATGAAAAGCATAAAAAAGACGGTATAGGGAGACAGGGAGGATGGCCATTGGGGCATATTTCCAGACACTGCCGCATAGATGAGGAGGAAGGAGTCTGGAGAAAAGAAATGGTGCAACATAGCATCTTGATTGTGTGTAGTGCATGGACCAGCTGCGCTCTGACTGTGAAAAGACTGAAAAAGAAACAGGCGCTTGTTTTTGTGGAACTGTAAGGAGTATTAGAGAGCCCAGACAGAGAGGTAAATGGTAGATATCGATGAAGCTTCACAGTGACATTACGCTGCGGGTGTTCTGCATGTATCGCTGTAGGGGGGATGTTCAGCAGTTACTGTGGTAACACAATACACACATTAGCAAAGACGGATCAAAAAAAATGTTTTAAGTTGAAAACTCAGGGGAAAAAAGGGGTGGACGTCTGGAAAAATTGTACACAGCAAAAAGTGGAGTGTTAAAATTGACTCTCACAGAATCAATTTGAACATTTTCCCAGGGTTTATACGAGTCCAATCTGTTCTAGAGTTAATTTAACATTTTGGAAATGTTAATTAGGTAACACTGGACCAAAGTTCCCATTTAATCCCAAAATGTATAGTTTAAGTTAAGTTAAGTCATATTAATGTTTTGAGAGTGAACGTATAACACTTTGTAGGGTTAACTTGATTTAGCCAAACAACACATAGAGGAGTTTTATTTTTATACTTTATTTTAGTTCATTTAAGATGAAATTATGTACAAAATCGGTTCAAACTGGTCTTCTCTGGTGGGTTCGAGGTGCCTAATTAACTCTAAGGAAAGTTGAATGAACTTCAACCATATCAACTCTGGCAAATCACCCCAACTGGAACCCCCTTTTAACTTTCAACTAGTTAAAATAACACTTTTTGTGTTAAAGACAACTCTGAAGTATTTTACCCTGAAATTTTAACTCTCCAGTTTTTGCTGTGTACCGAAGACCTAAAATTGTGCACCAATCTGTTCCATTTTAAAAAGAAGTTTAAGTGTTTAACTCTGGGTAGACACATGAATTATGATACTTAAGACCGCTACACACTACAGGATATTTCGGTCTTAAACAACTGTTAAACGTGCAACCAAAAGTGCACACCACAGACACAAGGAGAACCTTAGGAGACTCAAAATTTCCAATCGCAAAGACTGCAGTGGGAAATGTCTGTGGACCACAGGATATAAAGCTGTGAGTGTTTCCTGTCTACAGTAAAACCACTTGCTTTGAGACTCTTAAGTGTTCAAAAGATCAGAGCTCTGCACTTCTAGTTTAGATACAAGTCAAATGTTGTAATTCTTTCTATGTCAGTTCTCCTTTATGGTCAAATTGTGATTTAAAAAAAAAAGAAAAGCTTAGACTGAAATCTAACTTGACTAAGAGAGCTTCAGACAGACCAGTGCCTCTAGTTAGCATTGCACCACCAAGGAAAGTTGATGACTGTAATGTTATTTGAGAGGGACTTGTTTAACATCACAAATCAGCTCACGTGTTGTCGTTCCAGCTAAATCAGTTCTTTCTGGTCAGATTGTGTTAAAATATAAAACTCAAACTAAAGTCAAACAAAGCCTCAGACAGAGCAGAGCCTACAGTTAGCATCACACCCCCGGGGAATGTTGACGACATCAGCAGCAAAGTAACGAGAAAATAAAAGCTCTATTTACGCTTACGTCACAAAATGATAAGACGTTTGGAAACATGCGGGTGACGACTTCCTTTGGGCTCTGTTGGCGGTAATAACTTTATAGTAAAATCTGGGAAAACTGAGAAAACGGCCCAGTTTTCTTAATCTCGATGTCTTTGTATTCTTTCTTTTTCCTTATATAAACTGTCTATTAATTTGTGTATTATAATTTGTCTAATAAAAAAAATGCAGCTGGATCACATGCCCAGTGCCGGTAACTACACCAAAAGTCGTCATCCGCATGTTTCCAAACGTCTTCCGAATAAAGCCTATTCAAACCAGCAGAAACATCTCACAGAGCAGCTTTAAAACATTTTGCGAGTTTGAACCAGCGTACGCAATTTGATTAACTTTAATAATTCAACTTTCTGACTACCACTACTTCATAGCAGCCCCGAGTCATATTCCCCAGATGTGCTTTGACAGCAGCCTCTGTAATGAGCAGCTTTTGTTTACTGCCTCATTTGTTTGTCTGTTACTTTCTAATATTGTACAATTAGGTGAAGCCAAATGAAAAGACTCATCTACAGAAAGTGTAAATTCAAGCTGACTGCTAAACTGTCAAAGGGTCATGATTTGATAAAAAAAAATAATGCGTATTTTATCTTGTTTGTCACGTATTTCATTATTGCAAAACACAATGTAATGACAAAAACTCCTGCCTGCCATTCGTCAAACTCGCCCAGTGTGGAAAACAAAGTGACCCTTTCTGTCTTTTTATTGTATTATTATTATTATTATTTTCCAGGGTGTCCCAAAAATGTTGACATCAATTCACAGGCCATTAATTTTGGCACTTCTTGTTGAAATAACCTCAAATTTTCACAGAATGTATGGAAACAGACCAATATTTTATATTAAGTGTTTTATTTTTGTTCTATTTTCAGGTTGAAACATGCTGTTCGCTCCCAAAGAGAAGTCATTTTGCATCTAGGAATATGCTTGCACAGTCACCAAGATGTAAACTGACTTCTTTCTGGGAGTGAACAACACGGCTCAACCTGAAAAAGGAAGAAAAATAAAATTAATCATTCATAAAAATTTTTATCATCAATTACGATCAGTGAAAATTTGTATATTATTATGATTATACGCCCGTTGTGTAAGACGGGACGTATTATGGTATGGCGCTGTCCGTCCGTCCGTCTGTCCGTCCGTCTGTCCGTCCGTCTGTCCGTCCGTCTGTCCGTCCGTCTGTCCGTCTGTCTGTCTGTCCGTCTGTCCGTCCGTCTGTCCGTCCGTCTGTCCGTCTGTGGACACTTCAAAGCTTTGAAGTCTTTGAAGCTTTGTCTTCATGAAAGATCTGAACTCTCTTCTCAAATGTTCTGCTGCTGAAAGCGAGAACAACCCACATTCTCTGCTTCTTTGAGCTTTGACACATTAAAGCTTTGTAGTGTCTTTAAGTTCTGTTGCTGCGATCTGATTGGTGGAATTCCGATTCTAGAATTCTATATACAATAATTCAAAGTACGGGCGTATTTTGCCCGCTGGCGAGCTCTTGTTATGATTATGATTATGATTATGATTATGATTATGATTATGATTATTATTATTATTATTGTTATTATTATTATTATTATTATTATACTAAAAGTCTGACTCAATCAAAGCAAAATTATTAATTATAAAACAGATATTCATGATTTTTGGAGTTTCAGATTGACTCACAGCATTGCATTATTCTTTCAGATTGACTTAATAAAATTACATTAAATGTCAAAGTGCACTTATAGTTACAAACAAACATGCTGAAATAATGAAAAGAAACAATAACTGCTGCACATGTGAGTTGTAGAAATGTTATGAAGCTTTGGGGTTGTCAAAAGTATTAAAATCTAGATGAAACTAATATTAAACTCAATACCATTTAGGTAGATGTTCACAAAAATGACAAAAAACAGCAAAATTACTTGAATTGTCTTGATTTTCATAGCAATTAATATAATACCATAAAGTAACTTCAATGAAAGCGTTATTTTGTGTTGTAAATTACATTTTATTGTCTAAAAAATGTGTATTTTGTTGTCATTATCGTATCGAAATGGATATTGAGTATTGAGCGCCTGTATTACTATTTTCAGATCTATGTTATAATGTTTCCTCATCGTATAGGCTAAGCTCTTCTCTCAAACAGAAGCTCCACTGTGTTTTTAAGCGGCCCATCTCTACTAAACAAGAGGTAAAAGGTAGCTGAAAATTACCCCTACGTGACATCACAAGGTGGAACAGAGCATTTTGAGCTTTGGAGATGTAGACAGACTAATAATGCAGGATTACGCAAATATGAATGAAACAAAACACAGCTCCAGGTATGTTTTTGATGACGGAACAATAGATTATGGTTTAAACCGGGTTTGCGTAATATTGGACCTTTAAGCATATTCCTTAATTGCAAAATCAAGTTTTTGAGAAAATTTGAGTGTTGCGACAACGCTACGCAGCATTCAGCCCGAGCACTCCAATCATGTTTAAATCAGCCACAGTTGTCTGATCCACCTTGTAACATCACTCACGCTATACTCAACGCATTCACCTTGGATTACGCCCTGTAAAAGACGTAAACAAAACAGCAAAACAGATTTTAGGGCTGTCAAAGCAGACCGCTATTTAGAAATGTGCAACTTACTTTTGGCAATCACGTCAAACTTTCATGGAAGGATACAGCGCTCACCTTATCCCAGAGACTCATGGGCGAGCTGGTGTTTTGATGTTTCACCGTGAAATAGAAATATATGACTGTGGACTGGCTTTTCAGTTTTCTATAAAATAATATGACTCTTGTGGGTTGTTTTCCCTTTTTGACAACAGCGTTCTTTGACTGAAGCGTGGGTTTGACCTCATTATAACCCCTTTCTCCTATTTAATATTTATCATTTAATCACCCGTTTGAACCACAAGGGGAGGGAATAAATAAATTACATGCAAAAAAAAGCATTTTAAATTGCATGGTTTGTTTAGAAAAAAATACTTGAAATGTCAAAGGTTTTAAAGTTCTAGATTATACAAACTTGGCTCTTGTGCATTTTTAGCCATGTTATGATGTTGATAACTCGTCAAAAACATACCGAGTTCTGTTTTATTTCATTCACATGTTTGAGTAATCCTGCATTATTAGTCTGTCTACATCTCCAAAGCTCAAAATGCTCTGTTCTACCTTGTGATGTCATGTAGGGGTAGTTTTCAAGTTACCTTTTGCCTTTTGTTCATTAGAGATTGACAACTGACAATACTTCTAAGCCATAAGCTGCAGATCAATATTGAGTTGACGTGTTGAAATGAGACCATACGTTAATAATTCACTGGTGCTTCAGTTCAGAATATGTTAAGAACCTGGATCAAGTGACATAATGAGCTACAAACATCATTCTGCTTAATTAAAAAACAAAAAACTTCCAGCTCTCTGGTGGTCATCTGTTTTGAGCTGCTGTGCCCAATATAACATTGAAATGAGCCTGGTGCAATTTCTCAACATCTGAAAGGCCCATCAACAGAAATTTAGGGCCCGGGGCAAGACGCCTCATATTGTAGTGGAAACATAAAAAAGAAATCAAAAGTTGTTTCGAATCAAGGAGTCTGATTTATTAAAGCACCTGGTGCACACAATGACAAAACTACCTGTCCCTAAGCTGCGGCACAGTGGTTGAGTGGCTAGCACTCACAGCAAGAAGGTTCTGGGTTCGATTCCCGGGTCACCCAGGGCCTTTCTGTGTGGAGTTTGCATGTTCTCCCCGTGTCTGGATGGTTTCCTCCGTGCACTCTGGTTTCCCCCATCAACCCAAAACATGCACTGTAGGTGTGAAAGTGGTGTGAGTGAGTGATGGTGGTGGTCGGAGAGACTGATGGCGCCGGTTGGCTTGGCAGCCACACTTCTGTTAGTCTGCCCCAGGGCAGCTGTGGCTACAGCAGCATCTTACCACCCCCGGGTCTGGAGTGAATGAAAAATGCTGTGTTCATAATGCTGTGTAAAGCGTCTTTGGGGACATGTGTCTGTGAAAAGTGCTGTATAAATAAAGTTACCTACCTTACCTAAGCTGCAACATAACAGTGTATACAGAGTTTATACCCCATGGGGGCATGTTGGGGTTTGCTTGACAGGCAGTGCACGTGGACTCGGACCTCGACCTCCCGCCTATCAAGCAAGGCCCCAGCCAACCAAAGGCTGAGCTGCAGGATGACCCCGACATGCCTCCTGTTGCTTTTAGAAATCACACTTGATTTGAAACAACTTCTCAGTTCTTTTTGATGTTTGCAGCCTAGAAATTCCACAACAATTGGGGTCCCCCCCCACCCCACTGCCCTGGTAATGAGACTCAAAAGCTCATGAATGAAATCCTGCTAACTTTCCAGGGACAACAGCAGGACTCCATATGCCGCAGCAGCTATTAAAACACCATATACAAAGTTTTGGAGCGAAAAAGTGGATTTACTGTTAATTCTGACTTTACAGTATTAATTTAACTGGCTGTGTCAGGGCAGTCTTTCATGATGTCACCAAACTACTAGAAATCGCAGAAGCCACTGAGGATTGCTTATCGCCTTGTCTATGCAGCGTTCAGTAGCAAAAAAAAAAAAAAAAACAGATTTAGTGTTTAGTTTCACTTCAAACTATTCATTTAACTCCCTTTCAGAACTGACAATAGCTCCCGCCCCCATTCACAACAACAGACGCCAAAATGTAGATCACAGCTTTGTATTCCCACATGTTAAAATAAGACAGAAAAAGCAAACATTGCTGGCAGCTACTGTAATGTGCGCTACTTTCAACATCTGCGTTCCTTCTCTCTCAGCTCGCTACAGTTTGATGCTTGACTTGGTCTGTCAGCTGTGATGGGAAAATATTGTGTATTTAGAAGCGTTAAGTTGTGGAAAATCTTTTAACTGTTGTGTGAGCGGTGTGTAGGTGGGTGTACTGCTCAAAGGCACATACTCACCTGAGACTTAAGGTTAGCCGTTCATCTTTAGCCCTCAGGAGATCGCCTATGGAAAATGTAGCTGTGCCCAGGAAGCTGCTCTGAAAAGAAGAAGGAATAGAAGCATTTAGTGAGGATATATGTGGAGGTTAAAGGGCCCATATTACACTATATTCTGATCTATGTTCTGATGTTGTTTCCTCAGCATAAACATACCTGGAGTAGTGCGATTTTCATTTTCACATAGGTCTAACACACAAATCCTGCAAATTTAGGCTGTGTTCGTGTCTCAAATGGACACTGTACCACCTTGTGATGTCATGTGGTAATACAGGGAGTGCTCCATTGTGTTTTTAAACTCCATACACCTTCACTAGAATCATTTGGAGGATTTCAGCCCTGGTATTGCCCATTTCTACTGAACTAAATGTAAAAGGAGCTATGAACTTGAACACTACAACTGCATGACATCACAAGGTGGAACAGAGCATTTTGCAGTTTGGAGATTTAGACAGACCAGGATTACTCAAATTAAGCCTGGGCAAAAAATTGATTTAAAATAAAAATCAAATTGGCAAGTCAAATCGGTTTGTTTTTTCGGGAAAATCGATATTCAAGAATTTTTTTTTGATACAGTGCGTACATTTTGCATTTGCCAAGACTTCCTAAAGGCTTTCCATAGTCACTTCCTGCAGTGCGTCTTTCACTTTCCCCTGAGAACGGCACAGGCACAAACAAATCTCTGTCACAGAAAGAATGCTCATATAATCCACTGTCGTGTCCTTTAGTCCGACAGAAGCTGAAGCATCAGCACAAGGAAAGAGCTGTTTTTTTCAGCGTTTATATGCAAATGAGTCATGTGGTTTTAAGTTTTGTTTCTGTAAGACGTAAACAAATGTGCTAAAGCTGCATTAAACACATTCTAATCTCACACGGGCTGATGTGGCTCTATAGTGGTGATGGTTTATATGTTGTGAAGTTGAGTTTCTTTATGCAGATTAGTAATAGCTATAATAATGATGATCATTTTAATATAAAAACATTAATGATGTGATTGATTAATAAAATGTAATCAAATGACCATCCCTACTGTGTGAAATACTTCCAATTTATTCAGTGGAGAAGAGAGGTTTTCACAACATGGTGAAAGTCAAATCGCATCGAATCATGAATCGATCGATCGTTTTTTATTTTAAAAATGGTTTTTTTTTTTGTTTTTTTTTTCTAAGACTTTTGGGGGATGGGGGGGGGGTGAATGTGTGAATGAAACAAAACACAACTCCAGGTCTGTTTTTGAAGAGGAAACAACATTCTAACATAACTGAACGCTCACAAGAGTCAAATTCACAGCGTTACAATGTGTTTTCATGTGATTGCGGAAAAAGGAGAAATTCAATTTGTCAAGTGGACAAAAGTTTATTTTGTCAACTATGTTTTGCAGCTCATCCAAGCTTCAGTTCTGGTCAGTATGGTCAGAATGCCAGACTACACTGCCTTTTGTATTTCAATAGGCCAAGCTAACAACAAAGTGTAAACAAGTAGAGTATTAGTTTCAGAGTAATTTCACAATAGCCAGCTCCTCCCTTTCAGGCAGATATAAGGCAGTGTCCTCCAGCATTCTGCCTTGGATTCTACCTGAACGACTGAGAGATTTTACACACTTCTCATGTTAT
Source organism: Odontamblyopus rebecca (assembly GCA_030686955.1). Classification (NCBI taxonomy): domain Eukaryota; kingdom Metazoa; phylum Chordata; class Actinopteri; order Gobiiformes; family Gobiidae; genus Odontamblyopus; species Odontamblyopus rebecca. Next base: position 25,769,399 of record CM060658.1, read on the forward strand.
CGTAATTCAGTGAGACTTAAAGGAACACTATGTAACTTTTCTGGAGAAGGTCTGTCACTGTCCTGCCTCCATGGAGATGATACAGGTTTGCCTAGAATGTTCCACAGCACGGAGTCAAATCTATCGTTAGGGAGATCAGCAGGCAATGCCACAAATTACAGGCCAGATCTGTGGGGAAGCGACTCCCCTCAGTAAATCGCCACAGATGATAATTTTCCATATGTTCATTCAAAACCTCAAAATGCATCTAAAACAGCAAAGTAATACGCACACACAGATTTTTATACAACGCTTTTCTACCTTCAAGGCATCAAGGAACCACTCACCCACTCGTTCATACACCGGCGTATGCAAACACGGGGATCAAAGTGGGTGTAGTGTCTTGCCCAAGGACACAACAACAGCATTCCTCTGCAGGAGCTGGGATCGCATCGCCAACCTGTGGGTCGGCGGATCTGACCGCTCATCCAGCGCTGTTTATTTCAGCAGGATTGACAAGCTCCAGCTCCCCTCTTATTTGCATTTCACCATAGCAACAGCTGGTTTTCATTTCAGGCACGGTAGATAGGTTTAATGTCATAATACGGAACATTCTAGGCATAGCAAAGGAAACAGTGCATAACAGTATGACCAGGTATCTTGAGGTAACAACACATATTTTTAGACCTTAACTTCTTGGGCTCTCAAACAATACAGGAGGATTTATTTGTTGACATGTTTCGGCTACACCTCCAACTTTATTATCTTTGAAACGAACCTTAGAAGTTAATGTACAGAAGAGGGCAATATAACGTATTTTTAGATCTTGTTGCCATGCAGAAAAGCCCTTTTCTAACTACACCTGTTTTAGTTTAGTTTAGCTTTGAGAAGCGTCCAATGAGAACAATCCATTGGTGAAACAGTGGCCTAATAAACCCCACTGACTCCAACCCCTGTTTGCCCAGTGTCACAGATCCAGACAGATGCACAGTCAAGTCTTCCACTTCGGCTACATCTTATTTCTCTTTCCTCTTTTATTCCTCTTCTCGATTATGCAGGAAATGGGTGAGGAAGCTCCGCCCAGAGGAGCCACAGTGAGGAGAGAGGATATAAACTCCACACTGAGACCCATAAAGTTTAATTCTTTCAGCTGATGTCTGCTCCCAAAACGCCTTCCTTCTTCTATCTGTGCTTTGTTTCTTCAGGACACCACTTAAAGGGATAGTTCGGGATTTTTGACATGACTCTGTATGGCATCCCCATCAGCAGTGTCGTGCATCTACACTGACTTACCTCCCGACAGCGTCCGGAGAAAATAGTACAAAGAGATTATGAGGTTTGACTTTTTTGTGGTTTACGTTTTGTGATGCAAATGTCTCACTCTTTTGAACACATATTGTTTTGAGAAGAAAAACGTTTTATTTTCCTGACCCCAGCCAACTTGCCGGACACTTTCATCAGCACCAAAACCGGGGAAGAACTCGGCTCACCGGACGCTGTCGGGAGGTAAGTCAGTGTTGATGCACGACACTGCTGACGGGGACGGACGGATTCATGTCAAAAAACCAGAACTATCCCTTTAACATGACGTATGTGATTGACAGCTGAATAAAATGAAAATGGAATCAAGGAGAAGGAAGCGAGGAAAAAGAAATGAGACAACTGTACTGTACTGTGGCCATACCGGCTCGTCAAAGCCTGATCCCGTCAGATCTCAGAAGCTCAGCAGGGCCGGGCCTGGTTAGTAATTGGATGGGAGACCACTGGGAATTCCAGGTGCCACAGTGGGGCGCCAGACACGTTGTGTCCTTAGGCAAGACACTTCACCCACATTGCCTAGTATGAAAGTGGTGTGTGCATGAGTGATGGCGGTGGTCAGATGGCGCAAATTGGCAGCCTCACTTCTGGCTGTGGCTACAATAGTAGCACCACCACCAGGTATGGAGTGAATGAATAATGAACTGTAAAGCGCTTTGGGCATCATGAAAGGCACTGTATAAATCTAATGATTAATTAATTAATTAATTACTGTACTGTATATCTCCTCTTTCCTCACCCGCTGCCTCACAGACAGTGAAGGGTTTGCTCCACGCTTCATGTGAACAAGGACTCAGTTCACCACAACTAGGTCAGACCATCCATCGCCCACACTCACACTCAAGCCAAAACTGAAACTTGCAACACGGTTTTTAAGTACAGACAAGATGCTGGAAACAAGATGGGGGGTTTTCAGGTACTGGAGGTATTTTGATTTTAAACTGAAGGGGTGCTGTGCAGGCCTGGAGAGGGGGATAACACAGTATTCTAGCCGGAGGGCAGAGAGAGCGACAGCTTAACTCAACACGTAGCAGCAAGTATGAATTTAGAACTTAGAAAATGCTCCTAAATCATGTTTTTTTTGTAGGGGTGCTTTCGGTTAAACAGGGATCCCATTCATGTTTATGGAGAATTTGGGAAACGTTTTGCTTGAACATAACGTAAAGTCGCACACACATTTGAGTAAAATGTTCAGTGCACCAACAAGTAAACACTGCAATGATTCTCTGGGGGGCTTTAAGATGGCTTGAAGTTATTTACTATTAAGGTAAGGTGGAAAGTGGATAAATGTTCGGCGGTGTAACTTATCTCTTTTATTTATTTATTTTAGCTTTAGACAAATTTTATTGATCCACAAGGGAAATTATTTGGACACAGTAGCTCACACATGACAATATATTATAAAAAACAAAGAGAAAAAAATATAAATGGTAATATATTCTAGTGTCAAAAGATAGAGAATAAAAGGTGTCTGAATAAATGAATAAAAGACATGTCTATAGTGTAGCTGAATACAACATTGAAAAAGCTGACGGACGCAAAAAGTACAATATAATTGAAAGCCTTGATTACCATACGGCAGATAACACAAATAACTTTACATAAAGGTTTGGAGTGGTTTGAGTGCTTCAGCTTTTTCAGCTTTAGAGACTGGTCTCTGTACTGGAGCACCAATTTTTCACAATCTCTACAGATCCAAGTAACACTCCTGCACCCTATAGTTTTGCTAGCTGAATAATTATGTAACTGCCCCATCTTAAAGAATATCTGTTTAAGACTTAGAATTGTATTTTTCTCAAGAAACAGAGCCATCACACCGCAGGACATCAACCAGGATCACGTTCAAGTTTTTCAGAAAAGCTGGATTTGACAAAAGAAAGAAAAGAAAATTATCATTATAATTTGTTTTGTATTTTAAACCCTGAACTCCAGTGCTCCCCTGGTGCATGAAAGTCAGATGAGCTCCTTTTAGTTTTAGTGTAACAGTTTTTTTTTAATCTGTGATTTTTCATGTGACACTGCAGGACTTTGGATTAAAGCAGCCTTCTCCAGCAGCAGGTCTCCACTCCCTTCCAAGCAGCTCACCAAGGGATTTCTGAATTACATGTATTGTGCTGCATAACAAAATTTTAGTTAATTAAATGGTTATTACCATTGTACATGTATCATTTTGATTCCTAACTTTGTGCACTAAGAAATGGTTCATATTTTATAAGCATCTAAAGCCGCAGCTCTTTTATTTTCTCAATTTCTTGCCACTGCTAAAATGAGCAGCTCTCTGGTATTTTCACTTTGTAAAGGTAGAGGAAAAAGGCTGGAGATCTCGATTACAACATTAAAAGTCTTATATCTTCTTTAGACGTCTAATATTATATTGATTATATTATTATGATGCTTTCCTTTATGCCAACTACTTTATGAACTATTTCCGACACAAGAGACTCATTCCAGAATTATTTAAAGGGCCACAAAATGCCAAAAACACCTTTTTAAATTAATTAACTGTGTAAATTGGTCTGAAATAGAAATATAAACCTTATCCTATAGCCTTATTTTGACCTAATAGAGCATATTTGTTAACATTTGACTTTGATTTTGCTTATGGGCAGAGTATATGCAGTACAATCCTTTTAACATTAATTCTAATTAATCCTTCCCCAAAACATCAAAATATAACATTATAAACTCGCCTACGCTTGACTGTAAATAAAAGTTTTTGCAGACTTTCGCAACCTTATTTAACCAGCATGCCAACTATTTTTGTTATTATAGCAGTGAGCTATATGCAGGCACAAGAGAGGAAGTGAGCCAAGGACACAGTACGCTCAGAGCAAAGCGAAAACACAACGCTGGTACAACAGGTACAAAGGTGATGGCACATTTTTCAGAGGAGAGGCCACAGCTCTTAATTAAAGCCACTGCGCTGCTCTAATGCTCAGACTAGCGCGCATGCCAACCTTACCCACAAGTGTGTGCCGACAACCGACAAGAAAACACTCAAAGCTTTGTGTCGTTCAAATCCTTGCCTTTCACTGCACCTCTATAGAGCGCATACAAACAGAAAAGCATAGTCTTGTCCGCAGTCAAAAGCTTTTATCTCTTCTCTGAAAATGAAATCAAGGATGGCTTTTGCTACGGTGGAAGAATGTAAATTGGGTTCGGGTATTGTAGCAAGAAAGTCGTCGCCTCGAGTTGCGCAAAGTCTAATTCGGGTAAAAACAAGGAGACAAAATAAAGCAAAACCAAAAGTGTGCGTGTTATTGTTTTGTTGGTGCTATAATACACATTTTTTCCAATACTTTAAACATTATTTCAACAAGTTACAAGTGTTTTCTTATAGTTCTTATAATGCTGCGTTTGTTTATCCATTTCCCACTCGGATCTCGGATATGACGCAACGTCCAAGCTCCAACTGTTTTATTTTGTTTCGTGTGTCCGACTCGGAGAAAAACAGGTACGCCAACCGGAAAGCTGTTGTTGCTTTAGCATTAGCCGAGTACCAGGCGCTCCAAAATAAGTATGCGCTTCAAATACACAAGGACGAATTCAGTATAAATAGTATAATTCTGTTTATTAGTGAAAGTGAAAACTATTTGTGTAGCGTGATAGTCGATCATTTTGGCACGTTAGCGAGCAGGAAATGAACTAAAAACATGGACGACACTGACTACCAAACCCACAGGCAGTGATACGGACGCAGTAAGTATTGCAGTAATACTACCATACCCACAGACAGTGATACAGATGCAGGAAAGTATTGCAGTAATACTACCATACCCATAGGCAGTGATTCGGACGCAGTAAAGTATTGCAGTAATACGAGTGACTGAAATTGTCATTTGAACCACCAAAGCATCCAAACACAATGAAAACAGTTCATACAAGTGACACTGGGCCATCTCGGATTCTGTGTCGGAAACTTTGCCCGGTCTCCTCCGAGCTCTTCCGAGTTCCGAGAAAAAGGGGCGTGTTAGTCCGTGTCACTAGGCAACGTCCTCGGACCTCAAAGTCAGATGGATAAACGCACCATAATCTCGCTTCTCTAGTACATTAGAAGAGTTTTGCCCATGTGTACAAAAGTGTTGCTAGGTAACAGTTATGGAATTCTCTAGTGTGATAGGAGTGTTTTTCAACCCGGGAATGAAACTGAAACTTAGGACCAAAATTGGACATAGTTTTTAAATATTATAACCAAATCTTCGTCAAATGTGTAGTTGAACCTGTCGTAAGGATTACATGAAAAAACAACAAAAATAAACACCGAGATGGTAAAAAAAAAACTGTAGAAAAACACCCTAGTCAATACTTATTTTCAGAAACAACTGGAATCTAGCTGAAGATTTAAGGGACATTTCATTGACTGAGCGAGGATAGAACTGTTTCACCCAATCAGAGACATTGTTGGATGAGAACCATGCGGACACAACTCCCACAAACCATCCTGGACAGTCCATCGTGGTTCAGAATGAGCAGGTGGAGCTAACAATTTACCCTAAAACATCATCTTCACTCATGGTTCAAAACAGAATCCCTTTAGTTTAGCTTTGTGCTGTAGAAATAACGAAAGTAGCCTCAGAGTGCCCATTGTAGGGAGTATTATAATCTCCCGTGGCAGAAACAGAGAGGCCAAGAGGATAACAGCCCCGATAATGAAGCGCCCATTGTACCATGCATACAAACGACTCGCTTCTGTCTGTCCGGAACAAGATTAATGAAAGATTATTCATACGATCATTCAGGGCTAAATAAGTCATTATAAGAGGCAATTCCGCGAAAGCTACAGGAACCACAAAACCGCCCATAAAACAGCGCAGAAGAAGTGTGAGAATTGCTAAAACAAAAACGAGAGCTGCTAACAGTGGTTCCAGATCGCAAAAGGACCTTTGTGTCGTCCTGCCTTTAAAACGAGACCCAACATGTACAGCTTATGCATTTAAAGGTCCTATGTTACGCAAGTTTGACTCCTGTGAGCTTTAAGTCACGTTATAATCATCAAAAACCAACCTGGAGTTGTGTTTTATTGCATTATTACCCTGTCTAATCTGTCTACATCGCCAAAGCTCAAAATGTGTTTGTGATGAAGAAACGACATTATACCAGATCAGAAAATAGCGTAAGATGAGCCCTTTAACTTCAAATCAAGCTCCTAAACAAATAGAAAAGTGCGTAAAAAGATCGCAAACAAATCTGAATACAAGTTTCGGTTTAAGGTGCTGCTTTACTGAAGAGGGATCACCGATTGTCTGTCTCCATGGCGATTTTTTTTTACAGGTTTGCTCATCTAACAAGCATTTTCTAGGTTGGCTCTCCACAGATCTGACCTGTCACTTGGCCTGGTGGCATCATCTGCCAAGTTTAATGACATGTTGTGAAGCATTCCAGGGAATACAATAACATCTCCATGGAGACAAGGAGATGGGTTTTTCGTAGTTGTACAGTTTGGTTATATAGTAAAGAGTAGTTCACAGTGGACGAGTGATGTGATGTTAGTGAATGTGTCAAACAATAACTAAAAATACTTTTCAGTCCAGTTCAAAAGGTGTAGTGGAGTAGAAAATACAGATGTCTGCTCTCAAAGTAGTGAAGTCGAGATGGAACAAGACCCCGTGCCGCAAGATCTCGTGAGAAAAAGAGCACATAAAAATGAGAAAAATGATCCTGTGAGATTTTTTCCCAAGTGTTTACATTCGGATTGAACTAAAAAGAGTTAGGAGTTGGTGAGTGACATCGCTTACAGTTCCAAAAAGCAGTACTAGAATGGAAACAAAAATATGAAATCGAATAAATAAAAAATTGTGAGGCCAAAAACTGAACTGTGAAGTTTATATGTTAGGAATAGAGGTGTAACGATATCCAAGTCTCATGATACGATACCATCACGGTATAAACCTCGCTTTATAAGAACAAGCAATACTGGGGTTTAAAAGACAGACAGACACAAACAATCAAACAAATAAAAGCACAGTCGGGAATAACAATTTAAATGTTGCCCCTTTCCCTTAAATATATTTCCCATTTTCCCAAAAGTCATCACCATTTTTCTTTTTAAAGTCTCAAGTTAAAAGTCAAACGTTTCAGGTTATAAATATTATTGATGATGGCCATGAATTGTTTAATAGTAGGTGGGTCCAATATTTATTGTGATATCGTGGGAAAGCTCACGATATGGTGGGGAGGCTCACGATATTACGATATTCTACATAATAACAAGACTGACATTCTAAAATGCTTTGACCAGTTGACATTTATTGTCATTAGGGATGGAACGATATCCAAATCTCTCTGTACCACATTTTCACCATATACATCTCACCGTACAATATTTATTGCAATATTTTGACTGTGAATCTGCTACTTTTTCCTCTAAAAATGCCTTCACAAGACTTAATCCAAAGAATGAAGATTTCAAAGTGCTTAGAACAGTTATTTCTTCATGTCGTCTGCGCTGAAACGAGGCAAAGGATCATGGTCTGTGTAGTTCCCTGTGGGATTTGTGCTATTTCTGCATCAGAACTAATCATTTAAGCAAAAAGACTTGTGATTCGATATATTGTGATGGTCCTCAATGTTATTGTGAGACCTTTGACGATACGATATAACGATATTTCGCTTATTGTTACATGCCTAGTTAGGAATTATGTTAAAATCTTGTCTTGTTCTCATCTCGTGTTGTGAAATTTGTGTCTCGTCCCAACCCTATAGCAAAGTAAAAATACCGAAATCTATATCTAAATTTAAAATCTACTTGAACAAAGTACAGATACCTCAAATGTTTTAATTACGTACAGTACTTTACTACTTTTACTTTGTTATGTTCCACCACTGCCCACAAAGGAGCCAAAAGTCCAACTATCACTATCTCGTACCACTTCTTTCTTGTTTTTTTTTTTCAAGACATTCAGGCTTTCTTTTATAACAGGCAGCGTGCAAATCACTACTATTTATTTATTTTTTCCTGACCAAATGTCAAAATAAATAAATAAATAAATAAAATCAGACAAAAATCAGAGGTTACAAATTCTAATGAATAAAACATGGAGCCTGGGGTATCACTGCTTTAACTTCTTCTCCGCTCTCTGAAGAATACAAGATTTGGTTTAGACGAGCAAACACTGTAAATGCAATTGTATTTTGGTCTAATATCTATAGGAGGTTTAATTAAAGCCTGCATATCACCGGCAGAATTAGATCCACACTGGCTTCATGCGTAATTGCCTTCCGTTTAAGGTCTATATTTCAGTGTAATTTAATAATGTTGGCGGTGAAACAGAAACATGTATTATCAGGGTGTATAAACTTGATGCTGTGCTATAGCTTTCCGAGTTTCTAATTAGAGAGAAATAAGGCTGCTGCTACAGCGATATGTGATGTGAGGCTAATGTCTGCGATGATGTGCTTTTAGAGCTGTAGTACTATAAAATCACTTTGGAATAAAAGTTCTTTATCACAGACCAGTGTGTTCAAAAATAAAAATAATAATAATATAATGCACATACAACACAATTTGCTGTTTATTTTGGCAATGCAACATGTCAACGAACAACTAAAGTAGAAAAAAAAACATAATTAATAGAGATGTAACAATAACCGAAATATCGTGATAATGTATCGTCAAAAGTCTCAATAGTATCAAAGGCCATCACAATATATCGAATTATAAGTTTTTCTTATTCTATCGAGTGTAGTTGGCTAAAAAAAACAGAGGGAACTACATAGACCATGATGCTTTGGTGTTGTCTGTGCAGGCTACATGAAGAAATAACTGTTCTTAAGCACGTTTAAATCTTAATTCTTCATATTATAACAGAACCAAAGGCTTTTCCAAGGTTTTTAAAAGGAAAATATTGTCGCGCATATTCACAATTTTGTTAACCTCCACAAAATATCGCAATAAATATCAAACGTTAGATTAATTTATACTTAACTCGAAGGGATAATGTACAGGGACTTAAAGCTCATAAAAAAGAGCCAGGACCAGGTTATAGCTAATTAAATAGTTTCCCTTTGTACTGAATGGCATTAACAGTCCTATATTACAAAAAAGGGGTTCTTGGAACGCTCTGCCCCCCCACGTCCAAACAGTATGGAAGCCCATTTCTGCCACTAAATCAAAAATAAAAGCCTCACACAAAGTCATAATTACAAGTTCAAAAGTCATAATTATGAGTTTAAAGATCATAGTTATGGGTCTAATGATCATAATTACACATTTAAAAGTCATAATTATGAGTTTATAAGTCATAATTATAAGTTTAAAAGTCATAATTAAACTCAAGTAAAGACTGTTAAATGCGTAATTATGACTTTTAAACTCATAATTATGACTTTTAAATGTGTAATTATGACTATTAATCCCATAACTATGACCTTTAAACTCATAATTATGACTTTTAAGCTCATAATTATGACTTAAGTTCGTAATTATGACTTTTAAACTCATAATTATGACTTTAGAACTCGTAATTATGACTTTTAAGCTCATAATTATGACTTTTAAATGTGTAATTATGACTATTAATCCCATAACTATGACCTTTAAACTCATAATTATGACTTTAGAACTCGTAATTATGACTTTTAAGGTCATAATTATGACTTTCTGTGAGGCTTTTATTTTTTTTATTTTCCGGCGGAAATGGGCTTCCTTAGAACAGCCCCCACAGTGGCGAGACCCACTTCTTTTTTTCTTTTCTCTTGCTTTTATTGATTTACTGCTATTCTATGGTTTTGCTCTTATCTTATTTTTGTATTTATTGTTTTAGGACTAGTATGATTTAATCTGAGCTTATTGCTATTATTTTATTTTACTGTTTTTTATTGTTTCAGGACTAGTATGGTCAAATCTGAGTGTTTATTTTTATTTGTATTATTATTGTTCTTGCAGCACTTTGGAAACTGTTTCTGAAATGTGCTATAGAAATAAAGTGGATTGGATTGGATTGTGAGCTTTAAGCCACGTTATAATGTTGTTTCCTTATCAAAAACATACCTGGAGTTGTGTTTTCTTTGCTTCACAGGCCAATTTTCAGCTTTACTTACAAACTACGAGACATCAAAATCCCATCTAGATTTTTTTTGTGTTCCTTTGACTTGAAAAAATGTCAGAAAATGTCCCAGGAGTAAGTTTTGTCCCATTTGACCAGGATAAGTTCAGCATTACTGTATGTGTATTAATGTGTAATAACAGTTGAAAGAGAAGAAAAACACAAAATCACAAAAACACACACACACAAAAGAAAAAACACCGAAAAACCACTTGTAAACTACCGCCGCTCTCTCCAAATCTCCGCCACTCTGCACTCGATACTACAGGCTCCGTGCTGGGTGCTGCAGAAATTTACCGTAATAACCCTATATCAATAGAAAATGCAACTTCTCTGCTTTCAGGAACTATTGGAATTTTTTTGATAGCGCATGTAGTTCCGGAGATACGGTAATGAGAAGTCGGGCATGGAAACTGGGAGGGTTAATAGCTTCCTTTGGTTTAAACCATGCAAATGATTTAAGTGAAGATGTATGGAGTTTAAAAACACCGTGGAGCATTTCCTGTATTACCACATGACAACACAAAATGGAACAGAGGGAAGAAAAAACACTTAAATATGCAGGGTTTGTGTGTTAAACATGTGTGAATGAAACGAAACACAACTCCAGGTCTGTTTGTGACGAGGAAACAACATTAGAACATAGATCAATAGTGAAATAATAGCCGTTTAAGTACAGTAACCAAGACTTATTCACTTTCTGCACTTTCAGTATCACTAGTGTGTTGTTAATAACAGTTAAAAGCTCTTATTGACCAACTTTCAAAACTCTTATGACATTATTGTTTCGTGTTTTGGTTCCGTTTTCCTCCTAATCTAGCTTCCTCCCCCTTTTTGCACTTCTCCCGCCTTCTCTCGCTTTCCCCCATATCAGATGAAAAAGGCCATCCTGTCTACTGACCTTCTCTCACTCACTTCCTCCCATTCCAACCGCACACACACACACACGCATACACACATGCACACACAGCCGGCACGATATTCTCAAGACTTTTCATCGTAAGTGCACTAGGAGGAAAAAAAAAACCCCACACAAGTTCCACAAGGTCAACAAGTGAACGCTTAACTACAGCTCAATGCAAAATAACAGGAAAATCGATAGGAAACAGCTGAAGCGTAGCGAAGGGGTTTTTAATTGTGTTCTAAGGGTCGTGGTTTTTAATAAGGCAGACGAACACTAGACTAGAATATGCATAAAGTGAAGAGTATGCAGAATAGATGGGAAATTAAATGTAGAAATGATACTTTATTTATAGGCAGGCGTGTCATGACAATTATTATACTGACTTATCACTAGGGGTGTAACGATATCCAAGGGTACGTTCAGACTGCAGCCCGAAGTGACCAAAATCCGATTTTTTCGCCCCCATGCGACCTGTATCTGGTCTTTTAATGACCGTCTGAACAAAACAAATCTGATTTTTTCTAATGCGACCCAGGACACTTGGATATGTGCTCCTAAAACTGAAACATATTTGATCTTTTGACATGCGACTTCAGTCTGAACGGCTGGGTCGCATTCATCCGACCTACACGTCATCAACAAGCGAGAGGTCGGCTATTGTGCTGTAACAAGCTCCTGTTACGAGCCAATACAGCCCAACGGCATCATGTTTGCTCACTGAAATAGGCCGAAGACGTGTTTCCTCCCGTGAAAGTGGTACGACAGCAACTTTAAACTCACCAGGTGCCCAATGCGGCGTCCATATTTAGGCGACTTCCATAAATTGCTGTGATGTCGCTGTGTCCTCCAATCCTCATGCAAGACACTTTTGGAGCGTTTAAAGTTCACACTGGAGATCACACACAAATCCCATTTAATTGGAAATGTGAATGACCTCGCAAAAAAAAAATAAATCTGATTTCACAAAAAAATCCATAAGCTATTCTGTCTGAACGTAGCCAAAGTCTCACGATACGATATTGGCGTGGTATGAACCTCACGGTACAATATTTACTGCAATATCGTGGGAAAGCTAATGATTTGTTGGGGAGGTTCACAATATTCTACATAATAACAAGACTGACATTTTAAAATGCTTTGACCAGTCATTTGGTACATTTATTGTCATTAGGGATGGAACGATATCCAAATTTCTCTGTACGATATTTTCACCATAAACATCTCACGGTACAATATGTATTGCAATATTTTAAACTGTGAATCTGCTACTTTTTCTCTAAAAATGCCTTCACAAGACTTAATCCAAAGAATGAAGATTTCAAAGTGCTCAGAACAGTTATGTAGTTCCCTCTGTTTTTTAGCTATTTCTGCAACATAACTATTCATTTAAGCAAAGAGACTTGGGATTCGATATATTGTGATGGTCCACGATATTATTGTGAGACCTTTGACGAAACGATATCACCATATTTCAGTTATGGTTACATCCCTATTTACCATTCAATATAAGAAAGCTGGAACAATATTTTGGGGATTTTGGATCAAAATGTGTTGTTTGTACATTTTATTTGCACTACTGGTAAATTTGTGGTTGCTTTTTGGCTGTAAGAGCTGAGCTGTCGAAGGTAAAATGAATATCTTCTGTGACTCATTACAGATACAAACAAATTGAAGAGTTTCATTCTACTGTTTATTTACTACAGCTGTATGGTTTTTAAACAATATTGTAGATTTAGAATAGTTTTTGTGGTTTAAATCTTAGGTTATTGTGTCAGTGGCATAAATTAGTTTCAATATTAACGTTTATCATCTATATTTTCTTCAGTAATATAACGGTACTTAAAAAAATGGATCATGACCTACTTATAGATTAACAAATGCTTATTGTTCAGATGTGTGGTTGTGTTGTACAAGACTGGACAGTGTGAATTCTTCTTATTGCTGACTGAATGTTAAAGCATTTTATAATTTATGGGACTGCAAATGGAAACTAGCTTTTTAGCAATAACCTGATATGGAACATTTCTGACATATTGTGCTTGAGCGTTAGAATCTATGACACTCGTGGATCATTCTGTTATCATTTGGACATTTTTAATCGCAATATTTATCTAAAACAACACCTCCACCTCCAATGGAAAGCTGATTTTTTTTTTTCATTTGTACCTAAAGCTGCCAAATCCTACGCGTATCACCAATTAAGAAAATGAAATTGAAGAAGGAAGGAAGTACGGAGCAGTGAGTGTTTAATGGTGTGAGTGAAATCAGGGGTTGATTGCCAGAATATAAGTGATTAAGGATCGCTCAAACATACACTAATGACTCCAAAAACAACTTGAAGAGGATAAATGAGAAGGGGAAACAACTATAACATGGTTTAAAAGCTCTGAAACATCAATTTTCCATCATAGGTATGGGCTTTGTACCTTCAAATACAAACTAAACTAAAAGTAGAAGCTCTGCAAATTGGTACGATACTGTAGTAACATAATACCGACTCCAGTCATAAGCGGTGATTCTTCTCATCGACATAATATACCACAATTACAGAGTTCAATAGCTGAGATTTTACGCCTGGAACAGATTTTTCATTGTCAAGCAAAATTTCTCTGAGAATTTCAATAGAACGGAACTGTTAATCTTTCAAAAAGGCACAATTACGCTTTTTAAGCCTATAAAGCTGATAATAAAACAAGGTAGTTCTGTTCTAACCTTTACCGGAATAACTAAACAATGATTTGAGAAGGTTTGAAGGCTTTCCATGATCATCTCTCTATTTGTTATGCGTTCTCAGTACTTATTTTATAATTGTTGGAACAGATTTTTTTGTTTCCATTTTTAGTAACAAGATGGGAGGATTTCTAAAGACTGATTTTGCTTCTATTTAGCTGGTTTAAATGATGTGAAGTACAATTTTGGTAACTCTACATAGCTCCAGAGCAAGTTAGTACTTACATTGCATTTACCTGAGTAACTTTTTAAAGAGATTGTACTTTTCCAGCAGCGTACTTGAGTTGTGGTCACTATTCCAACTGTGAGTAAATCTACAAGTGACAACATTTGTTTTTCTTGTTTCTTTTCTCATTTTTGTTTCTGTTTTCTCCATTATTTCATGTTTTGTCCTTCAAATTATAAATCAGATGTTATGTCTTGGCTGTTACAAATTGCACTTCTACCCTACTAATAATATTTTGAAATAGTGGTACTCTTACTGAGTTAATTTTTTTAGCTACTTTACACACCTCTGCATAGCTCTTGTTTTATGCTATGTTCTGTTGCGCTCGGGACTCGAGAAAAAACGACCTCCACCTTGGGAAAGTTCAATGGAACTGCCAGTCAAATCAGGGTTCAGAAACAGAAACTCGGGCTAGTTTGGAACAGATCGAGTTGGATGAATTTCTGAACATGTAATAGTCAAATTGCCATAATTGATTCCCCGACAGCTAATGTTAAATAACAGACTCTATTTATTAGCTGGCAATACCTGACATTAACTACATGAGCTAACAAAATAAACATTAAACGTTCTCAGGCATCCATATTTTTCTGACTGTTGCAGTGGAATGCATTTACAACGGATGTCAGGAGAACTGACTCAGATTTACTGACTACCGACATTCAATAGAACGCAGCAAAAGTTTGAAAATAAACAATACTTGTGCAAGGCTGAAGCAATATCTTATAAACCACCACCAGCTCGTCCCCGTCTGGTCTCAGGGAAGAAGATCTTTGGTCATACCAGCCTTTATCCTTTAGATAGAAAGGTCATCTTGGGCTTAAATTGAAGCTTAGAAATTTGTGATTTTTTATGTACGTTTGATGCACTGATACATGTAAGAAAATGCTTGAAAATGAAAACTTTTGATGACAGTTTGTCAGGCGAAGAGACTTTTTTTTGTCTTTTGGGGGATGTTGAGGGTGATATTTGACAGCAGAAAGACAGAAAGCCCCAGAGTATTTTTATACTAGTTTCCCCGATGTTTAGGATTATTTGACCATTTATGCAGTTGCACCACCTTAATATTTACAATTACATAATTCCACTAATAGCTTTTCCTAAATAGGGTGTTTTTTGGGTGTTTTGAGACCAAACGGGGCCGAGTTGGGGGTGGTCCCTATCAACTTGTGATGGCCCAAGAGATAAGATAACAGGAAATAAGAGTGAAAAAAGATTGCACAAAACATTCTGAGCAGGTATAATGTTGTAACCTCATCAAAAACATACCCAGATCTGTGTTTTGTTTCATTCACACGTTTGAGTAACCCTTTATTATTAGTCTGTCTACATAACCAACGCTCTAAATGCTCTGCTTCACCTTGTGGTGTCATAAAGTACGAAGTTAACATCTCCTTTTACCTTTTGTTTACTAGAAATGGCTAATTCCAGGGCTGAAAATATCCTATCCTATCCTAATGAAGGTGTGTGGAGTTTAAAACCACAGTGGAGCACTTCCTGTATTACCACTCCCATCAGTGCTGAGAGAATGTCTGACATATTCTTTCAAAACGCAATTGAAAAACTGGCTCTGGTCAAACCAAAGTTGCACACGCTAATGTTTCTTTTTTAATACAGTTTGTTATTGCACAGTGATTGAATGTTGTATAGAGAATATGGATTGTGAATATGGAAAGTGAATCTTATGACTGAGTGAATGGGGCAGTGATGCATGTACTGTATGTGTATGTTGTGTAAAGTTTAAATATTGTACAGAGACTGATGACCTAACGTTAAATGTAAATTTCTCTCGTTATTTTGTAATCTACTATGTTGTTATTTTGTTACCTACTGTGTAAATGAGTCTTTTCGGCTACAATCCGGCATGTTTACATTCATATGTCTTATAATGTCTGTCCATTAACGCGCACTGTCCCTGTCAAATAAGTAAATAAATAAAATAAAATTGAGTGTTTTCTGCTTGAAACAGCAACAGCCTAAATGCGCGGGGTTAAATGAACGAAACAAAACACAACTCCAGCTATGTTTGTGACGAGGAAAAATCATTATAACCAGATCAGAAAACAGCGTAATAGGGTCCCTTTAAAGAGCAGTGCTTCTCCCTGCATCCACACACGTCATCCGGCTAATTCTGAGTCAAGACAAGCGACTCCAGTCTGGCCTTATAACCCACAGCCCGAAGCGCTGGACCCCACCACTCTCTTTCCATCTCCCCACCCCCTGTATCCAGCGCCTGCTTTTAAATGTTCTTAGAAACCCATTCCTTAGCATCTTTTTATGGCCTCTCACGATGAGGGCTTTAAAAGTAATGAAGCTCCTGAGATGTCTCCCCTTTGCGTGAGATCAAAGTGGCCGTAGTGCGCCGGAATGGGCCAGAGACGGGGGGCCGATTGCGGGGGGAAGGGGAGAAGAAGAAGACAAATGACGCACTTCCAGGATCATGGAGGATTGATTATGACGCTCGGGCTCTGTTCTGCTCGCACGCGCTCCGTCTATCCGTCTTGGCGTTCCCCTGACTCACGCTCCGTGCTGCTACGAGCGACGCCGCGGGAACTTTTGATGCATGGGGGCTGGCGGTGTGATTCTTCAGCGAATGAGGTGATGAGGTGTGGATCTACATGAGGGAAAGGTTATGGGAGGAGATAAAAAAGGACAAAACTACTGGAGGTATTGGAGATGTTTGCGGCAAAGGGAGCGATTCGTTCGTTTTGACAATTTTCTTCTGGTAGAGAGTCCGTCACCTGCTTGTCTCCGTGGAAATGTTACTGCTTTGTCTAGAATGTTCCACAGTATAGATTAAGCCAGTCTATCGCAAGAGAGACAAGCAGGTTACAGCACTACGCTACATTATCCACTCCAAGCCACTTTACTTTCTGTGGCATATTTTATAAACATGACAGTTTCCAAAGTGCTGCACAGACAAATTAATACAATAAAAGACTAAACCATAAATAAGAACCATACATAAAAAGTGTTGAAATGCATAAAGTAGATCAAATTAAATAAAAGACTCAAGTGGTGTTGACAGCCAGAGAATAAAAGTGGCTCTTCAGACGTTACAGTTCAGATCTGTGGAGAGTCGCCCCTATTCAAAAGGAATTAATGTTTTTTTAAGCAATAGAAGCACTTGTAATGAAGAATGCTAGATGTACATCTTTAAAGTCATACTATGGAACATTCCAGGCAAAGCAATAACATCTCCATGGCGATAAGTAGGTGGCAGACCCTCCACCAGAAAAGTTGCGCAATGCATCTTTAAGGTACAATGGCTTGAACCTTATTTGTTCATCTGTGTAATTCATGCATTTTTAATAATTCATAGCAGTTGAATTACTGGCAATTACAATTAACCATGAACTGAATTTACTTTGGCAAAATGCAATCCAATAGTTTGTTGTTGGATTGTTTTTTGTTTGTTTGTTTGTTTTTTAAGCTTTTCTGGCCCAAAGACCTGATAGAGCAGGATGCAGCATAAATTTGGGAGACATTCAGCGAGCAGTTGAAGCCAACATTCCACAGACTGTATAAAGAAGTGGACTGAGGGAGGATGACATCACCTACAGCGTTCGGCTCCAGTCAAATGAAGCTCATCGAAGCTAACATATTTGGAGTCAAGTTCCATTATTAGGAATAGGAATTGATTTTGGACAAAAACACGAAATAAAAGCACTAAAATCATGTTGAGTGGGTTAATATGAACATTTTAAGACCAAAATGATGAGCCTGACAGCAGCAGTTACAGAGAGAGGGGTGAAGTTTTTTCAATACAAAGTCGATGGAGCAGGAAGTGCTCTCATGTTCACTTCCTCTTTGAAACTTGTTGTCTAGCAGGTTAGATGTCCATTTATAGATGTAGGGGGGTCTAAAATTTTTAAAACATTTTTTGAGATTCTCTAGATTAGAACCCTGCATTTGGTTCCATATCTGGTCAAAATATTTGGGTCCAAATTTTATGCAAATGAATTAATATTTAGAGGTTGCTCAAGACACTTGAAAATCGCTGTATACTATAACATAGCGAACCAACTGAATAAGGTGTATTTGAATAATTTGTCATTGTATTCTGCAAACACAAACTGAAACTTGCATAAAAATGACTTAGAAAGTCCATAAAAGTTGCTTACAAAGTTTATAGAGGCCATAAAAAGTTACTTGAAAACACAAAATTAGTCCATTTTCAAGAAACTCTAAAACATCTCCTTTTTCTTCCAAATTTTTCAAAATTTTTAACATAATACAGGGTTCTCATCAAGGTTATCTGAAACTTGTTTTTTACCATGCTTTGACCATTATGTGCAAAGCTTGAAACCACTACACCACTAAAAAATAATGACGTCTAACAAAAAGCACTTTTCAAACAACTGTTACAAACTTCTTTACACAGAAGTTGCACAATACAAGCAAAACGAAATTGCACATGATGAAAAGCACAGATAAACTGACCAAAAACCATCTCTGTCATACGGTAAACTAAAGTAGTGACTTGCCAAAGCGAAAGTGTTTTACCTGCATTTACCTTTTCCTTAAACAGCCCTCGCTCTACTCCTCCTCACTTCTCTCCTGCTTTTGATTGCAGCAACTAAATCAAAATTTCATGAACGCCCTTTATCTCAATTCCTTGGTAAATAAACAACTCCTTGAGGGACGTTTTACTCCAGCACGAACCCCTATACCTCCGTTTAAAGCTTTAAGTGAGCCGCACGAGAGAGCCGACGTGAGGAGCGGTGGTGATGGAGATTGAAGAAGCCCATGGAGAGCTCGAGGCAATCTCCCGCACTGGTCTGTGGGAGCTCTGAAGGCCCGGGTCTGGTCATCGCTACAAAGGTAAACGATCTGAGCGGAGCTGTAGATGTATTGATTTCTCGCACACCCCGGGGTGACAGGAAAACACGCACACACTCGTTCACTCTCCATCTCCAACCTGAACCATTTGTCTTTGCCTGTTCTTTCTGCAGTCACACACACACAGACATACACAGTGCGCCGGTATGTAGCCGCAATCTGCTTTGAGATCTCTGCATGTTGGTCTTGTGATAAGTTCTCCATAAGATTTTGCAAATGCGGTAGCTATGTTAGCAGTAGTTTTATCTGCAAAGGGTGGAGTGATCTCACAGTGCAGTATTATCGGGATGTTAAAGAGCCAACGTCGTGCTTTTTTCTGATTTATAATGTTTCCTTATCACAAACATACCTGGAGTTTCATACCTTTGTTTCATTCACACGTTTAACAAAGACAAAAAACATGCATATTTAGGCTGCGTTCTTCTCTTGAAAACACTCTGTTCCACTTGTGATATCATGTGGTAGTACAGGAAGTGTTCCACTGTGTTTTTAAAATCCATACACCTGGAAATCATACACTAGAATCACCTGGAATTCCAATCCAACTTTATTTGTACAGCACATTTTACCAACACAAAGTCTCCAAACTGCTGCACAGAGTAGGAACAATATAAATGAAAACACTAATTAAAATAAAGCATAAAATAAATAAATAAGCTAATAAAGTCTATGTCAATAAAAAAGTTTAAAAAAAAAAAGAAAAAAATACTAAATCAGTCAGAGATTATATTTATTTTTATTTACTTATTATGATTATTATTATTATGATTTTTGTATTTATTTATTTATTTTATAATTATAATTTTTCTTTTTATCTATTTTATTGTATATGTATCATTATTTGAATGTATGAACTAACATCAAGGACCATGACGTCCACCCTCCTGTGGGCTCCACCTGCAGAGGGGTCCATCCATAGGGGGTCAGGTGCTGTGAGTATTGGGCAGCAAACTGCCCCTGCGACCCAGCCGGATTAAGCGGGAGAAGATGGATGGATGGATGGATGTATCATTATTTGTTGTGTTGATGTCCAAGTGTACTTGTACATTCGCCTATTCCAATGTGTGCTCTGTAACTATGATGTACAAGCTGTGATATTCTAAACAAAGTTCTAAAAAAAAAATAAAAGACAGTCAGAGGACCATACAAATCTCATGGCGTGTTAAAAGCCGGTGAGTAAAAGTGTGTTTTTAAGCAAGACTTAAAAGAATCAACTGAAGCGACGGTCTTAATGTGAGGGGGAAGAGCGTTCCAAAGTTTGGGGCCTGGTCAGCCCGACTTTTGAGTCTCGTTTTTGGGACGATAAGTTGCTACTGGCCCTCAGACCTCAGAGCTGGGGAACAATGAGGTCTGAGATGTACGTTGGGGCCCGTCCAATTGCCAATCTCTGTCAATCTCTACTAAACTCAAGGTAGACGGTAGCTGTTAACTTGAAAACTGAAACGTCATGACATCACGGGGTGGAACAGAGCATTTAGGGCTTTGGAGATGTAGACAGATTAATAATAAAGTGTTGCTCAAACATGTGTGAATGACAAAACAACTCCAGGCATGTTTTTGATGAGGTAACAGCATTATAACATGACTAAAAGCTCACAAGAGTCAACCCTAACCCTATAACCTATATATAAATGTAATGCAATGTTGAGAGAAGCAGAAATACTAATTTTAATGTTTTTTTTAGCCTATTTAGTTTCATGTTTGCTACCCTGCATTGTCTTTCAATCAGGGGATGATGCAATGTAAGTGATAGGCAATTAATAGTTTATTGGCCTGATAAAGATTGCATTAGTCTAACTCTGCTCGGAGGAAATGGCTTGAAATGGCATATTAGATTTTTTAACCAATTTTAATAAGCTTTCTGAAAGAACATTTCTCATAAAAATTCTGCACAGTTGCAAGAAGAGACTGACCGTCACTCAAACTACCGCACGAGATAGCTGTACTTAAAGATGCACTGTGTAACTTTATGGTTAGGGGCCCGTCACTTGCTTGTTTCTATGGATATGTCATTGTTCTGTGTGGAATGTTCCACAGTGAGACGTTAAACAGCTCTACTTGGCATGTATTCAACTATAAGTGGTTTTATAGCTAAAAAATGCCAAAAAAGCAGAAAAACAGACATTCTGACTGCGAGCGGGGTCACCTCTCCACAGATCTTCATGAAGACCAAACTAGACCAAGTTACAAGGCAGATCTGTGGAGAGGCCCCTGCTCACAGTCAGAATGCCTGTTTTTAGGTTTAGATTTTTGAGCTATAAAACCACTTATAATTGAATACATGCAAAGCAGAACGGTTTAATGTCACACTTAATGTGTAACTTTACAGTTGGGGGCCCGTCACCTGCTTGTTTCTATGGATATGTCATCCTTCTGCCTGGAATGTTCTGCAGTGTGACATTAAACAGCTCTATTTTACATGTATTCAACCACAAGTGGTTTTATAGCTCAAAAATGCCTTAAAAAACCCCAAAAAACAGGCATTCCAACTGCGAGCGGTGTCGCCTCTCCACAGATCTGCCTTGTAACTTGGTCTGGCTTGGTCTCCATGCAGATAGAAAGGTTTAATGCCATACTGTAAAACATTCCAGACAAACTTCATGGAGAAAAGCATTTGTAGGACCTTCCGTCAAGAAAAGTTACACAGTACAGCAATTTTTAGATTTAGTCTTACAGGGTTTTGCACAGTGTACTCATCGTTCCAAGCTTGGACACTACACGTTTTGTAATATATGTACATGCAAGATGAAGTACTGACTCAAGTCCAAGCTCTGCCCGTTTGCATATTCCCATTGTATCGGTTAATTCAATCTCGTAATCTCAAAATGCTTTTTTCCTCGTACCCAGTAGCCTAACTTAATATAGAGTGAGTGCTACAACAAGACCACTTTGCATTTGAAAATTCCCATTGTGTTACTGCAGAGGATACCTGGAAGAGAGGGCATTCATCTCCAAGCTACACCAATGACATTTCAAACAAGCAGCAGCAGCAGCAGAGACAGCCCCGGCACAGGCTGCGAACAGACAGCTGGCAAAAACATTTATGAATATGGAAAGATTTACAGCGCAGGGAGGTCAGCATTGTCTGTACCGGTGCCCCGTTCGCCCACAACAACCCGAGCTTTACAAATTGGCCTAATTAAGTCATTAGAGATGTGGTGACTTGCCATTTACGCTGACATGCAAACACGGAAACAAATTATAGAGCTGTTTTTTATTTTTTTATTTCCAAAAGTGACACGCGGAGTCAAGTGCCAGACGTTTGCAGCAGAAGGAAGTGAAGGAAGTCGGCTACTTACAGTTTTGGTGCGTGCAGTCCCGATCGCAAAAATAGTAACGCAAAAAGAGTGGAGATAAGAAGCAAAAAGAGGAAAGGTAAAGAAGCAATTAGGATGTGTTCTTCTGTCCAGTTAATGATCCAGCTCCACAGTTTGTTAGTCCAAAGGGAATTCTTAAAAAAGGTTTTCTTCAGACGTGCAGTTCCTTCTCTCCAGCCGGTGTACTCATTGTAAACAGACTGGGGAGACTGCAGCGTGCGTGTGACTGAAAGCTGGCTACAGTCAGCTACTAGCGCTGTTGCGACTGCTGCTGCTGCTGCTGCTGTGGAGGGCTGACGGAGAGAGAGAACGAGGAGGAGAGGAGGGACGAGAGAGAAAGGAAGGAGGAGGGGGAATACGCTGCCCAGGCGGAGAGAGAGAGAAGCAAGAGAGAAGAGGAAGAAACCCAAAGGAAGGAAGACAGACAATTATTGGGGCCAAACCAAGACGGGAACACAGGAAAACGCAGTAAGGGACATAGGGGAGTGAAAAAGAGAGAAAGAAAGAGAGAAGGCAAGAGTTGTATGTCACACTTCAACAGCAGCTGCCTGTGACTCAGATGGCCAAGAGGAAAGAGACACTTGTAATGGCTACTTCTATTAACAGGTCAAAGAAACGCAATTTGTGTCGAAGCTCCTCACGCTCATGCAGTCATAGACAGAAAAGCAGGGCAACGCGAGGAAATCTGCAATATGGGAATGCGTATATATCTTTACATCGCGATTAGGGACGTAACGATAACCGAAATATGGTGATATTGTATCGTCAAAGGTCATACAATAATCTCGTGGAGCATCACAATATATCGAATCATGAATAGTTGTGATGCAGGAATAGCTAAAAAACAGAGGGAACTACATAGACCATGATCCTTTGCTCCGTTTCAGTGCAGACTACATGAAGAAATAACTGTTCTAAGCATTTTGATATCTTCATTCTTTGGGTGAAATCTTGTGGAGGCCTTTTTAGAGATAAAAGTAGCAGATTCACAGTCAAAATATTGCAATAAATATCGTAACATGAGATGTAAATGGTGAAAATATCGTACAGAGAGATTTGGATATCGTTCCATCCCTAATGACAATAAATGTTGTACCAAATGACTGGTCAAAGCGTTTTAGAATGTCAGTCTTGTTATTATGTAGAATATCGTAATATCCTGAGCCTCCCAATCATATCATGAGCTTTCCCACGATATCGCAACAAATATCGTACCGTGAGGTTCATACCGTGACGAAACGGTGTCATGTCATATGGCAGCTGACAGCCTCATGAACTGGACTTTCATATTTCAGTTTCGCATCATGCTATTTTCTGATCTACAGTATGTTATAATGTTGTTTCCTCATCACAAACATACCTGGAGTTGTGTTTTGTTTCGTGCACACATGTTTAACACACAGAATTGCTGCTTATTTAGGCTGAAAACATTTTGTTCCACCTTGTGATGTCATACAGGAAAAGCTCCACTGTGTGTTTTTAAACTCGCCTAAGAATCATTTGGATAATTATTTGGACATTTTTTACTGAACAAAAGGTATAAAGGAGCTGTTAACTTGAAAACTACCGCTTCATGACATCACAAGGTGGAACAGAACATTTGAGCTTTGGAGATGTAGACAGACTAATAATAACTAATATTCAAACATGTGTGAATGAAACAAAACACAATTCTGTCTTAAAGCTTAAAGAGTCAATTTTGCGTAATACAGGACTTTTAATTAGACATTTTAGTACTTTCAGGTTTTTTTGTTGATTTAAAATGGGAAATTGAGCTTGGTTCTTGTATTACGATGATTAAAACTTCTATTTATAATTACAACAATACTGCTAGAGAGTTTTGAAAATGTCACTTCATTTTCAAACAGTAGCAGAGAGGAGGAAAAAACAGATCTCTGCAAACATATACTGTGAATCACGGCTGATAAATTTGTTCTTAAGAGTGTTTTGTCCCATTGTGCTTGCTGTAGCTGCTCTGGGTGATAAGGGCCTGTGTAGTCTGTGCTTTGTTCCACTTCATGTATTTGTCTTCCTGTGAGACCAGAGTGAAACCTGTTTAATCCTGTGTTCAAAGTTACTCAGGTCAATTCCAAGGATTAGTGTGTCATAATATGAAAAATTCTTATATTTCGCAACCTGTTAGACTTAAGAACTCGGCAAACATGTATTATCAGTGTATTTGTAAAACCACATACTGTACTTTTTCTGAAAATTTTGTCTAAAATTCCACCTACTTGCATTTTTCAACAATTGCAAAAAATTCTGGTGGCACGGTGGCTGAGTGGCAACACTCACACCTCACAGCAAGAAGGTTGCGGGTTCGATCCCCGGGTCGCCCGGGCCTTTCTGTGTGGAGTTTGCATGTTCTCCCCTTGTCTGGATGGGTTTCCTCCGGGCTCAGGTTTCCCCCATCAACTCAAAACATGCAGAGGGGTTCATAGGGGGAGTCAGGTGCTATGAGGACTGGGCAGCAAGCTGCCCCCGCGACCCAGCTGGATTAAGTGGGAGAAGATGGATGGATGCAATACAATTAAGTACCAAGAACTGAATACACAGATCCAGTTTTTTCAGTTCTGATACTGATTCCGATGCTATAACTTTAAGTATGTGCCAACCTTCGATATTCAACTGATACCAGAGCTGAGACTGAAAACAGCATTTATTTTCTTTAATCCAAAATAAAATGAGACAAAATTGATCCAAATGTGTTATGTACTTATTTATGTGTTTCCCCCATCAACCTAAAAACATGCAGCACCCCTATGAACTAACATCAAGGACCATGTTGTCCACCCTCCTGTGGGCTCACCACCTGCAGAGGGGTTCATAGGGTGGGTCAGGTGCTATGAGGATTGGGCAGCAAGCTGCCCCTGCGACCCAGCTGGATTAAGCGGGAGAAGATGGATGGAAAATAAAATATAATAAAATATAAATAATAATAAAATAAATATAAATAAATAATTATAAATACAATAAATAAGAGAAATAAATAAGAAAACCAAAATTGGCTGATCCCATATTTGGAATCCGATATCCAATCCAGCTAATTTTCAGTTTTCACACCAATATTTGGAGTTTTGCATCGGTGCATTCTTATTTTTGACTCTACACTTTTAAAAAGCAAAAACTTTCTCCGCATCTGGGAGCTTTCTCGTATACGGGTCTGAGGCGGAAAGCAATGCATAAGAAGCTGAAATACCAAGCACAGCTAACGTATTGATGTTGGCATTTAAATATTTATTTTAGGATAACTGAACCACAGCCAGAGCCACCCAGCCGACTAAAAGCGTCTGCATTATTCAATAAACAGACATTCTGACAGTCCAGTTCATGAGGCTGTCAGCTGCAAGGCTCAGTGATGGGGCTGCAGTCCACCCACCTGTCAATCAAAACTGTCCCCAAGATAATCGCGCATAATTTACTCTGCCTCATAACACACGTAATCAAGAAGTAAAGGGCCTAAATTACGCCAAACGGACTCTTGTGAGCTTTAAGTCATGTTAGGATGTTGTTCCCTCCTCAAAAACAGACATGAAGTTGTGTTTTGTTTCATTCAACCATGTTTGAATAATCCGGGATTGTTAGTCCGTCTATGTCTCCAAAATCCCCAAATCTTCTGCTCCATCTTGTGATGTCATGAAGCGTTGGTTTTCAAGTGAACAGCTCCTTTTACCTTTTGTTCAGAGATTGTCAATTCCAGGGCTGAAATGATCCAAATGATTCTAGTGAAAGTGTATGGAGTTTAAAAACACCTGTATTACCACATGACATCAGAAGGTGGAACAGAGTGTTTTATGTTTTCTGTTCTGTTTGAACTCAGCCTAAATATGCAGGATTTGTGTATTAAACATGGGAATGAAACTCCATGTACTGTACCTTAACAGAATGTTGCCTAGGGTGGTCCAAAAAAAATGTATTTTTGAGATTCTCTAGATTATGGAACATTTGGTTCCATAATGTCAAACTATTTGGGTCTAAAATGCATGCAAATTAATTAATATTTAGAGGTTGCTCAAGACCATATAAGCGAGTGTGACGTCACCCATAGTGTTCAGCGCCGCTCAAATGAGGCTTGTGATGCTAATGGTTACAGGAGCGAATCTGGAGCCAGGCTCTATGTTATGAATAGGATTTTTTTGACGGACAAAATAGCAAAAAAATGATCATGTAGAGCGGGTTCATACAACCTGTAGAGCAGGTTCATGCAAACATTACAAGACAAAAATGACGAGGCCACAGCAGCAGGTACAGAGAAAGGGATAATAAGATCCTAATGTAAGTCAATGAGAAAAAGGGAGAGAAGGAGCCGGAAGAGCCTCCTGTTTGGCACATGGCGGCTAACGGGTTAGCTTTGTCCATTCATATATACGGTCTATGCTCAAGACACTTGAAAACTGCTGAATACTATAACAGTGAACCATATAAATAAGGTATATTTCAATGTTCAAGATTCAAGATTGTTTATTTGTCATATGCAGGTTCAACACAAGGTTTACAGTGCAATGAAATGCTTGGGATGAGAAGAACCGTGGACTCGCTAAGATATTCAAGTACTAATAGCATGCAATAAATAGCACTGTTAAAAAAGTGTTTGCAAATACAAGGGGAAAATTAAACACTATAGTAAAAAGATATAATAAAATACAGATATAATAAAATTGTAATAGAATATAATATACAAGGTGCAGGTAGGATTAAATAAGGTGTGGGTAGAGTATCTCATGGATGAGTAGCATATTGCACATAATTGTATTGCACATGGGTTGAGGAGCAGGTTATTGCACAGATAACAGTGACAGTGAGTACAGTACAGTATTTGAATACTTTGTCAATTTATTTTGCAAACACAAACTGAAACTTGCATAAAAGTTGCTTAGAAAGTCTATAGAGTCCATAAAAAGTTACTTGAAAACACAAAATTAGTCACTTACCAGGAAATTTCATGCAGCTTGAGCAACCTCTAAAACAACTCTTTTTTTCTTCCAAATTTCTTCCTAAATCATCTTTTGGATGCTAAAATCTAATGCAGGGTTCTAATCAAGGTTGTCTGAAACTTGATTTTTTTTACAATGCTTTGATGGACCAGCCTAATGTTGCCCTTACTGAAAAATGTAAAGATACAAACCCGAGGCACAGCGGCCAAAGACCGTCTCGCTGGCCGAAAAGCTTTGGCGTCCCTCCATGTAATAAAGGACTTTTAATATATTCAGTCGGTGTGCCTCAGGTTTGTACCTTGCCCGTTTTTACATTTTTCAGTAAGAGCGACATTCTGTTAAGATTTTAACAGAAACCCTTGTATAGCACCCGTACTGCTACTTTTGACTTTTTTATGACCCAATGAAGTGCTCTGCCTCTTCGCTTCATCTGACAACTCCAGGCATGTTTGTGATGAGGAAGCAACATTATAATATAGATTAGAAAATAGCGTGATATGGGCCCTTTAAAATTTCCACAGTGAACTAAACCGGTGTATTCCACTTGTATCCTCAGCAGTGGGATGTAGAGACTGCCTTATAGTGAGAGCACATAACTCTATGGACTTATAGCTCATGTGGATTAGATTACATAAGAACCCTGGAGGCTGTGGACTGGTACGGACAATAGAACATTTTCTAACTAACACATAAAGGTCAAGATAATGGTATCTATAGCACGTTTGGGACTGGCTCCACAGCATTAAAGCAAAAACAATGAAACTTTACCCCCCAAGCGCCGCCTTCAGATGATAAGAAAAACCATAGGCTGTGTGCAGTATATAAATGAACAGAACTAACGTACTAGCTTCCGGCTCCACCGATTCTGGCCCCAATTAACTTTCTATTGAAAAAAACGTCACCCTTCTCGCTGTAACTGCTGCTGTCAGGCTCGTCATTTTGATCTTAAAGGGGAACTCCGGCACATTTGAAGCTAAAGTCCATTGCTAGAGATGGCTGAATACCGTCAGAAGCCAAAAAAACGGCACAGATCAGTGTTGCCTCGGCGGAGATCTCGCTGTGGTAGTGAACCTGTCAAGGCAGCAAACTAGCGTAATGATGGGGCCAAGTTTATAACTTCCACATAAAACGCCAATTTGCTTCACACTGAAGAAGCTTAACACCATAACATCACATCAACCCATTTTACAACAGCCATGAGTCTAACAAACAAAACGCTCTGCCTGGTTCACTCATTAGTGTCTGGAAATGTTATAAAACAACTTTATAAGCAGCTTTAGCCTTGCCTTTGTTGATTTGCCACTGCACATGCGAAAGCCCAAAAGACTCAAGTGCCGATATAGTTTCTAATCCCATTTATTTATATGTGAATATATTTTTTGAAAAACGCTAAAAATACATTCCCGAACCATTTTCTTTCAACAACTTTTAGTTTCTTCACCGTCAGTAGTCGATCCTCTCTTATTGCTTCTCTCGCCGCCGCTGAAGTCGGCACTCTAGTCTTTTGGGCTTTCACATGCGCAGTGGGAAATCAACAAAGGTATGGCTAAGTCTGCTTATAAAGTTATTTTATAATGTTTTCAGACACTAATGAGTGAGCCAGGCAGAGTGTTTTGTTTGTTAGACTCGTGGCTGTTGTAAGACGGGTTAAAGTGGTGTTAAGCTTCTTCTGTGTGAAGTAAATTGGCATTTTACATGGAAGTTAAGAACTTGCCCCGATCACTGCACTAGTTTGTTGCCTTGACAGGTTTGCTGCCACGATTTCCGCTCACCCAACACTGATCTGTGCCGTTTTTTGGCTTCTGACAGAATTCCACCACCTCTAGCAATGGACTTTAGCTTCAAACGTGCCGGGGAGTTCCCCTTTAAAATGTTCATATTAACCCGCTTTACACAATCCTGGTGGGGTTTTTTTTCGCTATTTTGTCCGTAAATTAAGATATGAAGATTAATAACAGACAAATCAAGTGCCTTCTTTCCCCGAGGTCAGGTTTGATTGACAGCTTTGCTATTTGTACCAAAATGACAATGTGACGCTGCCAAATCCTACGCATCATTGATTACAAAAATGTGTGCTAATACAACTTTGAGATGGGAAATGACAAGGAAAAACAACTATAACATGGTGACAAAGCTGAACTTAAATGGTATAAAACTGAGCTTGAATGCCGGCCAGAACAGGACAAGGCTTGGGCGGGGAGAGTGATGGAGGTGGACCTATCAAATCTGCCATAGAAATAGACTGTGGGCGGATGCATTCGATTCTTCATTCTTCAACTCTTCTTTACAATGACAAATGACGAGCTGGGTGCCAACCGCAAACCCTGAACAAATAACTCCTGGACGCTTCTCACAGTTTTTCAATTTAAACGCCAAAACCACATTCCTTCCTCACAACTGGGAAGATAAGGTACTCAAATTCTTTTAACCAGTATGACTATAATTTACAGTTTGTATACGATGGCCTGGCGACAGCTTTGCCCGATTCCTGGCGTCTCGTCCCTTTGCCACAACTTTCCTCCAACTTTTGACATTACTGGCTTATTTTTTCGCCAGTCTCTCGCTCTCTCACGTGAGATCGACAGAAAAACGTCTCGCAGCTGCTTCTCCTGAGATTCCCGAGATGTTTTTCAAATTTTACCACAGAAAGTTTAAATTTTAAGTCGTATTTTTTATGTTTTTGCTGCACCGGAATCATGGCAATCGACAATGTCAACAAAGAAAGAACGATAGGCTACGTAAAAACAAAGCGAAACAAAACAGACAAAGAAGAAAAATGTGCAGCGTCACTGGTTTCCTTTCTTTCTTTGTTTTTTTTTAAACATTATACTCGGCGTTTATTTGGAACAGACATTATTTCTCAAAATATACACCTGCACCTGGCGTTTAAAGGGGATCCCGCGGTTAATTGAAACCCAGCTCTTATTTGGGATTTGACAGCATATAAATGGACACTTTCCAAATATGAAGTGACCACGGGGGTTCTTCTGGCTCCAACGACTCTGGTTCCATTTGACTTTACATTGAAAAACTGTCATCCCCCTCTCTGAAACTGCTGCAGCCCCATCATTTTGGATCCTAAAATATTCATACTAACCTGCTCTACGTGATCCTGGTGTTTTTATTTTGCTATTTTTGACCATCATTAAATTCCTACTCCTCATATATAGAACTCCGCTTTAATTTCACCTCTCTAACTGCGAGCCTCGTGAGCTTCGTTTGACTATAAACAGACGCTATAGGTGACGTCACACTCATCTTTATACAATCTATGGTCGTGGCTCATTTGTCAGTAATTCCCGACATGCCCCGTACGCCCTTTCTGTATGCAGACTGCCACTCTGAAGCCTGTCGATACAATTTACGTTCATCAAAATATACAGAGGTAACAAAGTGAATGCAGAATAACAACACGCATAGCAAATCCCTGATCAAAGCGCTGAGGATTAAGACCACTGGATCGTTGCTCCGCTAATGCTCCACTTTGAACTTGGAAATAGTTGACATATTTGAAATCATTCGAACAGCTAGTGGCCCGAGCTGATATTACACTCAAGGAAAAATAAGAATGGAGAAATAAGGAGTTACCTACTGCAGAGATAACGATAGACTCCGAGGATGCTGCCGTAAAAGGTTTGTTTTAACTTTGGAGCACACAGTGCAAAAATGCCCCTGCTTAAAACTAAAAATTGCACTTGTTTTAAGTTAAAATACACTAGAAACAAGTGAAATGATCTGCCAATGGAGTAAGTGAATGTAATTGAACGTAAAAGATTTCTTGATACGTAATTTACGTATCAAGAAATCTTAAAATAATAAATATATCTCAGCTTACATAAATGTCAAAATATGATCAAATCACTCATTCTAAGCAATTATCTAAGATTTAAGTGATCTAACAAAGCAGAAAACACTAATTCTAAGAATAAAGTTAGCTGAAAAATTAGAATATAAAGCTTGTTATTGACTGTTTTATTCTTGATTTTAGTTAATGAATCTTACTGAAAATCTTTATTTCCTTATTTTAAGACTAATTAACACTTGATACCTTACTGACAAATTGCAGGGCTCGCCTAAAACTTTTGAAACTTTTTCCATCTGACAAACAGAAGATACAGAGATATTGTACAAAAACACTTGACATTTGTTTTGCTTGTTTTGTGCATTCTGACTAGTTTATAAATATAACAACTAAATAAGATATTTTCTTTTGATTTCAATATTTTCTTGAAACAATCTTAATAATCTTAATATATTTAGCAGTCATTAAGTACAAAAAATAAGATACCGTAAATAAGACTTTTTGTCTAGATTTAAGAGAATACATCTTGGTTAGTTTTATGAAATGTGCAGTGCATTAAAGCTGCACGTAGTAACCTTGCTTGTCTCCATGGAGATATTAGCACTTTCCTTGGAATATGTCACAGTATGGAATTAAACTACCCATCTAGGCCTGTAACCATAACAGATTTGGCTGGAACGTGAACTGACCAAGAAATGATTGCGATAAACGATAGTATTGACATTTTGAGACCATTTTCAACTAGCATAATGACAATGGAATAAAAATGCAAATACACCCTTTCAAAGATCAATAAACTTTGCTTTCTAAAGAACATTTAACACAGGAACTGCAAGACAACCAAAAACAAACGGCCTAAATAAAATAGATAATAGATGTTTTGATAAATAAAATAAAATGACCTAATGAAGTTTGGTTTACAGAAAGGACTTGTTAACAAAAATGCACTTTAACAAACCATTTAATAAACCACTGTTGAACCAAACACAACCAAAACTATACATAAAATGGATTATTAAGTCTCTGTAACAAAACTGCCCTTAAAAGTTATATCCATCCACCCATTTTCTTTATTATCTGGGGGTTCTGGGGGCAGCAGCGTAAGCAGGGTCTTCCCCAGAATCTCCTTTAATATTAGTCTGTGTTCTCCAAAGCTCAAAACACTCCGTCCCACCTTGTGATGTCATGAAGCGGTAGTTTTCAAGTTAACATGTACCTTTTACATTTAGTTCAGTAGAGATTGGGAACTGCAGGACTGAAATGATCGAATTATTCAGACGATTACAGTGAAGGTGTGTGGAATTTAAAAACATCTTCCTGTATTCCTGTATGACATCCCAAGGTGGAACGGAGTGTTTTCGGTTTGAGAGAAGAACTCAGCCTAAATATGCAGGATTTGTGTGTTACATTTGAGATTGAAACAAAACACAACTCCAGGCGTGTTTTTGATGAGGACACATTATAACATGGATCAGAAAATAGCGTCATATGGGCCCTTTAAAGCTTAGAGATTCAGTTTTAAGCGATGCCAAAACCTTAACCCTAACTATATGTTTCTAATCCGTGCTAATACTACCTTAACTACACACGCTACAGTGTCTTCTTCCGATGGCCGTGCGTGCAGAGCTCCGAGCAGCGTGTGTGTTCATTACAAGGAAAAATAAATAAATAAAGGGTGACAGCTGGCGGCAATTTTCCCATCAGATGGTAACAAGGCATCTTCGAAAGCCCCTCTGTGATAAACAAGCAAGACATTCTGCCTTCCAAGGTGAGTCAGTTCTTGACACTGTAGCAGCAAAATAATGTCAAGCATTTTTCCAAAAATGAGAATCAAATAGTTTTTTTTGAGAATAGTCTTCAAGCACATTGTCTGTTAAAGAGGAAACTAAAAAATAACAAATAACAAGCACACTCTTCTGGCTATTCCCTAAAGGTCCTCCTTCAGTCATATAGTACATTTCATATGATATTTAAATGGGTCGTATTACTCGATTTTCTGACCTACAGTATGTCATGTTTCCTCTAGGGCCCGACTGATATCGATTTTGTTGCGGCCGATATGATATTGATAAAATGGGAGTCGGAGCTGCTGATAGCGATCCAATCAATTTATTTATGATCTAAAAATTCACTGTAAATCTTCAATTGTTTATAAAACTTAGGTTTGGCTCTATTGGATTTTCAATTGGGTTTATTTAGGCGACATGTATTTTTATTCTGCCTCTTTACGTCATATTTAAAGACAGTAGGTTGGCCTAATGGCATTTTTGTATGGCATTCTAGCCAGTAAAGAAAGTACTATAAGTAAACTACCGCTTTTAGCTTTTAGCTTTTAGCGGTAAATGTCTGTGCGCCGCGGTAATTAATGATCTGCTAAATGCCGATAATTCACACTTCTATTCACAGCTCATTTACATATCAGTGAGTGTCCAGTAACATATATACGGCCACTATAGTCACTTTACAGTCACTAATAGAAGAGAAAATAGCCTGTTAATCGCTAACCAATGAGAAAGAACCAAAACAAGCTTCAAAACCGACACATTTCCAACACTCAGCCGCACACAGGCTCCTCTCAGATCACAAGTCTGCACTAACAACTGTCCTTTTAATCCAGACTCAAACTAATTGTCCATAAAAAGAATAAAATCAACACTATAATAAGTGTTGTGCACATGGATCTATGGCTGTGGGTGTAAACAAACGCATGACTCTGCAGATAAATCCTGATGCGGCGCCACATATTAGGACATTTATCTGTCTGTAAATTGGATTAAATGAGCAGAATATAGAGAGTCTGAGCTTTATAACAAGGTAAAACATGTCCACCTGGAATATCAGCCCATATCAGAAAGATTTAGGCCAATAGCCGATATGTTTCCAAGTGCCAATACCAATATATTGGTTGAGCCCTAATTTCCTCATCACAAACAGACCTGGAGTTGTGTTTCATTCATTTTGTTTAACACACAAACGCTGCACATTTAGGCTGAGTTTTTCTCTCAAACAGAAAACGTGGCCATGTCAGCTTTTTAAAGACTGATCCCCTCAGATCTCAGAAGAAGAAGCCTGGTTAGTACTTGGATGGGAGACCGCTGGGAAAATCAGGTGCAAAAACTGTCATTGTGCCCTTAGCCAAGACACTTGACCCACATTGCCTAGTATGAAAGTGGTGTGTGCGTGATGGTGGTGGTTGGAGCAGATGGTGCAGATTGGCAGCCTCGCCAAATGATCTGTAAAACGTCTTTGAGTGTCCAGAAAAGTGTTATATAAAACTAATCCATTATTATTATCTGTTCCACCTTGTGATGTCATGTGGCAAATCAGGAAGTGCTCACTGCGTTTTTAAATTCCACACACCTTCACTAGAATCATTTGGATTATTTCAGACCTGGAATTGCCAATCTCTGGAAAATGCTAAAAGGTAGCTGTTAAATTGCAAACTACAAGGTGGAACAGAGCATTTTGAGCTTTGGAAATGTAGACAGACTAATAAGAAAGGATTACTTAAACATGTGAATGAGACAGAACACAAGACGAGGAATGTTTTTGAGCAGGTAACGGCATTACAACATGGCTTAAAGCTCACAAAAGTAATTTTTTTTTGCGTAATACAGGACCTTTAAAGACCTAGACATGACTAGATGCTCACATAAGTCAATTTTGCGTAATATAGGACTTTTAAGTTGATGTTGTGCAACTATCTCTGATTTGCCGTGAAGATGCCTCAAATAAAACACTTTGTTCTTACACAATTCGACAATAATTCATTCACGGTGATTCAGTTTCAACACATTTCTGGTTAAAGTTATAAAACAGAATTTGCTCTGCTTTGCCACTGCACCTGGTTATTGAATATACACTTAAAAAAAACTCTTTATTGTGTCTTGCATGATGCTTTAAAACTGAAAGTTTGCTTCATAAAATCATTACCACAGCCTTATCTCTCGCTCTCGCCAGGCTGAATCACATTGACCTCATTCTCTGGAGCAGAATTTGTTAAAAATGAGACAGACAAAGACGTTCTCACATCAGAGCTCACCCGGCTGGCCTCTCCTGTCTACCTCTTCATTACATTACGAGCACCGGGCGGCCATTTTGCCCTTCATCCACTGGAGGTGAGGAGTAATGTGTTATGTGTCCAAGTGGTAAGTACATGGACAGGTAATTGTTCCATTGTGACCTATAAAAGGAGAAGTGCAACCCCAATTCTTCGAAAGTTACTTCAAAAAGTAATTAAAGGGAAAATCGTCTGTAGGATTAGCTTCTTTTGTGGTGGAGGGCTCGCCACACCTGCTTGTCTCCATGGAGACAGAAATGCTGTGCCACAGAATCTTTAAGAATCCTTATTACGCTATTTTATGATCTGTGTTATAATGTTTCCTCGTCACAAACATATTTAATTGTGTTTTGTTTCATTCACATGTTTAACAAACAAATCCTGCATTTTTACACTGAGTTCTTCTCTTAAACAGAAAACACTCTGCTCCACCTTGTGATGTCATGTGGCAATACAGGAAGCGCTCCACTGTGTTTTTAAACTGCACACATCTTCACTAGAATCATTTGGATAGTTTCAGCCCTAGAATTGCCCATCTCTACTGAACAAAAAGTAAACGTTTTCTATAGCTGTTAACATGAAAACAACCACTTCATGACATCACAAGGTGGAACACAGTATTTAGAGCTTTGGAGATGTAGACAGACTAATAAGAAAGGATTACTCAAATGTGTGAATGAAACAAAACACAACTTCAGGTATGTTTTGGATGAGGTAACAACATAATAACATGGCTAAAAGCTCCCAAGAGTCAGTTTTGTGTAATATAGGTCCTTGAAGTTTAGTCTACTGAAAATTGTGTTGTCTACTTTTAAAATACAGAAAATAAGATACAATAAGAATCAAATATCACATACCAGTCACAACAGCTAAATATCAGATCTCTAGAACAAGCCTTTATTTATTTATTTGATTTATTTAGCAGGGACCGTGTACATTAATCAAAATTACTGTAAATGTATCACAATTAACCAAAGAGGCTGTTTTTCATCTGCCTTAAAGCCTTAAAGCATTAAAACCTTAAAGCCTTATTACACAAAATTGACTCTTGTGAGCTTTAAGTACAATGTAAAATGCTGTGAGTAAAATGCTCTGTTCCACCTTGTGATGTCATGAAGCGGTCGTTTTTAAGTTAACAGCTCCTTTTACCTTTAGTTCAGTACAGATTCTAGTGAAACTGTGTGGAATTTAAAAACACAGTATTACCACATGACATCACAAGGTGGAACAGAGTGTTTTCTGTTTGAGAGAAGAACTCAGCCTAAATCTGCAGGGTTTGTGTGTTGAACATGTGGGAATGAAACAAAGCACAACTCCAGGTCTGTTTGTCACGAGGAAACTACATTATAACAGATCAGAAAATAGCGTAATATGGGCCCTTTAAGATGCAATAAAATTTGAAAAGCCTTTGTTGCACTTTTTTGTGATGCGTTTCTACAATCAAAGGAGTCATATTACTTAGTTTTCAAATGTCTAAACTTATAATAACCATACTTAAAGATAACATAATAAGATAATATAATGAAGGTCTGAAAAGGCTGTGTCTTAAATGTATTTTAAATGAAGTTGCATTCATCAGGCTTGGTTCACTTTGTATTCCTGGGGCAGTGAGCCTTATCTGACTGGAACAATACCGATTTGTTCACAGATACAAACCTCTTTGATGCTTCCTCGAATAAATTCCGACATTACATGCTTTGTTAATTTCTCTGCTTTCTTCAAGGGTAGCTTTTTTTTCTTTAATCAAAGGCACCGGGATGTAAAAACACAAGCGCATGTGTGAATGTGAATATAAAATCAGTGAGTCTTAGATGTATCCAAGCTAATCTTTGACTAAGTCTTGTAAGAACAAATGGTGTAAAATTGTGGGCATGGACTTCCTAATTGGCGTGGCTTCCTTTGACTTAATGTTGGTGCCCAGGCATAATCACTGATCATTCTTATCTTGTTTTTGTGCTTGGAAGTGTATAAATTATTTTGGTTTTCCCCTTGTTACTTCTGTAGTTATAGAGTAAAGAGAGTGGCACAACTCTTGTAATGAGTAATAAGCAAGGTTAGGTTTGCATGCTTGACCTAATCACAATTCTGAGGTAAATAGGTCTGGAACGCTTTAGTACACAATAATATTTAAAGTTGCATTGTGTAACTTGCTTGTCTCCATACGGATGACAGTGCTTTGCCTTGAATGTTCCAGTATGACATTAAACTAATGGGGCGCTCACACCAGACGTGTCGAATCGCATCAACCGCCCCGAGTTGGTCGCTTGACTTCTGAGCCTTTCTCTTCATTCGTGCAAACTGGACGCTCGAGTTTGGGAATTTGGTTAAAAAAAAAGTAAATTCACTCTATTCGCACTATTTGCATGAGATGGAGCCACTGCGCGTACGCAAGGAGAAAGAGAAAGACCCGAGAACCGGAGCTCTCTGGCCGCGGACAAAACCAGAACTAAACCAGGACTAAATGTGGCCATTGGAGCCCGGAACTCAGCCGCGGACTAAACCAGGACTAAGACTAAACCAGGACTTTGCAGCCCAGAAAGGAAAGAAGGAAAAAGTGGCCTGACCCCTGTTCTGCGTCACCACCAGAACACGATCTCCGATTGGTTGACGAGATGCAAATATTCGCAGAAAGTTCAAATTGTTTAACTTTGGCAAAATTCAAAAGCCCAATTTGCCAATTCGCACCACTCAATTCACATATTGCTCAAAACGCTCAAAACACTCAAAACACACAACTCTCAATGCCCAATTCGCTTCATTCATGCCGCAGAAATTTCACTTGGTTTAAACACGGCTATACAGGTGTTTTTGTTGCTTCTAAATTCAATGAAACACATGAATTTACATCTGTAGGCAAGCATCTCCCATGGAAATAGATATGCTTAATGTCATACTGTGGAACCTGAACTGAGAAAACCCTACACCACAAAAGTTACACAGTGCACCTCTAAGTTTATGCTGTGACACTATCTCTAGTTTGCCGTGAAGAGACCTGAAATAAAATCCTTTGTTCTTACACAATTGAACAATAAATCATTCATATTCATTCAGTCCTGCCATGTGTTTTGGTTTGTTAATTTCTCTGTTTTCATCAAGGGCAAGTTTGAAGTTACGCGAAAACACAAGCAGATGTGAATATAAAATCGGTGAGATGTATTAAGCTGATCTTTGGCTAAGTCTTGTGAGAACAAACGGTGTAAAATTGTGGGTATGGACTTCGTAATTGGCATAGCTTTCTTTGACTTGCATAATCACTGATCATTCTTATCTCGATTTTGCGCTTAGAAATGGATAAATTATACGCAATACGCAATTTGATACGTGTTATAATGTTTCCTCATCTACCCCGCATATTTAGGCATTTAGAGAGTTCTCTCACCACCTTGTGATGTCATGTGGTCACACTCCATACACCTTCACTAGAATCATTTGGGTCATTTCAGCCCTGGAATTGCCCATCTCTACTGAGAAAACCCTACAACACAAAGGTTACACAGGGCACCTTTAAGTTGATGTTGCGACAGTATCTCTAGTTTGCTGTGAAGAGACCTGAAATAAAATCCTTTCCGTGTTCTGCGCCGCCACCAGATTGGCTGACGAGATGCAAATATTCTCAGAAAGTTCAAATTGTTCAACTTTGGCGAAATTCGTGAGCCCATTACTTTTGGGCGTTCGCGCGTCAAAAGCCTGATTCGCCAATTTCCACCGCTCAATTTACATATTCACGCCACTCAAAACACTCAAAATGCTCAAAACACGCAACTCTCTATGCCCAATTCGCCTCATTCGCACCGCAGAAATTTATTTGCGTGCCTGTTTAATGTCATAGTGTGGAACATTTTAGGCAAGGCAATGACATATTCATAGAAAGAAGCAGGCGACGGACCCCCAACCAAAAAAAAAAGCTACACAGTGCACCTTTAAGCATTTTAAGAGCATACAAGGCGGTGTAAAAAGGCGGATATGCACTTCCTAATTGGCATCGCTTTCTTTGACTTAACATCAGTACCCAGGAAAACATCACTAATCATCCTTATTTCGTTTTGGCGCTGTATAAATTACCATAAGGACATGTGCAGGCTTTGAACACAAAATCCATAACCCTAGTAAATTATGAGGTAATGTACTAGGTGGAACAACAAAGGATACGATATGATTCAGGGTGGAGAATCAATATTTTAATATCTAAGTGCCGCTGAAAGTGGAGCGCATTGGTGCAATGGCGGATTTGTCAATACTGAACCCATTTGGGAGTTTAATTATCCCGTGCACAGAAAAACCATCTCAGTCTCTTTGATATCCGCAAACAAAAAAAAGAGAGATTTCTCCGTATTTTTTGGCAGATTGAAATTTTCCAGTGTATAACTCTGACTCGAGCTATTTTTACCCCTGTAGATCTGCAGTATGTCAAACTAAGATATTCTGGCAGTGTGAAATTTCAATCAGATAATGACAGAATCTGGTTGAGTAATAGCACAAGGCAACGGAGCGCGAATGGAAGAGAAGGATCTAAAATATTCAAGGTTTCGTTCGCAATGCTGTGACCTCGAAACCTCGCATTGCTCCAGCTAAAGTCACAAGCGGAAAATTTAAATGATATTAGCGATTCGCCCCACTCATGGTCGTGAACTTAAGACATACCGAGGTCAGCTGAGCCGTCGTAGACTGAGAACATATTTACATAATGAGCACGTCTTAGTGGAGTTTATAAGCTGAATGCATCCATAATACAGTATTGTATCACTAAAATAAATCTCTCTGTCCATGGTAAAGAGTTGCCAGGGATCCAACAGTGGGCTCTAGACATGCTTCCGTCACAAAACTGGAAGATGTTTGGAAACATGCTGATTCAGGTTCAGTTGGTGGCAGAAACGATACGGCGGTAGTAACTCTGACAAAAATCTGGGAAAACTGAGAAAATGGCCTGGTTTTCTTCATCTAGATGTCATTGAATTCATTCTTTTGTCCTTTTATAAAATGCTTATTAAAGGGATAGTTGGGGTATTTTGACATGAATCTGTATGTCCCCGTCATCAGTGTCGTGCTTCAACACTGACTTACCTCCCGACAGTTCTGCCCCGGTTTTGGTGCTGACGAAAGTAGTCAGTAGTCATGAAAATTAAGTGTTTTTCTTCTCAAAACAATATGTGTTCAAAGGAGTGATACATTTGCGTCACAAAACGTGAACCACCAAAAAGTCAGACCTCATAATCGATTGGTACTATTTTCTCTCCGGTCGTATCACTCCGTGCTGCCGCCAGGTGAAGCCGCGCCTGTTTCACTGTGTTTCCTGCTTGGAAAGTTCACGACAACATGTGTGACTACGACACCAATGATGAAGACATGGCCTTTAGCACAGAGCCAAGGGGAGATCTTTATGAACCCGAATATACTGATGCCCAAATTCACCAGATGGAGTCAGAACGGACAGAGAGAGAGAGGAGGAATAGAATGGGACAAGATGAAGCTGGATTTTTGTTGTTACAGCCTGGAGAATCACAAGTCCGCACCATTTCGTCGCTTTCAATGGTCTGAGCACGTAAACACTGCTGAACTACTGAAAAAAGTGTTGGATTCATGTGCGGCTTTACCTGGCAGCAGTGCGCAGTGATATGACCGGAGAGAAAATAGTTCCAAGTGATTATGAGGTCGGACTTTTTCATGGTTCACGTTTTATCACACAAATGTATCACTCTTTTGAACACATATTGTTTTGAGAAGAAAAACGCTTTAGTTTCATGACTCCAGCCAACTTGCCGGACACTTTCGTCAGCACCGAAACCGGGGAAGAACTCGGCTCACCGGACGCTGTCGGGAGGTAAGTCAGTGTTGATGCACGACACTGCTGACGGGGACATACAGATTAATGTCAAAAAACCCGAACTATCCCTTTAATTTGTGTACTATAAGTTGTCTCACTTATTTTCACGTGTCGGGAACTACACCAGAAGTTGTCATCCGCATGTTTCAAGACGTCTTCTGTTAAGAATGAATAAGGCCTACACACTTCTACTATAGCTTACGAAGATGTGAGTCTGGTCACCAGTGAATCTCTGTGTTTTCAGATGGCCGTGATTGACAGGTGGAGTAGCCAATCAGGGCCAAGCAAGGTCTGTCTGCATCAAACAAATATG
The DNA here is from genome assembly GCA_030686955.1 of Odontamblyopus rebecca. NCBI lineage: Eukaryota > Metazoa > Chordata > Actinopteri > Gobiiformes > Gobiidae > Odontamblyopus > Odontamblyopus rebecca. The sequence continues at coordinate 25,810,688 of CM060658.1, forward strand.
GAAAAAGGAAAAAAAAAAAACATCACAGATTTCTCCAGAATCAATGAGCGAAGCACTAAATTCACTAAACTTCATCTGAGGTGAGATAGACGAGATTTTAATTGGAAATCGTAAGTGACCAGTGAGCTCCTTCGTTCCATGTGCGTCACTGAAAATAGCTAATGTGATTGGACAATCAAGTTTGGCCAGACTTAAGACACAATGGGCTTTATTCACGGGTATGTCACAAAAACACCAGAAGACGCTCGTAAACATGCGGATGACGACTTCCGGCGGTAGTAACTGACAAAATCTTGGAAAACTGAGAAAATGCTTTGTTTTGTTTTCCTTTTGTAAATTGCCTATTCATTTGCATATTATAATTTGTCTAACTTAATAAAAAAGAAAAAAAAGTCATTGTTGTGTTCCAATATGTTCGTCAGATCAACAGCTCCTATCGAAGACGCGATTAGAGTCCCATACCACATGAATGCTTTGTCAGGTTGTGAAGACGCTGCTGTGGAATCCACGGTTTTACCACATGCCCAGTGTCAGTAACTACACCAGAAGTCGTCATCCGCATGTTTCCAGACGTTTTCCGGTGAGCGTGAATAGGGCCTACAGAGGGCGCGGGGACCAGACTCTATGAATCTGTCTAGAAAATGCACAGAGATATGATTCTTCAGCATAAAGATTGCAATGTGTCTGAATATACTCACACATTATGGCTTCATTCACAACATAACCCTTTAGCATCACAGCTTCTTTATGAATCAATAAGAAAAAATGGACTGAGATATAACACTCCATTCGACTCAGAAAAACACAGTAAATACAGTATACTTTGCAATGTCCTTGATTTTTCTAAATGAATTACGCTGCACTAGGGCTGAATGAAACGTGCACTGCGTAACTTTTCTGGTGGAGTATCCGCTACCTGCTCGTCTCCATGGAGATGTTATTGCTTTACCTGGAATATTCCATGGTATGACATTAAACATTTCCATCTAGTATTTATTCATTACGGGTGTTTCTATGGCTCAAAAATACAATAATTCCTTCAGTGAATAGGGACGACGACTCTCCACAGATCTGAATTGTAATGTAGCGTAATGCTGTAACCTGCTTGACTCGCTCATGATAAATAGGTTTAATCTACACTATGGAACATTCTAGACTAAGCAAAAACATCATCAACATGTAGACAAGGAGAAAAGTTGCACAGTGCACCTTTAAGAACTCCAATATCCAATAAATTATAGTCATATTTTAATACACTTTTTGACTCAATACTCAGTCTTAATAAAAACATCTTCGAAACCTCCTCACTCATAAACAAGTGAGTGAGGTGAGTCACTTCAAGTAGCAGCAAAATAGTAAAAAACATTTTTCCAAAAAGAGAATCCAGTAGTTTTCTAAGCATAATCATCAAGGACTGTTTAAGAGGAAACTAATAAATGAACATAAAAGCCAACTATTCCACTTATACATGCAGTTATAAGTTATGCAACTCTAGAGCAAGGTTAGTTCAGCATACATGAACTAATCACAATTCTAATTCTATTTCTGCAGCGACATTGTGCTGGAGAATCATACAGAAAATGAACTTTATTTGACATATTTGTGCTCATATCAGATTGTCAAAGCCTGATCCTGTCAGATCTCAGAAGCTCAGCAGGGCCTGGCCTGGTTAGTACTTGGATGGGAGACCACTGGAAAAATCAGGTGCCACAGTGGGGCACCAGTCACAAAAACGGTCCTTGTGGTACTTCACCCACATTGCCTAGTATGAAAGTGTTGTGTGTGTGAGTGATGGTGGTGGTCAGAGGGACTGATGTGATGTGGATACAAAAGTAGACCACCGGGTATGAAATAAATGAATAATGCTCTGTAAAGCATCTTTGCGTGTCCAGAAAAGTGCTACATAAAACTGATGCTTTTTAAAAATATATATTATTATATTATATCTTATTATTATAAAAAAAAAACTGTGCTTTTTTGATAGACCTTAGTGTCGTTGCAATATATGTCACGTTATTGATTATTGCGTCAGTGTCACAATACTGATACTTTTGCGATATTACTACATATGGATCAGTGATATGATGCCTAAATTTTCTTGCAATTTCCTCAGTTAAAAAGGTTCAAATTTCATAATAATTCAGCACATTTCTGTAGTACATTTCACCTCCATGGAACTAAATCATTTTTTTCAGAAATCACGAGTTATTCTGCATGTTTTTTGTACTTAAAGTGTTCAAATGTCATGTGGTGCGACCGTGCATCATGTGGTGCAACTAATAATAGAAGTAATTCTATGGCTGGAGTTTTAATAACAGACAAAATAGACTTGGGTGAATGGGATTTTTTCAGCTTTTTTTTCCCATTTGATCAATTTTAAAGGGTAGTAGTTTGTTCATTAAACACAAGCAGGTGGCTGTCATATTGGACAGCAAAAGAAAATATCAATATGCATTAAAAATCTAAAGAAATGCAACAGTTTGTTTCTATACACTTCATATTACTCACAACTTAGATTAATATCCCAACTATGCTTTAGAAAATAAAGCAATTTTGAGTTAATTTGGTTGCACAGTGCTGTTGTAAATATTTAAATGATAGTTTTACACTAACCAAGAGTAGAAAAGTAGAAAAATATGTTAAAAAATATAAATAAATGGCTTAAAAAAAAAAAAAGATCTGACATAACAAAACACCTTTAAAAACAAGAAAAAAATATGATCTGACAAATAAAAATATAACAAAACACCAGTTATTCTCTGTCGCACCATATGGCATTTTACACTAAAAATGCTTAATATAAATGTTAAACATAGATTTATGGAAACCTGAAGACTGTTTGAAAAAGTTCAATAGAAACTAATATTTTTTTCTATTTTAAAATTTGCCTGTTGAAAATCCTAATACGTCATTGAACCACATATATGAAATTCAATTATCCATGTTAGCACAGACTTCTCAAGCAGGATTTAATTACAGTGCATTACGTAACTTTTCTTGTGGCGGGTCTACTACTTGCTTGTCTCCATGGTAACGTTACTGCTTTGTCTGGTTCCATACTACAATGGAACTTCCTATCTTGCTTTTAATCAGTACTAGCTCAAGAAAGTAGCTCAGAACTGTCTTACATGTATTATTGGTGTCAGCGAGCTTGCCTTTGCACAGATCTGACCTGTAATGAGGCCTGGTAGTGTCACTTGCTTGAAACGATGTTATGTAGATATAAATAAGTTTAACGCCATATTGTGCAGCAAAGGAAAAGCAATATCATCTCCATGGATACAAGTGGGTGGTGGAATACAATCAAAACACACAAAGATCCTTATATTTCAGATTTGACAAAATATACAACTTTTTTTAGGCACAGTGGCTGAGTGACAACACTCAGGCCTCACAGCAAGAAGGTTGCGGGTTCGATCTCCGGGTCGCCCGGGCCTTTCTGTGTGGAGTTTGCATGTTCCTCCCCGTGTCTGAATGGAATTCCTCCGGGTACTCCGGTTTCCCCCATCAACCCAAAACATGCCCGCACCCCTATGAACTAACATCAAGGACCATAATGTCCACCCTCCTGTGGGCTCACCACCCGCAGAGGGGTTCATAGGGGGGGTCAGGTGCTATGAGTATTGGGCAGCAAACTGCCCCCGCGACCCAGCCGGATTAAGCAGGAGAAGATGGATGGATACAACTTTTTCAGAGTTTTTCGATTTATAATTTTACTTGGTTGTAAATTATGATGTCACATCTGTTACCTAGCAATAAATGTACACAGTAATTATTTGGCAAAAAGAAATATAAGAAAAACACCTTTATTTTATTGAAATTATGTTTAAAGTATCAGAAAACTGTTTCTTTGTGTAAATTGTGCCAAACTTTTGGACAGAATTGTAACGAATCATTAATATAGAAGCATTTCCTGTCATTTTCTTTTCTTTTTTTTGTTATATTTTTTCGTCAGATCATAATTTCTTTTTTTTTTCTTTTTTAATGTGTTTTGTTATATTTTTAATTGTCAGATCATAATTTCTTTTTTAAGGTGTTTTCTTACATTTTTCTTTGTCAGATCTTTTTTAAGGGTTTTGTTATATTTTTGTGTCAGATCATATTTTTTAAGCTGTGTGTTATACCTTTATTTGTCAGATCTTTCTTTTTAAGCCATTTATTTATAATTTTCAACATATTTTTCTACTTTTCTTCACAAACTGCTTCTTGGTTAATCTAAAACTATCATTTAAATATTTACAACAGGCACTGTACAACAACTCAAAATAAGTGAATCATCAAAAGCTGCCAGCTGCACTTCACTGTCAAATCAGAAACCCTCATTCTGAGCGGTGAGTAGAGTCTGAATACACCCAGATCACAGAGACAAATTTCAGCCCGATGGTGGTACTCACTGGGAGGAAAAAGACAATTGCCTTCTCAAGATATCTTCTTCTGGGTACGTCCTCTCCGAGATCTGAGCAAAGTGAGATTGAAGAATGTAATCTACCACTTTCTTTCAAATAGCTTCAGTTTGGGGTTAGTCTCTGAAGAATACTGAGCAGGGAGATGAGAGGAGAGGCAGACTCGAACGCGCTCCCCTCCAACATTCTTCAGCTTGTCAATGCTTGTCCCCTAAACACACAGGACTTCTAATTCTAGACCTGAACTCTGCTGCTCTGTAGGGCCAGGTGTTATGGACAAGTTGCCGATATGACACAAATCAAATACAAATATGATACAAAATACAGTGAGCTTTCGATTCGGTATAATTCGATATATATTTCAAATCTATTCCATACATTTCAGTAAAAAATAAAGGCTAGATCAAAGCTGTGATAGGAAAAGTCTTTACTAAACCACTGCCTGTGCAAAGTTAATATGAAATACATCTATGTTAATCAAAACAGTGAATTGTAATTGAAAATTGTAGTGTTGCCATAAAATAATTTAGTAAAATATACCAAAAATATACTTTTGGAAATATATCAATACAGCAGCCCACAATGTCGATACTGTATCGTCAAATATATAACAATATATTGATATTTCAATATTTTTGCACACCCCTACTCCTAGGTGTAGGGACAAAACTACTGGGAGCGCTGTTAGGGATAAAATAATGTATATACCAGACAGTGCTTAACAAATGTATTAGACCAACACCCGGTATAAAGTGTTTGTAATTTAACAGTATTTCTGTTGACCAAAATATCTTTTTATGTTTCTGTAATGGTTAATCTGCCAGTATATGCAAGATCTTTTTATCAAAACCATATCTTTAATGTTAAAATAGAACTATTGTTGCTGTACATTTTCAAGTTCAATGTTGACACCAAAGTCTCATCCAAAGCAAGTCTCTGGGAATAGCAAGAATCTGCACCAAAAGACGACTATTTTGTTATTCCAGCTGGTCATTTTCTTAATGAATAACAATGAAATTATTTATCTGAAACAAGTTTTGGATATACTATGAAGTTATTTATGTTTTATTGTTTTCCTGACAGGTGGTCTAATACATTTGTTAAGCACTGTGTTTCTGGAATCTAGTTATTATATTATTTCTGTACCACATTTTATCAACAAAGCTGTTTCCAAAGTGCTGCACATATAAGGATAGCATTAAAAACAACAAAAAACAAAAAAACAACTTTAACCTTACCAGTCCTAAAACACTAAAACCAGTCATGTCAAATTAAAAGCAAACCCAGAAAAAAATAGCAATAAATAAATAAAATCAATAAAATAATATAAACATGTAAATAAAATCAATTAAAAACACAGAGGTCTACACAACTCAAAGTCAGAGATAAAAGTACTGAGTTAGGACACAGAAAATGGTTGTATTTCTTGTTAAAAGAATGTGGGTAACAGCAGGTTTACAGTAGAAATTTACAGGCATTAACAAAAGAGATACTACAAGAAAAATCTTCTAATCAGGACATTAACAAATTTCAATCACAAAGATTTAAAGGACCCATATTACTCTATTTTTTTATCTGCGACGAAGAATCATTTGGATAATATCAGCCCTGGAATTGCGAATCTCTACTGAACTAAAAGGTATGGAGTCCCATGAGAAAGATGTCTTGCCCAATAACAACACCACACTTTAACTGAATATTATGGACAAAAGGCAGGAAGCTTTAAAAATATTTCATCAGTTTATCTTCCTTGCTTGCTAAGTGCTACTCTAGAGTTTGCAGTATTTATCCAAAATGTGTGCTCTCACGTTGTTTAATTGTAGATGTTTTGACACTTTGCCGTGACATCAGGTTGGGGGTGTTTTATGTATGTGTATGGCGGAATGTTCATCAGTTACCATGGTGACACAATGAAGACACAAGGAAACGCAGCCACAGATTAGACTGTCTAAAACTCCAAACAAAACCTCAAGATGGATTTAAATAACACATTTGAGGAACCTGGCTCATGGCAGATTGATGCGTGTGTGTCATTCTGAAGTGAGTTCTACACATTATCATTCAGGGACGACTCTTGCTGAAAGCAAACGGAATACACGGAGCGTCCTGACAGTTACTTGAATCAGGTTGGTTAAAGTGTCACAACAGGCCAAAAAACACAATATAGTCTGTACTGACGCTAAAATAGACCTAAAGGGAAACTCTGGCACGTTTGAAGCTAAAGTCCATTGCTAGAGGTGGTCAGATACTGTCAGAAGCCAAAAAATGGCACAGATCAGTGTTGCCTTGGCAGAGATCTCGCTGTGGTAGTGAGTCTGTCAAAGCAACAAACTAGCGTAGTGAAGGGGCAAGTTCTTAACTTCCACATAAAACTCCAATTTGCACAGTGAAGAGGCTTAACACCACTTTAACCCATCTTACAACAGCCACGAGTCTAACAAACAAAACGCTCTGCCTGGCTCACTCATCAATGGTCTGGAAACGTTATAAAATAACTTTATAAGCAGCCTTAGGCTTACCAATTTGATTTCCCACTGCATATGTGAAAGCCCAAAAGACTCGATTGTCGACTCCAGTGGCGGTGAGAGGCTCAAGCTGCCAGAAGCAACAAGTGAAGATCGACTACTGACAGTGAAGAACAATAGAAAATGAATGTTGCTAAAAGAAAATGATTTGGGGATGTATTTTTTAGCATTTTCAAAAAATATAATTCACTCGTAAATAAATAGGATTAGAAATGACATCGGCTTTTGGGCTTTCGCATGCGCAGTGGGAAGTCAACAAAGGTAAAGCTAAAGCTGCTTATAAAGTTGTTTTATAACGTTTCCAGACACTAATGAGTGAACCAGACAGAGCGTTTTGTTTGTTAGACTTGTGGCCGTTGTAAGATGGGTTAAAGTGGTGTTAAGCTTCTTTTTCAGTGTGAAGCAAATTGGCGTTTTACATGGAAGCTAAGAAATTGTCCAATTCACTATGCTAGCTTGTTGCCTTGATAGGTTCACTGCCACAGCGAGATCTCCATCTAGGCAACACTGATCTGTGCCGTTTTTTGACCTCTGACAGTATTCGCCACCTCTAGCAATGGACTTTAGCTTCAAACGTACTGGAGTTCCCCTTTAAGTACGTCTCTTGGCATTGCGTGTTTGCTTTGTTCATCTGGGCACTTCCCTTTTGGCTTCAACCCAAACCTCAAAGCTGCTCTGTGACCGGTCGCCCGCCACCTGTCTGAGTTTTTCACAAATATCGCAGTAATCCATCTTTCTGTGCAAGGTTAGATAGTTTTACCTTTTAGCCAAGGTACTGTTATGGACTTATGCGCAGTGCTTTATCTCCAAAATAAACAACCAAACTGAAAGGGAAACTCGTGTTCAGATTAGCCCGCCCTTGGTACACTGGAAGGCCTCTCTCACACAGCCTTCTCCACTCTCTCAGCTCTGCTCCATAAACTTTAATGCATAACCCTGCTGCAGACTGGCGATAAAAATCAAGGCTCCCTTCACCGAGTCTGTAAACATGACTAGCTTCAGCAGCCCCATAGCGCACTGTACAGCACTATTGGCAGCTCTTCTATTGACTCGCGCTACTGTATTCAAATTACATCACCGCCGACATAAGCTCCTCTGATGGACTCCCCTTTATAACAGCCTCTACGTCCATATACGCAAGAACAGCTTCTACCCTGACATAGCGATTCAGTGTAAGGATTTTTATCAGTCTTTCAAAACTGCAAAGCGCTATCAGGCAGAGCTGCCGGAGAGCTGCGGTGAGCTGCTTCCCCTCCTCTCGCTCGCTGTGGTTTTTTCTTGACTCTTGCCCGAGATCTGCAGTTGTGAGACGACGCACTCTATCTTCTCGTCACTGTAGACGCGCCGCTAAGCTCCACTTCCTGTTTGTCACATCACCACACCGAGTCTAAATACTGCCCGCATAAGTCAGCACAGGGCAGAAGTTGGAAATTTGCAGTTGTGATAAAAGTAATATGTTGTTGAGACTATAAAGTTGTACTTGTTATTATAATACAAATCACTGCTTAATAAGCTTTTGTTTTCGCAGAACACTTCAGCAATTAAAGAGCCTTGATTAAATTAGCAAACTTTCTTATCCTGAAGGAAATTCATTAAACTACTATTGGACTACTGTGCTGTACAAACCACACAGACAAAACAAACAAATGAATCAATTAAACCTGTTAACAGAACTTTTAATGAGGAGGTATTATGCAAAATCAACTTTTTTGAGCTTTCTTTAATGATGTTATAATGTTGTAGTTCATCAAAAACATGCCTGGATCATTTTTGCATGTTTGAGTGATCTTGCAGTCTCTTAAGGGCACTATACACTGTTTACATGCTTGTCTAAGGCTCAGCTCGTGAGCCTATGCAACCAGGAAGCTCCACCCACCCCTCGTAGAGCATCAAAACAAAACTGAAACGTTTATACAACTTTTTATACACTGTTGATTTAAATATGTTAACAGTTACTAGGGATGGGTATTTGATTAAACTTTGAAAGAAATAATCCATTTTCGATTAATCATGAACATTTTTATATTAAAATTATCGTCATTATTGTTGCTATTATTAAATGTGCAGAAATAAACTCAACTTTACAACATATAAACCATCAGTCCGTTTGGGATTATAATGTGTTTAATGCAGCTTTGCCACATTTGTTTACGTCTTACAGAAAAGAAACTTAAAACCACATGGCTCATTTGCATAAACTATAAGCGCTGAAAAAAGCAGCTCTTTTCCTTTCAGCTTCTGTCGGACTAAAGGACGTGACTCAGTGGATTATATGAGTGTTCTTTCTGTGACAGAGGATGTTCTGCCGATGGTGAGTCTGTTCTGTGCGAATATCGCGTTGGAGATGGTTCATGTTTTCAGAGATCACACAACCTACATTCGGTTTGTCGATTAAAAATGAATGTGATCGACGAAATTCTTAATGATCAGTTATTGATTGGTTGACTAATCGTGCCCATACCTAACAGTTAGCAATGAATACCCCATAGTAGAGTAAAAGCCACTCTTTAATAGCAGGAATTAAACCTAGGACCTTCTTGCTTTGTACAGTGTCCATTGAGATGGTTCCTTGTTTGACTCCAGGGCAGTCAGGGTCTTTCTGTGCAGAGTTTGCTTGTTTCTCCGGGCACTTCCCCAATCAACCTAAAACATGCACAATAGGTAAAAATCGTAGTGCTGACCAAGCCGAGCTCAAGATGTGGAGCTGGGTACGATAGGGTGACCAGATTTTCAAAACTCCAAACTGCAAAATAAAATTGTGAAAAGAGCGTGCAACATCGTGCATTCGCGTGTCAGTCATAATCTGAAGGAAGTCTAACTCGGAACACGGATTTCTGTATTTTGGCAAGACAAATGACAAATTATGCTCCTATTTACTGTTGACAGGGATCAGATTCGTCAAGAATTGTTATAGTCCTGTTTTAGACCTGATGTCTTCCTGGTTTAGAGCTTAGTTTAGCCCTGGTTATATAGGGACATCTGAGACATTTCTTGTATAAAACTGGGACAAATCACTGGTTTTGTATACATCTGATAGGACAGGGGACATAGAGCTCAAAACTGGGACTGTACCAGGTAAATAGAAAATTACTTTTTTCCCCTCTGAAAGTGCAGACATAGCGGTTTCCGTATATAGCTGCTTCATTATCCTACGTCACACTCACGCTGTGTGATGACGTGCGAAAAACGAGTGTCCAATAGGAACTTTGTTTTCAGCCAAACGCATGCGCTTCAACCCATTTTGATTGGCCAAAGAGAAAACTTTGCCAAAGAGTGAAGTGAGTCAAGATGGTCGACTCCTCTCGGCTGTATTTACTTTTAGCGAGTGAAAAAGATGCTCTAAGTGGAGTTAATTCTCATATACATGGCAAATTACGCATATTGGTGTGCGTACTTGCCCATCCCTTTCTATTTTTATTTGAAAGGTTTATTTCCCTCAAAATTAACAAATGTAAATGTAATAAACACCAGGGAAATGCAGAAGTGCTGTGGCTCTGGCCCTGGACTTTACAGGAGCTGTTTCCATGACTGGCACCAGAAAAGTAATGGAGCGATTACACTTTTTTTTGTTTTTAAGGCAATAAGGATATTTTTAATTTACTTACAAACTTGATATTTTGTATTTTTGTAGCTAAGGCCCTAAATTAAGCATGTTTTATGTCCAAAAAGTTGTTTATGCATGTTTGCTGTGTGTTTTGTATAAAAGAGTGGGAATTTTATTTTCTTAATTTTAATTTTTTTTCTTTTTTCATTTCTATTCCTGGTCCTATAGCTTTTATTACAGTCACATGACAGAACTACAGCAGCGGATTGTGAAATAATAGGCTGTACTGAACAAAAGGATGTATAACACTTCATTATAGGGTAAAAGGGGGAAGTTTTGAAAGCAAAATTAAGAAAAAAATCCAGGTGAGGAGAAATGTACTAAAATTGCCCTTAGGTCTTCAGGGGTTTAAAATGCCTTGATAAGAGTTATCATTTAAACAAAAACTTTAGCTATTGTGTAAACTGGACTGTATATGTAGTTCCGTCTGTTTCTTTTAATTATTACAGCAGCAAAACAATGAATTTAAGCAAAAAGACTTCAATATATTGTGATGGCCGACGATATTATTGAGAGACTTTGACAATACGATATCACCATGTTTCAGTTACGGTTACACTTCTTCCGGGCTCTCCGCTGACGTGCTCATAGCTCCTGACATTTTGCTCCATTGGTTTTGAAGGACGGGTCAAATGGACATTCCACACAGGGACGGTGACTTTGTTGTGAGGTGAGAATGAGGACAAGCATTTAGACTGAAAGTTTGGAATCTACTAAAAGCTTTTAACACAAGACTGAGAAAAAAACATTCATTCCAAATCAGAAAAAGAGACTATAGAGCATACTGGATTCCAAACGATATTGAGTATCACGGCCAAAATATGTGCAATTAACTATTAACTGTACCACAATACTGATTAAAGTTGCTGACAGTTTAAAAATGTTACGGATATGAGTCATTACAATTTTAATGCTATGAATAAGTTCCATTTTAATCTGTTTTTGTATTGTACTTTGTTAGACGTGAAAACTACAATGATCTAGAGGAGAACAGAATGGAAGCTGCACATTCTGGTGACTTAAAAGCCATTATATTTACTTATCACGATTATATAAAATGTCCCACGAAGATAAACGTGTACTTTATTTTTCATGATAAATTATATTATTGTTTATTGTTTCATCCCTGGGCGGCACGGTGGCTGAGTGGCAGAGCAATGACGTATCCATAGAAACAAGCAGGTGATGGACCCCCAACCAAAAAGTTACATAAGCGGAGTACGATATTTTGAATAGACTAAGCACTTTGCACCAGCAGCCTGTGAGGTGAGGCCGTCAGCTGAAACTATAAGCCGTCTGCTGTTTTAAACTTCTTGTGCCCAACTGTGTCAGAGAGAAGGCGATAATTGCGCCCAGCACTGGGATCACACGCTCCTCGTGGCTGTGGAGGATTCTGTGAGAGTGCTCCGTCTGCACTTCTCAGTCCTTATGGAAGACAGAGGCTGGGAGCTCGCCCTCAGGCCCAGGAAGGCCACAGGCAATACCGGGCCTCTTCCTTTCACTCCCACTTTGTCTGACTCCCTCGCTCTGCAGCTCCCTCTCTCTGTGTGTCTCTCTCTTTCTCTGTCTCACCCTCTGCCTCTGTCCGTCCCTCTGTCTTTCTCTGTCTGTCTCTCTATCTCTGTTCATCTCGCCCTCTCTGTCTCTCGCTTTGTCTTTCTCTTTATCTCTCTCTCTGTTGCTGTCTCTCTCTCTGTCTGTCTCTCCATCTCTCTGTCTCTCCATCTCTCTCTCTCTGTCTCTTGCCCTCTCTCTCCCTCTCTCTGTCTCTCCAACTCTCTCTCTCGCTCTCTCTGTCACTCTCTCTATCTCTCCATTTCTCTCTCTGTCTTTCTGTGCATCTCTCTCTCTGACTCTCTTTCTCTCTCTGTCTGCCTCTCCATCTCTCTCCCTCTCTCTGTCTCTCATCTCTCTCTCTCTTTCACTCTCTCTATCTCTCCGTTTCTCTCTCTGTCTTTCTGTGCATCTCTCTCTCTGACTCTCTTTCTCTCTCTGTCTGCCTCTCCATCTCTCTCTCTCTGCATCTCTGTCTCTCTCTTTCTTTCTGTCTTGCGCTTTTGTCTGTCTCTCTCTCTTTCTGTGTCTCCATATCTCTCTCTCTCTCTGCCTCTCTGTTTGTCTCTCCATCTCTCTCTTTCTGTCTCTCTCTGTGTCTCCATATCTCTCTCTCTCTCTGCCTCTCTGTTTGTCTCTCCATCTCTCTCTTTCTGCCTCTCTGTGTCTCCATATCTATTCTCTCTCTCTCTGCCTCTCTGTTTGTCTCTCCATCTCTCTCTTTCTGTCTCTCTCTGTGTCTCCATAGCTCTCTCTCTCTGTCTGCCGCTCTGCTTGTCTCTCCATCTCTCTCTTTCTGTCTCTCTCTCCATCCCTGTCTTTGTCGCTTGCTCTCTCTGTCACTCATTTGTCTCTCTTTAGCTTTGTCTCTCCATCTGTCTCTCTGTCTCTCTCCGCCTGTCTCTCCCCCTGTCTCTCCCTCAGTTCGTCTCTCCTTCTGTCTCTCCTTCCGTCTCTCCACCCGTCTCTCCGCCTGTCTATCCGTCCGTCTCTCCGTCCGTCTCCCTCTTCCACACGTGTGCACAATCGCACGGCCAGTGTAATAGTAGTATAATATGCCTGCTCATGCCTGGAGTGGCTGAGAGCTCTCTGTGTTGGAGAGAAGGGCTATAGGGGCTATGAAAGTAAACAGCTTGGATCAAACCAACTCTCAACTCCCTTTGAAGAGTGCAAGACAATTACAGAGATCAATGGTGCAGCCCAGGGGTGGTTAACAGCCCAGACAGGCCGACAGACAGGATTGATGCGCTGGAAGATCTAGTGACTCCTCAATGGCGGCTCCTTACAGGCTGGATATATAGGTACAGGCAGGAACACAAAAAGGCGTGTTTCTCTGGGGCACGGGTCAGCCTGGGTTACATCGGTCCAAATGGGTCAAACGTAGCGGCGTTCAATAAAAATGGCCCCTCAGAATGCACTGGAATACATGCTGACAGTTCATAGGTTCTAAATGAAGCAAAGCTGACTGTTTAAAAAGCTTTAAGAATGTTAAAAATGTCAAAAAACACATGAAGCAACCCTGCATTATTCCAGTGTTTACATCTCCACAGCTCAAAATGCTCTGTTCCACCTTGTGATGTCATGAAGCCCTAATTTTTAAGGGAGCAGCTACATTTTACCTGTACAGTTCCATGGGTGAAAACATTCGAATGATTCTACTGAAGGTGTATGGCGTTTAAAAACACAGTGGAGCACTTCCTGTACATGTGATCACAAGCCTAAAGATGCAGGGTTTGTGTGTTAAACATGTGGGAATGAAACCAAACACAACTCCAGGTATGTGCGATGCGGAAACATTATAACAGAGTAGAAAATGGTGTAATATGGGCTCTTGAAAGTATTTGAGATGGATTAACAATTATGTTTTAACAAAACAAAACTGAACTAACTTGAACTTGAATTATAATAACGTCAGCTCCTAAGATTCAAGAAAGTTGAGTTTGCGCAATGCTCATCTCTTGAATGTGGTCACTCAGCAACTCAAACTCTTCTATCACTTTCTTTATGTACTGAACTTAGATTATTTGACATCTTTTAAAAATATTTCTTAACTTTGAATACATTGGGGGGGTTTTTTCATTACAAGCCAGGCAATTCACCAGTGCGGTAGGACAATTGCATTTACCCACAATTCCTTTTAGCAGATTTCACATTCAAAATAAGGAAACTATCAGAAAACTTTATGTAACAGTCAAAAAATATAGGTCTTATAAGCAATCAAATCTAGCCTGGTGAAAAACTTCTCTGGTCTCTCGCTTGCTTGTCTCCCTGGAGATGCTTTGCCTGGAATGTCTCACAGTATGGCATTAACCCTTTCTATGATCATGGAGACCAAACCAGACCAGTCAGATCTGTGAAGAGGTGACCCCGCTCACAGTCAGAATGCTTGTTTTTCTAGGTATTTTTGAGCTATGAAACCACCTGTAGTTGAATAAGCTTAAGGTAGAGCTGTTTAATGTCATACTGTGGGACATTCCAGGCAGAGCAATGGCATATCCATAGAAATAAGCAGGTGAAGGACCCCCAACCAAAAAGTTCTGCCTTTGAAGTGCTCCTTTAAACATGAACATTGAGTAGTTCTTCCATCACTGCAGATAGAAACACCTGTACCGAACTCTATTGACTGAGCCATGTGGGTAATTCTTATTGAAAACATGCCTAATGCCTGCTGTGTGGTCAGTTTGTGTGAGTACAAACATTGAGTTAGTTTCATTGGCTCATTCCTCAGACTGGACCAGATGGACGCAAACAGTCGTGTGGGAGGAGAGTCGTACTACAATAGACTGCCCAGCCAGGATCCATCTTTAGCAAAAATCAATAAATACCACCCACCACGCCGTAGGAAGAGCGCGTTTGTGTATTTCTCTATTGCTGCAAATGGGTGCAGTTTAATCACATCTTTGTTCACTGCTCAGCTACAGCAACAGCCCACCTCAGGCCTGATATAAAGCCACATTGTGTAACTTTTCTGTCTATCTTCATGGAAATTAAACCCCACTCACAGTCAGAATGCCTGTTTTTCTAGGTATTTTTGAGCCACCTGTAATTGAATAAACGTAAAGAAAAGCTGTTTAATGTCATACTGTGGAACATTCCAGGCAGAGCAATGACGTATCCATGGAAACAAGCAGGTGACGGACCCCCAATTAAAAAGTGATCTGTGTTATAATGTTGTTTGCTCGTAAAAACATACAGAGTTTTGTGTGCTTTGCATCACACACACCCTGCATATTTAGGCTGAGTTCCACCTTGTGATGTCATCTGCCAATACAGGAAGTGGTCCACTGTGTTCTTAAACTCTACACACCTTCAACAGAATCATCTAGATGATTTTAGCGCCGGAATTGCCTGTCTCTAGTGAACAAAAGCTGAAAAGTGGCTGTTACCTCGAACACTACCGGAACATGACATCTGACATTTAGAGATGTAGACAGAGTGTGTTGCTAATTTCTACAGCAACAGTCCTAATTTCCAGCCGTGTGAAACGCAAGAATAGATATAGTTATAATAAAACAGCCAGTTACACCATTGGCCAGCTGTGGAGATCCCTTTATACAAACTTGATACGTCTTGTGAGGCATCTTGTGATGTTCCTTCAAAGTTATAGCGCACACCACCATTAGCACTCGGCCTGGGCAAAAAAACGATTTAAAATAAAAATCGAGTTGGCAAGTCAAATCGATTTGTTTTTTGGGAAAATCGATATTTAAGATTTTTTTTTAAACAGCGTGTACATTTTGCATTCGCCAAGACTTCCCATAGTCTTTCTGTAGGCACTTCCTGCAGTGCGTCTTTCTCACTTTCCCCCCGAGAACGACACAAGCACAAACAAATCTGTCACAGAAAGAACACTCATATAATCCACTGAGTCGTGTCCTTTAGTCTGAAGCTGAAGCATCAGCACAAGGAAAGAGCTGTTTTTTTCCCCAGTGTTTACAGTTTATGCAAATGAGCCATGTGGTTTTAAGTTTTGTTTCTGTAAGACATAAACAAATGTGCCAAAGCTGCATTAAACACATTCTAATCTCACACGGGCTGATGTGGCTCTACAGTGGTGATGGTTTATATGTTGCCGAGCTGAGTTTATTTATGCAGATTAGTAATAGTAATAATAATGATGACTATTTTAATATAAAAATGTTAATGATTAATCAATAATCGATCATTAATTCTCCCAGCGATGAAGAAAATTTAATCGAATGTCCATCCCTACAGTGGACCATGTGAAATGCTTCCATCGGTCGAATTGAATCGAAACGTGAATCGAAACGTGAATCGAGTTTTTTATTAAAAAATCCAAAAATCGAATTACTACCCACAGATGTGATACTCTAAGCTAAAGAAAAATTTCCATTTATGTGTAAGTGCTCATCTTGTTCTTCTCGTTGTTTGCATTTTTATCTAAAACTTAATGAACCTCTATATAAAAACTGTGCGATATGAAAAAGGCTGTGTAAATGCTGAAAGTGATGGGGTGATTGCACTTTTTTGTTTTGAGGCAATAAGGATATTTTTAGTTTACTTACAGACTTGATATTTTGCACTTTTGTAGCTAAGGCCCTAAATTAAACATTTTTTATGTCAGAAAAGTTGTTTATACATGTTTGCTGAGTGTTTTGTATGAAAGAGCGTGAATTTTATTTTCCTTTTTTAATCTCTATTTCTGGTTCTAGATCTTTTATTACAGCCATATGTCACAACTACAGCAGCAGATTGTGAAATAACAGGTTGTACTGAAAGAACGATGTATAACACTTCATTAGGAGGTAAAAGGGGAAGTTTAAAAAAAAATCCAGGCAAAGACAAATTTAAGGAAATGGCCCTGAGGTCTCCTGGGCTTAAAGCTCACAAGAGGCAATTGTGTGTAATTTAGGACCTTTAAATGATGAAAATGTAGGCTTATATATTGTTATAGTTATGTCTTTCCTTCAGCTAAGGTATTGATTTTGCAAACAGGCTTCACACTGGTGAGGTTGTGCTGCACCGAAGAGTCAAAACAGAATGACCACAGCAAAAACTCAAATGTAGCCAAATTAAAATGACTTGAATTAAGAAAGTTGTATCATAATTAGAGTAAATTTCACTTGACAAGGAAAATTATCAATGGAACAAGATGTTTTGTACTTAAAATATGAAAATACATCTTGTTATTTACTTACGTTTTCTGGTGGAGGGTTTGTCATTTGATTTTTTTCATGGAGCTGTGATTTTAACTCAAATAATGTTGCTTTTGGCAGGGCAGTGTTAAAAGCCTGTTTTCTGAGGGTTTAAGTAGGCGGCTCAGTCCTGTTCGAATACTAAACCCGCTACTCTGCTCCGCCACCTTGACACACTAAACACCGAGATACAGGAAAGAGTGGGAGAGAAGTAGCAGCCGCCAGCTATTTTTGTTCCAAAGAGAAACTGTATATTATCTGGCTAAATTGCACATTAGCAATTTGATGTAAGCGGAGGGGTCTTTTGAACTACACATACTGCTTAAGAGAAAACTAAATGTGTCCTTGGCGAGTGTGAGATTGCAGATAAACAGATATTCAGAGTGGTTTTCTAGTGAGTACAAAGGAGAAAAATACCATCAAAAACAGGTATATTTATGGTTCTGTGACAGTAGCGGTGCAATCTCTGTTTTCAGACCCTCCTGAGGTTCAAAAGAGAAGGGCTTCCGTACTTATAATCTCAACACAGTGAATTATTACGACGTAATGCATAAAGTGAGGAACAACAGACTAAAATACTACTAAAAATACTCCCAAAAATACAACTAAAATGCTAAAACTCAGACTCGATAAGATTGTGCTCCATTTCCAGTTACAGTTCTTGCTTTAGACACCATTAACTGATCCCACGTTATCCTCCAGTAGCATCTGCACAAACTGAGCCGATCAACAACAGAGGCGACGGGAGCGCCCCTGTCCCACACTCATTAAGAGCTCAAGGGGAGGCGGGGGGAGCAGCATGGCTAATCTGCACCAACAAAGATCTCCAAATGTATTCAAAGGCTCACGAAACAATGTAAGAATGACTGTTGTACGACTGCACCCTGCTGCGAGACGACCACCTGCCTATGGGTGCAACAGCTGGACATGAGCGTCTTTGCCATAATCTGTCATATTTACATTGGAATCACAGATGTTCATTAATATGCAATGACCATATCAAGTAAAGAAACAAATCATTCAGGTTTTATAATAGTATTTTCAATGGCTCGCTACTGGAGACCGTTGGGGATGAATCATGAAGTTGAAATAACTAATTAGAAGCTCAGAAAATAGCAACATGAAGCAAACAAAAAGTCCCAAATGTTTTTAATCACTTCATCCTTTTTTAGTGCTATAGTTAAAGCTCTGAGACTGTTCTTTTCTTTTCTTTCATTTTTGAATGATTCACAGGATTGAGCTCCAGTCTGTGGTCCTCCAAGACCAAAAAGGAGCCTAGTGATTGTGTATCAGCTTTAGAAACATCATACAGTACAGTTTATATTCTTGATTTCTTGAATCTAACAGCAAATGCGATGGAAACAAAATACTACTCTTTAATTACAACGTTATTTTCAAGGGCCTGTATTACGCTATTGTCTGACCTGTGTGATGTTGTTTCCTCATCACAAACAAACCTGGAGTTGTGTTTTGTTTAATTTACACGTTTAACAGACAAACCCTTCAGATTTAGGCTGAGCTGTTCTCTCCAAGAGGAAAACACTCTGTTCCACCTTGTGTCATGTCATGCAGGAATACAGGAAGTGCAACATTGTGTTTTTAAACTCAATAGACTTTTACAAGAATAATATGGGTATTTTCAGCCCTGGAATTGCCCGTCTCTACTGAACAAAAGGTAAAAGGGAGTTGTTAACTTGAAAACTACTGCTACATGACATCACAATGAGCTTTGAAAACAGAGACAGACTAATGATAAAGGGTTAGTCAAACGTGTGAATGAAACAAAACACAACTGCAGGTCTGTTTTTGATGAGGTAACATTATAACATGGCTAAAAGATCACAAGAATTGATTGTGCGTAAATATAGGACCTTTAACATGATTAAAAATGGCAGGAAATGCACAGTGTCAAGCAGAACCTACACCAGGGGCATAGCGGGGATTTTTTTTATGGGGGGTCAGCAAGGGCCAGTAAAGTTTCTGTGGTGGCACTCAAACATGAGCAATAAAATTAACTGAACAGCAAATATACATTGCAGATGGTACTGAAGGCACTTTAGCAATATATGTGTCTAAATAAATAAATAATTTATTACAACATCACTAAACTAAGTAGTTTATAAAAAGATGTGACAATTAAATGGCTGCACTTCTTTTTTTAACCTTTATTTACCCAGGAAAGTCCCATTGAGATTACTAATCTCTTTTTCAAGGGAGTCCTGCCATTCACACATCACTTTCATCCTAGGCAATGTGGGTGAAGTGTCTTGCCTAAGGACACAACAGTTTGTGACTGGCGCCCCCCTGTGGCACCTGGAATTCCCAGTGGTCTCCCATCCAAGTACTACCCAGGCCCGGCCCTGCTGAGCTTCTGAGATCTGACGGGATCAGGCTTTGACAAGCCGGTTTGAACACACACATGATGTGTAAGAGAATTGCAGAAAAAATAGAGGCAGGGACACCAGTAAAAAGTCAGGCTACATAGACTAAAATGCCCATGTGAAAATGTTTGAGTTATGTTGATTGTTCAGTAATATAATTAAATAAAACAGGCTACATCCACCCAAAACAGTCTGAGGTAGACATCAGCTGTGACTCAGCCACACCCTCCATATTCCCAGTGCACTTTAAACTAACCCAAGATCAGCAGTAAATGGCTCTGTGATTGGACACGTGAGGAGCTATACTTCTGTTGTAACATTTCATTGTTCACACACCAACACAAAAGGCGTAATTGTATTGGTAAGTGCATTAATGGGTGATGAAAGTACAATTAATATACACAACTGTATAATCACAACAATTGTACAATCACAACTGCACATGGCAACCTGCTGTCCTTTAATGCAGCAGACTGTGGCCAATTACCAATCTGATATCAGAACATTACAAACATGTGCACGCCACGTGACAGCGCTTATACACGTGTAAAACCAAAGGTTATTAGATGAGCTGCACTTACAATAGTGTGAGCAGAGGGCTTTTAGCGATCTGTAAACTCCAAATGCACGTGTCCCTCCCGCAGAAGTCGTCTGTTTGCCATCCCGTCATAAAGAGTCACCAAATAACCATGTATAACCATAAAATCCACATGAATCAGCATATTTCCTCACGTGTGATGAAGAATGTGGAGTATTTGCGCACTTGTCGGCGCTAAACCAATGAAATGTCATAAAAGTTTTTAAGGAGTTTTCTGTAGAATATATTTGTGGGAGAAACGTGGTGTCCCGCTTAACAGAGCAGCAACTCTCCAAGTGTGTGATGAGACGGCTCAATAAGACACAATAACGTCGTAAGTGCTGTGGTTTAAGGTTAGCGGTTAAACTCTAAAAGCCTCTACATAATGTTTTGTGCTGTTAGACCTGGATATGTAATCGAATTGTTCTCTAAAGGTTGATGACTTGAAAATTCTGATGACTGTCACTTATATTGACAATTTGGCAAAATCAAAGAAAAATATCATTTGCATAATAATTTGGAAAGCAGTGTATACAGTGGGCGGCACGGTGGCTGAGTGGCAACACTCAGGCCTCACAGCAAGAAGGTTGCGGGTTCGATCCCGGGTCGCCCGGGCCTTTCTGTGTGGAGTTTGCATGTTCCTCCCCGTGTCTGGATGGGTTTCCTCCGGGTGCCCCGGTTTCCCCATCAACCTAAAACATGCCCGCACCCCTATGAACTAACATCAAGGACCATGTTGTCCACCCTCCTGTGGGCTCACCACCTGCAGAGGGGTTCATAGGGGGGTCAGGTGCTATGAGTGTTGGGCAGCAAGCTGCCCCGCGACCAGCCGGATTAAGCGGGAGAAGATGGATGGATGGAGTGTATACAGTGATGAGCCTGTTCTAAGAGGTGTGCTGTGCGTCGAATCTGCTGCCTCCTGACTCTGAGCCCCTCACCCTTTCAAGATTTAACCAGTCCATTATTTGAGGCGGCTATACAGTGTAATAGCCTATGATTGAAGCAGACATTAGCGATCTGCGCGCTGTAGAGCAATTAGACAGGCTGCTTCGCTCTTGCAACACCGACAGAACCTGAATGAGTCCAGACAGAGTTAAAAGTGACAGACATGCATTGGTTTTGGGAGAATGCAAGGTGTAGCTGTTATGTATGCGCCCCATGGCCGGTGCATGAAAATAATAAGCCTCTGTGTTAGTTATGCTGCAGGATAAGGCTGGGCGAGTTCATGTAGGAACAACATGACATTTAAAAAATAATATAATAAATAATAATTTAACTATAAAATAAAGGAAATAATACATATTGCCTCCTTTTCATTCAAGGGAGTTCATAGGCAGTTCATATGGGAACAAAGTGCTTCTGCAACATTTAAGATTTCAAAAAATTACATAAATAATAATTTAACTGTAAAATAAAGGAAGAAATAATCTATATACATATTGCCTTCTTTTAATTCAAAAATAAAACAACTCAACTCAAGCTCATGTTTGCATTAACTCGTTAACCACACGATAACCAGAACCCTGCGCTCCTTTAGCCGAGAAGCTCAGCAGGTTCCTAATTTTATTAGCTCCATGTTCCTACCCAGTGGTAAGGAGCTCTGAGGTATCCCACAATCCACTGCACACATCAAACAGAACATATCCAAACACTGTTGTACAAGTTCTACACGGCCGCAGATGATTCATTAAAAGCTTTTGCATAAATAAACTTTACATTACTAAACTTTACAACATATAAACCATAATCACTCTAGAGCACATGTGTCAAACATGCGGCCCGGGGGCCAGATCCGGCCCTCCAAGACCATTAATCTGGCCCTCGGCTGATTTTTCTATTAAAATACTTAAAATTTTCAGATTTTTCTGTTAATTTTCTGCACCGTTTAGCATAGCAGCGTCTCTGGCGTTTCTGTACGTTGCAACTCCCACCAGAGCAGCACAAATGAAGACCTCTTTCCAAACGCTCTTAAAGGACGATCGTTTTGACTGTCGACCGTGACCCTCATCAGCAAAATGTCAAAAAATGAGAAAAGCAGATGCTGAGTTCAGGATTTCCCAAGAAAAATAGTCTAATTCTTATTTGTTGACAGAGGTGAATGGGAAATCTGTGCTCAGTGTGTTTGGAACAAGTGGCGTTGCTCGAGGACGAGACACGGAGAAAAATACAATAACTTGAAGAGAGAACTGAGTTTTCTGATCTGGCCCTTTTGGGATCAAAGTAGGTTGCATACGGCCCCCGGACCAAAATGAGTTTGACACCCCTGCTCTAGAGCCACATCAGCCCGTTTGATATTATAATATGATTAATGCAGCTTTGCGCACATTTGTTTACACTTCACAGAAACAAAACTTAAAATCACATGGCTAATATGTATAAACTATAAACACTGAAAAAAACAGCTCTTTCCTTGTGCCGCTGATGTGGTCAGCTTCTGTCACACTAAAGGACATGACTCAGTGGAATATATGTGTTCTCTCCATGGATCTATGGTTTTCTCTGTGACAGAGCTGCTGATGGTGAGTCTGTAGTGGAAAAGGTTTGTGGTGCTAGAAGCTTTGGTTGGCACTAACTTTTGGGATTCATGGCAGTAGACATTTGTCTGCTGTTCGTCTGACACCTTAAACTGAGGGATCTCCATATAATGGAGCCAGTTGTCCTTTCTTTTGAGACGAGTTCTGTAGCCTCCTGGTTGTGGGTGCCACTGTGTTGAATGAAACAACATGAGGGGAGGGGGCACAAAAGCAAGGAGGTGAGCAAGAGCGACACAGCAGAAGGGAAAAGATCAAAGTGGAGTAATCAGAATGACATAAGCATTATATCGATATATACAATGTCAGAGTCCATTTTGTGTTTAGAAAAATATACACTTGACTCAGTCAGGCAGGGCTGTGGCCCCCGGACACCACATAACTACAACACTGATCTACACACATACTATGAAGTCTAGGGAAGTTGATCCAAAAAGTATAAGACATCAGTTCTTGAACTTTCTGGAACTTTCTGAATTTCAATCATGACCTGGTTAGAGCACCTTATTAAAAATGTCCATCAAAGTGTAGTCTGTTTGCAGAAAATATTGATTTGAAAATTGCATGTAGCCACTCGTTCAGATTACCTTGACCTTCTCCGAGCTCACAATCCCTCTCTGTGGAATCGTCAAAGCGTGAGCTCTTTGAAATGACTTGCTACTGTTATAGAGTACTAGCCTGGCAAGCCTCACTTTCCTTTTGAACTCAGCCTTGTGTGTGTATATATTATTGCCATTTGTGTGCATGTGAGTGTGTGTATGTGTGTGTGTATGTAGCCTGGCAAGCCTCATTTTCGTTTTGAACTCAGCCTAGTGTGTGTATACTTTATTGCTATTTGTGTGTGCGTGTGTGTGCGTGTGTGTGTGTGTGTGTGTGTGTGTGTGTGTGTGCGGCAGGCAGCATATCTTAAGAGAGCAGAGGAGTTGTGCTGCAGAAGCATAAAGGTTCACTCTCACACACAGTGAAGAGGACATCATATGGCCCAGTGAAGCTGCACTGACATCAGTGGCATCATGCTGGGGGTGCTCTGCATGTATGTGTATGACAAGAATGTTCTGCTGTTACCATGGTTACAAAATGCACATATTAGCAAACACAGCCAAAAAGGAAGAAAAAAAAGAAAAAATACAAAATGGATTTTAAAAATTGTCATGGGACATTATTATTATTTCTTTATTTAAAACAAGGACAGTGCACAGAAAACATTAGTCTCAGAGCGAAAAGATGATCTGTGCCAGATTTAGCTACAAGCTCCTTTCCATCTGCAGTCCTTGTGCAGGTACAAAACACATTAAAAGAAACTGTTCACATTAAACCAATTGTAACAACATTTCATCAGTAACAGTGTCTCCTTAAAATAACCATTATCCAACTCATCTTTAAACATTTAATACACTGCCACTACTCATTCACACACTCACGCACACACACATTCACACGCACACACAGTCTCACACTCACACACACACACACACACTCTCTCTCTGCAGAAGTGGCCGGGCAGCTCACCAGTGCCCGAGTTCGCCATGGAAAATGGTCTCATACACACACATGCAGCCAACAAGCATCAGCACTTTCCACCTATGTCTGTGTCAAAAGAAACCATGACACAGCAGAACAGGAGCCTACAGCAGCTCCACACTCCTCTCACTCTACTGAAAAAAGAACAACTTTACTTAAAGGTCTTATATTATGCAAAATGGACTCCTGGGAGCTTGTAGCCATGTTAGAATGTTGTTACCTCATCAAAAACAAACCTGGAGTTCTGTTTTGTTTCATTTGCACACATTTGAGTAACATTTTCTTATTAGTCTGTCTACATCTCCAAAGCTCAAAATGCTCTGGTTCACCTTGTGATGTCACAAAGTGGTAGTTTTCAAATTAACAGCTCCTTAAAGCATAAAAGAGACGATAAAGTCCACAGGACATAGAGTCACTATCGCTAATCTGCAGCTTTACGGACATGCGAGGAACAACTTTCTCCTTTTTACTTTCAAAAAACGCTTCAAACTGGATTAATCGCGCACTTTTGTGGACTGGATGTCATTATTTGCGGAGGACAATTTCTACGGATATGTGGATCAGATGCTGCACTTTAAATTTACCACTTTATGAGAGGTGAGTAATAAAGTCTTTATTTTCGCTCTATCCAGAGTTTGTATGTTGTATCTCTTTGTCCATCACTCCTTTGCCCCTGCACTGTTTTATCGGCTGTTACTGTAGCGTTGTCGAGCGCAGCGGCTTCAAAATCGCACACGAAGACAAAAAGTCGGGCCACGTCTCTCCAAACTCCGAAGAAAGCGCAGCCAAAATGGAGCAAAGTCTCCTGTAGTGTGTGGCGGTGTTTTTGATGAGGAAACATTATTAAATATAGATCTTTAAAGTTGTTTAGGGGCCCGTCACCTTCTTGTTCCTATGGAGATGTCATTGCGCTGCCTCGAATGTTCCGCAGTGTGACTTTAAACATCTCTACCTTGCAGTTATTCAATTACAGGTGGTTTTATAGCTCAAAAACACCTAGAAAAACAGAAAATTGCTCAAAAATACAGTCATTCTCTCCGTGAACAGGGTTGCCCCTCCATGGATCTGACCTGTAATGTTGACTCTCTACCACGGAACACTCTAGACTAAGCAAAGAAATCTCCACGAAGACGAGCAAGTGATGGACCCTCCACCAAAAAAGCCACACAATGCGCCTTTGAGCCACTTTCCCCAAGAATAAAAAAAACTTACTGTCAGCCAAGCATCTAATTCACCTGCGACCCGCTAATTCATTTGCCTGATAACGCGCTATTGCAAGTGACACTAACAATCTACGATATGATGAGAGAGAAGGAGCCGGGGGGAGGACGGGTTACAAGAGTCTGGGGGTCTGATTGGTGGAGGAGATATCTGATTAAATTCTCAAATGAATAATGTATTATCAAATGGATCCAGACAAATCCCGCCTTGAGAAGATTGGAGTGGGATTACAGCCAAGGAGGAGGTGACGGGACGGGAGCAGGTTTTTCCGGGAGAAAGGTGTACTTGAGCGTGGAGTGGTCACCTGGCTCCTCGCGGGGTAATTTTTCAAGGTTCTATTTGTATGCATGCGGGCGGCATGCGGAGGGCCCGGCGCTCTGTGAGGGGAATGCACAAGAGTAGATTAGCCGACATATGCGGAAGGGAGCGACGCTTGTGTTCATAACCTTCGTCTCCCGGGGCCCTTGTGGGGGATAAATAAGAAAAGGAAAACGCAGAGTGCAAACTGTATTTTGTTTGGGTTTGCAATTAGTTTTATCCTGATGTAAGTTCAAGAGGATTGTAAAGGAAAGCTGCTGACAGCACAGCCCGGCAAAGCTACGCCAAGTTCAAAATGCTCTGCTCCACCATGTGATGTCATGAAGTTGTAGTTTTTTAAGTTGACAGTGCCCTTTTACCTTTTAGTTTAGTAAAGTTCCAAAGATCCAAATGATTCTAGTGAAGGCGTGTAGAGTTTTCCCAGGGAGTTTTTGGGGTAAACAAGAAACGGAAAATGCAGAGTGCACGCTGTATTTGATTCAGATTCGCAATTAGTTTCATCCTAACGAAAATTCAAGAAGATTGTAAAGGAAACACAAGACAAGTTCAAAATCCTCTGTACAAAATCCTGTCATGAAGTGTTAGTTTTCAAGCTCCTTTTCACCTTTTTGTTCAGTAGAGTTGGGCAATTCTAGAGCTGAAATGATCCAAATGATTCTAGTGAAGGCGTATGGAGTTTAAAAACACAGTGGAGCACGTGTGTCCATAACCTTCATCTCCCAGGGCTCTTGTGGGACATAAAACAAGAAAAGGAATTAGTTTTATCCTGACGGAAGTTCAAGAGGATTGCCAGGAACGCCGCTGACATCATCAGACTGACAAAGCCACACGAAGGGAAAACAAGGACATCTTTTCATTTGCAACTCTGTGCGGTTTAAGAAATATTTGTAGAAATGGTATTATTGGCCTGGATTTTTAAGATGTAAGTGCCACCTCATTTTCAAAAAGGGTCAGAGAAGAGTACTTTAATAACTTCAAGAATTTAAGATCCAGAATTACTGATATGTCAAGCAAAAAGTAAAAGTTAGACTCTTGTATTCACACATCAGGCTGAATGCAGTCATAACTAGGGATGTAGCAATAACCGAAATATGGTGATATCGTATCGTCAAAGGTCTCACAGTAATATCGAGGATCATCACAATATATCGAATCACAAGTCTTTTTGCTTAAATGAATAGTTATGGTGCGGAAATAACACACACACATAAAAAAAAAAAAGAGAGAACTACATAGACCAGGAGTCACTAACTGGCAGACCAAGGTCCAAGTCCGGACCCAGATGCCATCCCATACAGACCCGTGTCGATACGCAGGTGTTCCTCCATAAAATGACCTACCAAATGACAATCTACTCCTCAGACGCGGTCTCAGACGTTGTACTCAGAAAACAGTCCGCTGAGACATTTCTATGTAATATAACATAGTTTTAGTGTCCAGAAAGAGGACGGAAGAGGAGGAAAAGAAATCATCAAATCATCATCAAAGAAGGAAAAGTCTGATAGAGTAGCTCCCCTACCACTCTATATTAAGAGTAGACTGACTATATTATAAAATATAAATAGCCTGAGAAATCTATGTTCTTATTTTCACTTAATTAAAATTCTGAGCTGTAAATCATAGAACCAAATGAACTAAAACACTTCACATATGAACTAGAGTTGTACAGTAGTTATACTGTGTAATGTATGTAATGTTTCAGAAATATCATAGTGTTATTATATTATACTCATTATCAGAAAAATTACATACTTTTTTGCGTCTTAAAATGTATCAAAATTGAATTGAAATTGAAGATATGTATCGAATCGTGGGAAAACTGTATTGTTGCATCCCTAATGATGTCCCGGACCTCTGCTTGAGGAGATTTTTTCTAACTGGACCTTCTCAAAGTTTAGTTAAATACCCCTGACATAGACCATGATCCTTTTCTCTGTTTTAGTGCAGAGTACATGAAGAAATAACTGTTCTAAGCATTTTGAAATCTTGTGAAGGCATTTTTAGAGGAAAAAGTAGCATATTCACAGTTTTGTATGTATATGGTGAAAATATGGTACAGAGAGATTTGGATATTGTTCCATCCCTAATGACAATAAATGTACCAAATGACTGGTCAGAGCATTTTCGAATGTCAGTCTTGTTATTATGGAGAGTATTGTAATATCGGTGAGCTTTCCAACAATATCACAATAAATATCGTACAGTGAGGGTCATACCGTGACGATATTGTATCATGAGACTTGGATATCGTTACACCACCAGTCGTAAACATTGTTCAGGGACACTAATGATACTTTGCAGCTGATGTCATCAACAATCTCTGGGGGTGTGACGCTAACTGTATGCACTGCTCTGTCTGAAGCTCGATTAGACCTTAATCTGAGCTTTATTTTAACGCAATCTGACCAGAAAGAGATGTCTTAGTTGGAACTACAACAGATGAGCTGATTTGTGCTTTAAGTTTTACACATTTTGCTACTAAACAAATACTAAATAAAGTTGGAATATTGTGAAACATTACCTATTTCTTTGCGTATTCATTTACCATGCCGAGGTTCAGTAATTGCATAAGTAAATTTGCAACTAATTTTTTGACGGAATGAGGTCTCTAAGAGCTGAAGATTACAAATGATAAAAAATTTTCAGCATCATACCTATTTTCTAGTGCATTTGAGAATAAGCAAATGATTTGGGAAAAAAAACAATAATGGATTATTAAAAACGATTCTACTCATTCACAATAATAACTGCACAAATGGGTAATTGGGAGAGTTAAATAAAGCAGATTTTAAGTGGGATGAGGGACACGTTTTTAATTAACTTCGTGTTTTTGGGGAGACAGTAAATGATGGTTGGGACTTAGAAAAGGTCAGACTGAAGAGGAAATGATGAAGCTTTTTGTGTTGATTTATCTGGAGTAGTAAGAAGGAGGGTTTTAATGGAAATTTAGGCTATTGACAATAATAGTTCTGTGGTGCAGTGAGCAGCAGTTAAAACCTACGATTTGTGTTCCCCTTGTGTTTTAAAGGGCCCATAGTATGCTGTTTTCTGACCTGTTATAATGTTGTTTCCTCATCACAAATACAGTATACCTGGGGTTGTATTTAGGCTGAGTTCTTCTCTCAAACTCTGCTCCACCCTGTGATGTCATGAGGTGATACAGGAAGTGCTCCACTGCGTTTTTAAACCCCATACACCTTCACTAGAATCATTTGGATAGTTTCAGACCTGGAATCACACATCTCAACTGAATAAAAGATAAAAAAGGAAGCTGTTGACTTAAAAACTACCGCTTCAAATTAGAACAGAGCACTTTAAGGTTTGGAGATGTGGACAGACTAATAACGAAGGATTACTCAAACACGTGTGAATAAAACAATACACAACCCTAGGTATGCTTTTGATGAGGTAACAGCATAAAAGATCACAAGAATCAATTTTGAGTAATATAGGGCCTTTAAATGTAGTTCAAAGTGAATATAATGCAGATTTTAAATACACTTCATTAACTGCCTCCGATCTCCTGCACGTTTTTCCTGCCTTGCTCTAAATAGCAGCTTTATTGGTGTATTTTACTCGTGCTTGCTTGTGGCTATAGCTGGAGAATCCGGGTGCCTCCTTATGGCAACAGCAGCAGCAGACATCTGCTCAGCACTTTTATAAGTAATTAGCTTCTCTGCTTAGATTTAGTTGGTTGCCTTTTATTGAGCGTGCACCATTGCAACAACCATTTTCACAAATGGCTGCACACAGGCCCCACAACAAAACCCACAGTGCACTTCATTTGCGGCAATTGTGAATATTCATGGGTACAATGAGTCACTGTATTAAAGGCATGCCGTCACAGTGGGGGGACAAAGTCATTATCTGCTCCTTTCCTGAACAGACTGAAGGAGTGCCAGGAGAGCCACTGGGAGGATGAGCTTTACACAGGACTCAGTTACAGCAGGACTCCGTGTTTTTGCTTCACATGTTGCTTTATTCTTTATGCCACGTCACTGTAAATCTGCATTCTGGACAAAACCTTTAAAGCGGACCTGTTACGCAAAAGCTTTTAATCATGATATAGTTGTTTCCCCTTCTCATTTAAACTCTTGAAGTTGTATTAGCTTGCTTGACCAGCCAATCCCTTCTACATTCTGTTCAAAACCAGATCACAGAGCCTGAAGAACCTCCATCCAAATTTGATGATCCAACCGCAGCTGAAGCACGTGTCTCTCAAATACAGAGACATCTCCTCTCCCAAATTCTTGGAACATTCAAACCAAAATATATCACTTTGTTAACCTTATATAAGTAATGGAGTTTGGTTTAGTTCTGGCTGGTCAGGTAAGTATTGAGTGTGATTAGTGCATGTTTGAGTAATCTTTATTCTACTATATTCAGCACGTCATTGCTCCAATCTAAGGTTGGGCGGTATCCAAATTTTGATACCGTTTAACTGTTTTTTGTCTGTCAGCATTTTACCGGGGTATACGCATTTACCATGACTAATTAAGAATTATTTTGTAGATGCCCCTAAACCATTCAGAAACAGAAGAGCAGCATTATATTTGAAGATGAGGCACAAGTTCTGATCAAACCAAACTTTGCCAGTGGGTTCGATCGCATCAGCATCAGAGCACAGCTGTTTTTATCAGCGCTTATACTGTATGCAAATGAGCCATGCAGTTTTAAGTTTCGAAAACCTAAACAAATGTGCGCAAAGCTGCATTAAACACATTATTATTCAAAGTCTATAATGAGCGGAGTACAGGAAATGTAGAGCAGTGGAGAGGACCAATCACAGCCCTTATTTTATTGTCTCTCCTCGCTGTCTGCGTTGTTTTGATGAAAGTTTCAGAGGTGCACGGCGGTCGACTCAGATGCTGTGCGTAGGGGGCGCATGTCGATACAAACACGTTTTGATGCAGAATCATAAATTGGGCTTTACCGTCTCCTCTGTGAAAGTCTGACTTCGCCCTCGAGCGGGAACTTTCTCCTCTTCAGCGTGTCCCCTCTCGACTCTCGCCGTTCAATAAAACGTCTCCATCGCAAACTTTTCAACTCAGCATCACACACGAAGCGTCAGTCACATTTTTTTTCTTGTCCCTCGCTGCGTGTGGATGGAAATCTCCGAGCGTAACAACGTTTGAAGGGGGGAGAGAGCGGAGGGGAGAAAGTCAGTGCTGTGGTTTTAGGTCCTTATACATATATTTTTTTTAAATGATGGTTATGAAACTGATACTGTTGCTACTTTTTGATACCGCGGCATACTGTATTACTGTATTACCGCCCAACCCTACTCCAATCACGTCCCATTTTCACCACCACTGCTAAATGCACATTTCTCTGTACTTATTTTGTTGTCCTATTTTATTTACTTAATCAGTAATATGCCTAGAACTATTCATCAGAAGTGCCAACAACTGACCCCCAATTTACACCAAAGCAGTAACAGCACGATGTAAGCGCTGCTGCATAGTGTACATGCAGCATACGCACAAGTATCGCTCTTCCTTTTAACCACTCCGACAATCTACACCAATGGATGCGTCTAATGGCCGTCATTACACTACACGCTACTCAAATTAAATTGGAGTTCAAATTTTTCAGGCTTTTATGATGAGCAAGACAGGAAATAAGCACATGGTGTCAAAATAAACTTCCGATGCTCTTTCAAAATACGTTTAAAACCGCACCTGTCGCGTAAACACCGTGCGTCACAACCAGACAGTTTACAGCCACGGAGGATAAATATAAAATACTTTACGACATCAGACAGCAACTTTACAAGAACAACTTCTGAAGGAAAAGGCGCGTGGTGCAGACAACCAACGTGAAATGGTGCGCAGCTTCAGTAATGCATCATCTCTTTTGCTGTCAACTTTTGTTTTGTGATTTAAAACATAATCCATCCAATCAACAATGAACACAATGTAAAAAGGTTAGTGTTTGAACGTGAGGTATGAAGAGCTCTTAGATGTGATGACATTTTTTCCATCATGTATCCCTCTATCTATCTATATATCTGGCTATTGAAAAGGTTCTATAAATGCTAGTGATTCATGAATTCACAGAGTTTCATTGGCCTGATTACGAAAATATGGTAGATAGGAAGATTTTCCAGCAATGTTCAAAAATGTACACAAACATACAAATTAATTCTGAATTAACAATGCGTTTTCAAAATTCTCAATGCAGATTTTCTTCTAGAAATTTGTTTCATGACAGATCATTTTATCTGAGACGAATTCAGATTTTGGACGTCAGCCAGTGAACGTACACTATGAATTTACTAGGGCTGTCAACGTTAAAGCGTTAACGCATGCGATTAATCACAAAAAAATATCGTACTAATGTTTGGGTTTTTTTATGCAGATTAATCACACAATTTATTTTGAACGCACACGCTCCTCTATGGAACGTGCGATGGTGACCTGAAAGGAACCGCAGGTTATTAGGTCAGTGATCAGGTCTGTCCATATGCGACTTTAGATAAAACTAAGCTAGTTTGCAGATATTGCAGCGATGAACTCTCTTTCCACAGAAGCACAACAAGTTTAAAATACCATCTTAAAGCAAAACATGTGTCTGATTCAGCGGCAGCAACGACGCTACTTGTACCAACAAGCCGAGCACGACAGCATTTGTGGAGTCCAATGTTGTCAACAAAACTACGAAAAATTTCAAGAAAATTACTTTTTGATAATAAATAGCATTTTTGTCTAAATATTTTGGTCTTTTTTTGAAGAATAATTAACTGTGATTAATCGTGATTTAACGAAATTCTAATTAATCTGATTTAAAAAATGTATTGTTTGACAGCACTGAAATTTACCACATTAAAAACTGTTCTATCATTACAAGCATGATTTGTAGAGTGCTCAAACAAACAAGTCCTTTTTATGTACCACTTTTCTACATGTTTAAAGGACCCATATTACACTATTTCCTCTTCTGTTATAATGCGGTTTCCTCATCAAAATAAACATAACACAACTGATAACGCAGCATGCGAATGAAACAAAACACGACTCCAGGTATGTTTTTGAGGAGGTAACAACATTATAACACGACTTAAAGCTCAAGATCTTTAAA
Organism: Odontamblyopus rebecca; assembly: GCA_030686955.1. NCBI lineage: Eukaryota > Metazoa > Chordata > Actinopteri > Gobiiformes > Gobiidae > Odontamblyopus > Odontamblyopus rebecca. Next base: position 25,843,559 of record CM060658.1, read on the forward strand.
ACCCACCGCCGTTCTGTAACCAATTTGCCGAGCGCATAAAAATACAAGTCTCTTTTATCTACCGTCTTTCTGAATGTTTAAGCATTTCAGATAAAAATACGCAATGGAATAAATGATCTCTGAAAATATCAGCGGCTTTGAATATAAGAAGCAGTTATTAATACATGAGACAAAACCTGCTGAAGATAAGAGGGTTCGGGGAGGCAAGTCCGGTTTCACATAAGCATATTCGTGCAATCGATCAAATGCACTTTTTGTTGCCCGCTGTGCCGGAACATGGAATTAAATGCACATAAATGAGCCTAATTTATGACCAGATGGAGTGGGCAAAAAGCAAGAGGAGCAAGATGGGGAGCACAGTGTCTTACAGTATAATTACTACAGAAATTGCAAGATTTTGGCCTGGTTAAATATGCAGATGTTCCTCGGTATGTTAGTATGTTAGCTGTCTCCATGGAGATGTGCCTAGGATGTTACACAGTACGTCCATAGACTTATGAATCTCCATGGAGACCTGCAAGCCAAATTACAGGTTAGATTTTTAATGTATTTGTTTGTTTATTTCATTCATAAAGTATAAAAAGACATTAACAGTATCACAGCCTCAAATATACAAGAAATGAACGTAAAGGAGCGGAAAGAAGAGTCATCTTAGGTTATCTGCAACCTCTTCCCTTTTCCAGACAATACATCAACACCGAGAGTTACTTTAAAACATTTCATTTCAGTCGCAACTATTAATCAATTGCAAACGGAAATCTTCACTTTTATGCACAACACCTTACCAAATGCCTTCATTGTTCTTGATCCTTTTATATCTTTGTCAGGACTATTCGATAAATTAACTCAGCACTGCTTCACGATGCTTCGCTCCATAACCTTGGTTCTGAATCTGGGTTTTTGGAGAGGTGACCCCACTCACAGTAATTAGTTTAATGTCATACTTTGGACAATTTAAATCAAAGCATTAAAGGGACAGTTCGGAATTTTGGACATAGGATCTCATTTTGTAGTGAGCCAGAGTGTTGGAGACATTTTTTTAAATATTCCATCCAGTCCTTGTATTTGGAGAAGTTGCTGGTGCTAGGCTAGTGCATGTCAATGGCCATAGTTGTCCTGCCACTCAAAACAGTCTTACCCACTCCACAGAGCACCTGAGGCAAAACTATCATAACTCCAGACTGTCCATGTGAATGTCTGTTGAATAATTTTAGAAGTAAGCCTCATCATTTTGGTCGTAAAATGTTCATAAGAACCCACTCTATGTGATACTGAAATTTTCATGTCACTATCTTGTTCCTAAATCAAGACATGAACATAAATAACGGACCAATCAGATAACCTCATTCCCTGAGGTCGCTGCCGCCTAGCATTAGCAACAAGGTTGATTGACAGCTAGTACATTTCGTTGTTAAGTAAGTCCCCTCCCCTGCCCCCTCTACCATCGGTGGGGGTCACCCTGTTTTAACAGGTTTGAATGACATTTACATTTATCCAATGACAGCGCAACTTTTCCGAGCTTTAACCAGATTCACGGCTTTAACAAGTGGATCAAGGCATTTAATAGAATTATCACTGGACCGCTGCCATTTTGTTTGTGGATTTATCACCTGTGTTGGCTGATAGTTCATGAAGGAGTGCATCTAACAACTTTAACTTGTTAGACAACTTTTTTGGGATTGCTGTACTTTTTCATTTGTTCTTAAAATATAGCGACAGAGGTTCATTTACAGTTCATCATGTCATAGCATTGTGTTAATAGACCTTTGAAGACCCCTGATGTCCAGTTTTTCCGGTAAGTGAAATATATGAAATATACTGATGGTATATTCTGCAGTCCATGCAGAATGGTGCAGAGTATTGCTGCTCTGTGATGAGAATGGCGGGCACTCCCCGGTGAGTTGGGCAGGCAAGTGTTTGTCTTGGAATGCTGTGCTCTCTTTCGCCCTGCACACCGCCCTTTGTTATGTCCAAATAACTAAATTTTAGTTTCATCAGTCCACAGCATCTTATTCCAAAATGAAGCTGGCTTGTCCAAATGTGCTTTAGCAGACCTCAAGTGACTCTGTTTGTGGCATGTGCGCAGAAAAGGCTTCCGTTGCATTACTCTCCCATACAGCATCTCCTTGTGCAAAGTGCACTGAATAGTTCATCGATGCACAGTGACACCATCTGCAGCAAGATCATGTCATACGTCTGTGAAGCTGGTCTGTGGGTTGAGTTTGACTGTTCTCACCATCCTTCACCTCTGCTTATCTGAGATTTTTCTTGGCCTGCCACTCCTGCCTTAACTAGAACTGTGTCTGTGGTCTTCCATTTCCTCACTATGTTCCTCACAGTGGAAACTGACAGCTGAAATTTCTGAGCTAGTTTTTAGTGTCCTTCCCCTAAACCATGATGTTGAACAATCTTTGTTTTCAGGTCATTTGATAGTTGTTTTGAGGCTCCCATGTTGCCACTCTTCAGAGAAGATGCAAAGAGGAGAACAACTTGCAACTGGCCACCTTAAATACCCTTTCTCATGATCGGCTTCACCTGTGTATGTAGGCTAAGGGTCAATGAGCTTACCAAACAAATTTTTTGTTCCAATAATTAGTGCTAAAAGTATTAAAATCAATAAAACAACAAGGGTGCCCTAATTTATGCACATGCCTACGTTTTTTTAAAGTAATTATTGCACACTTTCTGTAAATCCTATAAAGTTCATTTCACTTCTCAAATATCACTGTGTTTTTCTGCTATATGATATATTTAACTGAAATTGCTGATCCGAATAACCAATGATTTATAAAGGAAAATTTTGAAAATGATCAGGGGTGCCCAAACTTTTTCACATGACTGTATATGTACACAAGGGAACTTCAAATCTAACCAATGTACAGGCCCAACAGAGACCCTCAAAACATTCCGTGACCTTCAACCTCTAGGGGGCACTAGAATTAGCAAAAAGGTGTTTTAATTGATATCTCTTGATCTGTTTGGAATTCAAAGAAAATTCCTGTGTCTGCTGATGCTGTTTGACTCATGTCATAAAAGCTTTATCACATAACCATCTGCATTTGGCGGCCATGTTGAATTTTGTCAAAAATGCTATCTTTTTTGGTATCCCATAGAACGAATAAAGCTCTGAAATTTAGCATGTTAATTTAAGCCTTGCCCCATAGACTGTATATATAAGTGGACTAAGCTAACCCGTTAGCCGCCGCTTGCCAAATAGGAAGTGCTCCAGGAGGCTCTTCTGGCTCCTTCTCTCCCTTTTTCCCATTGACTTACATTGGGATCTTATCGCTCCTCTCTCTGTACCTGTTGCTGTGAGCCTCGTCATTCTGGTCTTAAAATATTCGTATGAACCCGCTCTACATGATCCTGAATTTTTTTCGCTATTTTGTCCGTCAAAAAAATCCCTATTCATAACATAGAGCCTGGCTCCAAATTCGCTCCTGTAACCGTAGCATCGCTGGCCTCATTTGAGCTCCGCTAAACGCTATGGGTGAGGTCACACTTGCTTAGTCCACTTCTTTTATACAGTCTATGCCCTTGTTCACTCACAGTAATTTTGGGGTGTCTAGCTGAAAAGCTATAGCGCCACCAGCTGGTCAAATTTGGGCATGCATTCAAACTATTGACCTGTTTGTCCCATTTTCACAAATGAGGTGTTGTTTGAATCCTTGGGCCCAGAGTTTAACACTCACCATTTTCCCTTCCCCACCCACTGTGCATGTGTTACCATACCTACTCTTGGCTATTCTGCTGGTGGTGCAAGGCCTCTGCAGTGCTGCTTGCAGCTATATTTAGTTTTAATCTTTTTAGCCAACAAAATCCATAGTCTTTATAGCTTTTTGGTTAAGGGTCAGTCACCTGCTTGTTTCTATGGCTAAAGCTCACTTCTCTGCTTGGAATGTTCTGCATTATGACATTAAACAGATTTACCTTCCATTTATTCAATTACAGGTGGTTTTATAGCTCAAAAAAGCCATTCTGACTGTGAACAGGGTCACCTTTCCACAGATCTGACGTGTAACTTGGTTTGGTTTGGTTTCCATGATGATAGAAAGGTTTTAATGCCATGCTCTGAATCATTCCAGACGAAGCGATAACATCTCCATGCTCCATGAAGAAAAGCATTTGCCAGATCTCTCACCAGAAAAGCTACACAATGCACCTTTAAGTATGAACTAGAGATATCATTTTCAACTTGCCAGACCATAGTTTTAGTGATTAGAATGACTTGTTATTTAATATTTTTAGTTAACAATGTGGGAAAATCACACAGCTGTTTTACTCCCCCACACTAGCCAATAATAAATTTATTTTTTCTCAGTTTTACTCTTCTTACAGTTTAGCGTTTTGTTTTTTGTTGCAGTGCCTGATACAGAGCCTAAATATTCAACAGACAACGTTCGAGTTTGTAGAGGCACAGCCGCACAAATCCACAGAAGATGCCAGAAGCCATAGTGGAGTCCAGGGCTGTGATTTGTCCTGATGCCAGCGGCTCTCTCGGCATTGCCATGAGTGACAACATCAGAGCTGCCCGTCACCAGCCCCTCTTCCCTGATGTAGTAGCCTTCACTGTTTACTCGGCGCGGTCACTCTCAGGGCAAAATAGTGGGATATCCAAATCTCTCGATACATTATTCTCACGATACTTATTGCGATATTGTGCAAACTGTAAATACACTACTTTTCTGTCATGATCCATGCACCTAAAATTTAAAAGTGCTTCATAACAGTTATTTCATCACATAGATTGGGCAGAAACACAGCAAAGGATCATGGTTTATGTAATTCTCTCTGTTTTTTAGTGAATCCTGTGCCACAACAATAAATTTAAGCAAAGAAACTTGTAATTCAATATATTGCGATGATCCACGATATTATTGACGATATGATATTGCAATATTTCAGTTGTTGTTACATCCCTACAAAAAAACGTATTCAGTCATAGGAGATAATGTGATATTCTTGGTAAGTATAATCAAATACTAAAATAATATAGCCAGAAATGATAATATAGTCATTCTTTTTTTTTCTTTCAAATATTTGTTTTTAAATAAAGAGGAAAAAACACAATAGTTACATAGACTAATTTCTCAACACTTCTATATTTATTTTATATGTTATATAGTTTATGTTTATATTATACAAAAGACATAAAAAAAAGTCAAGTAAAATGGGTTTCCCCAACACAAAGAAATAAAATACAGCGTTGACTGTGCAGTTAAAGGTGCACTGTGTAAATTTTCTGGTGTAGATATACTATTTTGTCTTGATAATTCCACAGTGTTGAAATAAACTGGGTTTTTAAGGTATTTTTGAGCCATAAAACACCTGTAAATGAACAAGTGCAAGGGAGATTTGTTTAATGTCCTACTGTGGAACATTCCAGGCAGAGACATAATATCTCCATGGAGACAAAGTTACATAATGCACCTTTAAAGGGTCCATATTATGCTATTTTCTGATATGTTATGTTGTTTCCTCATCAAAAATATACCTGGAGTTGTTGTTTGGAGGTGTGTTTTGTTTAACAAACAAATTCTGCATATTTAGTTCTTCTCTCAAATGGAAAACGCTCTTCCACCTTGTGATGTCATGTGGTTATTGCTGGAAGAGCTCCAATGTGTCATAAACAGGGTAGGCGCGGGGTCTTAAAAGTCTTAAAAAGGTCTTTAATTTCATGTTCCTAAATTAAGGCCTTAAAAAGTCTTAAATTATGTTGTCCAAGTCTTATTTTTTTCACAAATGTCTTTGATTTCATGAGCCTATTTTTTTGTAAATTCAACCTGGCTGCAGTGCAATGTGAAAGCTTAGTTTGTCTTGTAATGCATATGACTATAAATGAGGTCTGAATGAGATTTTTATAATAAAAGTATTTTTTTGTTCTTTAAAGCAGTGAGTAATGGTCATTATTAGAACTGGATCTGGTGTTTTTCGCCCGCATAACGGGTGCGATGTTGGTCTTAAGTTTCATTTAAGTGGTCTTAAAAAGGTCTTTAAAAAGTCTTACATTTGGGGGACCTGGGGATACCCTGTTAAACTCCATACACCTTCACTTGAATCATTTGGATAATTTCAGTCACGGAAAATGTAGCCGTTAACCTTAAAACCACCACTTAACGACATCACAAGGTGAAACGAGTATTTTGGAGATGTAGACAGACTAATAAAGGGTGATTCAAACATGTATAATATATATAGGACCTTTTACTAAAACGGTTCCCAAAGCAATTATCCATCACAATTTCCACAAAAATAGTTGAGACTAAATTCTGACAGATGAAAAATGAAATTGTCTCTGTCCAGAACCTTGACCAGACTTCTTTCGTGCTGCAGATTAAATTGCATTCTGTACTGGGGAAAAGACCTAACTGGAAAACTCAATAACTATCTGGTAACTTTCCAGCTTTTGAAAAATAACTATTAGACCATCCACCGAGCCTTTTTTCGCTTTTGATGGCGATGTGGCTTGTCACAGGGATGAAATGGTTTTCAGCTGCCCGCCCGGTGTCAGGGTAAAGTACCATTCAAGCACAGTGTCACTCATGTGCCTGTTAAAAAGAGGCTGGTGAGAGGGGTCACGTAGTACTTTGACTAATTCTAGTGGTGTAGAAATGAACAGTGTCTCTCTCTGCGCTGACCCCTCCTGGGCTGGAGTGACATGGTGACATTGGCTGACTTTGGCCATGTCGCAATTCCCTTTCATCACTTCCTTCTCCTCGCTTCCTCTCCTCAATTCTACAAGAAATGGGTGAGGAAGTCCCGCCCACAGAGGAGACCCACAGAGGAGAGGATGTAAACTCCTCACTGAGACCAATAAAGTTTGATTATTTTATCTGATGTCTGCCTCCTGAAGCCTTCCTCATGTTTATTCCGCCATTCCGCGGTTTTCTTTGGGACACTTAATATGACACATTTAACTAACAGCTGATAAATGGAGGATCGAGGAGAGGAATCAAGGAGAAGGAAGTGAGAAAAGAGAAATGACATGCGGCCAGTGGCACAATCACAGAGGGGGAAGTCGTTTGATTAAATAGGCTGTATTCACGCTTACGTCACAAACCAGAAAGACGTCTGGAAACATGCGATGACAACTTCCGGCAAACTCTGTTCGAGGTAGCACGTCTGACAAAATGTAGGAAAAATTAGGAAAAAGGCCCAATTTTCATCATATAAATGTCACTGTAGTGTTCCGTTAGGTTTGGCTCATCCACAATTCCAACCACACCTCAGTTTTCATCATTTCCCCACTGACGCACAATTCCGACCGCACTGGGTACATGCAATTAGAAGAGATAATTCAAGATAATTCCAAACAGCACATACATATGCAGTCTTCATTTTACCAACGATCACGTTTACTTCAGTGGGTTTTATCTAATGCTGTCAAACTATTATTTTTTTCAGATTAATCACACTTTAGAATTTTGATTAATCACGATTAATCACAGTTAATTATTCTTCAAAATAAGACCAAAATATTTTGACAAGAATGCAATTTTTTATCAAAAAGTTATATAATTGCCATGTTTCTATCGCTGGTAGTTTTGTTGACAACATTGCTGCGGGTTCACTCCACCAACGTTGTTTGTCATGCTCGGATTGATGTTAGTACAAGTAGCGTCGTTGCTGCCGCTGAATCAAACACGTGTTTTGCCTTAAGATGGTATTTTAAACTTGTGCTTCTGTGGAAAGAGAGTTCATCGCTGCAATATCTGCAAACTACCTTAGCTTTATCCATAGTCGCATATGGACAGACCTGATCACTGACCTAATAACCTGCGTCACCTTTCAGGTCACCATCGCACTTTCCATAGAGGAGTGTGTGCGTTCAAAATAAATTGTGTTAATCTGCAATAAAAGAAACATTAGTGCGATTTTTTTTCTGATTAATCGCCTGCGTTAACATGTTAACGCTGATAGCCCTAGTTTTATCACATTCGGTCGGCGAGCCCAGGGTCAGAAATTACACCGGAAGTCATCATTGCATGTTTCCAAATGCCTTCTTGCTTTCTGACATAAGCGTGAGTAGAGCCTATGGAGTAAGACGTGGGATTCAACTTGAGATGATGCTCCAAACAGTTCATAGTTTAGGGATGAAATAGTAACTGAAAAACTGTGATATTGTATTGTCAAATGTCTTTCAACAATATTGGCGGCTCTCACAATAAATTGGATTACAAGCTCAACTATCAGACCATCCACAAAGCCTTTTTTCACTTTTCACGGCGATGTGACTTGTCATGGGGATGAAATGGCACTTTCTAAAATTCAAGTATACCTCCAAAAGTACCATTCAAGCATAGTGTCGTTCATGCGCTTGTTAAAAAAAGGTCACTTACTACTTTGACTAATCTAGTGGTGGAGAAATGAACAGCATCTCTCTCTGCGCTGACCCCTCCTGGGCTGGAGTGACACGGCGGTGACATTGGTTGACTTTGGCACAATCACACAGGGGGAAGAAGTGGCCATCAGACAAGTCCTTATCTGGGGACTGTTCCTCTGTGGGTTATCTCTGCTCAACTGTCCAGCCAATCACTACCGAGACCTTTCTGGATATCTCTCAGATTGCTTCTCAGGCCGCTGTGTGGGTTTGTGAGCGTGTCTCGGTGGCTGCTCGGTTCTTTAGTCTGATGCCTTCTCTCTTTGTTCCACGGCGCCAAAATACATCCATGTATACACTTTCTTCTACGAGATTAGGGGCGTTTAGAGCCAAAATCGAAATATTATGCTGACCTTCTATTGATACTTTGCATTGGCCTCATGCTGGGGTGTTCTACATGTAGTAACACAATACACACATTAGCAAACACTGCCAGAAACAAAGAAAAGAAAATGCAAAATGAATTGAGCCGGTGATCAATACGAGCATTCATGGTTCTCTTTAGGAGTTTCATTTTCAACAAAAATGAGATGAAATTTGTGATGAGAACTGTTTAAAAGCACAAATCATATTGCCTGTTGTAGTTCCAGCTAAATCTGTTCTTTGCGGTCAGATTGTGTTCAAATAAAGCACAGATTAAAGTCTAATAAAACCAGACAGACAAATATAAAAAAATATTTTAAAAAGTTCCTTAGACTGGTGAAACTGCTTGGCAACATCACAGGGGTGTATACTGTGGTCCAAAGCAAGAAAAATGATCTGACGAAAGTGTTTTTGCCTGAATGCAATATAAAAATAAAAAAAGCTTTCGGGCATCGGCCATCTGAGTGTGAGATGCATTTTTTCCCACTTTTAAAAATCACGGGGGTGTCCATTCTGAACATTCAGTTGTTAGATCATCATGTCTCAACACACAGCATGAGCTCCTGCCGTCTTGGAGGAGATACAGCGCTCCTTTGTGCAAAAATAACAGATATAAAAACTTGTTTGAACCCCAGTCCATAAAATGTGTAAAAAACATGGACTGACTGTGAAGAAATGAGGTGCCTGAGCGATTATGTATTATCCAGTTCTACATGTTTTTATCTTTTGTGTTTTGTTATGTTGGTACGTTTGTGCTAGTGACTATCATATATGCGCACCGATACTGAAAAATCTTCTGGATGAATCGGCTTCCAAATATCAGTTCATTTGATATCCTGGTTGGACATATACATAGATGTAATATGACTATTTACTGCTCATAGTTGGCCCAGAAAGTCTCACAATGTTTTAACTTTTATTCACACAAAGCTGTTCTGTAGTTACTTGAGGGATAAATAACAGCAGTCAGTCCGTTTTGTTCTTAACTTATTCTTACTTTTATGCTCTGCTACCATGGAGACGCTATTGCTTTGCCTGTAATGTTCCCTAACATGGTATTAAACGTGTAAAAGATGCGTTTGTTTAATCATGGGTGTTTTTATTGCTCAAAAATACATTTAAAACATGCATTCTTATGTAAGTGGGGGCGCGTCACCACAGATCTTACCTGTTTATTGCCCTGGTGGTGTCTGCTGTTTGTTTCTATGAAGAGTGAAATGTTTAATGCCATACTGTGGAATACTGGAGGAAAAGCAATAACCAGGGTCCCTACAGGTTTCTTCAAGTTAAATTCAAGGCTTTTAAAGATCTCTTTAAAGCCATTTATATAAAAACTTAAACTTACCTATTTCATGGTGTATTTCAATGACCTACCAGCAAAGAAAAACGAAATTTCTGTTCATTTTTTCTCAAACAAATGAATCTGAGTGTAGAGACTTTTCCCCATAACCTCAGCATGAAATGTGTCGCTCAGTACTGTAAAACCAACATTAAAAAACTGTGTTAATCAAACTTTTCCGTGACAAGTTCATAGGATTTTGACCCGGGGTTGCGTTGCGTTCTCATTATTGGTTCCGCCGCTTTTTATTTAGGGAACGTTATTTAACCCAATAATGGAGGTTGACAAGTTAAACTTTTGAGGAGGAACACGATACGGAGAAGTTATGAACTACACAAATTTTAAGACCCAGATATAAAAATTCAAGAGTTTTTCAAGTCTTTTTAAGGTATTATTTCCAAATTCATAAATCCAGTGCTTTCAAGACATTGTAGGAACTGTAGAAACCTTGAATAACATCTCCACGGAGAGAAACACCTACTAGCAAAGTTACACAGTGCATGTTTAAGAAAATAAATGCTGTTTTCAGTTCCTGCACTGGTATGGATTTATATCAGAGATCAACAGATACTTATGACACCTGAAACCCGTCAATATTCAAGTTCGGTTTTCGTGCTCATTTGTGACACTGTAATTTGTTCACAGATTCAGGTAGCTCTGTCGTAAAGTGCTTTTCCAGCCCTCTCTCTATTCTCCCCCTGGATGAATTTGTGATTGCTAATTACGTTGAACAACATGCTTAAGGGTTTTTCGCACTTTACAAAAATCCATGTTATCAGGCTTGTACTGATTGGTCCGTGTTTAGTGAAGTAACAGATTTTGGACTTTTTTTTTTACATCGATTCAGCCTGAAGGTTTACTGTACATACTTAGCCAAACCCACCTGTTTTCACGTACATATACCGTTTCGAAGTCACATGAGTATGAAACGTCATCCGAACCCTCAAATTTCCAATGAGTGTGATGACAATTTGAGGAATGTATGGTCCTTTGTGGCAAAACATACCGCTTAATGGATAAAAATGAAAAAAAAAAAAAACCTGGAAGACTGAGAAACAGCGTTGATATCTGCATAATCAACAAATTTAGCTCAACATTGGATTCGAGAGACATGTGGCGCAAATTAGCCTCTGTGAAATAACTTTTTGGTCCTCTGTATTTAAAGGACCAAATAGTAGGGACTAGGGATGTAGGGACAGGTCGATCAGGCTATTTATATAATTGTACTGTTTTATAGCCAGCAGTACAGCTCACTGTCAAAGGAAGCCAGATGCAATGTGCTATATCTATTTAAATCCTTCTAGTGTAAGATCAGAATGTATAGATGACCCTGATTATTTTTTTTTTTAGCTTTGTGCTGTTACCAGGCAAACGTTTATTAAAGAGAGGGTATTTTACTTCCATGAGGTGATCTAACATATTTAGATCACTGTGTTGCCTTTCACTGTTTTGAAAATGCTCCTGTATAATAGACAAAAACTAACTAAAGTACCAACATGTTTTTGGTTTCACACCATCTCTTTGCGTTAAAAGTCACTCCCCCATCAGAGCGCAATCACAACACAATCAGCGTGGATCCCGCTAATGAAACTGCTGCACAAGGCATCCGGTTTGTCAAGTTGCCGTGTACAGTTTTGTTTTGTTTTTTTTACATCAAATTATCATCTAATCATCAAGACAAAACCCTCATTGAGAATAACAGCCATCGCGGCACAGACTTTGGTATCCAGTTTCCTTCCGTGTTTTCTATTTGTAAAGTTCAGATCAGATAAAGACTGGGAGCACGTCTATATCTTCTGGTTCATCTGACCCAGTGATGCCTCCTCAGAAACACACCCAGAGTTGTGTATGTGTTGGAGTAAACCTTTAGTAATAATCTGTCTGCATTAGAGGTAAGATCGGGCCTAAAAAATCCAGCCCGACCCGACCCGACCCGCGGGTATTAAAACCCGACCCGACCCGAGCCCGACCAATTAACTTGATTTGCAGGCCCGAGCCCGAAGCAAACCCGAAATTTCATGCGGACCTGCGGAGGGGAAGATTATTAAGAGGGCGTCGTTCACGTGCGCAGAGCATGCGCTGGCTCTGCGGCTCCTGTTACAGGAGCTCTGGCTCTGGCTCATGCTCTGCGCACGAATTTAACTGTTTATTTATTTAAAAAAAGTCAGCGAGAGAGAAGCCCGCCCCGATTGACATTTTAGGCCCGACCCGACCCGAACGGGCTTGGGCTCGGGCTCGGGCTCGGGCTCGGGCTTAAGATCTTACCTCTAGTCTGCATCTCCAAAGCTCAGAATGTTCTGTTCCGCCTTGTGATGTCATGTGGTGGTAGTTCTCCAGCCAGCCAAACCCACTTGTTTTTACATATACTTCAAAGTCACATGGGTATGAAATAGTATCCTAACCCCCAAATTTCCAATGAGTGTGAATGACACTTTGAGAAATGCAAGGTCCTTTATGTCAAAAGAAAAGAAAAAGAAGGGAAAAAAAAAAACGGAAAATTGAGAAACAATTCAATTCCTGCAGAATCAACAAAGTTAGCACAATACTGGATTTGAGAGACACATGCCACAAAAAAGCGTGAAAATAAGCTCAGATATTTGTCTTTTTGGTCCTCACCATTCAAACAGAAACATGGTTTTAGAAACGCTGTGGAGCACTTCCTGGATTACCACATGACATCACGAGGTGGAACAGAGTGATTTTTATGTTTGAGAGAAGACTTCATCTTAAATATGCAGAGTTTATGTGTTAAGTATGTGTGAATGAGACAAAAACACAACTCAGATATGTTTTTGATGAGGAAAAACATAACATACAGTAGATCAGAAAATAGCGTAATGAGCCACCTTTAATTCTTCTAGCATAACATCAAAATTTAAAGAGCAGCCACCAAGAAAGGATTTTGATTATCTATCTGTTAGCTTTGAATCACTTGCACCCACACTAAATCATCTAAATTAAACCCCCATTGAAAATAACATCCATTGGAGCGCAGACTTTCGTATCCAGTTCGATGCTCATTTCTTCCATGTTTTATAAAGTCCAGCTCAGAGGAGGTCTGGGAGCTCCACTATATCCTCTGGGGAATCTGACCCAGAGATGCTGTGATGGGTTTTTAGACAGCTTTTTGTCCCACTGTATTTCAGAGCACAGATCTTGCTGACGGGCCTGTTCTTCTTACTGTTACCACTTCACTCCTCACACACATTTTTGGCAGTAAACTTGTGCACTTACAAAAAAAAATCCCGCCACACTGACACTCATCCAGCTAAAAGCGAGCGGTCACAGCCAAAAATATGTCAACTCACCACTTTTTACACATCATGAGTATTGACAGGGCAGGATTAAGTGGGGTTTGGATTCTCCATACTTCAGCAGTTCATAATTGGAACGACAATTCACCGTGGAACACTGGTTTCTCCGAGTGCCTGGTGGGATGAGGCCAATATCTGCCAGTCATAAGCCCCTCACATCATGTGGACAGAGTCGATATTACATTCAAGCAGAGAAACAAAATCTTATTCTGTGCAAGGCGTAGGACAGATTTATGTGTATACAGTGGGTTTAAAATGCTACAAGTGAATTTGGTTCTTATAATATACATTCTGAGACATAGGATTTCTGTATTTTTAGAGGTCCTAGATTACACCAAATCGACTCTTGTGACTTATAATGTTACCTCATCCAAAAGATACCTGGACTTGTGTTTTGTTTCATTCACACATTTGAGTAATCCTTTATTATTAGTCTGTCTCAATCTCCAAAGCGCAAAAGGCTCTGTTCCACCTTGTGATGTCATGTAGTGATAGTACTGAAGTTAACAGCTTTGTTTTGAGCCTTTTGTTCAGTAGAGAGTGGCAATTCCAGGGCTGAACTGATCCAGATGACTTAAGACTTTAGATATTTATTATCCCTGTGGGGAAATTCATTTTCATGCACACAGAGCTCCTTTGACACACACAGTGACAACACAAACACAGGCACATTACAATTGGCATTACAGTGCACTCATCGGGGTCTACCGTTCAAAAACTTAATAGCTGCGGGGAATCAGGCTTCTGTCAAAGCGGGCCCTCCTGCACCTGAGCGCCCTGTACCTCTGTCCTGAGGGCAGAGGGGTGAAGTGATGCTGTAGTGGGCGAGTGGGGTCCTGTTCTATGGAAAGTGTAATGCGCCCATAGACCGTATACATGAGTGGACATAGCTAAAGCGCTAGCTGCCGTGTGCCAAATTGGAAGTGCTCCGGGAGGCTCTTCCGGCTCCATCTCTCCCTTTTTCCCATTGACTTACATTAAGATCTTATCGTTGAATTTCGTTAAACTGCCAACTCTATTGTTGAACATATAACATAAATCAATTACTTAAATTTACAATTTAAAGTTTGATGATAAAAGCTAAAAGTGTCCTTATTATTCTCAAGAATCACCAAAATACAGCGGTTCATGCAGAATGGTGCAGAGCAGAATATCACCGCTCTCCGGTGAGTCGTGCGGGCACATTTAATTACCTCAATCATGATTGGCTCTTGTGGTTGCTATGATACTCGTGGTTGGATTTCCAAAAATGGAGCCTGTCTCCAAATTCGCTCCTGTAACCGTGGCATCAGGAGCCTCATTTGAGCGGCGCTGAATGCTGTGGTGACGTCACACTCACTTAATCTACTCATATATACGCTCTATGATGCGCCCGATGGCCCTGTTATTAAGATCTGCCAGGTTGGGTGTGGGGAGTCCTATGATTTTAGCAGCTGTGTGTTACCTTTGTGAGTTTAGAGTATTGGTGGAACAATACAACATGATGGGCTGGGTGATGATGATGATACATCTGCACAACAGTAATAGCAAATGCGGAGAAACAGAGTCCTTTGAGTTTTCTGATTATTGACAGTCGATGGCTTCTTTTGTAAATGCCCGTAATGCGCTGATCAAATTGAAGTCCACTCTCAATTGTGACCCCGAGATATTTGAAAGTGTCCACTGTTTCTACTGTCTGGTGGCTGATGATGATTGGTGGCTGTGGTGAGAGAGGGTTGAAATAAGTTCCTTTGTTTTATGGACATTTGAGGTGGAGATGGTTGTCCTTACACCACAGTGAATTTTATTAGATCATTTTAGTGAAGGTGTTTGGAGTTTAAAAGCACAATGGAGCACATCCTGTATTACCACATGACATCACAAGGTGGAACAGAGCGAGAACAACACAGCCTAAATATGCAGGCTTTATGTGGGTGTATTGTGTATGTGTGAATGCAACAAAACATAACTCCAGGTATGTTATGAATATAGAAACAATATTATAACAAATCAGAAAATAGTGTAATACAAGTGCGTAAAACAAAATAAAAGTTAAAAATCAAGCAAAACAGTGTCAGATTAGACCAGATTTCAAAATATTCCAATCAACAGTTTTCCGTTGGATAGGAGAAGCGCGTTCAAAGCACAAACCTGTAAAGTGATTGAAAAACCATTTAATGCTTTTTAAAAAGTCCTTGAGCACCACTTTGGAGAGAATAAAAACGCAATAACATCCCAGCACTTAACTCAAGTAACGTGCTTGAAATTAAATGAAACCCTATGTGTTTATGTTTCTGTGACATCCTTGTATCTCAATTTGGCAACAGCCTAAATTTGCAGGGGTTTGTGTCTTAAAACATGTGAATGAAACAAAACACAACTCCAGGTATGTTTTTGACGAGGAAACATTATAACATAGAACAGAAAAAGTGCCCTTTAAAGAATATCAATATAGTGTTTGTTATAATGCTCCGGGATTTTGCCTTGACATATCCAGTAAACAATTATGACATTTCAGATTTTGATATACAAAATGTGTATATTCCTTTGACGTAAACAGAAAATCAACCCATCCGCACAATTCTGAATTTCTCCAAAAAGAATAAATGATTTAACCGGTATTTTAAAGGTCGCATTTACAAGACCTTAAGGGCCAAACAGGAAGCTCGATGAGTTCAAGCAAAATGCCAATGCAAGCCAATTACTCAGGCTGCAGACAGAGTAGATGGAGAGACAGTACTTTTAAACACAGATAAGAGTTTTGCCCAGGGCCCAGAATCGACCTGCAGTTTTTCACAGCGCATCCCGGAACAAGAAGGGGGGGCACTGATGAGAGCAGAGCCTCCTCTCACATGGATCGCTCACTGGAAAGGGCTTTGAGCAGAGATGTTGTGCGGTGAGAGAACTTCCATTTACAGCCGACCTAAGGGGGGAGAGCAGGTCTGTGTCTGATGGTCTCTGCTTAATAAAGAAGTAGTTTTGGGAGCTACGTTGTGCACAAACTGAGCTATACGATCCAGGTCAAAACTGGAACTGAACTAGGTCTTTGTCGGGATTAAAGGAAGACTCTGGAGTACCAACAGAAAAAGCACAGGTAGAGAAAGATGATTTAAAAATAGCTTGAAAGATGAAAGATGATGTAGCCGACAAAGACCAACCACACACAGAGGTCTGGTTTAATGCAGGAAGTGTGTGCATATTTCAGCTGACAAAGCAAACAAATAAACTGTTTTTTTATTATTAAATGTCCTATATTCCACAAAATGGAGCTTCAATCCACGTTATAATGCCCTTACCTCATCAAAAACATACCCAGAGTTTTGTTTAATTCACACAAGTTTGAGTAATCCTTCTTTCTGTTCCTCTTTGTGACGTCCTGAAGCGGTAGTTTTGTAGAAATGGGCAATTCCAAGGCTGAGATTATCAAAGTGATTTTAGTGAAGATGTATGGAGTTTGAAAAGACACTGGAGCACTTCCTGTATTTCCACACCATGAGAACTCAACCTCAGCAATTGGGTGGGGACAAGACTGATATCAGTCTATATAAAAAACACAACAGAGAGATACATCAGAGGATAATGAATTTTTTCGCTCAAATCTCAAAATGTGTGCGTTTCATGCGCCATTTGATTCAGCAGCTGCAGTCTATGTAAATGAATCTT
Organism: Odontamblyopus rebecca; assembly: GCA_030686955.1. NCBI lineage: Eukaryota > Metazoa > Chordata > Actinopteri > Gobiiformes > Gobiidae > Odontamblyopus > Odontamblyopus rebecca. The sequence goes on from CM060658.1 coordinate 25,860,597, forward strand.
TTCTCTTGTTTATACTCTATAGTCAGTTGCTAATTCAGTTAATTATAATTAGTTTCAAATGATGTGTTGATTATTCCAGTTAACAGTCATTCATGCAAACTTCACCTGATTCTTTATTGCAACCTGTTTGTCTGAGGCTGTAGGGCTTAGGGATGTTAAGCGAAGACCTTTTGACTGGTGGTTGACCGAATCAACGTCAACCAGTCAAACTGTTTTGGTTCTCAGCTATAAAAAAATGTACAGCATTACGTGCGTGTCCGTGTATAAATGCTTCATGTGTAGCGCTGTCAGATTTGCGTTCTGCGGTCTCTTCAGAGCTGTCATGGCTTGTCAGTGTTTCAATTGTGCTTCTAACACTTGACTAACACCTTTATTTTCAACGTTATCACTTAGTACCAAACTGTTTCCAAGCTGGAACCATTTGTCCTCCGCTTACATACATACATAGCCCCTCAACCTCTTGTTTGCTTGACTCCATGTTTTGCGCTGTAGGAAATTTTAAAAAGTGACATGAGTGGAAGGGCGGCGCTGGTTCGTGAATGTGAGATAGAGTCCTCAACGGGTTCGGGTACCCGCGGATATGACAAGTGACCTGCAAATTTTAATGAAACGGGTGAAAAATGTTGTGCTGTGTCGAAAGCGGGGTCGGGTCGGACGTGGGTTTAATATGCGGTTTACAAAACATACAAACAAAAAACAGGGCTGTATTTTAGTGAAATGCAAAAATGACGTTGTTTTTACAGGGTGATTAAATGTAAAATCCATTTGTTTTTGCTGCACGTGTGCATTCCCACAAATCTCTGTCACTTTCATTTTCAAAAAACACATGCGATGTCCTGCAGGTTAAAATGACTTGCGAGGAGCTAAAAGGAAAACTAGCTAGCGGAGAGTGCAAAGTTGTGGATCTTTTTTGGTTCTCGGACTGATTTTCATGCGGGTACGGTTCGGGTGTCTGTATGTATTTATAGTGAGTCGCATGGGAATTTTATTTCAATTTTGTCTGTAAACGGGTCGGGTGCAGATTGAGGTATGACAGGTACGGGCGGGTGCGGTTTGTCAAAATCAAACCCGTGCAGGACTCTGGTGTGAGAGCCGGAAGCAGAGAGAGAAGCGGAAATTGTCGGCGGCAGGCGCAGCTCGAAATGTACTTAATATGATTAGCTTAGGTTCAGGAGCAGGACCACGCCTTAACAACCCGCTCCTCCTCATCAGCAAACCGCAGCTCACTTCAACCACACCTCAATTTCCCAGAAGCCTATTTGTAACAGCCTACCCCTTCATCCGTGTTTTGTCTCGGCGAACTCAACCCCACCCTCCCAACCCCTATCTCATTCGTCTTCCTGACATAAGACGCCTACGAGGCAGGTCAAGTGAAGATCGAGACGGAACCCCCACCCAAGAGTCTCAACCCAGCCTTCTCCACCCTACCTAGTCTCCCAATAATAAATTCTTCTTTGCACAATGTTGTTGTTAGTGAAATGGCTGTTATTTTAAATAGCGACTCTAATTTTACTCTAGATTTAGAATAGATTTTAAACTGATCGTTTACCTGACTTCAACCGGCTAATGAGGCTCGGTGGTCAGTCAAGATTTTTTTCGTTTTCGCCATCCCTAGTAGGGCCATATCCAGTGTGAGAGTGCCTATGAGAGTGCTCCAGCAGAAACAAATGACCATAATGAGCGGACAGTAAAAGCCCCTCTGCTTGTGTTTTATTTGATTGAATACATTTTACGGCTGCTTTATGGAAATGATCAGACACGGACCATTTTCCCCTTTTACACCGACACACAGACCGGCCCTTCCTTTTTGTTTGTCACAGTACAGTGCGCAACACCGAACCCAATCAAAACCCTGCAGCCGTAATAGGAACGCAAAGTGAAAAGTGCATTAGAGGTTCATTGCAGATTGCAGGCAGCGCGGGCAGGCAAAATGAGAGTGTGATTAAAGGGGAGAGCTCTCACACAACCAGATGTCCCAGGCCTTTATGCAACAAGAAGGCTCAGAGACGACGGCAGTGACAAGGCTCTGATTACCAAAGCCCTCCAGAATCACACATGATAAGTGATACACACAACAAAACACTACTTGAACTTTCTCGAGAGCTTCCGAGTTTGGTTTGTTTTGGGTGTGAAGTCACTATGAGCACTTCTAAATGGAATTGCAGTCTCTTCGTGTGCAATGTTCAAGAAAGAAACTGAGCAATCTTTGAGTCTAGTGCTTATGTTGTACTTGTACTACCGGAGGGATTTGTCCTACTGCTGCTATTTCCACTTTATCTACTTTGCAAACGTTGTTGCTTCCTTCTACTACTGCTGAAACCAACCCTATAACCATAACTAAACATGAACTACTACCAGTGACACTATTTTTATTGTCATTATGGTGGATAATAATCCTTTCTACTCATTTTATACATACTGCTTGTTACAGTTACAGTGCAAAATGTTCTGCTCAGTCACCTTGAGTGAAGAATGCTGCTCTGTTTTATGATACAAACTGCAGGAGCTCCGGAATATTCCCAGAACTAAAAGATTCATTTATAATTAGACTATACAAAGGCTCTGTTAGACTCCGAGACCTTCAGACTGCCTCAGATTTTCAAAAACTTCGGCTAGATGCTCATAGACTCTGATATTTTTTTGTCAGTTTGTCACCATGATGCTGTGAATTCAGCTGTAACATCATTAAAGGAACTGTAGAACGATCTCCGTGCCGCTGCGCCTGTTTTTTTTTTTTTTTTGCAAAGAAATAACAGAGAAGAACATTGCCAACAGAAACTTTCACTTAAAGAAGGACGTTTGTGCTTGTGTCTGCTATATAGTTACACTCTATGACACCCGTGAAGCATTATGCCACAATGTGGACATTTTAAATTACAAAATACAGCTAAAATAGTAATAATAAAAGAAACAAGTGCGCTGACTTCAATGTTAGAAAACTGTGGTGCCATATAAACGTCATCACAACAAAGGCTACATTCAGACTGCAGGGCTTAATGCTCAATACAGATTTTTTGTGAAATCCATTTTTTTTGCGAGGTCGTTCACATTTCCAATTAAATGTGACTTGTATGTGAACTTTAAACGCCCCAAAAGTGTCCCACATGAGCACTGGAGGACACAATGACATCACAGCAGCGTGCTCAGTGTGTACGGAAGTCACCTAAAAATGGACACGAGCATTGAGCAGCTGGAGATTTTAAAGTTGCTGTTGTACGACTCTCCTGGGAGGAAACACATCTTCAGCTGTCTTTTTCAGTGAGCAAACACGTCGCTGTTGGGCTGTATTGGCTCGTAACAAGTGCTTGTTATAGCACAATAGCCGACCTCTCGCTTGTTGATGACGTGTAGGTCGGATGTAGGTTGGATGAATGCGATCTGGCCGTTCAGACTGAAGTCGCATGTTAAAAGATTGGATATGTATCACTTTTAGGAGCACATATCCAAGTGGCCTGTGTCACATTTGAAAAAATCTGATCTGTGTCATTCAGACTGTCATTAAAAGATCAAATACAAGACGCATAGGGGTGAAAAAAATCAGATTTGGGTCACTTCAGGCTGCAGTCTGAACGTAGCCAAAGAGCTGTGAAGTTGTCAGCGCCTATGATGGACAGCTGCAAGCAGGGCTCTCATTTGCTAGTAAATATTTCAGCGTACGAATGAGGAAAACAAAACAGGCACACCAGTGCGAGTGCTTCTGCAGCCACAGTAAGGAGAGCTGAGCACAGACGTAACGTGACGAGTTAAACGTTCTAAATGTATGAAACATTAGGGGTGCACTCACACTAGGACTCCAAGCACGGGTTGCCCCTAAAGCGCCCAGCGCGAGCACAACAGAACCGTGCCGATATCACTCATACGAACAAACTCCGCTTCAAAACACACCCACGGCCATCTTCAACAAGGAGCGCACACTGCAACAGGACACACACCTGTCCCACCACTCAGTAGATACCCCCGTGCCACTGGACTTCCTTCTCTGCCAAAGCAATAGCTTTGTCTTGGTCTTGTCTCAGACTCGAGTGCATTTGGACTCAGTCTCGTCATGGACTCAAGGTCTGAATACTGAGTGCGATCATATTTCATTACAGCTGCTGCTGTCGGCAATAAACTTGTACCAGTGTGCGGGACCTGTGCGCTGGAGCCCACGGACACTGAAAAACATCATGCAGGAAAAGTGCAGTCATAATTCTTTATTATTTTTTTATGTATTTTTTTATAAAATTAATTCAAGTAAGTTCTGCACTGAAATAGACATTCAAAACAAAAACCTAATTGTTCCCCATTTTTTTTCCTGTGCTTCTAAAATTTTTAACTTAGGGGAACGTGTGCTCCTGAAAAAAAATTTTAGCGTAGAGCCCTGGCTGCAAGTCATGCAAGCAAAACAAGGGTTATTTTCCATTTGTACCAAAATGACTACATAACACTGTCGAATCCTACATGTATCCCCAACAAAGTTAGAACAGAGCAGTGGACATATGCCAGTGGGTTTGATCAGCTATATGGCATGTTGAAAATAAGTGATTAAAATCCACAGATCGCTCCACTCCGGGTAAGTAAATAGCTATAAAGTGATTAAAAGCCCTAAAAAGTACTTTAACCTTTATTTAACCTTTATTTGTACATTTTGATAAGAAATTTCCTGGCCTTGACCGTGTGTTGAAAGTCTCTACCCTCTCTTTTCCCACAGCACTCTACAGCTGACCCTACACTGTGCGGGGCAGATTTTATTTTGACCCAAATGACCAGAGTTAAAATCCAACCCGACTCACACAGCTCAAAGAAGTGGGTTCAAATTTTTACGACCTAATCCGACCCAAACCCACGCATGTTCAAACTGTCTTGCGCTCCACTGCAGCCATGTGCAGTTTTGTTATGTGTTAAAATCACACTTTGTTTTACTGTTACCACTAAATGTAGTTTAGCCTTCTCTTTGTACCCGCTGATCCGTGACTGGCCTTGTTCACGCCGGAGCATCGTTTGGGTAGTTCCCACGTGGAGCAAGAAAACTGTGTCGATAACATGACTGCTTGGTGCACATTGACTACTGGACCACTGCGCTCTTTATTTTCTCTTGCTTTTTTCATTGGGCGTCCTGTTCCCTCGTTTGTTAAGAGTTACAGAACCTGATTATCGAGCTAACTGTTGCACCACGTCAAGTTAAAGTACCTATGACAGGTCAGACTACTTCTTTTACTAAAACAGTGAAGATCATTATATTTAAGATTTTTAATATTCACACTCGCGTTCTCAATTTGGCCATTTTTCTGCTTTAAAATTGTATTTCCTCAGACTACTACAACACTAGGAGATTCAATAATTGTTACCTAGCAAAACTCCTTTAACGCACCCAAAAAATATTATCTAACAAACAGAATTATAAAAAAACTTTACTTTGTTGAAATTGCATTTAAACTATCAGAAAATTTGGCTTCTTGTGGGTAAATTAACTCTACATCCTGTAATTTTCAGCATATTTTTCAACTTTTCTTCACGAATTGCTTTTTAATCGGCGTAAAACTATAATTTATATTTACAGCAGGCATTATCCCACCAAATTAAGCCTATTTTAAATCATAAAAATCTACCATACGCACTTTAAAGATGCTTTTCTGGTGGAGGGTCCGTCAAATAGTTTTCTCCATGGAAATGCTATTGCTTTGTCTGGAATGTTCCACAGTATGACATTAAACCTTTCTGTCTTCATGGAGGCCAAACCAGACCAAGTTACAGGTCAGATCGGTGGAGAGGCGACTCTGCTCACAGTCAGAATGCTTCTTTTTCTAGGTATTTTTGAGTTGTAATTGAATGAACGTTAGGTAGAGAGTTTAATAAGCGCCTTGTGTTGGATTTTTTGGATGAAAAGTGCTCTATAAATAAAGTTTGACTGATTGATTAATGTCATTCTGTGGGACATTCCAAGAAAAGCATATCCACAGAACCAAGCAGGTGACGGACCCTCCACCAGAAAAGTTACACAACGCACCGCCTAAAGGACCAAGTTTGGCCCATTTGACAACAGACAACTTACTTCGTGTTGTTTGAGAACTCTTCATATTTCAATTCAAACTAATGTAATCTTTGGAGTTAAAACAACAACACTGTCTCTCTATTCTGTATGCAAAATCGAATTATCAGTTTGTGCTTTCAAGCATGAGAGACACAGATGGTTTTCTCTCAAGACAGCAGTAGCAGCCATTCACTCATCTATTAGTCATATACACCCAATCATCTCCGGTTGAATAGTAATGCTCAAGGACCTGTGTGTTGTATTGATTTTCGGTTTTATTATTTATTTTATAGAGCTGAGATACTTTATTACATATCTTCTACTTTCTTTTTACTTGTGCATATACACTTATATAATTATGGCTTATCTGACACCGCTTTTTTGCTACTTATATACTATTTTTTATTTTTTTTTTGCTCTTTGTATTATATTATATTGTGATGTGTGATCTACTGTGTCCAAGTCATTTCCCTTGTGGATCAATAAAGTTGATCTAAGTCTAAGTCCAAGTCTTTGTCTATTTTATTTTGAGCTCTTGTCCTTAAACTTCTGCTCTGAGAAAGCACTGGGCCCGGAAACTTCACACTTTTAATAAACTATTAAATATAAGGACTAAGCTCGGTAGGTCAGTCAGTAAGTTGTCCACTGATCAGAAGGTTGGCGGTTCGAATCCCGCTTTCGACATGAACATCATTGGTTGAGAAGATCCACTGACCCACGTTTCCAGCTCCCACAGATGAATGCTGTTGTGTCCTGCTTGACTCCATGTAGGTGTTATTGTTTTTTTTTTCCTGGAATGTTCTACAGTATGGCATTTGATTTAACTATCTCCATGGAGACAAGCAGGCCAAGTTACGGGTCATATCTGTGGAGAAGTGGACCCATTCACAGTATAAATACGTGTTTTTGCTGTAGTTTGGAGAAATAAAAACACCCATAATTGAATGAATATTATGAATGAATGAATGAATAATACTAGAGATGTTCCGATCCGCTCTTTTATGAGTATCAGACAGTATTGGATTCAGTCATGTGATCAAACCAATCCAGTTTCACATGTTTTTGCTGCATCGACACACTTTACGGCAGCTGTAAATCAAAACGCCTCCATGTCGCTGTGTGGGACTTTTCACTACAACAAAACGAGAGTCAAACAGTGACGCAATCACTGCAAACAAACAGTTTCTCGTGGAGGAACCAGCAGAGCCACTTTAACACTACCAAGTTGATTTGTCACTTACTAAAGAATCACCCGGACGAGCTTGAGATTTACAAGCACAAGACGGCAAAGGTATCAGATCGGTATTGGATCGGTATCAGAAAGGGCACTCCTTAAAAAATCAGATCGGACGCCAAAAAATCTTGATCGGGACATCTCTAATTAATACCCTATTGTGGACCATCGAAGTAAAGGAATAACATCTCCATGGAGACAAGCAGATGGTGGACCCTCCCCAGAAAAGTTACATAGCGCACCCACCCACAGATGAATGCTGTTGTTGTGTCCTTGGGCAAGACACTTAACCCACTTTGCCCCTAGTGTCTGCGTACACTGGTGTGCCTTAAAGGTGGAAAAGCGATGCTATATAAAATCTGACCATTTACCAGTTAATTTGGTTGCCTTGTATAGTTTTGCATCCTGTTTGTTGAACTATGGTCCGGATAATGTTTGTGTCTGAAATAAAGAATAAATACAAAGTCATAGACATAATATAGTAGAGAGCTGATGGGCAAAGTGCAGATTGGACATTTATTCTGTGACACTGGAGAGCTGGAGATCATTTACACCTGAGTGAGAACAGAGCCCGGCTAAACCCCTGGCTTCAGCACTCAAATATTCATGAGCGAGTAGCAGGTCTAATCTTACAATATCTAAAAGGAGATCCGAAGCAGAGGGAAATCATCAGGCTGTGAAACTGTGCACCCCGGAGGAGAGTTAAGGCAGTCACACAGCTCTGGTGTTGGCTCGCTTTATCAGGTCCAAACGGCAGCCGAATATTTTAACACTCAAGAGAGATTTGGAAAAATAAAATCAAATGTATGAGAAAAGTGGATGAATAGTTTTGAGATACGATCGTTCGAGGGTTAGAGGACAGCAGGGCTCCCTTTTGAGGTGACAAAGTGAAGAAGCGGGTTACATTTAGAAACATTTTGGTCATGTTGCTTGTTATAAGAGTGTATGATAGTTTGATAGTTTACACCCATGAACCACTATTAGTCTTTGTGGTCTTATATTTGTTCTGATACAACTCAAGATCATTATAAAGCTACTCAGGAAAGGTTCATGAATAGACCTTTTTTGGTATTGACTCCTGCCCAGATAAGTAGTTCCGTTCTAGTTCTAGTTTTAGTATTGATTAGTGTCTGATTTTCGATACTTCTGACAACCCTACTAAGAAGTATATGAAGTATTTTTGTTTTTACATGTTGTCGCTATTAAAGTAGACCTACAGTATTAAGCAAAATCGACTTTTTAGACCTTTTAATTGTGTTATAGATGCTTCCCCTTCGCATTTACCCTCTCAAAGTTGTTTTTAGAATGATTTGCGCATGTTTGCCAATCAGTCCCCGTTTTCCAAGGTATACGCCCCCTGCTCTGTACTTAATTACTTACTTTGTTCTATTTGCTCTTGTGATCTTCAGCTATCCATAGGAGGTGCAGACAGCTACACATTTCTTTGCTGTGATGACGTTTCCATCGCACCTGCTCCCCTTGGGCACCACAGTCACCTTTCCAGGGTGACCAGACGTCCCTATTAGGTTTTCAGTTTTCACTCCGTATTCTTCTCTTCTCTCTAATTCTCTCTAATTTAATGTCCCATTTCTATTTTAAAATGTTATGATTATTTATGTTTTGACTTGTTTGTATTGTGATTTTAATGTATTTCTTATTCTGTAAAGCACTTTGAATTACTTTGTGTACGAATTGTGCTGTACAAATTGTGCCTTGCCTTACTTGCCTATTTACCCAGGACTGTCCCAGTTTTGAGCCCCATGTCTCCACTCCCAGGAGATTTTTCCAAAATCATTGATTTGACCCAGTTTTATACAAGAATTGGCCCATGTGTCCCTATTTTTGACCAATTTCATACCTGCCAACAGTAAAGAGAGACATAAATTGGCATTTGTTTATGTAAAATACAGAAAAGCTGCTTTAAAATGACCAAAACACAAAGAAACTGTGACTATTACTGACTATTTCATAATCTAATTATTACCAGAAACCGGGGGTGTTCCAGTTTTTTCTTTTGAAAATGTGGTCACCCTAACCTTGCCATTTAAAAAGCTGTTCTAAAGCCATGCAGCTGCTCAAACAATGCATGCATGTGGATACTAGCAATGGGCCAAAAGCTGTGGGAGAGCGAAGGCCAACTTTGAAGGGTGAGTGATATTGATAAAAGTGAATATGTCATTATTGCGATAGTCTGCGGCAGAAAATGCACATCATGTTCAAACTATTATCATTTTAAAATTATGTATGCCACTTAAACAGATATAATAAAGCAGCAGATTAGTCAACCCAAAATGCAAAAACAAAAACATGAGCTGTCATTAATAAATGAAAAACAGATCACACTTTACAAGTAGTTTGGTTTCTATAATGAGAAGTTATTTATTCCACTATTTATAGCTCAAATCTTATGGTAGTGCAGAAAAATAACAGAGTTAAAATGGCAAGTTTCTATTTTTTGAATTATTAACCATTTCTCTGTGCAGACTTTTCCAAAACATAGAAAATGTAGATGATACTTTTTGAGAATTGAGACATGATTTTTTTTTCTATGCACCTCTTGTTAGATCAATGGATAACACTTTAAACTGCCTATTTCCTCCTTGCTTTCTACCATGTTATAACATTGTTCCCTTATCGAAAACATGTTTAAAGATGTCATCCATGCATGTTTGAGTCATTTAGTGATTTCTTCTTTTTCTTAGAGTCTATCTCATATGTCTAACTAGAATACGGTCTGTTGAGACATTTCTATGTACACTCAACAAAAATATAAACGCAACACTTTTGTTTTTGCTCCCATTTGTCATGAGATGGACTCAAAGATCTAAAATTCATTCCAGATACACAATATTACCATTTCTCTCAAACATTGTTCACAAATCTGTCTAAATGTGTGATAGTGAGCACTTTTGCTTTGCTGAGATAATCCATCCCACCTCACAGGTGTGCCACATCAAGATGCTCATCAGACACCATGATTAGTGCATAGGTGTACCTTAGACTGCCCACAATAAAAGGCCACTCTGAAATGTGCAGTTTTGTCTCACAGCAAAATGCCACAGATGGCGCAAGCATTGAGGGAGCGTGCAATTGGCATGCTGACAGCAGGAATGTCAACCAGATCTGTTGCTCGGGCATTGAATGTTCATTTCTCCACCATAAGCCGTCTCCAAAGGCGTTTCAGAGAATATGGCAGTACATCCAACCGGCCTCACAACCGCAGACCACGTGTAACCACACCAGCCCAGGACCTTCATATCCAGCAGGTTCACCTCCAAGATCGTCTGAGACCAGCTACTCAGACAGCTGCTGAAACAATTGGTTTGCATAACCAAAGAATTTCTGCACAAACTGTCAGAAACCGTCTCAGGGAAGCTCAACTGCATGCTCGTCTTCCTCATCGGGGTCTTAACCTGACTCCAGATCGTCGCCGTAACAGACTTGAGTGGGCAAATGCCCACATTCGATGGCGTCTGGCACGTTGGAGAGGTGTTCTCTTCACAGATGAATCTCGGTTTACATTGTTCAGGGCAGATGGCAGACAGCGTGTGTGGTGTCGTGTGGGTGAGCGCTTTGCTGATGTCAATGTTGTGGATCGAGTGGCCCATGGTGGTGGTGGGGTTATGGTATGGGCAGGCATCTGTTATGGACGAAGAACACAGGTGCATTTTATTGATGGCATTTTGAATGCACAGAGATACCGTGATGAGATCCTGAGGCCCATTGTTGTGCCATACATCCATGAGCATCACCTCATGTTTCAGCAAGATAATGCACGGCCCCATGTTGCAAGGATCTGTACACAATTCTTGGAAGCTGAAGGGCAGGGCATTGTGGGAGGAGCTGCGTACTGTCTCTGCTGCTGCTGGAGACGAGGCAGAGCAGCATGAATTCAGTGAGAGGAGAGACAGACTCAGGAGAAAAAGAAAAAATCAAATCATCATCAAAAAAGGAAAAGTCTGACAGTGTAACTCCCCTACAGTCGATATTAAGAGTAGACTGGCTATCTTATAAAATATAAATAGTCTGAGAAAGCTCTGTATTTATTTTCACTGAATAAAAATGCTGTAAATCATTGAACCAAATTAACTAAATCACTTCCCATATGAACAGCAGCTGTACAGTAGTTGTACTGTAATGTACTGTGCAATCTATGTAATGTTTCATTATTAGAGTTAGATTATAGTACACTCATTAGCAGAAAAAAATTACATGAGATTTTTTTTCCCGCCTTAAAACATCAAAATCGATATTGTGACATGTATCGAAATATGTATCGAAATATGGGAAAACTGTATCGTTGCATTCCTAGTACCCAGTATTAAACAGGGTATCCATGGCAATGGTCCACACCATCCATCCATCCATTCTTTACCACTTATCCGGGGCCGGGTTGCGGGGCAGCAGTCTAAGCAGGGACTCCCAGCCCAGATTTCCTTCACCCCCGACACTTCTCCATGTCCAAAGATCTGGTCGCCGAGGCCCCCACCTTCGACTGCCACCCTGATCTCCCTGCACTAGCCCCTTATGGATCCTCCCACGGGTGGTGGGTCCACAAGAGGACGGCCCCACGTCGCACCTTTGGGCTGTGCCTGGCTTGGCCCTGTGGGGGAAGACCCGGCCACCAGGAGCTCGATGTCCCGCACCCACCACAGACCTGGCTCCAGAGTGGGGCCCTGATGCCGCAAATCCAGGCAACATAACTGGCCTCGTTGTTGAACTTGTCATGAGTGCTTCTGAATCACAGATTAGTGCTTTCTCTCCTGAAATCACTTACACCGTCATTTAAACAGCTGGGGTCTGAATCACTATGCTTGTCCATGTTTGGGGTCAGAACTACACCACTCTTAAAGTTCTCTAATGAAACTCAGACAGACACAAGTGAAAAACGAAAAGCAATACTCAGTGTGACAGAACTGACTCCTGGCAAAACATAGAAAGTCATCTTAATGTACTCCAAGGCCGGTACATGAGCTGTGAACAGATGATGGAATTTGAACTTTTTTCTAGCTCCTGTGCTTACTGAAAGTTCACCTATTCCCACATCCAAACGTGTTTCGTGCAGAGAATTGAAGCTACACCTGTCACGATAACACATTTTGAAACATTAAAGGTGCACTGTGTAACTTTTTGGTTGGTGGTCCGTCACCTGTTTGCCTCTATGGATATGGAATGTTCTACCTTACATTTATTATTACATGTGGTTTTATAGGTCAAAAATCTAAAAAAAAAAAAAAACAAGCATTCTGATTGTGATCGGGGTCGCCTCTCCACAGATTTGACCTGTAACTTGCCCTAATTTGGTTTCCGTGAAGATAGAAAGGTTTAATGCCATGCTGTGAGATGAGACATTCCAGACACAGGAATAACATATCAATGGAGAAAAGCATTTGATGGATCCTCCACTTGAAACGTTACACAATGCACCTTGAACAGACATAAGTTGGAACCACCAACAGAGAGAGATATTGTATTGATCGAGAGGGAAATTAAAATGACTGATAATTAGCCGTAACAGTCATTTATTCGAGATTTAACAGCTCAAATCTTACCTTATTACATAAAAATGGCAAAAATCTCCCAACTATTGCAAAGAAAAAGTACTATTGAGCCCCAAAATACTGTATATTTCCCCAACTTTCACATACTGAATGATGAATAAATATTGTAAGTATAGTGACAGGCCTAACTGGAGCGTACATTAGAAATGAAAAGCTCTACAAAGCCTGTGTCCGGTAGTGCTGTGGGGTTGGTCTGAGTTCTAAAAGCTTGGGTTTGAGTGAAATGGTTCGTTTGAGAGTCACTGATGTTTTGACAGACTGACAGGGGACTCGGAAAATCACTCACAAAGAGGCAGTGAGGGACAGAACCAATGGAAAAATATCACTAAATATGAAGCACAGTACATGCCAGAATCATTCTTTTATTCATTTTATTTAAAGGTGCACTGTTTAACTTTTCAGGTTGTGCATCCGGCGCCATGGAGATTCTATTGCTTTGCTTGTATATATTCAGTTATTGGTGTTTTCATAGGTCAAAAATACCTCTAAAAACAGGCATTCTGACTGTGAGCGGGGTCGCCTCTTCACAGATCTTACCTGTAAATTGGCCCAGTGGCGTATCCTGCTCATCTCTATGGAGACTGATACGTTAACGCCATACTTTGGACCATTGCAGGCAAAGCAATCGCCATGGAAAGCAATCTCCATGGAGACAAGCAACTAGCGGGCCCTCTACCAGACAAGTTACATAATGCACCTTTAATGAGACACAATATACTGTACATTAAAGGTGCATTATGTAACTTTTCTGGTGGGGAGGTCCGTCAAATGCTTTTCTTCATGGAGATGTTATTGCTTTGTCTGGAATGTTTCACAGTATGGCATTCTATCACCATGGAGACAAGACCTGATCAAGTTACAGGTTAGATCTGTGGAGAGGCGACCCCACTCACGGTCAGAATGTTTGTATTTTTGAGCAATAAAACCACCTGTAATTGAATAAATGTTTAAATAAACCAAAAAGTTACACAGTGCAGTAGGGCTGTCAAATGATTCATTTTAAAAATCTCGATTAAGATCAGAAATTCCATAGTTAATCGCGATGAATCGCATATTGAATTGCATGTTTAAAATGGTGTTATTTTGCCTTTCAAGACAGTTTTAAAGCCATAATGTAAAGCAATTATTATCCATTTAGCAATCGCTGTAGTTATTTTCTTTGATGTGTGATTATCCACAGGTCTGTGGCGATTCTGCCAAATGGTAGTTTGTCGGAGACAAACCCGAGACCAACGTGAAACAGTGTCGGTCCACGAAAATACTGTTTTCATGCTTGTCATCTTCCTCGGCTCGAAATCAACTGCTGCAACTTCCATAGACTACGGCAACTTCAGACACGGTGCTTCACTTTGTTTTTATCGCCCACGTGGTGTCGTGACGACGTGACGCCAGCCTAGTCATGTGACTAGCATTTCAGGTGATCCAGACACAACGTGTGTGTAGACGCAAATTGTTTCCAATACGCTGATTTGTTTCAGTGTAAACGCTCTCTCATTTTTAGAAGGGACAAAAGGCTGGTGAACTCTAATCACAATTTAAAAAAAAAAAAATCAGTGCAGCTTTAATCGTAACAGGAAATGCATTGTACTAGGTTATAGTGCTAATTTCCATCTATAGACTGTGGGCAGGCGGATGTTATTGTTCATAAAATCAAACATGCAAAGAAAATGTCTTTACAATGACCAGACCATCATAAAAATTGTGTATCATAAGTCACATCCAGTGCAGTCTCAGCATCATAAAATCACCCTCCATCATCCAAAGCATCCATCAGTTAATTCTCTCCATCACACTCTCTTCAGACACACATCAGTCCACACTGCAACTTGTCAAATGAAAAATGGCCTATTTCTTGCCAAGTTAGTGTGATAAACAAGAAAAAAATACATGTCTGGATATGATGTTTACATGGGCTCAAACAAACAGCATAGTCATATTCCTGTATACCTGGGGAATGTGAGTATTCTGGAGATTTAGAGTGGAAACTATGGTAACTATGGCAATGAGCTAAACATGTCTGCAACTCTGCTAACTTCAAGATGCACTATGTAACTTTTTGGTTAGGGGTCCATCACCTGTTTGTTTATAGGGATATGTCATTGCTCTGCCTGGAATATCCCACAGTATGACATTAGCCACGTTTACATGATGCTTCTAAATTATTATTATTATTATTATGAATTATATAGTTCGGAATATTCTCCTTCGTGTTTACATGGAAATAATAATTCCGAATTGAGGTTTAACATGCATTTCAGCTGCTACCGGCTTTTTTATCATCTCAGTTTGTCGTTACGCCACAGACACAAACATGATCCAAACTTTTCCCGCAGTCAATCCGATGATAATGAAGCAGCAGCTGGAGAATTCTCTCCTCACGCTTTACGTCTGTGAGCTGAGGAGGAGAAGAGTGTGGAGGAAGGGAGCAAGAAGACAAACTTCAGCGACGCCGAATCCACAGATGGAACCTTACCAGCTGAACACGGATATTTGCAAGACGAACGGTACATAATAATTTGTAGACTTAAAACTTTTGATGTCATACATGAAGATTGTGCTGGAGACACATTAAATCTCCTCCATCGGCAGGTCCGGATGTGCCATCCACATGTTGTTTGTTTATTTTACTGCACATGACCCAGATGAACCTGCTGACATCATCTGTATCATCACGGTTCACTTGGAAAAAACAAGTTTTACTTGGTTCCTGAACACTCACATTTTCGGCATGAACACGTCAGTCGTTTCGAGATTAGGTGCGGGAACTGGCACCGGCACGGTTCACTGTCGGCCTGAAAGCGCCTTGACTGTGAGCAGGGTCACCTCTCCACAGATCTGACCTGTAACTTGGTCTGGTTTGGTCTCCATGAAAATAGAAAGGTTTAATGCCACACTATGAAATTCCAGACAAAGCAGTAAAATCTCCATGGAGACAAGTGTTTGACAGACCCTCCACCAGAAAAGTTACACAGTGCTTCTTTCAGGCTGTTCAGCACGTTTCTAACAAAATTAGGACAAGATAACAAGATTCAAGATAAGAGAATAACTGACTGAATAAATCACTGTGAAGCACTGTCAAAGCCTCAGTAAAAGGAGATGAAACCACTGGGAAAAAACTGTTGAAAAATACAACAGTGTCCCACAGCATCGGTTTAGTTCAGGAGAAACAGGCAGACACAGAAGTCAGCCTGGTGTTAAAAGGAGGTAGTATTAAACAGTAGACCACTTTATGTTTTTAAAGGTATAAATAATACAACTTTAAAATCCCCGGGTGAAGTTTAAGTCGAGGGAAAGCTGATGCTCTTACCATATGTTACTTGAGTTCGCACATGCTCAGTACAGCCCCATATAAAGCATATAAATAATGAAGCAGAATAACCCACTGAGAGTATCCTGGTTT
Organism: Odontamblyopus rebecca; assembly: GCA_030686955.1. Taxonomy (NCBI): domain Eukaryota; kingdom Metazoa; phylum Chordata; class Actinopteri; order Gobiiformes; family Gobiidae; genus Odontamblyopus; species Odontamblyopus rebecca. The sequence goes on from CM060658.1 coordinate 25,876,802, forward strand.
CTCATATCCTGGATACAAGCTTATGCAAAATACTGAAATCAGGATACTACTGTGTTAACATGGACACACACAAAAGCAGGATACTTAAAAAAACAATCATAACACGGATACCCTTGCCATGTAAACAAACTCAGTGTAAATCAAAGCAAATTTCTCTGATCTGGCCAAGATTTTACAACTTATATCAGTTTATTCATCTTACTTTCAGGTTTATTATCTACTTACTCGTTCTGAGACTGCTTCATTCTAGTCTAGAGGTCGTTCATTTTAAGATAACTTGTTTAGGTCAGTTAAAATGACTTAAATTAAGAACATTTTACTTTATTTGAGTAGATTCAAGTTGACAAGTAAAATGATCGGCCAGTGGAATAAGTGTTTGGTTTCTTAATTCAAGCAACATTAGATTTTGTTTCTTGTTTAAAGTGCAAAAAGTTGTTGTTTTTCTTATTTTAATTGTAGTAAGATGTATTTTAATATTTTAAGTAGAAAAAGTCTTATTCCACTGGCAGATCATTTTACTTGTCAAGTGAAATTTACTCAAATCATGGTAAAACTTCTTAATTCAAGTCATCTTAACTTGACTAGATTTAGTTTTTTGCCGTGTGAGGTGGGTCCAGAGAACTGCCAGGTATTAGCATTTTGAAAAGATTACGAGTGAAAAAAAGATTATAAATAAAATATAAAATAAACTCATACTTTGCAGCTGATGCCATCAACATTCTCTGGGGGTGTGACGCTAACTGTAGGCTTTACTCCTGTCGATGAGGTGGAGATTACCTCAGTCATCATGTCGTCCAAACCATCAACTTGTTTGCTCGACCCTATTCCAGTCAAACTCCTCAAAGAAGCTCTCCACTTAATAATAGGTTCCATCCATAACATAATAAATATGTCATTAGAAAATGGCTTTGTTCCTCAGTCCTTTAAATATGCTGTAATTAAACCGCTTTTGAAAAAACCTATCTTAAATCCCGATGAACTAGCCAACTACAGACCTATCTCGAATCTTCCATTTCTCTCAAAGATTCTGGAACGAGTTGTGGTGAAACAGCTTTGTCACCATCTGCAGGGCAATAATTTATATGAAAAATTTCAGTCTGGTTTCAGAGCTCACCACAGCACAGAAACTGCTCTGCTTAAAGTGACAAATGATTTGCTACTAGCTGCTGATAACGGGCTGGCTTCAGTCCTGGTCCTACTGGACCTCAGTGCAGCGTTTGACACCATTGATCACAACATTCTACTGCAGTGGTTAGAATGTGACATCGGAGTCAGAGGGACCGCCATCAAATGGTTTAAATCCTATCTATCAGATAGTACCAGTTTGTTAGTGTAAACCAGTGCACCTCTCCCTGCTCTAAAGTAGCTTGTGGTGTTCCACAAGGATCTGTGCTTGGTCCAATCCTGTTTACTCTGTATATGTTGCCATTAGGTAACATTATCAGAAAACATGGCATTAATTTCCACTGCTATGCTGATGACACTCAGCTGTACTTATCAATGAAACCTAATCAGACCAATCAAATCGATAAGCTCAGTGCCTGTGTGAAGGACATCAAAACCTGGATGACCCTGAATTACCTGCTCTTAAACCCTGAAAAAACAGAGGTCATTGTTGTCGGTCCTAAAGGTCAGAGAGATTCTCTGTCAGACCAGATAATCTCACTTGACAATGTGAGTATAGCCTCTAGCTCTACTGTAAAAAACCTTGGAGTCGTATTTGACCAAAATCTCTCATTCACAGCTCATATAAACCAAGCTTATTAACTGCATATTTTCACCTGCGAAACATAACTAAAATCAGAAAAATTTTGCCTAAAAATGATGCCGAAAAACGTATCCATGCATTTGTTACATCCAGACTAGATTACTGTAATTCTCTGCTCACCGTCTGCACTAAAGGTACTTTAAGAAGCTTCCAGTTGGTCCAAAATGCAGCGGCCAGGGTCCTAACAGGAACTAAAAGACGTGATCACATCAGTCCTGTGTTAAAATCACTGCACTGGCTTCCTGTCGAGTTTAGAATTAAATTCAAAGTTCTCCTCCTGACATACAAAGCCTTAAACAATATGGCCCCATCATATCTTCAGGATGCCATTGTCCCCTATCAGCCAAATAGAGCACTTCGCTCTCAGAATGCAAGGATTATTAGTGGTTCCTAGAGTGTCTAAAAGTACAGTGGGTGAGAGCCTTCAGTTACCAAGCTCCTGTGTTATGGAATCAACTCCCTGTTGATGTTAAACAGGCACCCACAGTCTCTTTATTTAAGACCAGGCTTAAAACCTTCCTCTTCGGAATAGCTTATGACCAGGTTACTTAGTTGATGTTACTAAGATAAGCTGCCGCAGGAGATAACAAGCTGGGGAAGTGTGGCAACCTCAGCACTGTCCTATGTTTCCTCCTTTTTTCTCACCAGCATCACTCACTATGTTCTCATCTGTAGTTTGTTCATTGCTATTCACATGTTGTCCCCTGTCCCACTCCCCTGTGGAGTGGAACTCTTTCAGACGCCCTGATGGCAGCTGGACCTCTCTCCTCCTCCTCGCCTGGCTCCTCCTCTTCGCCTGGCTCCTCCTCCTCGCCTGGCTCCTCTTCCTCGCCCGGCTCCTCCTCCTCGCCCCTCTTCTCCTCCTCCTCGCCCGGCTCTTCCCCACCTGGGTAGCTGTGGTCATACTGAACTGGCCCACGGGCCTGGACATCTATAGCCTGTCCGTCCATGGGAGTGGATCCCTCCTTCACTGTAGTTCTCCCCGAGGTTTCTTCTTTTTCCCAGGACCCTGGGTTTTTTGGAGTTTTTCCTTGCTGAGAAGGAGGGTCTAAGGACAGGGGATGACTGGACAATGTTTCATTTGCTGCTTTACATGAATGTTGTTTATTCCTGTTTTGATATGTCTGTGTGTATGTTTTACTCATCCATATCTTGGAACGCCCTTAGAGGCTACTGTTGTTGCGATTTTGGGCGCTACAAAATAAATTGAATTGAAAAAATTGAATTCTCTGTCTGAACTACAGGTGAGAAGCAAGTCTCTTATTTATATAAATTTACATCACAAGTTAGGTCGCAATACTCAGTTTGAGTTAATCACGCTTACCTTTTAAGGACCATGAATGCTCATAGGCTCCTGCTGTTTAAATTCTTTAAGTACCGTATTTTTGGACTATAAGCCAAAAAATGTATAATGAAGAAGAAAAAAACATGTATACAGTAAGTCACTCCGAACGATAAGGGGGAAATTTATTTTATACAATCAGAGACCAAGAACCAACATTTCATCTTGAAAGGCAAGTTACAGAAGTTATAGTAATAAAAACATCCCAAAAGAGAACAATCTGTGTATCATTCATTCATTCGTTTTTCAATATCGAACTAAAAATAAGAAAATGAAAAAAAAAAAATCTTTTCTTTATTATTTGTCTCTAAAACTAAAATTAAAAAACGAATAGAATAACGATTTGTTTTTTTTTTCATTTTTTTTAGATGGTCTATGGACTATCAGTGTGAAAAATGTAATATACAAGTCGCAGAACCACCCAACCCCCGAAAAATACGGTATTTTTTTCTTGAGTTAAGACTATCTTTTAATTTTTTTTTGTAGTGTAGAGTGACCAGACGTCCCTATTTGAGCCCTGTGTCCTCTGTTCCAGCAGATTTATCCAAAGCCATTAATTTGTCCCAGTTTCATACAAAAAATGTCCCAGCAGTCCCTATTTTTGAGCAATCTGATTCCTGCCAACCGTAAAGAGAGGCATAAACTGTCACTTGTTAAGGTAAAATACAGAAAAGCTGCTTAAAAATGACTAAAACACAAAGAAAATGTGATTTGATTGATTCACTATTCTATTATGTCCAGCCAACCCAAACCAGGGATGTTCCAGTTTTTGAAAATCTATAATCTATCAATCTTACTATGATAATTGCTGTACAATCCACCATAGGCATACACGTAGATCCCCCAGCGTAATGTCACAGAAACATATCAATAGTTTAGTATGGTCATATACATGTTAAGTCTTACGGATTGTAAAATGGACTTTGTTTCTTGTGTACTTGTGTATTTGTATAACATGACAGTTTAACACAGGTGGAGCTTTAATATTGTAGCGTTCTAGCGTCTAAGAGCCGCAGCACCGTCCTCACAGGGGCTCTATTCAGCATGAATATTCAGAGCACATCTTGAAACCAGCTACAACACAACTGAGCAAATATCATCTGGGATGGTGATTCAAGGCTGGGTTCAGACCAGTCAAATGACGTTAAAGCTAAACACACACATTTATGGCTCCACAAAGAAAAATTTCAGCCAAATATGTTTCAAAGCCAAGCACCTGGGCCTCTACATTCAGCTGTTCAAAGGGCATATTTGACTCCATCCGAGATCTCAAATGGGTTCAGCTGTACAGAAATGATTAGGTTTTGCACGAAAAGGCAGCCAGAGATTCTGAAGGAGTGAATTGTGTAGTTCGATAAAGCTTTTTGAAAATATAGCATTTTTCTCAGGCATTCAGAGATCACGAGAAGTTAAATGTAAAGTCCTGAAAGTCAGTCAATCCCAACGCCGAGAAGAAAGTCTTATCTAACAACAAAAACAAAACAAGTTTAAAAGATCCAGATTACGCTATTTGTCGTTTCCTCATCATAAACAGACATGGAGTTGTGTTATGTTGCATTCACACATGTTTGAATAACGCCGATTATTGGGTTGCCTATATCTCTGAAGCTTAAAATGCTCTGTTCCACCTTGTGATGTCATGAAGCGCTAGTTTTTAGATCAACATCTACCGTTTACCTTTTGTTCAGCAGAGATTGGCAATTTCTGGGCTCCAGTAAAGGTGTTTGGAGGTTAAAAGCACAATGGAGCACTTCCTGTATTATCACATGACATCACAAGGTGGAACAGAGTGTTTTCTGTTTGAGAGAAAACACAGCCTAAATATGCTGGCTTTATGTGGGTGTATTGTGTATGTGTGAATGTAACAAAACATAACTCCAGGTATGTTATAATATGGAAACAACATTATAACAAATCAGAAAATAGTGTAATACAAGTGCGTAAAACAAAATAAAAGTTAAAAATTGAGCAAAACTGAGTGTCAGATTAGACTAGATTTCAAAATATTCCAATCAACAGTTTTCCGTTGGATAGGAGAAGCGCGTTCAAAGCACAAACCTGTAAAGTGATTGAAAAACCATTTAATGCTTTTTAAAAAGTCCTTGAGCACCACTTTGGAGAGAATAAAAACGCAATAACATCCCAGCACTTAACTCAAGTAACGTGCTTGAAATTAAATTAAAACCTATGTGTTTATGCTACGGGTTCTGTGACATCCTTGTATCTCAATTTGGCAAACAGTAAATCTAATTCCACATCCAAAAGTGTATTTTACTTAAAGGCGCATTGGACAACTTTTCTGGTGGAAGGTCTGTCAACTGCTTGTCTCCATGGAGATGTTATTCCTTAGTCTGGAAAGTTCCACAGTGTGACTATAAACCTTTCCATTTTCATGTAAGCCAAACCAGATCGTGTTACAGGTCAGATCTGTGGAGAGGCGACCCCACGCACAGTCACAATGCCTGTTTTTCTAGGTATTTTTGAGCTATAAAAGCACCTGGAATCGAATAAATGTGCTGTTTAATGTCATACTATGGAACATTCCAGGAGGATCAATGATAGAAACAAGCAGGTGACAGACCGCCAACCAAAAAGTTACATAGTGCACCTGTGGATACTTTTTACTTTTACTTCACTATATTTGTGAGCAGATATCTGTACTTTTTACTTCACTACATGTATAAACGGGACTGAAAACTGTTTTTTATTATTGTCTGAGACCAGCTGGAAAGGCTGAGGGTTTTATTTTTAACACGTTCATAGTCTGAGCAAACAAAAATATACAAATAAAAACAGCTAGAAAAAATATTGATTCAGTTGTTTCTGTTGAAGAAAATTCAATAGGAAGCTTTATGAATATCACTACATTTGAAGCCTCATTAGACCTCAAAATCAGGGCAAAATCATTTTGAATTTTACTCTTTAAATGCAGGTACTTTAATACTTTTACTTAAAGGTGCATTGTGTAACTTTCTGGTGGAGGGTCCTTCAAAAGCTTTTCTCCGTGGAGTTATTATTGCTTTGTCTGGAATGTTTCACAGTATGGCATTAAACGTTTCTATCTTCATGGAGATCAAACCAGACCAAGTTACAGGTCAGATCTGTGGAGAGGTGACCTCACTTACTGTCACAACGCCTGTTTTTCAAGGTATTTTCTGAGCTATAAAACCTGTAATTGATTATTACAATTAAAATTGGACAATTTTAAATAAGCAAAAGTTTCAACAACTTACAATATAATTTACTCTGTGTACTGTGTGTGCATGTATGTAGGTATATACGTATATCAAGGGTGTACAAACTTTTTTCATCAAGGGCCACATATTAAAACCCAGACCAGCATGAGGGCCGATCGAGGCCCATAGACTGATGGTCAAAACAGTGAGTATTTCAAATATGTCCTTTTATAACAGGTCTGAATGACCCTCCAGACCCTTGTTCAGGCTTAGACCCTCAGAAGGACACACTACATTTGGCTGATCAAGGTAGATTTCAAAAACATGCAGTAAAAAGTACTACTTGTGGTAGTATGGGCCATAGTTTGGACATTCCTGAGGTATATATATGGGTAAGTGTATATATGCCTATATGTATAGGTGCAGATGTGGACATGTGTGTGTAAATGTATGTATATGTTTGTATATGTATGTATATGAGTGTATGTGTATACAACATACAAAAAAAAATCATGTGTATGGGGATGTATGTATAAATACTGTAAATATGTATTATTATCATTATTTCATTATTTTCATTTATTTATTATTAGTAGTATTATTATTTTATTATGGGGATTACCATGAGCTCGGGATTAGTTTTTTTTTGTGTGTGTGTGTGTGTGTAATTTGTTCTAATTACAAATGTTTTAAAAATTGATAGCAAAAAAAGAAAAAGAATAAATGTAAGGTAGACCTGCTTAATGTCATACTGCGGAACATTCCAGGCAGAAGAAGGACATATCCAAACAAACAAGCAACCTCCAACCAACGTTACATAGTCTGAAAATGCAGCATTCCTCCACCACTCCTTACGGCAGCGAAGTATTTCTAGTGAACAGCTCACCGGCAAACTGAGAATGAGATCAAACATTCAGCCACACACACTTTCTAATCTGTGAATCACACAATATGGCTCTCGCACAATCTCTCTGTGTCTTTCTTTTATTCCCTTTCTCTGTGCTCTGTGTCCTCTGGGATCTGCAGCCTGGCTCTACAAACGGCCATGCAAATCAGCTTCCTCAAAAAAAAAAAAAAAACACTCAAAAAGGGTCTAGCATTGGGTTGACCTCAGATAAAACACATACCAGAAACTTCCAAGTCACCAAATCAGTTCTAGTGAGCAGAATATATAACACGATAATGAGACACTGTGGGCTATTTCTAGGCGTGTTTCAGGTTTGTCCCCTGTAAAGCTTAAAGCAGAGTGCGCACGCAGAGAAACAACTTGAAAGACGTCTGCTTCACAGCAAGTTTCGAATGCATTCTGAGTGTCACCTCTTTGAATTGCAAATCTTCTTTTTTTTTTTTGGAATTTTCATTTTTACTTTTTCTTAAGGTGACCAAGTGTAAATAAGAATTGCAAATAAACTTAACCGCAGATGTTTTCAAGATGATGTAAAGTTTCTCAGAATATTTCGTTTTTTATTCGCTTGATCATAATAATAATAGACTTTATTTATACGTAGTGCACTTTTCATTTCATAGAATCTCAGATTAATCGCATTTTAGAATTTTGATTGATCACGATTAATCAGTTAATTAATCTTTAATTTATTATCAAAAAGTTATATTATTGACATTTTTATATCGCTGGTAGTTTTGTTGACAACATTGCCGCGGGTTGTCGTGCTCGGCTTGTTGTTGGTACAAGTAACGTCGTTGCTGCCGCTGAATCAAACCCGTGTTTTGTTTTAAGATGGTATTTTAAACTTGTTGTGCTTCTGTGGAAACAGAATTCATCGCTGCAATATCTGCAAACTACCTTAGTTTTATCTAAAGTCTCGTCTGGCGTTTTTTTGAAGAGAAATTTGCCGCTAAGCACCAGTCACAGTCTCATCTGTCGTCTTCACATCTGCGTATGGACAGACCTGATCACTGACCTAATAACCTGCGCCGCCTTTCAGGACCATTCGCACTTTCCATAGAGGAGCGTGTGCGTTCAAAATAAACTGTGTGATTAATCTGCATAAAAAAATATTAGTGTGTTTTTTGGTGATTAATCATATGTGTTACCGGGTTAACGTTGACAACCCTAAAAACAATACTAGCTGCTAAACTAAAAGGATCAACAGTAAACTTTTCTAAATAAAAAAGTCTTTAGATTTGCTTTAAAAGAGTCCAGGCTCTGTGTGGCTCTCAGCTGGACAGGGAGGCAGACAGACAGAACAGAAGGCTTGGCCCTCCATCGTTGGAAGACTGTAGAGTGATCAGATCTTGCAGATACAGTGGTGCTTGACCAGTGACCAGTGATGCATTTATGGGTCAATAGGAGGATTTTGTATTCGATCCGGGATGAGACAAGGAGCCAGTGCAGTGATTTGAGAAGGGGAGTGATGTGTTTGACTTTTCGGACTTTCATTAGGATTCTGGCGGCGCTGTTTTGGATGTATTGTATTTTTTGAATGTCCTTGGCAGGAATCCCAACAAAAAGTCAATCCTGCATAATTCCTGTGTCTTTCCTTCCTTTTTATGATCATATTCATTTATTAATTAAATAGTTTCATTATTTTGAATTACTTTAGGTGACTACAAGTTTTAATTAAATTCCTGAGCATCATTTTGAGGGGGTAAATAGGCAAAATAAAGTACAATAAATCGACACAGCGGATAGAAAACAACAGGTGTTTACTCACGGACTCCTGGCTCTTGTCTTTTGCATCATACACCGTCAGCTTCACCAGCGTCTCGGGGTTGGCGGGGGACTCCGAAGGGAAGGTCACTCCTGTCAGGAACAGCGGGTCTTTATTGGCCTGTCAGGAAGAGGGACAAGACAAGAATGTGGTTATGTAGGATTGACAAATGTGTAAATAAGAAAAACTGTCACGGGGTAAGGGGACGTGATGTGATGTTCTAGCAGCTGGCATGCCTCGGTTAAGGCATGTTCAGAGTTAAAGCCAAATATTAAAGGGCCAATACTGTGCGATTTTATAATGTTTCCTCATCACAAACATACCTGGAGTTGTGTTTTGGTTCATTCACACATGTTCCTCTCTCTGAAAACACTCTGTTTCATCTTGTGGTGTAATACAGGAACTACTCCACTGTATTTTTAGACTAATACTTCTACTACTATGAGAATAATTGGAGTAATTTCAGCCCTGGAATTGGCCATCTCTACTTGAACAAAAGGTAAAAGGGAGCTGTTAACTTTAAAACATCACACGGTAGAACAGAACATTTTGATTTTAGAGAGATTTTTTACATGTGTTGCTACTTTAAACACATGTAATCCTGTAATCCACGCAACTCCGGATATGTTTTTGATGAGGTAAAAATATTGCAACGTGGTTTAAAGCTTACAATTTTATGTGTTGTATTTTTCGGATTATGAGTCGCACTTTTTTCATGGTTTGGGTGGTCCTGTACTTATACTCAGGTGCGACTTATATATAAAATAAATAATTTCCCACGTTGGTTATTTTCACAATGACAGCCATGAGAGGGCGCCTCTAGGCTACTCCTATCATGCTCTTACTCCTGTACCACTGTCACTTCTCACTCTACTGTGCATGTCTCCTGCAGAAAGAGCTGCTGTCCTGCTGCAAGTAGTGAAATATGCAGCTGAGAACTAATCGAGCAGCAGAAAGAAAGTTTGGAGTGAGAGAGAAACTTGTGTTTGACTGGAGAAAAGTGGAGGAAACACGAACTGCAATGAAGAAAACAAAAAAGTTAATCGTGGGCTAAAAGCTGGATTTAGCTGGAGTTTGCAGAGTTGCTCAGAAGTGACAAGTGATTTCAAGTGAGATGGAGAGTTTGGTAAACTTGTTCTGTTCTGTTGTTTCTGCTCTAGTTTTCTGAATAACTGTTCATATGTGATGTGAACACACCAGACACATGTTCAGCCTGTAGTTCTCTGTTCTATTGTTATTACTATAACTTGCCTTTCAAGATGAAATGTCTGTTCCTGGTCTCTGATTTTATTAAATAAGTGCCTTATAGTCCAGAAAATATGGCAATATATATAAAGCATGACATGAAAGCATTTTACACTTTCCATAAGCAGTCATATAGCCATCTAGTGGCAGCAAAAGGCATTACCTTTTAAAATCATCAACAGCTACCATGCTAAAGTAAACATGCAGTCGTCAGGAAAGCTATTTGACAGCAGATGATTTATGGACTTTAAAACTGTGCAGGAGACCTCAGAATCTTAACCTTTGATGTCACAATCCTGATATGTTTTTGATGCAGGAACAAATGGTTAAAGGGGAACTCTGGCACGTTTGAAGCTAAAGTCCATTGCTAGAGGTAGTTGAATACTGTTAGAACCCAAAAAACAGCAAAGATCAGCCTTGATCGCTGATGTCGTTTCTAATCCCATTTATTTATGAGTGAATTTTTTTTTTTTTTAAATGCTAAAAAAAAGTACATTCCCAAACCATTTTATTTCAACAACTTTCAGTTTCTAATTCTTCTTTACAGTCAGTAGTCGATCTTCACTTGTTGCTTCTGGCGGCTCCAGCCTCTCGTCGCCGCTGGAGTCGACAATCGAGTCTTTTGGGCTTTCACATGTGCAATGGGAAATCAACAAAGGTAAGTGTAAGGCTGCTTATAAAGTTGTTTTATAGTGTTTTCAGACACTAATGACTGAGCCAGACAGAGTGTTTTGTTTGTTAGACTAGTGGCTGTTGTAAGATGGGTTAAAGTGGTGTTAAGCTTCTCCAGCATGAAGCAAACTAGTGTTTTACGTGGAAGCTAAGAACCTGCCCCCATCACTACACTAGTTTGTTGTCTTAACAGACTCATTCCCACAGCGAGATCTCCGCCGTGGCAACACTGATCTGTGCTGTTTTTTGGCGTCTGACAGTATTCGACCACTTCTAGCAATGGACTTTAGCTTCAAAAGTGCCCGAGTCCCCCTTTAAAAGCTCAAAAAAAGTCAAATTTGCATAGTATGGACTTCTGAATATTTCTGTGAGGTACAATCAGTCAAACGCCTTCTTAAATTTCACATTATGAAAAACGATGTACCACATGCTTAAAGCCTTGTGCATAAAGAGCCATTTTGTCGTCTGCAGCTATAATTCATCATAACAAAAATGGTCTTTGTTGTCTTAGTGGGATAGTACAATATTTTCAGACGCATAAGCAAAATTGAAAACCATCTGAGTAAATAGCTCCACACGACCGCGAATGGAACGCTCTCTTCAATTTTCGGCAGGAGCAAATACCTAACATGCTGTGTAGGTCTAGAGTGGGCAATTGGGATGTCATTTTCTTTTCTTTTTTTTAGCACCTTGACACAAAAATTATCAAGATGAAAAAAGTCTGTTAGCAATTTTTAAGATGGGCAGCAATCGTTAAATAAAAAACTGAAGCCCTGTTTTGAACTGTGAACATGAAGTGTTCCTTTTGTACTTTTAGTAGTTTTAGCAGTGGCAGCTGGTGAATATAGGTGAATAGCACTCCCTAACTTAACCTCGATTTTAAAAAATAAATAAATTATAAAGTTATATTGTATTAGGCTATATGTTTAATATTTTGTTTAAAACCAAATGTGTATCTGCATAGACATATTTTTATCATGTTAAATGTGCTCATATCGCTGTATTTGAGTCACGTGGTGCATTTGAGTGCGCACAGTCCCAATGGAGGTCTATGGAGGGACCTGAAACATTTAGAAAATTTGACGTCATTACATTGCTTTGCCCATTAGTTTGGATTGCAGCCCCTGAAAAATGTTGTAGTGCACAGGGTGGAAATGCACTCAAATCAACTGATTGGTCTTCACAAACATTACCATAATTCTGACCTATAAGGATTCAGCTGCTCTGTCCCGCCTCAGCCCAACAGGCTAATGCTAATGCTACAGGCTAATGAATGGAGAACTACAGAGCTGTGTGTTATGGCCGCTAGCTACTTTCACCTAAACCGAAACAGGAGAGCGGGAGGAGAGACCTAAAGCGTGGGACACACTGACACAGACCGGGTCCCGGGGCACTGGCTGCCGGGACTGTGGCATCCGTTGCCGCCGGCGAGGTTGACGCTGCCAGGACCAGGGCACTCGCTGCCGCCAGCAGGGCACTCTGGGCGTAAAAGCGTAAGGCAGAGGGCTTAAGTCCACCCGGTGCCCTGGTGCTAATATGGACTGGCGTAACTTTCAGACTGAAATCGGAAGTGGGATTAAGACGAGTTTTAGAACCAGCTCGTGCACTCGGCTCCAGGACCTTGTTCCGTGGACCGGACTGGACCGGGACATATTGGAGACAGAACCAACAGGACAGCGGGTAGAGGACACACTCTGCATCGGTCCCCTGGAGAAGGTAAGAGGCTCGTTTTTGTTAGTTTGGGGCAAATCTGAGGACGGAGCCTCACAGGTAACAGTGTTATAGTGTTAATAGGTAAATGAAAACTCAACTCAAGAAATCAATGAGCGAGAGAGCTGCTCCGGTGTTCTGCTGTGTGCTGTAAGAGCGGCGCTGATGCCCTGACCAGAGCATCATTTTTGCTGCATTTTCAAGACGTTACGGGGGCTGGTTGTGGGGGCTGGTTGTGAGCAGTGTGTTACAGTGTGTTACGGTGTGTTATGGTGTGTTGTTTGGGTTGGGTGTGAACAGGTTCATCAGGTGTTTGGCTGTGCGTTGTGCTCCTGATAAAGTTCAGCCAATAGTGACTATGTTATAATTTTATATAGCCTATACATAATACATATATTTATATTACATATTTATCATTTTGACTTATGCACCCCCTCAAAAAATTATACCACCAGCCGCCACTGAGTTTTAGTAATAATAATAATAATAATGCATCAGTTTTATATAGCGCTTTTCAGGACACTCAAAGACGCTTCACAGAGCATTATTCATTCACTCCACACCCGGTGGTGGTAAACTACTATTGTAGCCACAGCTGCCCTGGGGCAGACTGACGGAAGCGAGGCTGCCAATCTGCACCATCGGCCCCTCCGACCACCACTAACATTCACGCACACACCACTTTCATACTAGGCAATGTGGGTTATGTGCCTTGCCTAAGGACACTACGACAGTTTTTGCGACTGGCGCCCCCCTGTGGCACCTGGAATTCCCAGTGGTCTCCCATCCAAGTACTAACCAGGCCCGGCCCAGCTTAGCTTCTGAGATCTGATGGGATCAGGCTTTGACGAGCCAGTATGGCCACAAAAGTACACACAATTGACTCTTGTGAGCTTCAGGCTCTAATGTTACCTCCTCAAAAACATACCTGAAGTTGTGTTTTGTTTCATTCACCCATGCTTGAGTAATTATTTATTATTAGTCTACATTTCTAAAACTCCAACATTTCCAAAATGCTCTGCCCTATCTGCTCCTGTCTTGTAGCGGTAGTTTTGAGGTTAACAGCTCCTTTTACCTTTAGTTCAGTAGACATTGACAATTCCAGGGCTGAAATCATCCAAATGATGAGTGTATGGAGCACTTCCTGTATTACCACATGACATCACAAGGTGGAACAGCATGTTTTAAGTTTGAGAGAACAACTCTAAACAAGCCTAAATATACAGGGTTAGTGTGTTAAATATGTATGGGGGTCAATGACGTATAAGGATTTTCAACAGGCAAATTTTAAAATATAAAAAATATTAGTTTATATTGAACTTTTTCAAATATTTACAGTGTCAGGTGCATAAATCTATGCTTAACATTTAAATTAAACATTTTTAGTTTTGTTTTTTTATCTACATGAATTGGCTACAGCCTTAAAAAATGTCATGTGGTGCGACAGAATAAACTTAAAACTGTTATATTTCCTAAAACATGGTTGGGATATTAATCTAAGATCTGAGTAATATGAAGTGTATAGAAACAAACTGTTGGCGTTTCTTTAGATTTTTAATGTGTATTGATATTTCCTTTTCATGTCCAATATGACAGTCACCTGCTTGTGTTTAATGAACAAACTACTGCCCTGTAAAATGCATCAAATGAAGAAAAATGCCTAAAGAATCCCATTCACCCAAGTTGACTGTCTGTTATTCAAACTCCAGCCACAGAATTACTGCTGTTATCAGTCGCACCACATGATGCACGGTCGCACCATATGCCATTTTAACACTTTAAGTACAAAAAACATGCAGAATAACTCATGATTTCTGAAAAAAATTATTTGGTTCCATGGAGGCCAGCGGTACTGCAGAAATGTGGTGAATTATTATGAAATTTGACTGAGGAAATTGCAGTTGGACAGAAAATTTAGGTGTCACATCATTGATCCATGAATGAAACAAAACAATTCCAGGTACATCTTTGATTTGGAAACATTATAACACCGATCAGATCAGAAAATAGCTTATCTTATCTTATCTTATTTTAAAAAGTAACTTTTTCTAATTAAAGACATTTAAAAGCTAAAAGGAAAGGCCATGCACGCTGTAAATGTGCTGACTGGCAGGTTTGGGTGGCTCACAGATTTGACCCAAAACTTGCCTGAGGCCTGAATTACATTAGCAGGTCCCTGTCAACAGTACCGCTATGCACTTTTATCTCCTTACTGTCTTTTATCCCAGGGCTTACACTAACGTTCCACACAGCTGGAATTCCTAAAGTGAAATCTACTCATGGAAGCATAAAGTTTGTTCAATTTAAAAGCCCAATATTACCCAAAACAGATTCTTATGAGCTTTAAGCCATGTTATAATGTTGTTGCCTCCTCAAAAACATACCTGGTGTTGTGTTTCGTTTCATTCACACATTTGACAATTGCAGCCCATCTTAAAAATGTTAGTGGCCTTTTTTCATCTTGATATTTTATATGTCACACTGAAAAATGTGCTGAAAAATAAAAATTAATTAAAACCGCCTCCAAATTTCCCACTTTAGACATAGACAGCATGTTATTTTACATATTTACGCCTGCCAAAAACCAAAGAGAGCGTTCCAATCGTGGCAATGCGGTGCCATTTACTCAGATGGTTTTCAGTTTTGCTCATGCCTCTGAAAATATTATAAATCCTACAAAGACAACGAAGACCACCTTGTGACATCATGAAGTAGTAGTGTTCAAGTTAACACCTCACTTTTATGTTTATTTCAGTAGATGAGGCAGTTGTAGGGCTGAAATGATTCAAATGTTTCTAGTGAAGCTGGGCTGCTCGATTATGGAAAAAATCGTTATCACCATATCATTATCAATATTGAAATCATGATTATTCAAATGATTATTTTGTAGTGACACAATGCATTTATTCAGCATTTCTCTCTCTCTCTCAAAAAAAAGTACGCAAAACGTTCAAATTAAAAATAAATATAGGCTACAAATATGGACCTTAGAGCAGCTTTGCGATGTATAAAACATGAAATGAATAAATACATTTTGAACATGAAATAAGGCATAGAAAAACATAAATGTATCCAAAATAAACTATATATCCAGCTGTTCTACAAATAAATATACTTATTTATATAAAAAATAAACCAGGCCCTGCGTAATGACATCATCACTTGGCGCTGTTTGTTTACGTGTGGCGCAGCCGAGCTAATGCTTTTAGTGGAGAAAATAAGTCCAGCGGCAGAAATATCTATGAAATAACAAACTGAAATGAGCCCTGATGTGAAACACGCTCCTCCGTGAGATTATGGACATAATAGTAGCGTGGAGCAGTGTCACAGACCTTATAGAAAGTAAGCACAAATTCACTGTACTTTAGAGCAAACTTTATTCACCGTTTTCCTCATATGAGTAACATGTGCGTACATAAGCAACCAGGCCAAAGTCCCAACCATGCCTCGCCTGGGCACGGTTCGATTCCACTCACACTGGAGAAACGTACCACTGGACAAATGTACCACACTTTAGGTTCTAAAGTCCTAGTGTGCTTTAGTGTGTCCTACATTGTTTCAACTCGATTGTATGAGTTTGGAGATCGTTAGACACACATCGAAATCGCAATCAAAATCAAAATTGAATTAAGTGCACAGCCTTACTGCTTGGAGCTAAAAAACACAGTGGAGCACTTCCTGTATTACAACATGACATCACAAGGTGGAAAAGAGTATTCACTTTGAGAGAAGAACTCAGGGTCTGAAACTATGTGAATGAAACAAAACACAACTCCAAGTAGGTTTGTGATGAGGAAAGGATTATAACAAAGGATTATAACACAGACAAGAAAGCAGTGTAATATGGACCCTTTAACTATTTCTAAAAGTTAAAGATATTATGCCATATTATGCCTCCTCCTTTTCCTAATCTTTCTCCTTCCCCTCCTCCTCTCTCCTCTTCCTGGGCGTATCTAAAACGCCCCCTTGGGACAGTTCAGGGCCAGACGAGGAAGTGGTGATGACACAAACAGACTGGTGGAAGTGGGGCACACCCTCTGAGTGAAGGAGAGATTATCCCATTTATCAGACAGAGGATTATAGAATATATATAAAACCAAACACTCCCATAACGCACGCCCACAGTAAAAATTATAAGTTAACCAGAAGCAGTAGAGATGATTTCAGATTTCTTGCTTCCTGTTTGTTTGTAAAGCGTCTTTGATTGTCTGGTAAAGCGCTACATAAATCCAATGTATTATTATTAGTATTAAGAACATTCCTACAAATCTCGGTGTTTATTTTAGGAGTATATTCCAAAAAAACACACATAATCCAACCATTTCTGATTAATATTTTTACAAGCAAAAGGAAGAGTTATAAAGCCTTGGAAAAAGACTCGCAAGTTCAAATTGACGCATTAGGTAAAACAAACACTCGTAGTTTCTCTCCTTTCAAAGATCACAGGCATTAGGAAAGGAAAGCTGAAAAAAATATTTGAAGATGTGCCCTCTGAAGATTTTCGTAAAGTAGAAGATTACTTTGAGAACATTTTTCTTTCCAAGTATGTACATTAAAAAAGACTTTATTATTATATTACATTGGGTTACAAACCACATTCATAAGGCATAAAGTGAAGTGTCTTACCTAAGAACACAACAAAAGCATGCATTCGACTAAGCTACTGCCTCCCCTACTACTTCCATCAGTCTCCCATGAGAGAACCAGGTCCGGTGACAGAAATTTGGGGAACCGGGGCACGAAGCCTCGCATGGGCCCTCCTCTACACAGAAGAAAAACTTGGCCAAAATTTCTTGAGAAAATGTCTTAAACGTAGTGAAATTATGTGTCATCGTAAAAAAAAACAAAAAAAACTCTGGCCTAGAATGAAGCAGTCTCAGAACAATTAAGTAGAAAATAAATCTGAAAACAAGATGAACAACCTGATATAAGTTTTAAAATCTTGGCCAGATCAGAGAAATTTGTAGTGTAATTTTGATTAATAGGAAGAGGGTTCAATTCTGGGCCCCTAAAACCCTGGAGCCCCCATTGTCTGCCCTTGTGTACTCCCCTGCCATGTACTAACCCCACCATGCTTAGTTTTCGAGCTCAGACGATATTGGACATTCTCAGGGAAAATAAATGTATTTTGACTTTTGACAACAACGCAGCATATATGAACCTGGTGTGAATTTTACTGCCAATCTACTCTAATGTTTTTTCTCATGTGATTAAAAGGCAGTTCTGAGTATACTGTATTTTTATTGCTTCTTGAATCGCTAACGGGGCGTGTTGAAGTTCAGTATATTTCTGAACTAAATATCGATAAATAAGCGATAATACTGAAACCAAACCATGAAGCAGAATTATCCACAAAAGATTCTAAATGTACAATATTGTGATATTTCCATGGAGAAAAAAGTCATGTGAAATAGAGATTCATACACCACACGGCTCCGACAAGGCTGTTTTATTATGAAGACCACAATAGTATGAAAAAGACTGTTACTACACGGTGGTAAATGTGCTTTCCAATGTAACAGCAGATATAACTGGAATAAGACGTGGGAGTGCCCTAACTTACAAGAGCTAAATGCCCGACCGAAAATGAATAAACATGAATATTCCAAATAACAACATTAACATTACCCAGAGACTGTCACGCGAGTGTCACGTGACTAAACCAAACTGCGGAAGTGAGCGAATATTTCACAATATTGTTTAAAAAAAAAAACGTGAGCTGCAATAAATAGGCTAAATAACAGAATGAAACATTTGTAGTTGGTTTGTGTCTATAATGAATCACAGAAGTTCATAATTCAACCCTCGATAGCCTAAATCTGATCACAACAAAAACTGGAGGGTTAAAAAGTATAGAAAAGTAACAAGCGTTTTTCCACTAGTGCAAGGAAAAAGTACCCATGGTAAATATATTCTCGACCGGATAAAAGAGGATTGCCTTCTTCAGGTGGGTGGGGAGTCCCTGCCTCAAGTGGAGGAGTTCAAGTATCTCGGGGTCTTGTTCACGAGTGAGGGGAGGATGGAACGTGAGAGTGACAGGTGGATCGGTGCAGCGTCGGCAGTGATGCGGTCGCTGTATCGGACCGTTGTGGTGAAGCTCTCGATTTACCTCAGTCTACGTTCCTCACCCTCACCCAGAGCTCATGACCGAAAGGACGACATCGCGGATACAAGCGGCCGAAATGAGGAGCTCAGTATCAAGGGAGAAGCTCTACTCCTCAGCTGGCTCCTCTCAACATCTCAGCATCTGTTCCCAATGCCTTCTGGACCTGTCCCGCCGAGAGGACGCCCTGAGGAAGACCCAAGACACGCTGGAGGGGCTATGTTTCTGGGAATGCCTCGAGGTCCTCCAGAGGAGCTAGTTACTGTTATCAAATCTACTAACAGATCTTCAATCAGCTCAATAGCAAAGCACGTGAACTAAAATGCGAAAGTGTATGGAATTTAGAAACACAATGAAGCACTTCCTGTATCATGACATTACCAGGTGGGACAGAATGTTTTCTGTTTGAGAGACGAACTCTGCCTAAATATGCAGGGCTGGTGAGAATGAAACAAAACTCCAGGTATGAAACAACATTATTACAGAAGTGAAAAAATGATGTAATAAGAACGCTTTAACTATTTCAAAGTTGTTTCCAAGGATGATAAAGAGATCTTGAATCAGCTCACTAGCAATTCGTGTGAAAAATCTGAAAATAAGTATAGTTTTTCATACAGCTAGCATTGGATTAGCCACTAAACACACACGAGCGGAAGAGAAAGCCCTGCTCCTCTCCGCACCACTAGCCCTGCTGATCCTTTAGAAGCTGTCAAGGACTCCCTATAGACAAATAATACATATTTTAGCTCTCTTATTTCAGAATCAATCCACACGCACACACAGGACGGGCCTCAAAAGCATTCACTGTCCGGCAATAAACCTACCTTCCTCTCACAAAGCCGATTCAGCATTCTCGGTACGGACATGGGGGAAAGAAATGAGCTCTCTGAAACGTGTGTATACTGTATATCAAGAGCTGGGACAAAAGAAGTGAAAACTGAAGCCGCTCTGGTCGGCCAAGATAAATGGAAATATGTAATAAATATGTAGGTTTTTAATTTTATTTTATATTCATTCACTTCTGCTGTGAAGTGAACAACTTTGTTACTGAAGTAAAAGTACAGATACAAAGGTAAAAATTTCCTCAAGTAAAAGTATCACATGAAAAAAATCCATGTTAAGTGTTAATGTCTCATCTCTATTTAAAAATTTTATGATGATTATTTATGTTTTGAATTGTTTGTATTGTGATTTTAATGTATTTCTTATTCTGTAAAGCACTTTGAATTACTTTGTGTATGAATTGTGCGATACAAATAAACTTGCCTTGCCTTGCCTTAAAGTACCTGCTTAAAATGTACTTTAAGAGTAAAAATTAAATGTATAATTGGAGACTTTTTGAGTTTTTTAGAACAATTTAAAAGAAGAAATTTAGCAATTTTGAAAAAAAAGGCTTATTTTAAGTGATTCAACTGATTTCTTAATTTTTGTAGCCATTTTTGTGTATTTGCATACTTGATTTGCTCAAAGTTTGAATGATAACTCAAATTAAATGTGCTAAAAAAAAGTCTCAGCCTTTTCAGCACATTTCAAAAGCACTTTTTACTTTTCAGTCCAGATCTAAACTGTATTGAAGTAGTACAGATAAATGCTCTCAAATGTAGTGAGGTAAAAGTAATAAGTGTCCACTGTAAAATGTAAGTAGAATACAGATCCCTAAAATTGTACTTAAATATTGTACTTTTGTACTTTGTTACCTCCAACCACTGCTTGTCAAGGTATAGATGGGCCAAAAGTGCAAAGCAGTGATCAAAGCAAAAGGTTTTAACAAGTTTTGAGTTAATTTGAGGGGTTTTTTTGTGCTACCTTCCATGTGTGTCAATTCGTATACATAACAAAAACTGGAGGGTTAAAATTTCAGGGTAAAATATTTCAGAGGTTTTTTTTAACACAAAAAAAGGTTAAATAAAAGTTAAAAAGTTAAATGGGGGTTGAGTTGGGGTTATTTGCCAGAGTTGATATGGTTGAAGTTAATTCAGCTTCCCCTAGTGTTAATCTAACTTCCCCTAGTGTTAATTCAACTTCCCCTAGTGTTCATTCAACTTCCCCTAGTGTTCATTCAACTTCCCCTAGTGTTAATTCAACTTCCCCTAGTGTTAATTCAACTTCCCCTAGTGTTAATTCAACTTCTCCTAGTGTTGATTCAGCTTCCCCTAGTGTTGATTCAACTTCCCATATTGTTTATTCAGCTTACCTTAGTGTTAATTCAACTTTCCTTAGTGTTAATTTGGCACCTCCCACCCACCACTTCAAACTCCCACGAGAAAAGACCAGTTTGAACCAGTTTTGTACATAATTTCATCTTAAACTAACTCAAAGTGTAAAAACACAACACCTCTGTGTGTTGTTTAGCTAAATCAGGATAACCCTACAAAGTGTTACCTGTTTACTCTCAAGACATTAATATAACTCTTCATTTTGGGGTTAAACAGGAACTTTGGACCAGTGTTACTTAATTAACATCTCCAAAAATATTAAGTTAACTCTAGAACAGATTGGACTCATATAAACCCTGAGAAAATGTTAAAATTGATTCTGTGAGAGTCAATTTTAACACTTTTTGCTGTGTAGTTTTGATTCCCTCAGTAGAATTTTCAATGTAAAAAATCATGGAAAAGGAGAAAAATAAATGAAAAATTTGCTCAAACTGTGGATTGCTAGTGTACATGTGTCTGGGATGTTTCACAGTACGGCATTAACCTTTCCAGACCAAGTTACAGGTCAGATCTGTGGAGAGGCCCCGCTCACAGTCAGAATGCCTGTTTTTCAGAGTATTTTTGAGCTATAAAACCACCCGTAATTGAATAAATGTAGGATAAGTGACAGACCCCCAGCCAAAAAGTTACACACTGCACCTCCAAGAATCACTAGACAACGTGCGTATTCTGCATTTCAAGAGCAGTGACCCAAAAAAAACGCTGAGATCCTCCACTCTGGCCGGCCTGGGCTTCCTCGCATTCTCAATAGAGCTCATTCACACTTACCAGCATGCTTGGCGGGCCCTGGCTCAGTCTTCTTAGCGATGGGCAGAGATGAGCTGAAGGGGTAAGTCTGTATCCATTTACATAGAGGAGCGAGCCAGTCTGTCGGTGAAGTGGACGGCGTATGTTGTGGGAGGCAGCAGCAGCATTAAATCAGTGCGGAACTGGCCAATTTGAGTCATTAGAGAGGAGAGGGCGTGTGTGCGAAACAGGGGCAGGGGGTAGATTTTTCCTCCTCGGCTCAAAAAAGTTATTTTCGCTTCACAATTAGGAACTCTCTTGGATGTGAGACTAAAATCCTTCATGCTACGAAACTTTTTAATGAATATTTTTTTACACGATTGGGAGCTGGAATCGGAATGAACTCTTCTCTAGGTCTGAAATAAGACTTGAGCTGATTTAACATTATTTCTAGGGTCTGCCACCTGCTTGTCTCCATGGAAACGTGATGGCTTTGTCTAGAATTTTCCACAGTACAGATTAAACCTATCACAAGGGAGACACAGCGGTACGCTACATTACAATTCAGATCTGTGGAGAGTCGCCCCTATTCACAGAAGGAATTACGGTATTTTTGAGCAATAGAAACACCCGTAATAAATAAATCAATGGAAATGTTTAAAGTCACAACATGGAACATTCCAGGAAAAGTAATCACATCTCCACGGAGACAAGCAGATGACGGACCCTGCACCAGAAAAGTCACCCTTTAAATCCACCTTTAAAGCTTGGATACACAACATTTCGCTGTGCTAAAGGGAAGGTGAAAACTAGGGACAACTTTTTTCGTTTTAGCGATTTCTTACTTTGACAGTTTTGTTTAATGGGTCTAAATATTAGGCCATAACTGAGCCAAAAACGAACAAAAGGTTTCCGAATGAACCAGGACAAAACCAAAAGTAATAGGCTGATCTGTAATTATAATTAATAAGTCATAATTTGATGTTCTGTGTGGAGATTTGGGGTGTAAAACTTACCCAGAGTCATTATTTTAGAGAAAGGAGCTTTGAGAATGATCACCTACAGTCATTATAGAGAGCCATCGAACACATTAGTTGTAAAAATTATGAAAATTCATGATATTATTGACTTAAATATCCTCAAAGTAAATAAAGCAAAGTACAATGTGTTACCTGTAAATATTCAAAGACCGCTTGAGAGAAGAACACGTCACTACAGTCTAAAAGGAACAGACATGTACAAAAAAAAAAAAAGATTCAAAACCGAGGTTATAGAGCGAAACTTTGCTGTGAAAGGAGCTAATTTATGGAACAGTCTTGACAAAGAAATCAAAGAATCGAGCACAATAATGGCAGTTCAGAAATACAGAAATCCAGCTCATGAAGTATGAAAAAGAAAAAGAAGTTGCATAAAAGTGCTGGTATATCTTTGCAACGGTTAAAGTACTCATATTCCCTGTGGGTGTGATGCTAACTGTAGGCACTGCTCCGTCTGAAGCTCTGTTACTCAAGTTAGACGTTGATCTGAGTTTGTTTTAACACAATCTGAAACAATCACTTTACAACGCACTTTAAAACAACACAGGCTGAGCAAAGTCATACAGAACATAATTAAATAAATAAAAACAATAAAACAACTTAGGAATAAAAGCAGAATCTAATAAAATTTCAACAACTCAAACTGTGTCAAAGGTGAAAGTTTAGAAGTACATTTTAAGAATCTATTTAACAATCTGATCTTAAAGAACCAATTTAGCTGGAACTATAACAGGTGAGCAGATGTGTGCTGGTCACTCTGAAATAACATTAGTATTAGAAAACATTTTAGACCAGTTAGTCACGCTCACCTTTTTGTTGTAAATCAAACGCCTAAATAGGACCGTGTACTGTTTGAGATTCAGGCATTTCTTGTATGTTAAACTTTAGGATCTTTTTATATTTTATGGATGAAATAAAATTCCTAGAGTGTAGGTTTAATTCAGTATTTACATTTTCAGTCAGAGCTTGGCACCCTCAAAGCTTAAGAATCACTAGACTAGACTAGTCTTCTGAGCTTTAAGCCATGTTATAATGCTGTTACCTCATCAAAAACATACTAGCAGCTTTGTTTCATTACCACAGGTCTGAGCAACCCTTATTATCAGTCTGTCTACATCTCCGGAGCTCAAAATGCTCTGTTCCACCTTCTGATGTTATAAAGTGGTAGTTGTCAAGTTAACAGCTACTTTTTACCATTAATTCAAAAGAGATATACGCAATTCAAATTCAAAACAAATGGGCGACAGGATGGGGGCACCAGTTGGTAGAGCGTTTGTCCACTGATCCCAAGGTTCAAATCTGGCTGTCTATGACTGCGTTCAGACTGTAGGGCTTAATGCTCAATTCGGATTTTTTTGCAAAATCCAATTTTTTTGCGAGGCCGTTCACGTTTCCAATTAAATGTGATTTGTCTGTGATCTCCAGTGTGAACTTTAAATGCTCCAAAAGTGTCCCGCATGAGCATTGGAGGACACGACGGCGTCACAGCAGCGAGCTTAGTATTTATGGAAGTCGCCCAAACATGGGCGCTAGCATTGAGCATCTGGCAATTTTGAAGTTGCTCATACCACTCTCGCGGGAGGAAACACGTCTTCAGCCTATTTCAGTAGCAAACATGTCGGCGTTTGCTGTCTTGACTCTTGTTACAGCGCAATAGCCGACCTCTCGTTTATTGATGGCGTGTAGGTCGGATGAATGCGATCTGGCCGTTCAGACTGAAGTCGCATGTCAAAATATCGGATATGTATCGGTTTTAGGAGCACATATCCAAGTGGTCTGGGTCGCATTTGAAAAAATCGGATCTGTGTTGCTCAGACTGTCATTAAAAGATCAGATACAGGTCACATAGGGGGCAAAAAATCGGATTTGGTCACTTCAGGCTGCAGTCTGCACACAGTCATTGTGTCCTTGGGCAAGATGCCTACCTACATCGCCTACCCCGGTGCTTATGTACACTGGTGTGTGTGTGGATGGGTGAGTGGTTCTTTGTTGTTCTTTGAGTGCCTTGAAGGTGGAAAAGCACGATATAGTTAAGCTGCTAACGTCCAAAAAAGTCTGAATTGTTCACTTTAGTGATAGAAGCATGAAAATTTGCAGAAATACTGTTTAGCAAGGTAGTAACAATATTTGGTATGGATCCAGACACAAATCAATTCCAGGGGGGAGTTATGGGCACAGCCTTATTTGGTCAACATGGAAACGAGGCTGATAAGAAAATGGTCTGTAAAGGGGTCTACAATTAGTCTTATCAACTATATATCACTATAGCAATGCTATATACACTACTCACTGTTAGTCGGCACTCACAAATCGAGGAGGGGAGAGGAGGAGGAGAGGAGAGGTGGAGAGGAGGAGGGGAGGAGGATGAGAGGAGGAGGAGAGGAGGACGAGAGGAGGAGAGGAGGAGAGAGGAGGAGAGAGGAGGAGAGTAGGAGAGGAGGAGAGGAGGAGGAGGGGAGAGAGAAGAAGAGGAGGAGGAGGGGAAGAGGAGGGGAGAGAGGAGAATAGTAGGGGTGGAGGAGTAGAGGAGGAGGAGGAGGAGAGGAGGAGAGGAGGAGGAGAGGAGGAGGAGAAGAGGAGGAGGAGAGGAGGAGGAGAGGAGAGGAGGAGGAGAGGAGGAGAGGAGAAGGAGAGGAGAGGAGGAGGAGAGGAGGAGTTTAAAGTCTTTGTCTCTTTCAGTTCCTCTTCAAGATTCGTTCCTTCGGCAATTTTGGTTACGCCGAAATGTACTTACAAGGCAGGATCGGGGTAAGTAAACTCTTCTCTCCTCTCTCTCTCTCTCCCTCTCTCTCTCCTCTCTCTCCCTCCCCTCCTCTCTCTCTCCCCTCTCCCCTCTCTCTCTCCTCTCCCTCTCTCCCTTCCCCTCTCCCTCTCTCTCCTCTCCCTCTCCTCTCCTCTCCTCTCCCTCTCCTCTCCTCTCCCTCCTCCTCCCTCCTCCTCTCCTCTCTCCCTCTCCTCTCCCTCTCCTCCTCTCTCTCCCTCTCTCCTCTCCCTCTCTCCTCTCTCCCTCTCGCTCCCTCCTCTCCCTCCTCTCTCTCCTCTCCTCCTCTCCCTCTCCTTTCCTCTCTCCTCTCTCCTCTCCTCTCCCCTCTCTTCTCCTCTCCTCTCTCCTCTCCTCTCCTCTCTGCTCTCTCCTCTCCTCTCTCCTCCTCTCTCCTCCTCCTCCTCTCTCCTCGCCTCCTCTCCTCCTCCTCTCCTCCTCCTCCTCGATTTGTGAGTGCCGACTAACAGTGAGTAGTGTATATAGCATTGCTATAGTGATATATCGTTGATAAGACTAATTGCAGACCCCTTTACAGACCATTTTCTTATCAGCCTCGTTTCCATGTTGACCAAATAAGGCTGTGCCCATAACTCCCCCCTGGAATTGATTTGTGTCTGGATCCATATCAAATATTGTTACTACCTTACTAAACAGTATTTCTGCAAATTTTCATGCTTCTATCACTAAATTGAACAATTCTAGCAGCCTCACTAATATAAAAATGTTACCATTTACCAATTCCAGAGCTTATATCATCCAAGTTATTCTACTGAAGGTGTATGGAGTTTAAAAACACAATGGAGCACTGCAAGTATTACATCACAAGGTGGACCAGAGTGTTTTCCATTTAAAAGAAGCTGAAATATTAGCCTAAATATGGAGGATTTGTGTGTTAAAGACTCCAAAATTCCAAGTACATCCAAGTAACAACATCATAACATAGATCAGAAAACAGCGTAATATGGGCTCTTTAAAACCTGATCCTGACTGCTCCTTCTCGCTTCTTTCTCTTCTTGACCGCTCGTAATTACACAGCCAGACGAGACGTGCTGGCCGGGCTCCAGACAGGGGGGTCTCCGCTCCACTAGCCTGACTTCAAAGAGCGCTCCCTCCCTGGGCTTCACTCAGCGCCCCATTCCCTGGAGCACTGGCCCTCCTGAAAGTCTTCGCCAGTGGTTCTGGAATGGGATTTTCCTACACACACACACACATCTACTGTACTTTTGGTTTTGGCAAGACGAAAAGCTGTTCTTTCCACTCCACGATTTGGTCTCTTATGTCACACTAAACACATAGCAAAGCCCTCGAGGAAAACAAAGAACCTAAAATTTTAGTAGTGAGTGTTTATCTGAAAAAGCACTCAGTCACAGATAGCAGATATTTTTCACACCGCCTCGAACGCAGTGTCAGAGCTGTTCCCTAATACCCTTTAAAGAGATATACACACTGAAGATTTACTACTTAAGTTGTCACTGCTCTTTTCTGTTTTAGCAATAGCAGATTAAGATGTACTGCCCCCAAGGAGATGCCAGTTTCACTGCGGTGAGAGAGCTCCATAACTCAGAGATAGTTATAAACTGCATCTTCACTTAAAGGTCCCTTATTATTCCAAAAGTGTCTTGTGAGCTTTCAATCATGTTAGAATGTTGTTAGCTGATCAAAGACAAAACTAAAGTTGTATTTTGTTTCATTCACATGTTTGAGTAAGCATCTCCAACGTTCAAAATACTCCGTTCCCCCTTGTGATGTCATGAAGCGGTAGTTATCAGCTCCCCTTTACCTGTAGTTCAGTAAAGATGGGCAATTCCAGGGCTGAAATTATCCAAATGATTTGAGTGTACGGAGTTTAAAAATACATTGGAGGACTTCCTGTACACCATATGACATCAAAAGGTGGAATAGAGTGTTTTCTGTTTGAGAGAACTCTGCCTAAATATGCAGGGTTTGTGTGTTAAAAATGTGTGAACGAAACAAAAGACAACTCCAGGTATGTTTGTGATGAGTAAATATTATAACATAGATCATAAAATAGCATAATATGGGCCCTTTAAACTAGCCTGATTCATCAGTCAGTTTCACTTTGTGGAAACTGCAGCATTAGGATTCAGATTAGGTTTGTTCGACGGTAGGCGGGTCCTTTTTTATTTAACCAATCCCCGCTAATTGGTTGTGATGTATGTAATGCGCCGGAACGCTCAGTGGTGTCCAAGTAATTGCGGACACAACAGCAAATCCTGTAGGAAGAAGGACAATAACAACTTCCCCCTTGATAAAAAATCACCAAACATTGTATTTGTACTGACTTTAAATCCTCGATGTCGGGAATCATTGCCAACACAAAATGTACGGCTTCGTCTACATCCATCTCAATAGCTTTGTTTACTGCTGTGCTGTTCCACAAAAGGACCCAGACAGGGGCTTGAGTTTGACCTCACGGCTTCACAGCTCACAGCTGATTGTCCGGTGCGCAACTACAACTTCCAGGGTTCTTACAAACCTCTGAGTGTATTCCCATTCTAACTGATTTTAAAGGATGTGCACACTATATTGTACAGAGGAAATGTTTCTTAGCGCAATAGTGGTTGTCTTCTAACTGAAAGGTTGGCAGTTTGAGCATTATTCCAGTGTGGAGTGTCCTTGGGCCAGACTCTTCACCTACCTGGCCTTAAAATGAATGTGACACAAACTGGTAGCCACCTCTGTCTGAGTGGGGGAACGAAAAATGAAATGGACACAGAGCCCAAAAAGTGTTAGATAACTTGCACCAGTAGAATGAGTCTAAGCTAATCAAGCAATGTACAGTATAGACGTTAATCAAACCAAAAGCTAATACAGATTTGTTAAGCATATTTACGACATCAGCTGTTCTAAAAATACATATTACACTATTTTCTGATCCATGTTATAATGTTGTGTCCTCATCAGAAACATACCTGGAGTTGTGTTTTGCTTCATTCACAAGTGTTTAACACATAAACCCTGCATATTTAGGCTGAATTCTTCTCTTAAACACTGTTCCACCTTTTAATGTCACGTAGTAATACAAGAAGTGCTCCACTG
This sequence comes from Odontamblyopus rebecca, assembly GCA_030686955.1. Classification (NCBI taxonomy): domain Eukaryota; kingdom Metazoa; phylum Chordata; class Actinopteri; order Gobiiformes; family Gobiidae; genus Odontamblyopus; species Odontamblyopus rebecca. The sequence continues at coordinate 25,905,293 of CM060658.1, forward strand.
TGTTTTTAAACTCCATAAACCTTCACTGGAATCAGTTGGATAATCTGGAATTTCCAGTATCTACAGAACAAAAGGTAAAAGGAGCTGTCAATTTGAAAACTAATGCTTCATGACATCACAAGGTGGAACGGAGCATGAAGAGTTTTGGTGATGTAGACAGACTAATAATGCAGGATGACTCAAACGTGCGTGTGTGCAGACGAAACAAAACAACTTACTCTGCTCTTCCTGAAATTCATTCTTTTTAAAATGAAAAAGTAGTTTACGAAATGTAGAGTTCGTTACTTATTCTTTATTGTATTTTACATTTTACACACAACTTAAAACCACCCTATGTTACATTGTAGAACATATATAAATAAAGCGATAAAACTGTCTAGAGTACTTTGAAAATAGCCCCAGACTTAAACATGACTTTTTCACAAGGAGCTCCTCTGACTCCCGCTTGCCTCTGTGTTCTGTATCTGCCCTCTGCCTGGTGATTCATGGACTACACTGTGGGGGGCTAAAGCAGCTGGCCTCCGCTATCATTTATCTCCTAAATTAAACCGTGGAGTCCAGATAACACACCCATCCCATGGACAAGACTTAAAGGTCCTACAGTACGTAAAATCGACTCTCGTGAGCTTTTTTAAGTCATGTTAAAATGCTGTTACATCCTCAAAAACAGACCTGGAGTTGTGCTTTGTTTCATTCACACATGTCTGAGTAATGCTTTATTATTAGTCTGTCTACATCTCCAAAGCTCAAAACGCTCTGTTCCACCTTGTGATGTCATGTGTCGCGAGTGTTTTTATTTGAGAGAAGAACTCAGCCTAAATATGCAGGGTTTGTGTGTTAAACATGTGTGAATGAACAAATGAAACAAAACACAACTTCAGGTATGTCGCTTCTCTTTTCAGAGTTCGGCCAATTCCGATGCAGCTGTCGAGAGTCGGCATCCCGGGAATGTGACAGGCCGGAGAAACAAGTGGCGCTCATTCACTTTCTTACATGTACACACACGTGCACACACACACAAGCAAAGACACATACAAGTACACACAGAAGTAGAGTTACACATACGCATACACGAGGAAGTATAAACACACACATACACGCGCTGAGGTCTTTTAGTGTCATACAGGTTAATGAAGACACATACATATACATACATACATATATATACATACACACACACACACACACACACACACAACCCCCTATAGGCGGAGAGGTCTTTTAGTGTCATAAAGGTAAATAAACACAGACACGTGCACACACACATAGACACACACAGACACACAAAGAGGTCTTTTAGTGTCATACATACACACACACACACACACATTCACAGAGGTCTTTTAGTGTCATACAGGTTAATGAACACACACACACATATAAGCGGAGAGGTCTTTTAGTGTCATATATACACACACACACACATTCACAGAGGTCTTTTAGTGTCATAAAGGTAAATGAACACACACACACACATATAGGCAGTGAGGTCTTTCAGTGTCATACATATCCACACAAACACACATATTCACAGAGGTCTTTTAGTGTCATACATACACACACACCCACACACCCACAGACATTCACAGAGGTCTTTTAGTGTCATACAAATTAATGAACGCACACACACAAACACACACATACTCACAGAGGCCTTTTAGTGTCATAAAGGTAAATGAACACACACACAGTCACTCACACACATTCACAGGTCTTTTAGTGTCATACACATTAATGAACACACACACACACACAGGTCTTTTCGTGTCATACAAATACACACACAGTTACACACACACACACACATACATAAGCAGAGAGGTCTTTTAGTGTCATACAAATACACGCACAGTTACACACACAGAGGTCTTTCACGGTCATACAGGTTAATGAACGCACATACACACACGCACACACACACAGTCACTCACACACACACACACAGTCACTCACACGCACACACAGTTACACACATACACACATAGGTCTTTCAGTATCATACAGGTTAATGAACGCACATACACACACACACGCACACACACACACCCACACACACAGTTACAAACACACTCACGCACAGAGGTCTTTTAGTGTCCTACAGGTTAATGAACATCTGCTCCTGAACGTGCTCCACAGCAGTGCGAGTGGAACCCTGCCGGTGTTCAGTGTCAGAACAAACAGCCCCTTTCCTCTAATACACCAGGGCAAGTTTAAGGAGCTCCACAAAAGACGTCTCAAAGTCAGGGACAGTTTAAAATATAGTTTCTGAGGTGAAACTTTAGAGCTGGAGAAGTGAATTAAAGGGACCGTATTATGCTGCTACCATTTACCTTTTGTTCAGCAGAGATTGGCAATTCCAGGGCTGAATGGATCCAAATGATTCGAATGAAGGTGCAGGGAGTTTAAAAACACAGTGGAGCTCTTCCTGTATCACCACATGACATCACAAGTTGGAGTGTTTTTGATGAGGAAATATTACAACATAAATCAGAAATAGCTTATCGTGGGCCCTTTAAGGCTAATAAAAGTAATTATAAAGTGCTACCGAGCAAACTTTTGGTTTATAATCTTGTATTGCCAAAGATCATCTGGCGTTTCATTTGCAATAGTCTAGAAAAGCTATTTCATAATTGATGCGATCATTTGAGCTGTCTGTTTCATATTAGTGTTTTAGTGTTGTACAGTATTTGGCTGAAATTCTCAAAGGTCCCTTGAACTCCAAAACTGCACTATATGTAAATAATCTTTTATGTAATCATGAGTCTTAAATAAAAGTTAAAAATGTCACACACTAAAATGGTAATGACTTAAAGGTGCACTATGTAACTTTTCTGGTAGGGGGTCTGTCACCTGCATGTTTCAATGGATATGTCATTGTTCTGCTTTAAATGCCCCACAGTGTGACATTAAACAGCTCTACCTTACATTTAGTCAGTACAGGTGTTTTTTCACTCAAAAATGCCATTCTATCAAATTCTGATTGTGAGCGGGGTCGCCTCTCCACAGATCTGACCTGTAACTTGGTCTGGTTATGTCTGGTCTCAAGATAGAAAGGTTTAATGCCATATTGTGAAACATTCCAGACAAAGCAATAACATCTCCATGAAGAAAAGCATTTGACGGACCCTCCACCAGAAAATTTACACCTTAACCTTAAAGTGTAAACAAAAATCGCGAGCTGAATTTTGATCAATAACTGAGGGTTTAAAGTCTCAATACTTTCTTGCAAAAACAATCCCAGGACTAACAAAGTGTACAGTAACTAAAGCAGGACTAGAACTGTAAAGAAAACTACTGCAGGCCCTTTGCACGGCATATGTCATCCACACGTCCTAATGAACATACATAGGGTGACCAGACGTCTCTGTTTACCCGGGACAGTCCCAGTTTTGAGCCCTGTGTCCCCTATCCCAGCAGATTTATCCCAAACTATTGATTTGTCCAAGTTTTATATAAGAAATGACCGTAGTGTGCCCATTTTTGACCAGTCTGATCACTGCCAACAGTAAAGAGAGTAATAAATTGTAACTTGTTCAGGTAAAATACAGAAAAGCTGCTTAAAAACGACGAAAACACAAAGAAAATGTGAGCATACTGACTCACATTAGTGCCGAGTGTAGAACAATTATCCTTAATTACACTCTTGAGTCACAATTTTATTATTACCAACCACCGCAATGTCTGTTCAAATCTGTTCAACCTAAACAAGCAAATACTTAATTAAAAGTAAACAGACAATTACTTAATTAAAAGGCTAGACTCAGACTTAATAATAATAATAATACATTTTATTTATTAGGCGCCTTTCTGCACACCCAAGGTCGCCTTACAAACAAACAAATTAAGTATGATTAAAACATACAGTTAAGACCCTACAGTTAAAGTGCGACAGTATTTAATTGATTGATTGTATTTAGTGTTGTATTTTATTAGTATAACTTGTAGTAGTATAACTAGCATAACTAATTAATTAATGACTAACCTTGCCTAGATTCTCAATAAAAAGTTGAATTAAGGCTAATAAAAGTATTTATTTGTGTTACCAGACAAACTTTTTGGTTCATTGTTATATATTGTCAAAGATCATCAGGATAATACAATACTATAGACTTTATAGAACTTCAAAATTGCACTTTTATGTAACTGTGAACCTTAATTAGAAGTTAAAAATGTGGCACAGTAAAGTAAGAATCACTTGAGACTCAGTCCATTCTTATAAAACCATCAGAGTGCTACCAAAGTGGACAGTAACAGTAAGTACAGTAAGCAGGACTGTAAAGAAAACATGTGTGTCCCAGCAGAGGTCCGCGCCCCGCTGTTTAAAAACCACTGGTCTAGTGTTAGTACCAAGACCTCTACACAGCATATGTCAAGCACGAGTCTCATATGATTTTCCACTCACAACTCGCTCCAGACAAATAAAGCGGCTGGCTCCTCCAAACTCCACAAACACCTCATAAGCCTGCCAACACTCTCGCACAAACTTAAACTCACAAGTGTAAACAGCATACCCTTGTTTTGTGCAGTGGAAAGCAGTCCATATTGTCAGATCCCGGTCCAGATCCCGAACATAACTGACTCCAACGGCTGCACTGGAAGGGTCTGTGGAGCGGGCTGAGACAGCATTCAGAACCCTACCACATCCTGTCTTTTCGCACACCCACACACGGACACACACGCGCTGCTCTGTGGTGAAATCAGGAGGAGTGAAGGGGAAAGCGCTTCAAATGCACTCTTTCAGAAGGTTTAGGCTAACTTAGCTCCAGCGGATTAGCCTCGGAATACCAGTGTCTACCCGGGATTTGCCCACATGTGAGGAGAGAGGAGGGCACCGCTCATACAAGCTTCACATGTGAAAGTGGGTGTTCCTGCGGAGGGGAGTAAAGGGGGGACCTGGGGCCAGCTGTCGCCGACCCCGAAAAACACATGTGCGCTGGTTTCCGTAGTAACGCGTAGCAACTACAGCGTCGCAGTTGTTGGCAATATAACAGGCACTTAAAGAGGTTGAAGGTGCGTAGCGTAACATTTCTTTTTAGCAGAGGGTCCACCACCTGATGTCTCCATGGAGATGTTATTGCTTTGTCTAAAATGCTCCGCAGTATAGATTAAATTAATGAATAAGGTGACCAGATTTTCCAAATAAAAAACTGGGACATGGGTAATAAAATTGTGAAACGAGTGCGTAATGAAGGAAAATTGTTATGCAAAGACGAACAAGATGTGAGTCAGTATAGTCACATTTTCTTTGTGTTTTGGCTACGTTCAGACTGCAAGGTTTAATCAATTCAGATTTTTTTGTGAAATCTGATTTTTTTTGCGAGTTTGTTCACATTTCCAATTAAATGCGACTTGTATGTCATCTCCAGTGTGAACTTTAAGCCCCCCAAAAGTGTCCCGCACGAGCATTAGAGGATTTTAAAGTTGCTGTCGTATTGGAGCCAAAACATGTGCAGCTTATTTGTTTTAAGGAGGAGATCAAGAAGGATAAAGACAAGGCTTTTGGCCATGGCGTTTTGTGGGGAAGTGGCAGCAGCATCTATAGAAAGGAACTTTATTAACATTTTCAGTTTAGAATAACTCAATGCCTTGGTCATTTTTAAGCAGCTTTTCTGTATTTTATCTAAACAAATCACAATTTATGCCTCTCTTTACTGTTGGCAGGTATGAAATTGGTCAAAAATAGGGACACCTGCTACATTTCTTGAATAAAACTGGGTCAAATCAATGGTTTTGATAAATCTGCTGGGACAGGGGACACAGGGCTCAAAACTGGGGCTGGGATCACGAGCCAGAACTACCCTACATCTATGGAGATGTATTCACCGAAGGAAATTATTGTATTTTTGAGCAATAGAAATACCAGTAAATGCTAGATCGATATGTTTAAAGTTATACTATGGAACACTACAGGCAATGCAATAACATCTCCATGGAGAAAAGCGGACAATAGAGCATGAAAATCCTCACGAAATACAAAAAAATGCACCCATGGGACTATCAACCGGGACAAGGGGGCTTTTGTACTCTCACACACCTGGGATACTGTCCTGTGGAAGTCGGACTGCAGATGACGCTGTCGTCCTGCCTCCACCGGTAGGAAGACAACGCCAAAATCTGTATAAATCAGTTGAATGGATGCGTTGCAGGTATGTCAGGTATGAAATCAAACTCTTGGTCTGAAAAAAGAACCTAATAACATAAATTATCGGAAGACCAAATGAACCTAATTGGACTATGAAAAGTCTCCGTCTAAACTTGAGATGATCCAACCACAGCTGCTCATTTGCAGCACGTGTCTCGGCCTATTCAGAACAAAATATATATCTGATATCACTTTAACCTGAAATAAGTAATAGTTTGGTGCTTTGATTCTGACAAAATCTACGCAGTTTCTCAGTCCTTAATGTTGTTTTGGACACAAACACACAGCATGCATCAGGGAGACAGGACACAGCTCCAGATTGACTCGTCGTTGTAAAGTTTTGTCAAAGTGTGTGGTTCTGGTTGGCTAGGCTAGAGTGGCAGTTGGCAGTAATATTACAGGCGCTTAAAGAGGTTAAAGATCAACGTGAAGTCTTGCGGCGTGACCGGCCAGCTCCTGCGTAACTCATCTCCGCGAGCATATGTCGCACATACTCAGTCATTCTGGGCCAACTGTCACCGAAAAACAGACGTCAACCGCCCAAGTGTCGTTTCCACTTGGACGGCTCGGATGTAACCGGAAAAGCAAGCGGAGAAAGTACATGTGACGGAGGCGAGATTCACTGACCCAGAGACGGCCAAACAACAAATATGAAAGGTCAAAAAGAGAGAGAGGGAGATAAAGAATGAAACGTACCTCCACCAGCTCAGTGCAGGTCTGAGATAGCAGCTCTTGTCTGCGGGGTTCCGTGACAGCCACCTGGACGAAGGTGCTGGGCTTCCTGTCTCTGCCTGACGGGGACAGGTCCTGACAAGCTGCAGAGAAGAAGAGGGGACAGTATGAGGGACGAGGAGGAGAGAGGAAGAAGGTATAAAGGGGCTTATGGCGTCTAGGGTTGTCAAAAGTAGGGATGTAGCAGCTTCTTCAGTTCAGATATCGATTCTGATTGGTGGTTTTAATGCAATATTCATTTTAGCTGTCCCCCTTCTGTATTAAATAACTTTGTCCTATAGAAAGCCGTGATATTATCTCAACCCCAACAACACTGTAGCTTTAAGGGATCTGCCCAGTATCAACAGATATCAGAACTGAAAGACTGAAAACACACATTTATTTTCTTTATACAAAAATAAAAACACAACATTGATCCAAATGTGTTATGTAGCTGTTTTTATCTCTCAAGTTAATACTGAACAACTCTCTATAAATAAAAATCCAAACATTATGAGACTTTCTGCAGCAGAGTACGACCAGTGAAAAATATTATTACAACTATTTATATGTCAAAGTCGATATCATACACAGCAGAGGTCCAGACCTGTAGCTCGGGAGTTACCAGTAGCTCTCTGCCTCCTTCCAAGTAGCTCGCCAAAGGATTTCTGAATTAAAATTTGATTCATGTTTAACTTGGTGCACCGATAAATGGATAATGGTATGTTTTATGAGCATATAACTGTTCCTCATCTAAGGCTCTTATATTTACTCAGTTTCTTTGCGACTGCTGAAATTTCTAGCTCTCTGGCATTTTTGTTTTGTAAAGGTAGCTCACTAGAGGAAAAAGTTTGGAGACCCCTGATATACAGCAATTTTTCAGTATCAGTGCCATATCTATGCATCCCTACTCAGAAGTATAAGAAAATCAGATACTAGTTGATACTAAAACTGGTACTGAAAACTAGATACGCATTAGTAGGTAGTAGGGGTGGGCGGTAAACCATCCAGAAACAGAAGAGGAGCATTATATTTGAAGATGAAGCACAACTTCTGATCAAACCAAACTTTGCCAGCGCTTTCAATCACATCAGCGCACAAACTGTTTTTATCAGAGCTTATACTGTATGCAAATGAGCCATGTGTTTTTAAGTTTTGTTTCTGTTAAACGTAAACAAATGTGCACAAAGCTCCATTAAACACATTATCACTTAAAGTATATAATGAGCGAAGTATCAAAAATGTAGAGAGGTGGTTGAGAGGACCAATCACAGCCCTTATTGTCTGCGTTGACACAAACACGTTTTGACACATATCCATAAATTGGACTTTACCGTCTCCTCTGTGAAAGTCTGACTTCACCCTCAAGCAGGAACTTTCTCCTTTTCAGTGCTGCGCGTCCCCTCTTGACTCTCATTTAATAAAACATCTCCAGCGCAAACTTTTCGGCTCAACCTCACACACGAAGCATCAGTCAGGTTTTTTTTTCCTCTTCCTTGCTGCGTGTGGATGGAAATCTCCGAGCGTGACGACGTTTGGAGAGGAGAGAGAGCGGAGGGGAAAAAGTCTGCGCTGTGGTTTTAGGTCCTTATACAATTTTTTTTAATGATGGTAATGAAACTAATACCGTTGCTCCTTTTTGATACCGCGGGATAACGTATTACCGCCCAACCCTAGTAGGTACTGATATTCAAAAAGTCAGAAATTAACCTTTCCTGAATAGCTGTATCAGAACAAGTATAAGCACATAGACTAGTAGACACAAATATAAGACTACATAGTAAAAAAAGATGGTAAAAGGGATGGGACGAGACTCAATTTTCACAAGATGAGACACAATGAGATTGGGTCCACGTAAACAAGACAAGACAAGATTTTGAGATTATTTGGAATAAATAATGATAAGAATCCATTATACAATTTTGGCTTCACTATTTTTACTTACGTGGTCACGGTACCCTGCTTTTTGGAACTACAGCTTCTTAAATCGTACCAGTACAGTAAATTCAGGAGGAAAAAATCCCATGGGATCATTTTTCTCTCGTTTGAGCAATTTTGTGGCAATTTTGTCTCATGAGATCTTGTCCCATCCCTAGAAAGTACTATAATTTATAATGTTGAAATTGACATTCTATGGTCCAAATGATTGTTTTTAATTATCATTGTGGTATCGGAATCAGTATTGAGTAGTGAGTAGCGAGTCTAGTCCCAAGTATCGAAATAGATTGTGCAATTTTAGCATTTTAAACAATATGAGCACCATCAAGTTATAACAGGACATGTAAAAATGAATAATTAACTTGGAACATGATACAATTTTACTGCCATGATTGCATGTGATTATCTGATTGAGCAGAATATTCAAATCAGATGCCCTTCCTTCCACTATTTAGATATCCAACCTTAGCTTTCACTTAACATGCAAAACTAAAAATAGAGGATTTCCAAGCCTGGCTGCTTTCTCAAAGTGCAATACAGTAGACCATTATTCATTCACTCCTCACTTCCCCTGTCTGCAGCTGCCCAGAGGATGACCTACAAAACCTCTGTGACTCCTGTTAAAAACGCACAAGATGGAGGAGGGTGAGTGAGTTAAAGGAGTGGAGAAGTGTCTTGCCCGAGGACACTGTTGTCATGGCCCAGATACAGAAGTGGTGAGTATCCAAAGATTATACTCAACTAAAAGTAATGTAATAAGGTTTGTCCAGCTTTTGTGTACAGTTTTGTATCATGTTTTTGTGTATTTATGGAGAATTGTCCTGTGGCTTGTGGGCGGGGATCACTAAATTACTCAGACGTGCATGGATGACATCTGCAACCTCTTTAGGCATGTTTTTGATGAGGGAACAACATTATAACATAGTAAAAAAAAAACTAAAGCAAAACAAAAAATATGTATAAAACCCCATCTTTAAGTTAAAGAGTTTGTAACTTAAGCCTGTTGCCATATGTTTCTAAATAAGAACCTGTATGTTTCTTTAAAATATTGAATCTAATAGTGGAAATATAAGGCTCTTCCCATTTCATTCAGATTTGCATGCTTTTGTTCCCTTTTCTTAGTAACAGAGGGTACTGGTGTATTATTCAAAGCAATACTGAATGTAGAATATTGGGCTCAAGTAAGAGTAATGGCACTTCAAAATAATATTACTTAATAAAAAGTACTGTATTTTCCAGACTGTAAGTCACACCAGCCAAAAAATACATATTGAAATTAAAAAAAAAAAAAAAAAAAAAAAAAGCCACATATAAGTCGCACTGGACTACAAGTTGCATTTTGGGGGGTGGGATTTATTTGATCAAATCAGAGACCAGGAACAAACATTTCATCTTGAAAGGTATAGAAATAACAACAGAACAGAGAACAAGAGGCTGAACATGTGTCTGGTGTGTTCACGTCACATATGAACAGTTATTCATCAAACTTGAGCAGAAACAACAGAACAGAATATGCTTACCGAACTCTCCATCTCACTTCAAATCACTAAATCCATTCAATTCTTCATCCTTAGTGTCACTTCTTAGAAACTCCGCCAACTCCAGCTAAATCCAGCTTTTAGCCGTGATGAGCTTTTTTGTTTTCTTCATTGTGGTTCGAGTTTCCTCCACTTTTCATCAGTCAAAAACAAGTTTCTTGCTCACTCCAACCTTTTCCATAAGTCCTCTCTACCACCGCTCTACATACATTCCCGGTCCTCCGCTCAATATATACACTGAGTAATAATGTGTTTAATGCAGCTTTGCGCACATTTGTTTAGGTTTTACAGAAACGAAACTTGACATGAGCCGCATGGCTCATATGCATATAGTATAAGCGCTGAAAAAAACAGCTGGTGCTGATGCAGTGAGCTTCTGTCGGACGAAAGGACAAGATTCAGTGGATTATTTACTGCCTGACCAAAAAAAAGTCAGGTACAGGTACGAGGTTGCTGCAGTTGGTGAAGTCACAGTGGTACAGGAGTAATAGCATGATAGATGTAGCAGATACTGGCACACATGCCTAGAGTGCCCTCTTGTGGCTGTCATTGTGAAAATACCCAACTTATATGTTTCTTATATAAGTCGCACCTGAGTATAAGTCGCAGGAACCACCCAAACCATGAAAAATGGTTGTAGTCCAAAAAATATGGTAGTCGTCCAATAAATTATTCAAGTAAAAATGAAAAAGTATTTGGGAAAACTACTACTCAAGTCAGAGTAACTTAAAGAGTCAGGACGTAATATCTGATTCATAATTTAGAATTAATGTAGTCTGAAGAACAAAATATGAAATAATGCAAAAAATATATTTTTAAAGGACAGACACAAACATGAGACAAACTAAAGTCATGTCTGAAGGAGCAGAGCAAGAAACAATTCAAATAATTTCATACTGTCAACATAAAGCTTTTGTCACTTTAGACTTAGGAGAGGAACCAATACTTTTACTCAAGTAAGAGTACTGTTACTTCAATCAAAATATTACTCAAGTGGAAGTAATAATATGCTGAAGGAAAGTTGTCTGAAAAAAACAAAAAATTACACAACTCCAGGTATGTTTGTGTTGAGGAAATGACATTATAACATATGATATTATTTGAACCAACAGCCCAAGGCTTATGCAGAGCGCTCTACCGCACAGTCTCTGCATGTATTTAAACTGATTTACAAAAACTAATAAAAACAAAATGGGCACCCAAAAGATTTTCCTCTCTCTGTTCAGTCACACAGCACGTTTACAGAGTTAAACCGGCATAAACAAAATGAAAATGTCGGCAATAAAGTACACAGACTCAGATGCAGCTACTCCCTTTTGGCAGTGAGTTTTCAGTTTTATTACTCTCCCTCTTCTCAGGCAGTACCAAGACATCCACTCAGAGTCAAAGTTTCAAGGGCAAAATCCAGTACATCTGGAATACTGCCGCTTAAGTATTTCTATTACATATACTACACATTGTATATAAACCAATTCAAAGTCCAGCAATCTTCAGAAAATACCTTGAGGAAGGACTACTGTGATTGTGAGGTACAATTGCGTAGATATGAGATTTATATTTATATTTTTCTTGGGCGCATATATGAAAGGATGGTAGTGTGTACATCACTGCGAGATAGAGTCAGTGAGCTATGTGTTATTTTAATATTTATTTATTTTAATGTTTATTTATTTTATTTTCACTACTTTCTACGTTTTCTATCCATACAGAAGTAAGGCTGTGCAAGTAACTGAATTTTGGTTGCGTTTCGATTTGGGTTTCAAACAATTTCTATAATTAAGTTGAAACCATGAACCCCTGCACCGCTATGAACTAACATCAAGGACCATAATGTCCACCCTCCTGTGAGCTCACCACCTGCAGAGGGGTTCATGGGGGGGTCAGGTGCTATGAGTATTGGGCAGCAAGCTGCCCCCGCGACCCAGCTGGATTAAGCGGGAGAAGATGGATGGATGGATGGAAGTTGAAACCATTTTAAATACATTTATGTTTTTTCTATGCCTTATTTCATGTTCAAAGTATATTTTGTTCATTTTATTTTTTATACATCTTAAAACAGCTCTAAGGTACATATTTGTAGCCTATATTTATTTTCAGTGTGAGTTTTACATAAATGATGAATAACAAAGTGTATTTTTTGACAGAGAAATGCTGAATAAATGTGTCTTTTATTTATTTTATTTTATTTTACTTATTTCAATGCTATTTCGTGATTTTTACGGTGTTGCTTTAAAGGGGAACTCCGGCCCGTTTGAAGCTAAAGTCCATTGCTAGAGGTTATCCAAGATGGCGCCGCAGACGGTCGCCCTGGTGCTTCGGAGCGTCGTCCTTGTCTTGTTTTTGTGCGTAATTAGTGTTTTTGGCCACTCTTCTGGGTACACCTACACCAGAGAAGAGCTTCTAAACTACAGGACTATAACACCTGTGGACTTATTTCCAGTTTTTGTCGCATCCGCGGCGGATTTACTACAATACTCTGTTGAGGAGAGGGAGAAGACGTAGGAGAGGAAAGCGCGCTGGTTCACTGGTGCGCCTAAGGAGGCGCGGTCTACGCACGGCCTTACCTGGGATATTCCTTTCCAATGTTCGCTCACTCTGGAATAAAATGGACGAGCTGGCCCTGATGAGAAGCATCAACAGAGACTTTTCCTCATCCTGTGTCTGTGTTTTACGGCATCGTGACTTGGTGAGGACATCCCGGACTGCGCGCTCCACTTGGAGGGGTTTCAACTCTACCGTGCTGACCGACAAGCGGCTCTCTCCGGCAAGACCACAGGTGGAGGCGTCTGTTTCTTCATCAAGTGCGGCTGGTGTACAGATGTGACCATGATTGCGCAGCACTGCTCTCCCTCTCTGGAATATCTTTTCATTCACTGCAAACCGTTTTACTCTCCACGGGAGTTCGCTTCATTCATTCTGGCTGCTGTTTACATCCCGCCAGACGCGGACGTGCACGCGGCTCAGTGCGCGCTCGCAGAGCAGACACTGCGTATGGAGCGGACATACCCGGACACTCTCGCCATTGTTCTTGGGGACTTTAACAAAGCCAATTTAAGCCAGGAACTTCCCAAATACAAACAGTACATCAAATGCCCAACCAGAGAGGAGAGGACGCTGGATCACTGTTACAGCACGATAAGTGGGGCTTATCACGCAGTGCCCCGCGCTGCACTCGGACTTTCTGACCACGTAATGATCCACCTTATCCCCGCGTACAGACAGAGACTGAAACACTCTAAACCTGTCGTGAGGACTACGAAAAGGTGGAGCAGCGAGGCTATGGAGGAGCTGCGCACGTGTTTGGAAACCACAGACTGGGACGCTATGAGGGCTGCATCTGACAGTTTGGATGAGTACACGGACACTGTCACCTCATATATCCACTTCTGCGAGGACAGCATTGTGCCATCATGCACCAGGGTGAGTTATAACAATGACAAACCCTGGTTTACTCCCAAACTCAAACGGTTCTGGCTAGAAAAAAGGGAGGCTTTCAGAAGTGGGGATAAAGACCTCTACAAGGACACCAGGTACCGGTTTAGCAGGGAAGTGGGCACTGCTAGACACCAGTTCTCTGAGAATATGCAGCAGCAGATTTCAGAGGACAACTCGGCTTCTCTGTGGAGGAGTTTTAGGAAAATCACCAACTACAAACCTAAAACTCCACACTCCACGGATGACCTGCCCCTAGCCAACAGTCTTAACGACTTCTACTGTCGTTTTGATGAGTCATCAAGCAGCTCTCACACCTCCAACTGTCCCAACAATAGAGACAACCCGGACACTCATCCCCCCACCGTTTCCCCCCCACCAGAGCCATCTCCACCCTTTCACATTCATGAGGCAGATGTGAAGAAGCAGTTCAAAAGGATGAATGCCCGGAAGGCTTCGGGCCCAGACGGTGTCTCTCCTGCCACCCTGAGACACTGTGCTAACGAGCTGGCCCCAGTGTTTACGGGCATCTTCAATTCTTCACTGCAGGCTTGTCATGTGCCTGCCTGCTTCAAAACTTCCACCACTGTTCCTGTCCCCAAGAAGCCAAGGATCACCGGACTCAATGACTACAGACCTGCGGCTCTGACATCTGTGGTCATGAAGTCATTGGAGCGCCTGGTTCTACCCCACCTCAAGACCCTCACGGCCCCCCTCCTGGACCCCCTGCAGTTTGCCTACAGAGCCAACAGGTCTGTAGACGACGCCATCAACATGGCTCTACACTTCACCCTGCGGCATCTGGACTCCCCAGGAACCTACGCCAGGATCCTGTTTGTGGACTTCAGCTCTGCCTTCAACACCATCCGCCCAGACCTCCTCCAAGGCAAGCTGTCCCAGACGAACGTGCCTGATCCTCTCTGCAGGTGGATCACTGACTTCCTGACGGACAGGAAGCAGCCACGTGAGGCTGGGGAAGAATGTCTCGGACTCCCGGACCATCAGCACTGGCTCTCCCCAAGGCTGTGTTCTTTCTCCTCTGCTCTTCTCCCTGTACACCAACTGCTGTACCTCCTCCCATCAGTCTGTCAAGCTCATCAAGTTTGCAGATGACACCACGGTCATCGGACTCATCTCGGACGGGGATGAGTCTGCCTACAGGACGGAGGTTGATCGTCTGGTGTCCTGGTGCAGCCAGAACAACCTGGTGCTTAATGCCCAGAAGACAGTGGAGATGATTGTGGACTTTAGGAAGCACACAGCCCCACTCCCCTCCATCATCCTGACCGACACCCCCATCACCACTCTGGACTCATTCCGCTTCCTGGGGATCACCATCACCCAGGACCTCAAATGGGAGCCCACCATCACCTCCATCATAAAGAAGGCCCAGCAGAGGATGTACTTCCTGAGGCAGCTGAAGAAATTCAACCTGCCAGCACGGACAATGGTGCAGTTCTACACTGCCATCATCGAGTCCATCCTCACCTCCTCCATCACCGTGTGGTATGCTGGAGCCACCACCAGGGACAAACAGAGACTGCAACGTGTTGTGCGCTCTGCTGAGAAGGTGATTGGTTGCAGCCTTCCATCTCTTCAGGACCTGTACACTTCCAGGACTCGGACACGTGCAGGTCGAATTGCAGCTGACCCTTCTCACCCTGGACACGGACTTTTTGACCTACTCCCCTCAGGCAGGAGGCTACGGTCCATTCGGACCAGAACCTCTCACCACAAAAACAGTTTCTTCCCCTCTGCTGTTGGACTCATAAATAATAACACTAGGACTGGTCCCACCCCCCACTCTGCTTCTGTCACATGACCCTGTGTTCTCGCACCTGCCTGTTTTGCACTGATCACTGATACTCTTATACTCTATATTATTATACTCCTGTAAATTTGTAAATTTTGTTATATTATAGCTTTTTTTTCTACTTTATTTTATTCTATTAGTTGTTGCATGTCAGTGTTTGTCTACATCTGCTCCAAGTACCGCAGCAATTTCCTAATGTTGTGAACCTGTTCACTCATATGGCAATAAAAAAACATTCTGATTCTGATTCTGATTCTGGTCGAATACTGTCAGAAGTCTCGCCGGAGATCTCGCTGTGGTAGTGAGTCTGTCAAGGCAACAAACTAGTGCAGTGATGGGGGCAAGTTCTTAACTTCCTTCTAAACGCCAATTTGATTTTACTGCTTTTATTGTTTTAGGACTGGGAGGACCAAATTTTAGCATTCTTTTTGCTTTATCTCTGTGCAGCATTTGGACCGTGTAACTAAAAAGTAATCGTTCGAATAATCAATATTGGCAAAATAATTGTGATAATGATTTTTTCCATAATTGAGCAGCCCTTTACAGAAAATACATGAAGCAAGATATAAGGAATTATTTAGTAAAGAAAAGTTAAATAATTCGAATTAAAAATAAATAAATATTGAGATTGTGTCCAAACTTTTGACTGGCTTCTTGGTCTTCACCTGTCAAGTCTTAACCGTTCTACCCGCCCGTGCTCCCTGGCAGCGGCAGCATATGGCCGAGGGTGTGCTCATTAATGGAAATGCATAGACTCTTGAGTGAAGTAATGACAACTTGCGCTCGGTTCTGCCTCCTGGATCTGGTCCAAGCGCCGCATTTTATCCAAGGCGCACTTTTCTGGCATGTAAACGGCAATTGATCTTTCTGCGAAGCCTGGCCAATTTCACACATTATGCTGCAAAATAAAATGTCTGGATAATATCACTCCGAGGGCCAAATTCTATTAAAACAAGCAAGGGTGAGAGATTGTGTCTTTGTGTACAGTTCCATATTCTCGAGCACGGAGTTAATGCTGGAGAATGTTTGTTGAGACGCATTTTAAGGGAGTATGAAGACTTCCGAATGTTAAAGGTAAAGGGTCTGTTGTTTAAATACCTTTTATTGCAAAATACTAGGTGTTCTGTGCATAATTCATTTGTGTTTTTCAGTTGTATGGCATTCACAAGGTCCTATATTACGTAACATTGCATCCTATGAGGTTTAAGTCGTGTTATAATGTTGTTACCTCCTCAAAAACATACCTGGAGTTGTGTTTTCTTTCATTCACACATGTTTGAGTAATTCTTTATTATTAGTCTGTCTACTGTACATCTCCAAAGCTGAAAATGCTCTGTTCCACTTTGTGATATCATGAAGCTGTAGTTTTCAATTTAACAGCTCCGGTTTACCATTAATTCAGTAGAGAACAGGCAATTCCAGGGCTGAAATCTTCGAAATGATTCTAGTGAAGGTGTACAGAGTTTGAAAACGCAGTGAAGCGCTTCCTGTATTACCACGTGACATCACAACGTGGAACAGCGTGTTTTCTGTTGGAGAGAAGAACTCTGCCTAAATATGCATATGCAAAGTTTGTGCGTTAAACATGTGTGAATGAAACAGAACACAACTATGGTTATAATTTTGATGAAGTTTTATTTTATTTTATTTATTTATTTATTTATTTATTACAGGGACAGTGCAAACATTTCTGTCAATATGCCAGAGTTAGCCAGAAGGCAATTTTTCACCTGCAGTCACGAGACAGATGTTGAAAGTCACCATAAAAGAAGTAAAATTACATATTAGGGTTGGACGGTATCCAAATTTTTATACCGTTAAACCTTCTCAACATTTTACCGGGGTATACGGTATTACTGTAACTAATTAAGAATTATTTTGTAGCTGCACCTAAACCATTCAGAAACAGAACAGCAGTGTTATATTTGAACATGAGGCACAAGTTCTGATCAAACCAAACTTTACCAGCACGTTCGATCGCATCAGCATCAGCGCACGAGCTGTTTTTATCAGCGCTTATACTGTATGCAAATTAACCATGCGGTTTGAAGTTTTGTTTCTGTAAAATGTAAACAAACGTGTGGCGGCACAGTGTGGTGGCACGGTGGCTGAGTGGCAACACTCAGGCCTCACAGCAAGAAGGTTGCGGGTTCGATCCCCAGGTCGCCCGGGCCTTTCTGTGTGGAGTTTGCATGTTCCTTCCCATGTCTGGATGGGTTTCTTCCGGGTACTCCGGGTTCCCCCATCGACCCAAAACATGCCCGCACCCCTATGAACTAACATCAAGGACCATGTTGTGGGCTCACCACCTGCAGAGGGGTTCATAGGGGGGGGTCAGATCCTATGAGGATTGGGCAGCAGCCCCCGCGACCCAGCCAGATTAAGCGTGAGAAGATGGAAAGGACCAATCACAGCCCTTATTGTCTGCATCGTTTTCACACATAGTTAGAAAGTTTCGGAGGTGCACGTTGGTCGGTGCGGACGCTGTGCATAGGAGGTGCATGTCAACACACGTTTTGATGCAGTCCTCAAGTGGGGAACTTTCCTCTTTTCAGCGTGTCCCCTCTTGACTCTTGGTGTTCAATAAAACATTTCCATCACAAACTTTTCGGCTCAACATCACACACAAATGAGAAAGTCCTCACTGTGGTTTTAGGTCCTTATACAGATTTTTTAAAATGATGGTAATGAAACTGATACCGTTGCTACTTTTTGATACCGCGGGATACCGTATTACCGCCCAACACTATTACTTATTGACATGACAATATTACAATTACAAAACATTAGTAAAAACAACATGTAGGCTTAAAGTACAGACAAATAACAGACAAATACAGTACATGAACACATACACAGTCAAGATGGCAGCAGGGGGCAGAGAGAGCAGGTATTAGTTGTTCGTGTTGATAGCTCTGATTGTCAATAAACCATTTCTTTAATGTATTTTAAATGCCTTATATGTGCTTAGATTTCTGATGGTTATGGGGGTAAGATTCCACTGAATAGTAACTCGAATAGAAAAAGCAGTCTGACCAAACACACTTTTTTCTAAAGGGAAGGATACAATCACCTCTCTTAGTATAACATCGATCATAAAATTCTATAATATGAGCCATTTAAGTAGTGTACAGTGACTATTAAACAAAGACGGACACGCGCAGAGCCTTGTAAAAAGAATCAACTATTGAATGGTGGAAAGCGGCTGATCAAAATGCATACTAGGAAAGAAAAACAGATTACATGTGAAAACTATTTTTATAGCAATGGCGTCTGTACTTAAAATAATATTCTGTGCTTGAAAGATAGCTGGTGCACAAATCAACACATCACTCACGGCCACAGACTACCAGTGTGTCAGGTATCAGGCTCCTGTATGATTCAAGCTTCTTTATTCTCAAATTCTGCTAAAAGCTTTTGAGCCGTGTCCCGTAAGAGCAGTGGAACAGCGAAACAGAAAAACGAAGCTTGATTTTACCACATTACACCATAAAGAACCATGCATCCAAAAAGCACATCATTTCAGATAGAACGGAGTGTTGGTTTTAATGTCAGGGTCAAGTTCCTAAACTTAAACTGGGTTGATTGAGTTGGATTTAACTCCAGGCGGTGCAGGTCAAACACGCATCACTAGAGGACGCACAAAGGAGCTAAAACAAGTGGTCTCCAACCTTTTTCTTCCAGTAAGCTACTTTTACAAAATGAAAATGCCAGAGAGCTACTAGTTTAAGAGGTCACAAGAAATTGAGTAAATAGAAGAGCCATGGCGAGCCTTAGATGGGGAACAGTTAGATGTCTATAAAATATAAATCATTACCCATTTATTAGCGTACAAAGTTAGGCATCAAGATTATACATTTACAATGGTAATAGGCATTTAATTAATCAAACTTGTCTTTATTTGATTTGATTTAGCACAATACGTATAATTCAGAAATCCTTTGGTGAGCTACTTGGAAGGAGCTAAAGACTAGTGAGCACTAGTGTATGAAGGAACCATAGAGTATATAAAGAAGTGGACTAAGACAGTGTGGCGTCAGCCATAGCATTTTATTTGGAGTAGAGTTCCATATTAGAGTAGGAATTTATTAACGGACAAAACAGCAAAATAAAAACCCCAGGATCATGTAGAGCAGGTTAATACAAATGTTTTAAGACCAAAATGAGGAGCCTGACAGCAGCAGTTACACACAGAGGGGTGACTATTTTCTAATATAAAGTAAATTGGAGCCAGAGTGGATGGAAGGTTAGTTCTGACCATTTATATATACAGTCTATGGAATGAGATAAGAGATAGATTTGAGACATCATCAGAACCTGGCCTGTAGTCAACTAAATGAATCAAACTTTATTTATAGAGCACTTTTCATAGAAAAAAATGCAACATAAATCGCTTTACAGTAATTAAAAACAAAACTAAGCTAAAGTTAAGATTATTATCTGTGACATAACTATCTTTTTTATTACTAACTATCTGGAATCTGGAAACTATACTAACTATCTGGCATCTGGAACACTAACTATCTGGAATCTGGAAAACTAACTATCTGGAATCTGGAACACTAACTATCTGGAAGCTGGAAACTATACTAACTATCTGGCATCTGGAACACTAACTATCTGGAATCTGGAACACTAACTATCTGAAATCTGGGAACTATATTAACTATCTGGCATCTGGAACACTAACTATCTGGAATCTGGAAAACTAACTATCTGGAATCTGGAACACTAACTATCTGGAATCTGGAAAACTAACTATCTGGAATCTGGAACACTAACTATCTGGAAGCTGGAAACTATACTAACTATCTGAAATCTGGAACACTAACTGTCTGGAATCTGGAAACTATATTAACTATCTGGAATCTGGAACCAGGTGGGTCTTGAGATTACTACCAGTGACATAACCATCTTTTTTACTACTAACTGTCTGGAAACTATACTCACTATCTGGAATCTGGAAACTATACTAACTATCTGGAATCTGGAACACTAACTATCTGACATTTTTATTAACTATCTGGAATCTGGAAACTATACTAACTATCTGGCATCTGGAACACTAATTATCTGGAACCAGGTGGGTCTTGAGATTACTACCTGTGACATAACTATCTTTTTTACAACTAACTATCTGGAATCTGGAAACTGTACTCACTATCTGGAATCTGGGACACCAACAATCTGGAATCAGTACACAGAGAAAAAAGAAGAAACCCCTCCACAATATCAGCACAAACAACAAAAACACAGCACAGACATAACGACAAGACAAGCAATCGGGGAGGAGAGGGAAGTGGAGCTGACCCCAAAATATAGACAGGCAGCCTCTAGATCCTGCAGCCAGGGGGCACTGGAGACAACAGACCTGCCCGTCAATTCAGGGTGGGGCAAAACTGCGAAGGTGTAAAGAAAGTTGGGGAAAGAAATTCTTATTTGACTAAAGACAAGTCCTACTGATCAATAATTATTTATTATTAGTTAAAAAAGGAGGCACAGTAAAAGCTCTCAAAACCATTACGCATCTCTATGTATCTGACCCAAACTGCACTGACAAGAGTACACCTGCAGGGGGAGTTCATGCAAATACAACTATTTATGGAGAAAAATGAAGTAGAAAACAATTATTTATAAAAAAAAAAAAAAAAAAAGACAGATTAAACAAGTGAATCATGAGTTTAATCAGATTTTTACCTATAAATGGGTCAATGACGTATAAGGATTTTCAACAGGCAAATTTTAAAATACAAAAAAATTTATTTCTATTGAACTTTTTCAAATATTTACAGTATGAGTTATGCATAAATCTATGTTTAACATTTATATTAAGCATTTTTTGTGTTTTTTTAATGTACATTAATTGGCTACGACCTTAAAAAATGTCATGTGGTGCGATCGAGAATAACCTTAAAATTGTTTTATTTTCTAAAACATAGTTGGGATATTAATCTAAGTTCTGAGTCATATGAAGTGTATAGAAACAAACTGTTGGCATTTCTTTTGATTTTTAATGCACATTGATATTTTCTTTTAGTGTCCAATATGACAGTCACCTGCTTGTGTTTAATGAACAAACGACTGTCCTGTAAAATGCATCAACTGAAGAAAAATGCCTAAAGAATCCCATTCACCCAAGTCTACTGCGTCTGTTATTAAAATTCCAGGCATAGAATTCCTGCTGTTATTAGTCGCACCACATGATGCACGGTCGCACCACATGACAATTTAACACTTTAAGTACAAAAAACATGCATAAAAACTAATGATTTCTGAAAAAATGATTTGGTTCCATGGAGGTCAGAGGTGCTACAGAAATGTGGTGAATTATTATGACATTTTAACCTTTTTAACTGAGGAAATTCCAATTGGACAGAAAATTTAGGCATTATGTCATTGACCCAAATCCCAAATCTTTAACTCACTCACTCTATCTATCACTATATTGTTGTCCTTATAACTAATATAAATAAATAAATAACTAGTCAACATCTAAAACTAAAAGTGAAACTAAACCCCTACAGCCCTAATCAACATTTTTCCTATTACAGCAACGAATACCTCACAGTAAGTGCATAAAGTCAGATGAGATGCTGTGTGTGTTTCCAGCAGCGTTGGGAGACTGTTGGGGTGTGGAGACTGTCCTTGGCTTTTCAGAACCACAGGCACAAAGCTGCAGAGTAATGAGGCTGTATCACTTTCTCCTCAAATAACACCGAGGGAAACAAAGAAAGGCTTTAACGTCATCTTCAGCCCACTTCAGACTGACACAGCTTTTATCAAGTGAATCTGCATATCTGTACAATTATGAAAAGGATAAAATAAAGCCATTTATACTTGAATCTGGGCTGAAAACTTTGCAAATAGTGAACATAAAATCCAACTCTCGGGGGGGAAAACACATTTACAACGACTACATCAGAACTGGCACTGAACTGGTATTAAACCTGGAACAAAACCAGGACTAGATCGAGACTAGACAAGGACTAAACTAGGACAAGAATGGGATCAAGCAAACAACTACTTTAAAGGGATAGTTTGGTATTTTTGACATGAATCTGTATGGCATCCCCGTCAGCAGTGTCGTGCATCAACACTGACTTACCTCCCGACAGCGTCCGGTGAGCTGAGTTCTTCCCCGGTTTCAGTGCTGTCGAAAGTCATCCAGCAAATTGGCTGGAGTAACGAAAATAAAGCTTTTTTGAACAATGTGTTCAAAAGAGTGATACATTTGCGTCACAAAACATGAACCGCAAAAAAGTCAGACCTCATAATCGCTTGGTACTATTTTCTCTCCGGTTGTATCACTCCGCGCTGCCACCAGGTGAAGCCGCGCACAAATCTAACACTTTTTTCAGTATTTCAGCAGTGTTTACGTGCTCAGACTTTTGACCGCCGCGACGTGAGAGAGCTAACGTGAGAGCTACAGACATAAGTATATAAGCTTGTATTCGCTATATAAGGATATATATATAAAATGGAGCGGACTTGTGATTATCCAGGCTGGAACAACAAAAATCCAGCTTCAACTTGTCCCACTCTGTCCCTCCTCTCTCTCTCTGCCCGTTTTAACTCCATCTGGTGAATTTGGGCACCAGTATATTCAGGTTCACAAAGATCTCCCCTTGGCTCTGCGCTAAAGGCCATGTCTTCATAGTTGGTGTTGTAGTTACACATGTTGTTGTTACTTTCTGAGCACGAAACACAGTGAAACAGGCGCGGCTTCACCTGGAGGCAGTGCAGAGTGATACGACCGGAGAGAAAATAGTACCAAGCGATTATGAGGTCTGACTTTTTTCCGTTCACGTTTTGTGATGTATATTGTTTTGAGAAGAAAAACGCTTTATTTTCATGAGCCCAGACAACTTGCCGGACACTTTCGTCAGCACCGAAAACCGAGGCAGAACTCGGCTCACCGGACGCTGTCTTGATGCACGACACTGCTGATGGGGACATAAAGATTCTTGACAAAAAAACTATCCCTTTAAGACGAGGTCAAGCGTGCACTCTTAGCTTTATTTTGAAACAGACTTATTCTGCATACTTTTCAGAACTTTTAACCATATTATTGTTTCCTCTCATGTATTCACCGGAAGTTGTATTTGCTGTGATTCGTGTACATTTGTGTAATCTTTAATAAACTTATTTTCGAGACCCCGTTTCACCGCCACTGCCACTGCTCTGCACTCACATTGTTCTCCAATTTTATTTCTTAATCGGTGATACACACAGGATTCTGCACTCTCGCACAGTCATTCTGGTACAAATTAAACCAATTCTGCATCACTTTTCTAATGCCAAAGTCAGCAGTCTTGTCTATTTTATTAAGTCATTTTACATGAACATTGCCATTTAAAATGTGCAAATTATAATGATCCACGGGTGTCACGGATTATAACTTTACAGCAGATGCAAGCACAATAGGTCTTCTTTAAGCCTTTCATGTCACTGGCTGCAAAATGTAATGTTTTTTGCACTCTTTCTTGCAGTGTGGGTGTAGTGTCTGATTCAGGGACACATCAGCTGTATGTATTCTGGCAAGGTTGTCACTGTCACTTTAAAGACTGAGTAATTCCAGCTAAGCCTCTACTATACACATGAAAAGAGCTCACAGAGAAAAAAATGATATAATAAAGTTCACATTTATTGGCACAGCGATCATGTTTTTATCATGTAGTTCCAGTGGGTTCTATTCACACTTATAGCACAAAACCGGAAGACATTTGGAAACAGGCGGGCGACGACTTCCTTTGGGTTCTGTTGGCAGTCAGAACTCCAAAATCTGAGAAAATGGTCCGGTTTTCTTCATCTAGATGTCATTGTATTCTTTCTTTTTTTTCCTTTTATAAATTCCCTATTCATTTGTCTAACTTCATGAAGTAATTGCATTTAAAACAGTGACATTGAAGCTGCAATTAGAGTCTGGTCCCCCATGGAAAGCTCTGGCAGGTTGTGAAGACGCTGCTGCTGAATCCATGGTTTTATCACATACCCAGGGACAGTAACTACACCAGAAGTCGTCCTCCGCATGTTTCCAACGTCTTTCAGTAGGCGTGAATAGAGCCTATTACAGTCTGTATAATTAAAATTAGCAATGGGACTGGTAGCTTTATCAGAAACAGCATGTAAACTCACCTTTCAAAATTGCATTAAGACAGCGTTTTCATAATATGAAAGATAATGAGATAAGGTGAAAGAGAGTAGCGTTTTGCTTAATGACCACTCTAGCTTTAACCCCAAAGATCTCTTCCTTTGTCACAGTGTTTAATCACTGTGAAAAACAGAATTAAATTAACCTGTGTTACCTCAGCCTCCATCTGAAAGCAGCACATCTTAAAAAATTGTAAAATTTTTGCAATTCAATAAAGCAAGGATTTTTGCAGTTGCATCCATTAACAATGTTAGACAGCACAACCTTGAGTCACAGAAAATCTGTTGTTTCTTGAGCTAGCTTTCAGATATGATAAGATGCACCTTTATTTGTCCTTTAATAGGGAAACTATAGTACTGACCACAGACAGTATTCATTTTATTTTACCTTTATTTAACCAAGTGCCAATGAGCTGGCCAAGGGCATTTGCACCTCTCAAGAAAAACACACGTCTGGGTCACCGCACTTTTTCACAATCTTCTTGAACTTATCAAGTGGCACCATGGGTGCATACACACATTCAATTTAAGATCTTTCTGTAAATGTCAGAGGTGGGGACTTGGACTCGCGTAAGACTAGAGTCAGTATTTTTAAGTCTTGAGACTTGACTTGATAAAACAGACTAATTATTCACACTAAAATCTTGTCAAGACATTTAAAAAGAAAAAAATTGCATTTCTCTTATATACTCTATAAATACGGTGGCTGAGTGGCAACACTCAGGCCTCACAGCAAGAAGGTTGCGGGTTCGATCCCCGGGTCGCCCGGGCCTTTCTGTGTGGAGTTTGCATGTTCCTCCCCGTGTCTGGATGGGTTTCCTCCGGGTGCTCCGGTTTCCCCCATCAACCCAAAACATGCCCGCACCCCTATGAACTAACATCAAGGACCATGATGTCCACCCTCCTGTGGGTTCACCACCTGCAGAGGTGTTCATAGGGGGGGTCAGGTGCTATGAGGATTGGGCAGCAAGCTGCCCCCGCGACCCAGCCGGATTAAGCGGGAGAAGATGGATGGATGGACTCTATAAATACTCATATATAAATATACTTTTTAATTTATGTTAAAAGTCAAATAAACTGCAAAAATCTAAGCTATATTTGGTACTTTAGTTTATAGACTTGAAATGACTTGAAGCTCAAAGCAGATGACGACTTGGACTTATGGGCCAGTGATGCGAGACTCGACTTGGACTTGCCTGTATTGGACTTGGGACTTGGGGTGCTTGTAGAATCACCATATCAAACTTGGCACTAAACTTGGAACAAAACCTGAACTAGACCAGGACTAACCCAGGACTAGAATGGGACCAAACAAAAAACTATATTAAGACATGTTATTTGTTGTAGAGTTTAAGATTCAAATGACAAGCCTGACAGGAGCAGTTATGGAAAGAGGGGCGACGTTTATAAAGTGAATTGAAGCTAGAGCTGACGGAGCCGGAAGTCCACCCATGCTCACTTCCTATGTGGAATGAAAATGCAATCAAGATCAAGATAATTATACTATAAAGATTCTCAGTGGACAAAAACTAACACAACACGGTGCTAGGAAAGTAAAGCTATAAGAATACAATAAAAACCTAAAAAGTTACACGGTGGGGCTGTAAAAAATACTACTTTACTAATTTTCTTTACATGTAATATATCTGATGGTTGTTTGTAGAGTTGGACATATATTGTATTATTAAAAAAAAGAAAAGAAAAGAATACAATAGGGTTGGGCGGTATCCAAATTTTGATACCGTTAAACCTTCTCAGCATTTTATGGGGTATACGCTATTACTGTGACTAATTAAGAATTATTTTGTAGCTGCGCCTAAACCATTCAGAAACCGAAAAGCAACATTATATTTGAAGATGAGGCACAAGTTCTGATCAAACCAAACTTTGCAGAGCGTTCGATCGCATCAGCATCAGCGTACGGACTGTTTTTATCAGCGCTTATACTGTATGCAAATGAGCCATGTAGTTTTAAGTTTAGTTTCTGTAAAACATAAACAAATGTGCACAAAGCTGCTTTAAACACATTATTACTCAAAGTAGTTAGAATAGTTAGAATATTTCGGACGCGGAAGCTGTGCGTAGGAGGTGCACGTCGACCCAAAAACGTTTTGCCGCAGAACCATAAATTGGGCTTTACCGTCTCTGTACCGAAGTCTGACTTCGCCCTCGAAGCACTTCCTCCCCTTCAGCATGTCCCCTCTCGACTCTCAGCATTTAATAAAGCATCTCCATCGCAAACTTTTCGGCTCAACATCACACACAAAGCGTCAGTCAGGTTTTTTTCTTCTTCCTCGCTGCGTGTGGATGGATATCTCTGAGCGTAACGACATTTTAAGAGGAGAGAGAGCGGAGGGGATAAAGTCTGCGCTGTGGTTTTAGGTCCTTAAGCAGATTTATTTTAATGACGGTAATGAAACTGATACTGTTGCTACTTTTTGATACCGCAGGATACTGTATTACTGTATTACTGCCCAATCCATGAATACAAAACTTTCTTTGAACTTTCCAGTCTTGGTATTATTTACATTGTCACCCATTTGATAATATTACCAATTACCGCAGCTATGCAAATGCACACTTGAGCTACTCACTAAACCTGCCAAGTTGTCACTGGGACCCAGAGCGTTGAGACAGTAAATGAGCTTAGGGAGACAAAAAAAAGAATTTCACACAAAAAAAGAAACCTTTTTTTGCATCCCGTACAAAAATAGGACTACAAATGTTTTCCCTGATAGATGAATGTTCCACACACACTTACAAACTAGACTGCATTTGTCACACTCCCAAGATCATTATATGTGATAGCTATTGCACATTAGCACCAACCAAACCCCACCATATTGGATCATGTTAGCAGTCATAAATTGCAAATGTTTTTGTGCAAAGAGGAAAGCAGATATAGCCGGAAATATTGATCAAGTGGCGCGCGTTTCCCCACCAAAGCAAAAGAAGGTAATGAAAGAGAATGCATTAAACTGTGATGAGATCGTGGTGAAATGGTGCATTGCTTCGTGTTTCATTCGGTTTCGTAACACTGCAGAATACAGAGTGATCTATTGGTAGCTCTTAGCATGTAAACAAAAACAATCAGACATGATGGAGTAGCGTGCATCATAAATCCTGAGAGGTGAATCAGAGGCTGTCACTTCCATATGATGAAGTTAGAAGTAAGCCTGTCACGAAACTACTATATCACTCAATACACGATAGATGGAAATATACTTTGTGGGGTCAGTATTTATCGTGTGTACATTTTCTTCGCACTACTTGGAACTGTATAGTTATTTTTTGGCTATGTGATAAGATTTGAGTCACAGAAGGTTGAACACGTAACTTTTTTTCTTTTTTTTCCCTCCTCTCATAAAAATACACAGTAGTACAATGATTAATAATACATAATGTAAATGTATATAAGAGAAGGCATTTGCATGATTAGAAAGGAGCAGTTATGAAGAAAAACATCTTACATTACTCTGCTCCTTTCTATATTTCATTACAAATGCAAACTATGTGCTAAAGTGTTTGATTGTGCCATTCATTTACTGCAGCTTTTTTTTTTTTACAATATTGTAGATTTAGAATAGTTTTTGTGGTTATTGTGTCAGTGGTATAAATGTGTTTAAATATTATTGTTCGGATTTCAAAATGTGTTATTGTGACAGGTCTCAGTGGGAAAGTGTGATAAACAGCAAGTTGATAGCAGCTTGTCCAAAAAGGAATTATGAAAACGCAGTGACAGTGATAATTAAGGCTAATCCATTTGGTCCAAACCATTAAACAAGTGAATGGAACAGGCCTAAGTAAATGTAGATGATAATACTGAAACTAATTTATGCCACTGACACCATAACCCAAGAGCAACTTTAAACCACAAAATATGCCAGTGTAAAAGAGTAAAAGGTAGGACACGTTTCTGAACTTCCTCCTACTCTGTTTGAGCATCAATCTGGTACTAACTAGGGATGCACTGAAGATTTGGCAACCGAATATATTTGGCTGAATATTGCAAAAAAGCCACATTTGACTTTCGGTGAAGTGAGTTAAAAGTAAGGCCGAAATGATGTGTGACACGATGCAGTCGCCATTTCTGGTTCACTGTAGGTGGATAATTTAAATTTGGGTTTTTATTTCCTACAAAGAGGACTCAAATAGACATTGAGTAATAATGTGTTTAATGCAGCTTTGTGCACATTTGTATACATTTTACAGAAATGAACCACATGGCTCATTTTCATACATGCTCTGAAAGAAACTGATGCGGTCAGCTTCTGTCAGACTAAAGGACACGACTCAGTGGAATATGTGTTTTTTCTGTTGATGGTGAGTCTGTTCTGTGTTCCTATCATGTTGGAGATGGTTCATGTTAAACCTTTCAGAGATCCTACATGTGCAGGTCATATGCATAGGCCGTATATGAATGGACATATATTCTTTGTAGCATTTCATTTGATTTCATAAATGTGACACACTATAGTCTGTTTTATACAGAGCAGACAGGTAAAAAGATGATATGTGTTCTCCTCATTTTAGATTCAAAAGGGTTTTGTGGCTCCAGGTGTTTTCTTTTCTGTGGGAGATGCTCCAAATGGCTCTTTGAGTATTTAAGGTTGCCTACCTCTGGTTTAGCCTAATATGAATGAAAAACTTACTGCTATACTTACTGGAATATTTAAAGAATATTAAATAAACATTCACTTGTTTAAAAATTTATTCTAGGCTATTTATGCAATATAAAAAAAATAGTGAAAAACTTAACCACATTTGATATTCGGTTTTGCTCTTTGGCCAGCCACAAATTTTAATTTCAGTGCATCCCTAATACCAACATAAATGTACTTGTATATAGTTCTTTGTGTATTGTAATGTACCTTGCCCAGTCAGGTTGCTCAAACTAAAATTAAAATGAAATGAAAGTTGAAATATTTAGTAGTTACCATGGTGACACAATGGACATATTAAGAAGCGGTGCCAAAAGAAGTTTAAAGATTGTCTGAAAACTGAAGAAAGAACACAAAATGGATTTAAACAACACATGTTCAGGAGCCTGTGATCAATACAAGTGTTCATGGTCCTGTTTAGGTGTTTGATTTCTAATTTTTACTGGAATTATATATGTGAGAGACTTATTTAATCGCACAAATCATCCTACTCGTAGTTTCAGCGAAGCCAGGTCTTTATGGTCAGACTGTGTTAAAATAAAGCACAGACAACACCTCATAAAGCCTTAGAGAGCGTGCCTACAGTTAGCATCACGCCCCAGGAAATATCGATGACGTCAGTTGCAAAGTATCAACTGAAGCATCATCACGCATCTGTCACATTTCACAAAGGCGAAAACAGCACACCTGATCTGCAAAAGTAGAAAGTGAAATCTAGACAGAGGACACAGGGGACATGCGGTGTGGGTATTTATTCTGGGTAATAATATGAAAGCACCTGTGATTCCCTCAGAAGTGGTCGACTGCAGACTACAAAGATGGCATCTCTTAAGGCAAGAAAAGGCTCACTTATCTCCGAGGTACAATTCTGATTTCCCATTCCCTTTCCCCCGTCAGATCTTGGTGCAAGGTCCTTTGGAAGAACATGAAAGAAAGGTTCACATTTGCTGATGCAGGAGGAGAGATGAGAGCAGCCGCGTTACTTTTACTACCCTGAATTTCCGCACTCGTACAGGGCTATAGGTGTTTTATTGGTCGCCGATGGGGTCGCTGTAAAAGTGGGTGGTCATGGACTGCTTTGACGTGTCGCCTCTGACTCTCGGGTTTCACTCGGAGCATTTGGCGCAACTGGACGGAGCTTTTGGCCGTGCCGCTTACAACAATTAAACACCGCTTTAATCGCAGTAGTTTCGTAACTTAATGTACAATATAATGCGGTTTGTACAGTGTGCTCTACTTTTTAAAATCTGGAATAGACTTCTTGCCTGGAGTCAACACCGCACCCCACGGGAATAGCAATGATATCAGCCGCAAAGTATCAGCACAAGAGATATATAATGAGACTTGTACAGGGCACGGTCCCTCTATTCCATCCTTTATTCTATTAGTGTAGTTCATTTGTGGCCACTCTGAGGTACGCCGGGGCCCAAAAAGAATTCTCCGACAGAAAGCAATGCATTCCGTAATCTGTGAAATCAAACGGACTGTGTGTGCGCTGACAGGGCACTCACAGCTTTCAGAAACAATAGACTTGGGATTATTCTCTATTAAAATGACGCACTCTCCCTGTTCAAATTCTCAGAACAAACTTTGCTGCTCATGTAAAGCTTTGACTGCAATTAAATAGAAACCATTCATCAATTTGTGCAAGGTGAAATTATTTTAAGTATTTCAGACGTCGAATCTGAGTAAGACAAATGTAACACTGTTTTATATCCAGTTCTATGGAGATGCTTGACTGAGGAATGCAGGTGAATTCTTCTCAATGTTAACACGCAAATAACTGCACAAATTTTGCTAATACTTTATGATTACCTTGGAAAATAAATGTGGACTTTTTAAATTGATTTTTGCCTATCCTGAACCTTCTGACTTAAATTTTTTCTTGTAATCTACACAGGCCTGTCACAATAACAAATTTTATAGACAAAAATTAAAATAGAACTCGTTTATGCCACTGAACAGATTTAAGTTTTCTAGTGGAGGGTCCGCTACCTGCTTCTCTCTATGATGAATACTGCTTGGCCTGAATGTTCCACAGTCTGGCATTGTACTTTATCTCCATGGAGACAAGTAGGCCAAGTTATGGGTCAGGTCTGTGGAGATGAGAATAAGAATGCATGTAAATGTTTTTCAATGTGTTTTTGAGCAATAAAACCACATGTAACTGAAGAACTAATAAATAAAGTTGAATATTCCTGGAAACCTTAACTCAGGCAAAGTGATAACATGCAATCATGTAACTTCAGGTAGAAAAATTGCACACCACAAAACTATTCTAAATCTACAATATTGGATCGTTTATGGTTTAAATCTTATCATATAACCAAAAAAACAACTACAAATTTCTCACACACGATAAATACTGACCCCAAAAACTATTGTTCCAGCTTTCATAGTGATGCTTTGTGTAGACATCATGCTTCACAAGAACTTCCCAAGTTACCACGGTGACACAATGCACAGATTAGCAAACACTGTCAAATACGTATTATTTTATCCACCTGACTCTGAGGTCTGAGGACGTTGCCTAGCAACACGCACTGACACACCCCTTTTCCTCAGACGTCAGAACTCGGAAGAGCTCGGAGGACTGAGCAAAATTTCCAACACAGAATCCAATGTGATGAATCCAATGTGATGAAGACAAAGGAACTGGTGGTGGACCTTAGGAGGACCAAAGCTGCTGTGACCCCCATCTCCATCCGGGGGTCAGTGTGGACGTGGTGGAGGAGTACAAGTACCTGGGGGTGTACTTGGACAATAAACTGGACTGGAGCAGGAACGTGGACGCGGTTTACAAGAAGGGCCAGAGCCGCCTCTATTTCCTGAGGAGGCTGAGGTCCTTTGACATCTGCAGGACAATGCTCAGGATGTTCTACGAGTCTATGGTGGCCAGTGCCATCATGTACGCTGTAGTCTGCTGGGGCAGCAGTCTGCGCGTGAGGGACACTAATAGACTCGAGAAGATCATTAGGAAGGCTGGACATGTTGTGGGGGAGGAGCTGGACTCTCTGGCGGTGGTGTTGGACAGGAGAATGCTGGACAAAATCTGGACTATCCTGGACTCTCCCTCCCACCCCCTCCACGAGGTGCTGGCCAATCAGAGGAGCTCTTTCAGCCATAGACTGCGGCTGCCGCGCTGCTCCACTGAGAGACACAGGAAATCTTTCCTGCCTGTCGCCATCAAACTGTTGAACGCGGCACTGTGACTCACAAACTACTCAATCCTTTCATCCTATTCCCGGCTCACACATGTATATAGTCATAAAGATGTCAATGATGTAAATAATTTCCCAGAGAGAGCTATTTTATCTTTTATCTTATTGTATTTAGCTTATTTTGTAACTTGTTTGATGTACATGCTCTTGGTCGGTTGCATCTGTAACGAAGAAAATTTCCTCGGGGATGAATAAAAGTAATTCTGATTCTGATTCTGATTCTGAAGATAGCCCAGTGTCACTTGTATGAACTGTTTTCATTGTGTTTGGACGCTTTGGGGGTTTAAATGACAATTTCAGTCACTTGTATTACTGCAATACTGCGTCCGAATCACTGCCTATGGGTATAATAGTTGTGTCACCAATGTTTTTAGCCCATTTCCTGCTCACTAATGTGCAAAAATGATCTACTATCATGCAACACCAACGCTTTCACTTCACTATAAACTGAATTATATTATTTACCGTATTTTTCATGGTTTTGTGGGTTTGGGGGCGACTTATACTCAGGTGCGACTTATATATAAAATATATAATTTCACATGTTGGTTATTTTCACACTGACAGCCACAAGAGGGCGGTCTAAGCTTGTGTGCCAGTATCTGCTATGCCTATCATGCTTTTATCATAACTCTTGTACCAATGTCACTTCTCACTATTGTGCATATCACCTGCAGAAAGAGCCACTGTTCTGCTGCAAGTAATGAAATATGCAGCTGAAAACGGCC
Organism: Odontamblyopus rebecca; assembly: GCA_030686955.1. Lineage (NCBI taxonomy): Eukaryota > Metazoa > Chordata > Actinopteri > Gobiiformes > Gobiidae > Odontamblyopus > Odontamblyopus rebecca. The sequence continues at coordinate 25,938,627 of CM060658.1, forward strand.
ATCGAGCAGGAGAAAGAAAGTTTGGAATGAGCAAGAAACTTATGTTTGACTGGAGAAAAGCAGAGGAAACTCAAACTGCAATGAAGAAAACAAACTAATCGCTAATCGCAGGCTAAAAGCTGGATTTAGTTAGAGTTGCTCAGAAGTGAAGAATGGATCAATGGATTTAGTGATTTGGAGTGAGATGGAGAGTTCAGTAATCTTGTTCTGTTCTGTTGTTTCTGCTCTAGTTTTCTGAATAACTGTTCATATGTGACGTGAAAACACCAGACACATGTTCAGCCTGTTGTTCTCTGTTCTATTGTTATTACTATAACTTACCTTCAACGTGAAATGTCTGGTGTCTGATTTGATCAAATAAACTTTCCAAAAATGTGACTTGTATATGTTTTTTTCTTCTTCATTGTGCATTTTTTGGATGGTGCAACTTATATTCCGACTAATAGTCCGGAAAATACGATATACTGAATTCTTCCCCGAGGTTGTGTAATTGAAGCACATCCTTATTTTGGAGCACCTGGTACTCGGCCAATGCTAAAGCAATAAGAGCTTTCTGGTTGTAATTCATGTTTCTCTCCGAGTTAGACACTAGAAACATAATAAAAAGGTTGAAGCGTGGACATGACGTCATATCCAAGATCCGAGTGGGAGACGGATGGATAAACAAACACAGTACAAGTCTGAAAACTCAAAGAAAAAATACAAAATGGATTGAAAGAGCGCATTTTTGAAGCCAGTGATCAATACAACATTCATGGCCCTGTGTCGAAGTTTGATTTTTAACAAAAAAGTGAGAGTGACTAACTGCTGGCTAATCATAGCTTGCTTTTGATTGTAATTTTATGGTGCGAGAGACTTGTTTAACAGCACAAAGCATCTCACCTGTTTAGTTCCAACACAAATTTCTAATCAGATTGTGCTAAAATAAAGATCAGATTAAAGTCTAAGATGAATAATAGAGCTTCTAACAGAGCAGTGCTTTTAGTTAGTGGAGAATACTGACTGCAAAGTATCAGCATTGAAGTAGTAATTATCATGCCAAGCCTAATTCTACAGTATTTCATTCTACAATACACCACATTGTTCACCCATATAGCTTCGATTTCCAGGTTCTTGTATTTTTCTCTTCTTGTTATTGGTGTGCAGTGGTATGCAAATCCAGACACCAGCTCTGCCTGTCATGTCACCACTGTATATAGGTGCACATGACACGTACACAAACATGTCCGCTCCACTACCGCACACAGACAAATCCCTCTGGGCCACTGAGGAACGCACCATCCTGATTCTGCTTTCAATCGCTTACATCATGTCATTCCTCCATTCTGAGGCCTTTTTTTACTATTACATTTCCTAGACATTCTCCTTGATCTTAAATTGCACTCAGTTCGTGGGTCTTTCGGCTGTCCTGTGATCTGTCATCTTGAGGGCCACACATTCGACTGCGTTTCTGATGTTTTTGAAAACTACTGCTTCATGAAATCACAGGATGGAACAGAGCATTTGAGCTTTGGATCAGCCTAATAGCAGCATTAATCCAACATATGTGAATGAAACAAAACACGACTTCAGGTATGTTTTTGATGAGGTAACAGGATTAAAATATAAAGCTCACATGAGTCAATTATACAAAACAAGCTAAAATAATCAGAATAATATAGTATAACTTAAACTATTCAGTTGTTCTTGCTCTGTAAACCAATATGAATGATCTTAGGTCAAGGTTAATTCGGTCAGTTATAAACTTAGAATTTGCAATTATTTTAGTCAGACAGATTTGTATGTCTACCTACATTACATTTTTCAGCAATTTCCTGTATCTTCCTCAGAAGCATTACATGATGGCGTAGTGATGTGACTTGTAGGATGCTTTACTTGGTTTTGCCGGACATTGGGGCAAGCTCTTGTCTGACACCAGGACTGCATTCCATGTGTGAAGGATGTATGCTCCTTCGTCACAGTTTATGCTTCTTAGACCTCATTTTCAGATCTCAGTGCCCCTCTCTGATCAAGCAGTGGCATTTGTTTCTTTCAGCTCAGATGACTATGGCATTGTTCCAGTCCATGATGTAGTTTTGTGTCTTGCAATGGTTGGTAGGTTGATAACTGTATGGATAACATGTATTGCTTGTATATATTTAATGGGACCAATTTGTAAGCCAAGGCCGGCTTCCCATTTACAAAATGTATTTCCAAAACCAAAACTCCAAAACTCAGCTGCCCACTTCATCAGCCACATCACACCCATCCTACAGCAGCTCCACTGGCTCCCCATCTCACACTGCATCCAGTACAAAATCCTGCTCCTCACATTCAAAGCCCTCCATAACCTGGCACCACCATCTCTGAGCTCCTCCACACTGCCACACCCTCCCACTCCCTCCCTCTGCTCCTCCTCCTCTCTCCAGCTCTCTGTTCCCTTTGCCCGTCGCGTCACCATGAGGAGCAGAGCTTTCAGTCGCTCTGCTCCTCAGCTCTGAAACACTCTCCCTCCTAACCTCTAAAACTCTGACTCACCCCCACATTTCAAATCCAAACTCAAAATACACCTGTTTAGATTGGCCTATTCACTCCACTATACCACCAGACCATAACTGCACTATCTGTGGTGGCACGGTGACTGAGTGGGTAGCACTCAAAAAGGTCCAAGTTTGATCCCTGGGTCTCCCGGGCCTTTCTGTGTGGAGTTTGCATGTTCTTGCCTAAATACAATACTAAGTACAACCAATCAGTTAAATACTGTCCCACTTTAACTGTAGGCTTTTAACCATATGTTTTTATCGTATTTAAGTTGTTTATGTTGTTGTAAGGGGACCTTGGGTGTCCAGAAAGGCGACTAATAAATAAAATGTTTTATTATCATTATTGTTTGCTAACTTATGCTTAATATTTTACAGGAGATCTTGTCATTTTGTAATAAATAAATAAAGCCTGTCCTGTTTGTTCTTGGACATGTAAAGCAGAGAAACTCTCCTGTCTAACTAGAAGAATCGCGAACTCTAAGTAATACAAAAGATCTTGTTTCAGTTGTACTCAGCCTGTGGGTCTTTCAGCTGTCTCTGATCTGTCATCTTAAGGGGGGCACATTTGACTGCGTTTGACTGGTTATACTCGGTGGTCTCTTGTCCCAACACACTGTGATTGAAATGGGACTATAGGGATCCAGTATGCTTCAGTGGACTGGCTTTTATACAGGAACATGACAGTGAGAGTGACCCCTACAGGTCAGATCTATTATGAGGCTGGGAGGGGGCGGCAGGAAGGGGATATAGAGAGGGAAGGACAGATTCATCCCTCAGAGAGACATTAGGGTTTGAGGAAGGAAGCGTGAGTGAAGGGAAGATAATAAGGGAGTGACACTGAGAGGACTGGTGCACGGAGAGTGCTTCAGAGAATGGATTAGGGCACTGAACTGCACATGTGACATTACATCAAGACCAAGTATCCGGGATAAAAAGAGGGAAAAGAAGTCTGTTAATGCTGGTGGAGGGTTGATGGTTCAAACCTGAGCAGTACTGTCAATTTGTCCATGAGCAAGACATCTTCTCACCTTCCGCATCGACCGGGTGTGTGATTGGTTGTGGTAGAGGAGTCCTAAAACATGCAAAGGGACAGCAAAGGTCTGATATTATGCAAAATTGACTCGTGAGAGCTTGAGGCCATGTTATAATGTTTTTACCTCCTCCAAAACATACCCACGGCATGTTTTGTTCCATCCACATATGTTCACAATGCACTGTTCCACCTTGTGATATTATGAAGCGTCAATTTTCAAGTTAACAGCGTTTAACCTTTTGCTCAGTAATATATTATATTTAATATTTAATTAATATTGTATATCCCGGTAAAATGCTGAGAAGGTTTAACGTTATCAAAATTTGGACCCCGCCCAACCCTACCATCAAGACAAATGTCATTAGTCAAACACAATACATTTACATCTACACAATAAATGTACAGTACAATCAGTCAGAATGTTTAAATGTCTGAAGAAGCCTGATGTTGACACGCTTGTTTGCTCAGAAACTATTGTTTTAGCCCATGAGAGAAAGTGTGGAAGTTAGTGCTCAGCGTTTAACCTTTTGCTCTGTAATAATTGCCAATCATAGGGTTTTCTTTATTTAAAACAAGGACACTGCACAGAAAACAATCTCAGAGAGAAAAGATGTTCGGTACCAGATTTAGCTACAAGCTCCTTTCCATCTGCAGTCCTTGAGCAGGTACAAAACACAGTAAAGAAACTATTCATCAGACAAACCCTTAACAACATTGCATCAGTAACGATGTCTCCTTAAAATAACCACTATCCAATTCATCAATAAACATTTAAAACACTCAAAATGAGTTTATTCTAATTTCCATAAATACAAGAAAATTCATCATTATCTTCTAAAATGTACATTTAACAAATTCATCAGTATCATTATCCTCTAAAATACAACAACATTACTATCAAGTAGGGTTGGGCAGTAATACAGTAATATGGTATCCTGCGGTATCAAAAATAGCAATGATATCAGTTTCATTACAGTCATTAAAAAATGCATACGGACCTAAAACCACAGTGCCGACTTTCTCCCCTCCGCTCTCTCTCCTCTTCAAACATCGTTACGCTTGGAGATTTCCATCCACACGCAGTGTGGAAAAAGAAAAAAACGTGACTGATGCTTTGTGTGTGATGTTGAGCCGAAAAGTTTGCAATGGAGACATTTAATTGAGTCAAGAGGGGACGCACTGAAGAGGAGAAAGTTCCCGCTTGAGGTGAAGCCCAATTTATGATTCTGCATCGAAACATGTTTGTGTCGACGTGCACCCCTTACGCACAGCATCCGCGTCAACCACCGTGGACCTCTGAAACTTTCGTTAAAACGACACAGACAGCGAGGGTGCGCAGACAATAAGGGCTGTGATTGGTTCTCTCCACTGCTCTACATTTCTGGTACTCCGCTCATTATATACATTGAGTAATAATGTGTTTAATGCAGCTTTGCGCACATTTGTTTACATTTTACAGAAACGAAACTTAAAACCAACATGGCTCATTTGTATACAGTATAAGCACTGGAAAAAAAACAGCTTGTGCGCTGATGCTGATGCGATCAAACGCTTGATCAGAACTTGTGCCTCATCTTCAAATATAATGCTGCTATTCTGTTTCTGAATGGTTTAGGTGCAGCTACAAAATAATTCTTAATTCAACACAGTAATACCGTATACCCCAGTAAAATGCTGAGAAGGTTTAACGGTATCAAAATTTGGACCCAGCCCAACCCTACCATCAAGACAAATGTCATTAGTCAAACACAATACATTTACATCTACACAATAAATGTACAGTACAATCAGGCAGAATGTTTAAATGTCTGAAGAAGCCTGATGTTGACGCGCTTGTTTGCTCAGAAACTATTGTTTTAACCCATGAGAGAAAGTGTGGGAGTTAGTGCTACTTAAGTTTTAAGATCAGCTGGAAGCGTGTTCCAGTTTTTTGCTGCTGGGTATGAGAAAGCTCACTGTCCCATCACAACGTTTAAAAGAGATGGTCAGATCAGAATTTATAGAGAGATGTTCTACTTGTCTGCTCTGATCTTAACTGGAAAAAGTCTCTTAAAGGAGGAGGAACAGCATGTGGAGAATTATGTGGAGCAGCCACATCTCTTAATAAAAAATCATATTGTCAGTGTTGAACATGTTCTATTCAGTATTTTACAATAATGATAAGTTAATGATTTTTTATCAAAAACTTTGAGGACTTGCTTAAAAAGAGTCTTTCTCTGATTTTGTAAAGGTCTTTCCTGCTTGCAACCAACAGATTAAACAATAATGTAAGTGAGAAAAAATCATGGCATGAAGAAAAGCCTTTTAATGCCTGAATGTTTAAGGAGTTTCGAATATTTCTGAAGATTGCAATATTAAATTTCATAACTTTACTTAGATGTTTAATTTGTTTATCAAAGGATAGAGCCGAATCCAAACACAGGCCTAAATATTTCACTTCTTATGCATTATTAATAATTTGTCCTTGAACACTGGGTTGCAGACCACAGATTTGCTTCTTGTTGGGTATAAATGACCGTATTGTCAGCGTACATTTGTATTTCTACATCTGCACAAACAGCGGAAACAGAACAGAAATTGATATAGAAGAACAACAATAGCCCCAAGATATAGCCCTGTGGAATTCCTATTGTACACAGTTTTAAGGACGAGCGTTTTTCGTAAATACGGACACTCTGTAATCGCTCTGAAAGGTACGACTGCATCCATATTAACAGGTTTTCCAGACAGATCAAATTTTGTGTTTGTCTTTTGACAACAGTGATTCACAGTATCGAATGCTTCTATAAGGTCGAAAAATACTGCTGCAACTACACACCCTTTATCCAATTCGGCTTTTCAATAAAATAACAACAAGCAGTCTCTGTTGAATAGTTGCTCCTAGAGTAGATTTTCACTACTCAAATGTGCCATGAGTTGTTCTGCTGCTATCTTTTCAATGACTTTAGAGGCAGCAGACAAAATACTTACTGGCCTGCAGTTGTTGACCTCTTTTTTGTCCCCATTTTTCATTATGGCTGTTTTTAAGGCAGCAGGGAATCTACTGTCTTTAAACGATTGACTGATAATGGAGGTAATAGGATACGTAAGGTCATTTTTATATTGTTTCAGCATGACATTAAGTCCCCAGTCGTCTTTTGCCTTAGAGTCAGATAGTGATGAAGTAACTCTATGAACTTTCGGCTCATTAACCCAGCGAAGTTTAAGGCCTTGGGGTTCCGACAAAATTTGGGATCACAGTGAGATCAAACTTCTTTTGGAGTTCCAGGCATGAATCAATAACATAACCATTAAAACAATTTGCTACCTCTAAGCTGTCTTGTTTGATTTCCCCATGCAGTATAAGCTCCATCTTTCCCTGTTTACACTGCTCCTTGCCCATTAGTTTATCAATTGTTCTCCACAGCTTTTGGAGATTTCTGTTTGCCTGCTGAATATTGTCTAGAAAAGTAATTTGCTCTTGCCTTCCTTAACTGCGATGTGACTTTATTTCGTAAACTCTTAGAAATTAAATGATCTAAAATTATTCTAGTGAAGGTGTATGGAGTTTTCAAATAGAGTGAAGCACTTCTATATGTGTCTTTTGTGTTTAGAGAAGAATTCAGGCTAAATATGCAGGGTTTGTGTGTTAAACATGTGCAAATGAAGCAAACCTCAACTCTGGTTATGGATTTGAAGAAAGCATTATAACATAGATGAGAAAATAGCGTAATATGGGCCCTTTAAATGAAAAAAATACACACACACACACATATATATATATATATATATATATATATATATATATATATATATATATATATATATATATATATATATATATATATATATATCTTGATAAAACTAAATGAAACAAAATGACTGAAAACGTAAAATAATCAAAATTGAATGGCTATAACTAGAGGCCAACCGATATATTGGTTGGCTGGTATTATCGGCTGATATGGGCAATTGGAAACATATATGGGCCGATATTACACGTGGACATGGTTTACCTTGTTATAAAGCTTAGTCTCTCTATATTAAAATTTACAGACAAATAAATGTCCTAATATGCGGCGCCGCATCAATATTTATCTGCGGAGTTATTTGTCTGTGACATCATAGAAACGCACCCCCATGTGCACTTGTTTACAGCCGCAGCCGTAGATCCACGTGCACAACGCTGAGATTCTCTTCTTTTTACGGACGATCAGTTTGAGTCTGGATTAAAAGGACAGTTCTTAGTGCAGACTTGTGATCTGAGAGGAGCATGTGTGAGTGGTAAGTGTTGAAAATGTGTCAGTTTTGAAGCTCGTGTTGGTTCTTTCTCATTGGTTAGCGATTAGCTGCTGTAGCTCACACACATAAACAGGCTGTTTTCTCTTCTATTAGCGACTGTAAAGTGACTATAGTGGCCGTATATATGTTATTGGACACAAACTGATATGTAAATGAGCAGTGAATAGAAGTGTCAATTATCAGCATTTAGTATATCATTAATTACCGCGGCACACACACATTTACCGCTAAAAGTACTTTCTTTACTTGCTAGAATGTCATACAAAAATGCCATTAGGCCGAACTACTGTCTTTAAATATGATGTAAAGAGGAAGAATAACAATACATGTCGCCTAAATAAACCCAATTGAAAATCCAATAGGGCTTAACCTAAGTTTTATAAACAATTGAAGATTTACAGTGAATTTTTACGTCATAAATATATCAGTGATTATATTGGCTGTCGGCAGCTCCAACTCCCATTTTATCGATGTCATATCGGTCACAACAAAATCCATATCGGTCGGGCCCTAATACTTACTATATTAGCATAGTATTTTTTGTATGGGTGATTTTGTGCCAGAGATAAAGAGTCAGTACAGTGATGGACAGGGCTCCAAAAATCTGTCATGAGCTACTTTATCTGTTATTATATAGGCTCTTCCAGGACAGAAATATTTGGAATTGTTAGACACAGGCTGGTACCGATGGACTACTCCGTTCAATTTAATCAACCCAATTGACAATCCAATAGAGTCAAACCTAAGTTTTATAAACAATTGAAGATTTACAGTGAATTTTTACGTCATAAATATATCGGCGATTATATCAGCAGCGCCAACTTCCATTTTATCGGTATCATATCGGCCGCAACAAAATCCATATCGGCCGGGCCCTAGTTATAACTTAAACTATTCAATTGTTCTTGCTCTGTAACCTAATACAAAATAGTCAATCTCTTCCTAAATTACCTGGCATGTCTCATCCTGGGTAAGAATTAATTCTACACTGAAGTGTGTTCAGATATTAGTCATGCTACTCAACCATCAAAGTACGCTGCCGCAGATGAGCTGCATTACCATAACAATCGAGCAATTGGAGTAATAACGGCTGGCGCTCCTGGGAGGCTTCAATTACAGCGCTGTATTTATTTTGTCTGATTGGAACGTGTAGAGCTCTCTCAAGATGAATCTGTGAGCAATGAGTATGAACGTAGTACGCCAGTATGAACCCACAATGCATCTGAGTTTGTCTTAATGGAGAGGGGAGCTCCAGGAGTCGCCACGGGAGACGGATGCAAGCTCATCTGTGGAGGACCGGGTGTATTCATCATGATAATCATTTCAACGCGGCAGTTAATTTGACAACATTATTTGCATGTGCCGCCATCTTGAGCACCTGTTTGTCAGCGGGACCACGGGACACAACAGAAGGGAAAGAAGGCAGTCATGTTCTGATGAATCCATCCTTCACCTGCCGTATGGAGCTGCTCATTCATGAAAATTTATGAGATTGGCAAGAGCAAGATGCATCAGCTATATAAAACTACTGTCACTTTGAAATCGGTTCAAAGTCTGGTTTTCTCTCCAGATGAAATTAAGGAGATTTATTTGTTTTGTAGGCATCAGCTAATGGCACAGGAGAGTATAGAAGTTGTTTTTATTTTAAACAGTTAGTTAATAATGGTCATGTATTAAAAATATTGAGAGAAAATGTACGATAATTTAACAGAATATTGAAACATGTAATGTCATGAGACCAAAATGGTTTTCTTTTGCTACAAGTTTATCAAATAATTGTAGTACTTTTTACACTATAGTATTTTCTAACTTACAACTTACTAATTACAGCTGCCAAACCCCTTAAAATGTCAAGAGAAGAAAAAACTTGATTCATCATTCACTGAAAGACGCTCTCTTTGGGACTGTCAAGAGAAGTGATTTTTGGAAAGGTCTTTTAAAATTCCACTGTAATCAGTGCAAAATTAACAACATTTCCAGTTAAAGGGCTTTTTCAAAAGCATTTGTGAATAAAAATCCAAATAATTTATAATCCAAATCCAAATCTGACAAGTCAGGGGCATCATTTGTTCTGACGTAAATATAAAAACCACCATGGTTCCTTAAAAACACACATTAGTCACACAAGCACTATTATTCCTCAGTCTTTCAAAGTTAAAAAGCATTTTCACATTTCAGCAGCAAAGTCACTGAAAACATGAAAAGGCTTTAGTTTAGATTAGTATGTGTTGCGCCCTCTACTCCGACAGTTTTAAAGAGGTGCGTGGTTACTTTTTGTGAAGAAAGAGGAACAGAGACGTAGCGCACGTCCTCACTCCGTACTTTATTTCAAAAAACAACGACAACCCTCGTGCGCATGCGCACAACACAAGCCGCCGTACAATAACTGTAAATAACTGTTTAAATATGTAAATAGTACACTTTTCAGTATTTATACTTCTTGTACCAAATTAATTCTCTTTTTTAAATTCAACAAAATAGTATGAAATGAGCATGTTTTTAATAATAGCTTAAATCTTTAACTGCCCTTTTTTTAATCTGTCACATACTCCCCCTCAAAAAAAATGTTGTCCCCAACATCACCGTCTGAACACACTGACTGGGTAATTACCACAATTACAAAACCATAGTATAACACTAGAAATACAACCATCAACTAAATCAAACATTTTACAGACTGGAACTCTTTTAATACATTCTTTGAGTAGAAACTCATGAAGTCTTTTTCACTCTAAGTTCATTTTACCCCTGTGCATGTTGGAAAAAACACTAACACAGTACATTTTAGTCCATTGCAGCCATAGCAAGATAATAACTGTAATTACAGCTTCAATAATAATGAGAAGTGAGCTCAAAGTCAATATTTCAGTATGAATCCAATGTAAGCACATCGACTCAACTTCAGGTAAGTAACCAAAACAAAATCAATTTACGTGTCTTAACATTGTGCATAAAGCTCTTGAAAATAATAGGGATGCACACCATACAGCCAAGGCATATTTTGCTCTGCATAATAGGGAAAGGTCATAATGTTGTGGCAGGTTGGAGTACCAAGTCTGTCATAGGTGAGTAGCTTTGGTCTCCTATGGTTTCGTCTTGGTCGCTGATTCTCTTCATCAACAGTGTTACTGTGGGCAGGAGAAGGTGTTGCATAAGGTTCCTCTTCAGGTGGGTCTTCTACCTGGCCATTGTCACTCTCTTGTGGGTAATCCTCTGTAGCCTTCGGCTCTGTCTCAGGCAGCACATCTGCAAGCTGGTGGTTGTCATGAAGAACAGTGTCTGAATCACCGAGACATGGCACAGGATAAACTTCATCCCCATCATCATCATCATCCACTACTGACTGGATCATCTGAGGTGTTGTCTCTGATTGTCTGGTAGTCATCTTTTTCTTTGGCTGTAATGAAGTCTCTAGAGGCAGGTGGTCGCATGGCAGTAGGAGATTACGGTGTAATGTTCTGGATCTGCCTTTGCCTCTCTCAGGTTTCAATTCATAGACAGGAATGTCCTTGCTCACTTGACGAACCACTGTGTATACAACATCCTCCCAGTGATTTCTCAATTTGCCGGACCCCCACGCGGAGTCAAGTTCCTGACTAAGACACGATCACCAGGTAACAGAGTAGAATACCTCAGTTTACTGTCATATAGTCTCTTGCTCTTAACAGCAGCTTTGTTAGAATTCTCTCGTGTGACCTCATAAGCATCTCTCATACCCTGTTTCCACCTCTGCACATAGCTCTGGTGGTTACTGTCTGTGGTCTTGGACTGGGGTTAAACTGAATAACATGTCCACTGGTAACGGTGAACGTCCATAAAGTAAAGTGAAAAGGAGAAAAACCCTGTCACCTCACTTTTAGTACAGTTGTAGGCATAAATCAGTTTGTTTAGCGAGTTCTTCCAGTCACTCTTTTGTTTCTCAGTAAGTGTTTTTAACATTTGGATCAAAGTCCGATTGAATCGCTCAAACCTGTCCATTCCTGGGGTGATATGGCGTTGTCCTTGAACCAGCAACCCCACAATACTCCTTCAGTTGGGCAAAGAGCTGATTCTCAAAATTCACCACCTTGATCATGGTGCAACCTCAGTAGGAACCCAAACTTTAACGCATAGTCATTAAAGATTTTGTCCGCAGCGGTTTTACCAGACTTAGGCGTGGTGGCATATGCCTGGGCGAAGCGTGTAAAATGGTCAACAATAACAAGAATGTATTCATAACCCCTTTACATTTGTCTAGGTGTAAGAAGTCAACCGAGACCAGTTCAAAGGCTGAGTCGTAACTATGTTTAGTGAGCGGGGCTCTTGTCTCACGGCTCGGTCTTTTGGTTTTAAAAGGCACACACATTTTCTCATGACATAGTCCCCTCTATTTAGTTTTGCATGAAGGGCCAGTAAAAACGGTCCCGTATCAAAGAAACAGTCCTTTCTACACCATGGTGACCCATCTCATCATGCAGTTCTTTTAACACCATTGGCCTGTGCTTTTCAGGGAGTACCAGTTGTGTTCTGTTTGTAGTTTTTCTGTACAAAACCCTCTGTCATTAAACTGTAACTTGTCCCACTGTCTTAAAAGACACACAACCTGGGGTCTAAGCCGTTTGAGATCTGAACCTGAAGGTTTTGTCTCTGTCAGTTGTATCTAACAATCTGTCCAATAAAAGGATCAGCCTCTTGGTCTCGCTTGATCTGTCCAACAGTGAGTGGAGCTATGGGTGTGCTTATTGACACAGTGGCACACTTGGCAGAGATACCCATAGACCAGGCTGCACTTGACTCACTCTGATGGTCCACTGCCTGTGTGGCTGCACCTACAGCATCATATGACATCTCTTTTGAGCATTCCTCCATATAAGTCTCCATGTCTAAGGGCATCCTAGAATAAACTGTCCGCATCTATGTTCTCTTTACCGGGCGGTACTTTACAGCAAAATGGAAATCGGCAAGTTCTGCAACCCATCTGCACCCTGTTGCATTCAACTTGGCGGTTGACAGTATATAAATAAGTGGGTTATTGTCACTATACACTGTAAAGAAGGGTGCATAGTACAAGTAATCACGAAACTTGTCCGTGATTGCCCATTTACAAGAACTAAGAATTCTAGTTTGCCTGAGTGTAAGTTATAGTTTTTTCTCGACTGTGGTTAGCGTTCTTGACCCATAGCTATTACACGAAGTTTGCCATGTTGCCTTTGATACAAGACAGCGCCTAATCCCCGATTAGAGGCATCTGTATGCAAGATAAATGGTTGTGAGAAGTCAGGAAAACCTAGAACAGGAGGCTGACCTAAACAGTCAATCAGCTGCTCTAACACTGACTGATGTACATCACTCCACTGAATAGGTGTACTGGAGGGGACACTGTTCGATTGTTTCACTGTCCATTTTTTCTTGTGTTCTGTGTCTTTGCACTTACAGGGGCTTTAAGCAGATCATACAAAGGACTAGCAATGCAAGAGAAACCTTTGATGTATTGTCTATAGTAGCTTAACAGTCTAGTATTGCTCTAAGCTCACCTACGTTACATGGCTGCTTGTTTTCAGAGCTCTCACAGCAGCTGTATCGGCTGAGTCCATTTTGCTTCCCCCAGCAGAAACAATCCTGCCAAGGTACCTCACCTCTGGCAGAAAGGTCACATTTTCGGGGTTTGAGCTTAATTCCATTGTCTCTGAGGCGCCGCAATACTCTCCTGACATCCTCAACGTGGTCATTAAAGGTCCTGCTGAAAACAAGAATGTCATCGAGGTAGGGCACACATATTTCATCCCGCATGATCCTTCTAGACATTGCTCCATACACCGCTGAAACGCAGCTGGTGCATTCATGAGCCAAATGGGATCCTGATCCATTCATAAAGGCCCCAGGGGGTCACAAAGGCAGTCAGGTGTCTACTCTCTTGACATGAACCCCTGGTGATATGCCTTACCCTGGTCCAGCAATGAGAAGATGGTATTACCCCCAGGCTGTCCATCACGTCCTGTACCCGGGGAATGGGGTGTCGGTCAGGTGTGTCTTACGGTTCAGTTCTCTATAATCGATACATAAGCGCAGTGTGCCGTCTTTCTTTCTTACACAGACTACAGGAGATGAGTAAGAGGAAGTGGACTTTTCCACCCAACCCTGCGCTATCAAGTCCTGTAAGTAGTCCTTCATCTCCCTGTACAGTGGCTTTGGTACAGAGAGGTATGTTCTAGAAACCGGCTCTGTGTCTTTTAACAAAATGTCCATTTGCAGATTTGTCACACACCCTATGTCATCATCTGTTTTTGAAAATGAAGCTGACTCTTCTCTTAACATCTCCTCAACAGTCTTTCTTTTACCTTCATCTAGATGGGACAGGTCAACAGGAGGGTCCCATTGCTCGCTGGAAGAGGTGCATCTGAGTGGCATCATGGGTGCGGATCTCATTGATGACGGCAGGCGGGAGGTCTTTCTTGAAGATGTTTGCAGGATAGACAGATCCCACTAACTGCACAGTACCAACAGTGGTCCGGCCTGATAGAGTAATGTTGTGATTGGTTGGGTTTTGCACAGTCACAACAATCTTAGGGACAGACCCTGCTTTTACTGAAACTAAAGTGTCACAAAACTCTAGTCCATCAGGCCACTGTGGGTTTTCAGAGGGTTCAAATATCAGTGTGACGTCTTCCCTGAATGTCTTAGCCTGTACCCTGCACTCAATAAAAAGTGAACTATGGCTGGGTACAGTCACTCTCTCATTTGTAGATTTTACATTATACTCATGTGTTTGTCCCACACTCACTGCTTTAATAAAAGTGGAAGCCTTGTTTTCCCTCAGGTGTGGAAAAGCTAGTTTAACGGACTTCAGAAGTTTGTCTTTTTCCCATGAGCCAGTCCCACCTTTCAGACTATCTAAGACCAAGTGCTCAATAACATTAAATCCAATAATTGGACATCGCTGCTGGTTACTTTTAAGGACTAAAACTGGTATGAGTAACTCAGGGTCATTGGCAGTTAGTTTAAATGAAACCTCGAGCCATCCCACATACGGCATATCTGTGCCATTGGCTGCCTCAAGATGTAGGGGCACATTTGGATCTATAATCTCATTCACATTTTTCAGTGGTACCTCAGGCAAGTTAGTCTCTTTCCAAACCTCATCTACAGTACAAACCTGTGAGCCAGAGTCCCAAAGTGCTTCAACCTTTTTGTTTCCTAAAAAGCACCTAATGAGACATTTTCTCCCCACTAACTCTCTGACAGACGGTATTTTATCTTTTTTAAGTAATGTTTTTGTTGTATGGTCCCTCAATGGTTGACCCATCCCCCTTTCGAACATTACCACAATAGGACTTACATCTGAAATTGTGCATAGGCCAGTGTTCCCCTTGACACTGTTTGGAACAGTAACAGGCACTTTTACACACTGAGCAGCATTTTAAAGTCTGAGTGTCACTTTTAGTTGTACAACCATAACACTGGGACCTGTCTGTCTCTATGGTCACACCACGTCCCATTGGAGCGACCCCTCCTAGTTTAAAGTACTACCCTTGGCTTGTCTTGCTGGCCTCTGTGCTCTACAGCCTGACCTAAAATGCTCACCACTTCCACATCTAAAACAGTGCTGACAGAACTCTTCTCCTGTCTGAATGCAAGAGTAACACCTGGGTGGCGGGCGGGGCATATGGTACCGCTGAGGGCGAGCGCTGCTGGAACTGGGCGGTCTCTCTCGTTGGTCCCGGGCCTGGTGAAGGGTAATACGGCCGATAAGCTGCTTGGGAGCGCTGAGGGTAGAAGGCCCTGGCAGATGGCTCCAGTTGGTATGGTGGGTGTTTCTCCTGGTACAGTGGACACGGCGTGAAGGTCGGCGCTGGGCAAGGGTCCCCAAGTCCTTCTCTGACGGGTGCTGTAGATCTCTGCATGTTCTCTATGATCTGGGACACCTCGGCTTTCAAGTCCTTCAAAAGCACCATCTCAGAACGCATCTCCTTAATCTCAGACAGGAGCTCTGGTGGCATGACGGCAGTGCTTTTTGTTTTGGACTACCTTCTTCTCGGCAGGGGCCGGTGTGTCACTGGGCTGAATTGTATTAACTGTAGTTGCTGCAGGGAAACACCGTGTTTTTTCTTGTCTTGTCGTTCCTTTTCATTTGCGCATGCTATATTCACTTTCTCCAACAACACTTCATCAGATGTGGTTGCCTGGAGGAGGTAGGGCTGCATGTCACTCTTGATATTGTCACTCTGCAAACCAGTCAGGATTGTGTGCATGAATAAACTTTGAACCAAGGCTGGATCATATTTCAGACCCGACTTCGCTTCCTGAGACGCATAGAGAATCTTCTGCCTAAGGTCCATGGCTCTCAAGGAAGTTCTGTGGTGTCTCCTTACTGCTTTGCACTTCAGAGGAGAGCTGCTTGTACAGTTCAGTGGCCCCTCTCTCCTGATAGTGAGACCTCAAGATCCTTCGCAGAGCGGGGAGGAGTGAGGTCACCTTTACCTTCAAGATAGCTCCTCAATTGCAGTCCTGGTGTGATGGCACGAATCACTGCATCAATTATCTCGTCTTCTTGGTAGCCTTTACTGAGTCCACTTTCAATCTGCCTGGCCAAACTAGAAAAGGTGAGCTTGTCTTTTGTGCGGGCTCACCTATTGGCCTGCTATCTTAAAGTCTTTGCGCCACATGGGGTTATCCGGGGGCACTGAGCCTCGTTCTGCATTGACGTGGGTTGTAGGGTAATTTTTGAGTAATCATCTGATGCATAGCTTCCTCTTTTTCTCGAAGTCTAATCCGTAGATCATTGAGCTCTTTCTGAAGATCTTCTCCCTCTTTTTCATCACCTTGTCCGCTTAACTCTGGCATTTTTGCATTTTCGATCAAGTCTTTGATACTGAGCAGGTCAGACATTCCCTCATCTTCCAACTCAACTAATTCAGCTCTTTCAACATGGCTCGTGATGAGTGCGATTAGCTGGCTTCGACTCCTGCCAGTGAGGTGCTCTCTTCCCAGTATCAATGTGTTACATATTTTTAGCAATTGTTCAACATTCAGTTCATACAGTCCACCTTTGATTTCTAGTTGCAGTGTTTCTAGCTCCGACTCCATTTTGATCAGGTAAGACGCAGTCCAACGTGAGCTTATCAACCCGTGGTCTTGCGGTGACCTCTAGTGGTGGTTGTGCGCACTTGAGATACAACCTGTTATACGTTGTTGGCGAAGCCAAGTTGACGCATGATGCCTCACTGCCTGAAGCTCGGTCCGTTGCTAGCGTTCGAAAAAATGCTAGGTCCGTTGCTAAAGTTCGAAAGAATGCTAGGTCCGTTGCTAAAGTTCGAAAAGGGATATTTCGCGGAAGTTTCCGCCTACGGTTGTCGGCTAAAACTCTGGCAAAACATCCCAGCGGTGCCTCCAAAATGTTGCGCCCTCTACTCCGACAGTTTTAAAGAGGTGCGTGGTTACTTTTTGTGAAGAAAGAGGAACAGAGACGTAGCGCACGTCCTCACTCCGTACTTTATTTCAAAAAACAACGACAACCCTGCGCACAACACAAGCCGCCGTACAATAACTGTAAATAACTGTTTAAATATGTAAATAGTACACTTTTCAGTATTTATACTTCTTGTACCAAATTAATTCTCTTTTTTAAATTCAACAAAATAGTATGAAATGAGCATGTTTTTAATAATAGCTTAAATCTTTAACTGCCCTTTTTTTAATCTGTCACATATGCACAGGCCCTGAGGAATGTTATGGGCCTGAGGGGGGAGAGAAAAAATAAAGACAAATGTGGCATCCACTAGAGGATTTCAGTGTGTGGACTCCAGATACTAGTGTTGAATACAAACCTGCACTCACATGTACACACACACACACACGTGCACTCACATGTACACACACACACATGCACTCACATGCACACAGACACACACACACACACACGTGCACTCACATGTACACACACACACATGCACTCACATGCACACAGACACACACATGCACACGCACACAGACACACAGACACACATGCACGCACACACAGATACACACGCGCACACAGACAGGCACACATGCACACACACAGACACACATGCACGCACACACAGATACACACACACGCGCACACAGACAGGCACAGACACACATTTACCCATACGCATGCACACACGCACACACAGACATGCACACATGCGCACACATGCATGCACACAGACACACATGCACGCACACACACACATGCACACACACACACACAGCATTTCCTACAGTTTAAATATCAAAACATTTGTTCAACATAATACCAACCAAGTGTTATTGTTGCCCACAGCTGGACGCTCTTTCTGACCCTTTTGGCTGACACCCAATACCCCACAGCCAATTACAGTGTGAAAAATAAACCAGCAACAAAGCAGCTTAATAAAGTCCGTCATTTAAGCTAATTGCGTGGCTAATTAGTAAGCCATTTGAGCCAGTTGTGTTGTTAAAGGTCCCAGGTTGTTTCCTCATCAAAAACATACCTGAAATTGTGTTTGGTTTCATTCATTGAGGTTTAACACACAAACCCTGCACATTTCTCAAACTGAACATGCTCTGTTGCACCTTGTGATGTCATGTGGTAATGCAGGACTTGCTCCACTGTGTTTTTAAATTCCATACACTTTCACTAGAATCGTTTGGGTGATTTGAGCCCTGGAATTTTGAGCTTTGAAGATGTAGACAGACTAATAATGCAGCGTTACTCAAAATTGTGTGAATAAAACAAAACAACTCCAGGTACAGTGTGTTTTTGAGGAGGTACCAACATTATAACATGACTTAAAGCTCACAAGAGTCAATTTTGCATAATATAAGACCTTAGTTTTTGTTTGAAACGTTGAACAGTGGACAGTGATGTGTTTGACTGCAGTAAGAGAGAAGAGCCACATGTGCATTATACAGAGCCCACACAGCATATGCGCTGCTATGGGGCAATTAAAGGAGAACAGGGAGTCAGTGGGTGTCAGCTGTCTGTTGATTCTTCACCAGGAGACAGCTTTTACATTCAAACTCCTTCACCATTCTGCTATTACGTGTAGTCAGATATAACCAGCATGGAAGCCTCAAAGAAAAGCCTGCTATAAAGCGGGCTGGTGTACTGGGCCCGAGAACATTTTCCATAATGAGCTTGGTTAACTTAAGGGTTGATTCTATACATAACACGGGATAATTGAAATGAAAGGTTAAAGCATAGAGTAAAATGCAGCAAGGCTAAAAGAAAAGCGAGAGAACGCCTATGGACACAATGGCTCAACAACAGTAAAGAAACAAGGCCCACTCTTCTAAAGTGAGAGTGTTTTCAACTATACTTTAGATATACTAGTTCATTGTGGCCATACCAGCTTCCCAAAGCCTGATCCCGTCAGATCTCAGAAGCTTAGCAGGGCCAGGACTGGTTTGTACTTGGATAGAAGAACACAGGGAATTCCATTTGCCACAAGGGGCGCCAGTGCAAAAACTGTCATTGTGTCTTTAGGCAAGACACCCATATTGTTCAGTATAAAAGTGATCTATAAAAACAAGGAACAATGAACAACAAACAATGAACTGTAAAGTACTTTGGGTGTCTTGAAAGGAAATCTTTAAGTCAATTCTTGTAAATTTGTATTATATTATAGTTTATTGTTTTCTACTTTATTGTATTTACTGCATGTTTAGTGTTTGTCTATGTTTCACTCCAAGTACAGCAGCAATTTCCTAATGTTGTGAACCTGTTCACTCATATGGCAATAAAGCCTTTCTGATTTCTGAAAGATGGTATATAAATGCTATGGTTACTTAATTAGAACTTAATGAAAAAATTCAATATTTTTAGTCACTCATTTCAACAAGTCAAACTCATACATTATATTGACTCAAGACTTTTTTTTTCTTGAAAATTTGGTGGATATGGCTTACAGATAATGAAACCACAAAATTCTGTGTCTGAAATTGAACTTTTTACAAACTTTTTCATGACATTGTAATTTGAGATGAGCTTGTAGTGCACTGATATCTTCTATATGTATGAAGCAATATACAGTATATACAGTAGAATGATGTAGCAAAGAAAAAGAAGTTAAATATGTCAACTAAATGTGTTTATATTTTTTATTCAAACCCTCAATGTATCCACCCTTTGCTTTATTGATAGTGCTGTAAACTCTTGGCCTTGTCTCAACAAACTTCATGATGAAATCTCCTGAAATGGTTTTCACAACTCTGCCTTGTCAGAGTCAAATGCCAAAGTGCCACCCAAGGCGCAAAGCTAAGGGTGGATATTTAAATGTTTTCAAATCTAAAACAAGCAAGTTATTTTGATATTATATTTAGTTTATCCCCTCCTCGAACCGCCACCTTAACGTGGTGGAGGGGTTTGAGTACCCGAATGATCCCAGGAGCTATGTTGTCGGGGGCTTTATGCCCCTGGTAGGGTCACCCAAGGCAAACAGGTCCGGGGGGACGGGTCAGACGAAGAGCGGTTCAGAAGACCCCTATGATGACGATAAAAACTAGGTCAGTGACGTCGCCCGGAAAGGCGGTACCGGGGCCCCACCCTGGAGCCAGGCCTGGGGTGGGTGCACGTGGGCGAGCGCCTGGTGGCCGGGCTTTTCCCCACGGGGCCCGGCCGGGCACAGCCCGAAGGAGCGACGTGGGACCACCCTCCCCTGGACCCACCATCCGCGGGAGGAGCCATAGGGGCCGGGTGCAGAGTGATCTGGGCGGCAGTCGAAGGCAGGGGCCTCGGCGACCAGATCTCCGGACATGGAGACTAGCTCTGGGGACATGGAATGTCACCTCGCTGGGGGGGAAGGAGCCTGAGCTTGTGCGGGAGGTCGAGCGTTACCGGCTAGATATAGTCGGCCTCACCTCCACGCACAGCTTGGGCTCTGGAACCCAACTCCTTGAGAGGGGTTGGACTCTCCATTTCTCTGGCGTTGGCCGCGGGGAGCGGCGGCGAGCTGGTGTGGGCCTCCTCATCGCCCCTCAGCTCAGCCGCTGCGTGTTGGAGTTCACCCCGGTGAACGAGAGGGTCGCGTCCCTGCGCCTTCGGGTCGGGGACAGGTCTCTCACTGTGGTGTCGGCCTACGGGCCGAACAGCAGTGCAGAGTACCCGGCCTTCTTGGAGTCTCTGGGAGGGGTACTGGACAGTGCGCCGACCGGGGACTCTACTGGGGGACTTCAACGCCCATGTGGGCAACGACAGTGACACTTGGAGAGGGGTGATTGGGAGGAACGGCCTCCCTGATCTGAACCCGAGCGGTGTTCTGTTATTGGACTTCTGTGCTAGTCACAGTTTGTCCATAACGAACACCATGTTCGAGCACAAGGGGGTCCATCGGTGCACGTGGCACCAGGACTCCCTAGGCCGGAGGTCGATGATCGACTTTGTTGTCGTGTCATCTGACCTCCGGCCGTGTGTCTTGGACACTCGGGTGAAGAGAGGGGCAGAGCTGTCAACTGATCACCACCTGGTGGTGAGTTGGGTCCGCTGGCGGAGGAGGAAGCCGGAAAGACCTGGCAGGCCCAAGCGTATCATGAGGGTCTGCTGGGAACGTCTGGCGGAACCTTCTGTCAGTGTGGCCTTCAACTCACGCCTCTGGGAGAGCTTCTCCCAGATCCCGGGGGAGGCTGGGGACATGGAGCCCGAGTGGGCTTCGTTCTCGGCCTCCATTGTCGATGCGGCCGTTCGTAGCTGTGGCCGTAAGGTCTGCGGTGCCTGTCGCGGCGGCAATCCCCGAACCCGGTGGTGGGCACCGGAAGTAAGGGATGCCGTCAAGCTGAAGAAGGAGTCCTACTGGACTCCTGAGGCAGCTGACGGGTACCGACGGGCCAAGCGTGCTGCAGCCCGGGCAGTTGCAGAGGCAAAAACTCGGGTCTGGGAGGAGTTCGGGGAGGCCATGGAGGAGGACTATCAGACGGCCCGAAGGAAATTTTGGCAAACCGTCCGGCGCCTCAGGAGGGAGAAGCGGTCCTTCACCAACACTGTTTACAGTGCGGGGGGAGAGCTGCTGACCTCGACTGGGGATGTTGTTGGGCGGTGGAAGGAATACTTTGGGGATCTCCTCAATCCCACCGTCACGTCCTCCGAAGAGGAGGCCGAGGCTGGGGACCCAGAGGCGGACTCATCCATCACCCTGGCTGAAGTCACTGAGGTGGTCGGAAAGCTCCTCGGTGGCAAGGCTCCAGGGGTGGATGAGATCCGTCCTGAGTACCTTAAGTCTCTGGGTGTTGTGGGGCTGTCTTGGCTGACACGTCTCTACAACATCGCGTGGCGGTCGGGAACAGTACCTCTGGACTGGCAGACCGGGGTGGTGGTCCCTCTGTATAAAAAGGGGGACCGGAGGGTGTGTTCCAACTACAGGGGAATCACACTCCCCGGTAAAGTCTATGCCAGGGTACTGGAGAGGAGAGTCCGGCCGATAGTTGAACCTCGGATTCAAGAGGAGCAGTGTGGTTTTCGGCCTGGTCGTGGAACACTGGACCAGCTCTACACCCTCCATCGGGTGCTCGAGGGTTCATGGGAGTTTGCCCAACCAGTCCACATGTGCTTTGTGGACCTGGAGAAGGCATTCGACCGTGTCCCTCGTGGTGCCCTGTGGGGGGTGCTCCGGGAGTATGGGGTCCGGGGCCCTCTGCTAAGGGCTGTCCGGTCCCTGTATGACCGGAGCAGGAGCTGTGTTCGCATTGCCGGCAGTAAGTCAGACCTGTTCCCGGTGCATGTTGGACTCCGCCAGGGCTGCCCTTTGTCACCAGTTCTGTTCATTGTATTTATGGACAGAATTTCTAGGCGCAGCCAGGGGCCGGAGGGGGTCCAGTTCGGGGACCACAGGATTTCATCGCTGCTTTTTGCGGATGATGTTGTCCTGTTGGCTCCATCGAGCCAGGACCTGCAGCGTGCACTGGGGCGGTTTGCAGCCGAGTGTGAAGCGGCCGGGATGAGAATCAGCTGTTCCAAATCCGAGGCCATGGTTCTCGACCGGAAAAAGGTGGATTGCCCTCTCCGGGTGGGTGGGGAGTCTCTGCCTCAAGTGGAGGAGTTCAAGTATCTCAGAGTCTTGTTCACGAGTGAGGGGAGGATGGGGAGGGGAGGCATCCGGATGCCTCCTGGATGCCTCCCTCGGGAGGTGTTCCGGGCATGTCCCACCGGTAGGAGGCCCCGGGGAAGACCCAGGACACGCTGGAGGGACTATGTCGCTCGGCTGGCCTGGGAACGCTTCGGGGTCCGTCCGGAGGAGCTGGAGGAAGTGGCTGGGGAGAAGGAAGCTTGGGAGCCCCGACCCGGCCCCGGATAAGCGGAAGAAGATGGATGGATGGATGGATGGATGGGTGGATTTAGTTTATCCTTTGTTTATTACATTCCGTATGTCTATTCCTAGTGTTGATGCCTTCATTGAGAATGTAAATAAGCTTGGAAATAAAGAAGAGTGAATGTAAAAGTGTGTGGAAACTTTTGACTTTTGGTAGTGTTCTACAAAAATTGCAAATAGTGAACTGCAGAGTTTTACTGAACTTTACAAAAAAAAAACAATGTGAGCTAAAATGACCTGTAAACTAGAACAAAGACAGAACTTACCCAGACTGAACTCTATCTGAGACGGCATCGCACTGAGAATCACACCTAGAGATAAGAAAAGAAAAACACTTAGAACAGAGTTAGAACAAAAGGTTACAATAACAATGGAGGACTAAATATATGCCAGCCAAATACTTTCCTGTGACATCATATCGGGGTGTTATACATGTATCTCTAACGCTGTAATGTTAAGGAGCATTAGCAAATACTGCCAAAAAAGTTTTATGATCGTCTGAAAACTCAAAAAAAAAAATACAAAATGGAGTCAAACAGTACATTTTCAAGAGCCTTTCTGGTCAGATTGTGTTACAATTAAGTTTAGATTAAAGTCTAACTTGAGTAACAAAGCCTCAGACAGAGCAGAGCCTTCAGTTAGCATCACAACCCCAGGGAATGTTGGTGACATCAGCTGCAAAGAATCAATAGAAAGAAATAGGACATCAAGAAGCAGGGCACATAGCCAATGTACTAAACTGGGCTCACCTAAGATGGCAAACATTCATCAAGGTTATCGCTGTGCTTTGGCTCGAGCCAGTGCCTCCAAAGGGAAAAAAAAATATTTGCCAAGAATACATTATAAGTTTAGTTTAGTACACAACCCATGCAAAGGGCCTGGGGGTTAGAAATAATAAATAAATACACATGCGTCCACCAGGGGATTTGAGAATACAGTGGGCTCTGAGGGGGATTTCAGTCTCCACCCACACACGCTGTCCATTTCTTACAACAGTAAAATAAAAAGACTTGGACCACTGATAACTTGTGAAAAATGCCCATAATATTACACTTTCCTTATCACTATCAAGCACAAGCAGTAATAGACAATGGGACAAATTTTTAATGAAGTGAATAAAGTGAAATCAAGTTAGAAACAGAGAGTAGATAGAGTGAATATTGGTTTTTAATCCCATTTCATACAGAAGTGGATAGGATGACCTGCCTTTTCTGTGCTCACTGTCCAGGGTTGTCAGCGAAACACACCCACATGAGATCATCCGAAAAAATGGCCAAAACCAGCGGACTGGATGGCGTGGCTGTAATTTTCCACTGTATTTATGAAGGTAGTGCTCATCCAGTGACACAGACCTGGACCCTCCCTCACACACAAACATACACACACAAATACAAGTTCTACAGGTCAGAGATGGTTTTGAATATGAAGGTTTGTCACTGAAATTTAGGATAAGTTCTTCTCCTAAAAGGAAAAAAAAATCTGTTCCTCCTTGTCAAATGGTAACACAGGAAGTGCTCCACTGTGTTTTTAAACTCCATACACATTCACTAGAATCATTTGGATGATTTTAGCCCTAAAATGTCAATCTCTACTCAACACAAGGTAAAAGGTAGCAGAGAGGCCAGTGAGAGGCCTGCTCACCAGCCTCTCCAAACCAGCTGAGAGCTGTAGTACATCCAGAACACTGCAACTCGGGTCTTGGCTTGATCCAAGAAATACGAGCACATCAGTCCTGGTTTCAGGTCTCTGCACTGCCCCCTGTGGCTCAGAGAAGAGACTTTAAAGCTCTGTTTGTACACAAGTCTTTCCATGGCCCAGCACCAAATTACATCTGTGACATGTTAGTGCCACATGAACCATCTGGACGCTGAGGAGCTCAGGGACCGGCCTCCGGACTAAACACGGCAACCGGACTAAACTCGGGGAGTCAGCATTTCAGATTCATGCAGCTAAAACCTGGAAATGACTGAACATGTGGGACAGACTCTACTTTGACTCTGTTTAAACCCAGGCTCAAAATGGTTGTGTTTAGCTGCAGATGACTGAAAGGTTTTCATTCTGCACTCTTCATTTAGTCTCTCTCTCTCTTTAATTTTATGATGATTATTTAGGTTTTGATTTGTATGTATTGTGATTTTAATGTATTTCTTATTCTGTAAAGCATGTTACTTTGTGTATGAATTGTGCTATACAAATAAACATGCCTTTCCATACCTACTACCACTACATGACATCACAAGGTGGAACACAGCATTTCAAGCTTTGGAGATGTAAACAGACTAATACTGGAGACTTATTCAGGTAAGTAAGAATGACAGCATGATAACTTTCTTTAGGATTATTCTAAAATCAGTCAATTTTATGAGGAAATCAGCTCTGTCCAAACCCACGGACAATATTTTTCACCTGCAGCAGCCGCCAAATTCCATGAGAAAACTGCATACCTGGCAACGCTGTCACTGCCCCGCTTGATTAGTTTTGTCAGTATATTAAATTATAAAGAACTATAAAGATCAGTTCCTCTGCTAAATTCATTTTCTGAGCCACTTTGCCCTTGAGAGGCTGCTCTATAATGAATGCTTGTGTCATTTGTCTCTAACACCGTAGCTATCTGTCCGACCACTACAGCACAGCCAACACATACAGTAAAACCACCTCCAAGACAAGCTTAAAGCAACCTCCACCGAATCCAGATGCCCGTACTTTTACAGCGGTTTTCCTGGACACAATTGGCCCTTCCAAGCCTCATCAGCCTCCGTAATGGACCATGGACACTCGCTGCTCACTGATGTATGGGCCTGGCGTGACTTTAGGTAATAGTCATTTTACATAATGACTCGGTTCATGGACAGTGAAAATGCTGCGTTCATTCTATACTCTTGTGTTTGGCTTTCTATCGCTTTTACACCATCGGGATACTGAGGGTTTAACGGTGGAATAGTGCGCAAAATCGACTCTTGTTGAGCTTTAAGTCGTGTTAGATCATTGTTAGATAAAAAGGCCTATTTTACACTATTTTCTGATCTATGTTCTGTATGTTTGTGATGTTTCCTCATCACAAACATACCTGGAGTTGTGTTTTCTTTCATTCACACGTTTAACACACAAACCCTGCATCTTTAGACTGAGTTTTTCTCTCAAACAAAAAAAAAAACAAAACACTTTGTTCCATCTGGGCTTTTAAACTCTACACATCTTCACTACAATCATGTGGATGATTTCAGATCTGGAAATGCCCATTTCTGCTGAACATAAGCTGTTGGCTTGAAAACTACCACTAAATGTGATCACAAGGCGGAACAAAGCATTTTGATCTTTGGGAGTAGACAGACTAATAATAACGGGTTACTCAAACATCTGTGAATGAAACAGAACACAACTACGGGTATGTTTTTGATTAAATAACAGGCTTAAAGCTCACAAGAGTCAATTTTGCTTAATATAGGAGATTTAACCTGATTCTGATTCTAACAGTTACTTTTTGCCTTTTATTTTGTTTGCAATATGAACTAAGCCTAACTATGCAGGGTTAACATAACATAATATGGGCCATTTAAATGGAGATGGAGAACTGTTGCATCGATGGGTCTAAACAGAGAGATACTGTAGATACAGTGCCTCAAAGCAGTCTTGGGACACCCATAGGCTCTTGTGCAAGTCTTGTTCAAAATTGCTCAAATCATATCAAATATTTTTTTTCCTGTACCTAGTTTGAGAACAACATAAAGAGAATTATTTTATTCAGATCAGGAGAATTATTTTATTCAGATGAGGAGACTGACTCAGCCACTGTGGGATTTTCCACTTTTTGGTTGAAATGAAGTGCTGAGTGGCTTTGGCCGTGTGCTTTGGGTCATTATCACTTTGCATGATGAACCCCCTGCCAACAAGCTTGGACCCATTTGGCTCAATGTTTTTCCTCAA
The DNA here is from genome assembly GCA_030686955.1 of Odontamblyopus rebecca. Classification (NCBI taxonomy): domain Eukaryota; kingdom Metazoa; phylum Chordata; class Actinopteri; order Gobiiformes; family Gobiidae; genus Odontamblyopus; species Odontamblyopus rebecca. The sequence goes on from CM060658.1 coordinate 25,965,668, forward strand.
AATGTTCCTGTATGTGTCATCATTCATGATATGTGAGTGGTCCTCAGTCTCATCATCAATGAAGACCAAGTCCCCTGGTCCACGAGCTGTTCTGCACGCCCAGGCCATCACATTACCACCACCGTGCTTTACTACTGTAGATGTGTTCCTTGGTCCATGGCCTTTACCCTGTTTCCACCACACTGAAAACAGACTGGAACATGTTCACCTTCGTCTCCTCTGTCACCTTTTCCCAAAATGATACCGGCTTGTTGGCATGGTTTTTGGCAAACTCCAGTCGAGCTTTTCTGTTCTTGACACTGATGAGAGGCTTGCATTGGCAACATATCCCCTGTAGCCCAAGGCATGCAGAGTGTTGCACACTGTTTGTAAAGTCCACCCACCAACATCTACTGTTTGTGGGTGTTCATCATGCAGAGTGGGGGTTTATCATGCAGTGACAATGACCCAAAGCACACGGCCAAAGCCACTCAGCACTTCATTTTGACCAAAAAGTGGAAAACACTGCACTGGCCAAGTCAGTCTCTTGATCTGAACCCCACTGAGCACATGTTCCACATCCTGAAGCAAAGCTTGCGGCATGAAACGCCCAAGAACAAAGCCGAACTCAAGATGAACATTTTGGCAGCCTGGAAGGGCATCAAGTCCAGAAGTTGCAAAGAAACTTGTCCATTCAATGCCTAATAAACTATAAGCTGTTATTGCTTGCAAGGATTATGCTACAAAATACTGAATTATCTATACATTTCCTTAAGTTTTCCATAGTGTGCCATCACTTTTTTGGCACAGGCTTTTTGCATTTCTAAGTTCTGTATCTTTTTTTTTCCTGGAGCAATGTCTTTACCAATATTATTTGAATAAACTTATTCTCTTTATGTTGTTCTTAAACTAGGTACAGGAATAAAATTTATTTGAAACGATTTGAGCAATTTTGAACTAGACTTGCACAGAGCCTATGGGTGTCCCAAGACTTTTTTGAGGCACTGTAAATAACATACGAGGCCTGGCAAAGACAATACCTACACGCTTTTTACACTTTGAGCATTAGAAAAATCTGGAATATTAGTAAAACGCAAAGCCTCAATTAAAACATTTCTCATTGTTTCATTTTGCAGCCCACTGAACAATTTCACTTATTCGCTCGCCTTCTGACAAAGCCATGCAAATCAGTTTTTAAAAAGTATATTATTAATAAGTCACTTCCTGAAAATCACTATTGTTGGTGGCAGTCTGGCAAAATTTAATTTAGGAAAATGTCAGACAAAGAAAATGTTTGAAAACTAGATGAAATTGCAAAAACTCTACAAATTATAAGTTTGGTTTAGTAAGTAGACCCAGTGTTGCCTTCTAATAAAGTATGTTTAAGTGACCATATTAGGATGTTTTCTGATGAAACATACCTGGAGTGGTGTTTTGCTTCATTCACACATTTCAGGAAGTGCTCCACTGTGTTTTTAAACCCCATACACCTTCACTAGAATCGTTAGAATGATTTCAGACTTGGAATTGCCAATCTCTAAAGAAAAAAAGGTCAAAGGTAGGAGCATTTTGAGCTTTGGAGATGTAGAGTTATGTGTGAAAGAAGCAAAAGACAACTCCAGAAATGTTATAACCTCACTTAAAGTTCACAAGAGTCAATATTGCATAATACGGGACCTTTGAATTTATTGAAAAGGTAAAGAAAATGCCTTTCTTTGCTTCCATCAACTTTTTTATACATATAAAATTGTCAAACAGTTCTTATTTTGCAACAAATTGGCCAAGTTTTAATCAAAGCAGCATGTTTATGTCTAAAAAACACATTTTGTCAGGTGAATTACTTGAATAGATGATGCTTGTGTTTCCTGCAGAGGTGGATAAAGTACTCAATTTTGTTACTCAAGTAAACGTATAGATACAGGGGCAAAGTTACTCAAGTAAAAGTATCACATGAAAAAGAATATTTACTGTATGTTTTGATTGGTTTGTATTGTGATTTTAATGTATGTCTTATTCTGTAAAGCACTTTGTATTGAGGTACCCGTTTAAAAATGTACTTTAAGAGTTAAAAGTAAAAGTATTTTGCAGAGATTTTTAGAACTATTAAAGAATCAAATGTAGTGATTTTGATAAAGAATTAGCTGATTTCGAGTGATTCAACTGATTTCTTTAGCCCTTTATTTGGTTGACTCAAAGTTTGTTCATGTTAACTCAGCTTAAATGTGCAAAAAATCTCAAAGTACTTTTTACTTTTCAGTCCAGATCTAAAATGCAGTGAAGTAGAAAGTACGGACGCCTGCTCTCAAATGTAGTGAAGTAAAAGTACACACTGTAAAATGCACTTAGTAAAGGACAAATACCTAAAAATTGTACATCCTTTTGCTTTTTTACTTTGTTAGCTTCCACCACGGGTTTCCTATCTCTGCTGTCAGAACACTCCTGGGCCTTGACTCATGTTACAGCGAAGGCCATCCTTATGAGTGGTGCTGAAAATTTAATACATCTCGCTGGCGTGTGTGTGGTCATAACCCAAACACCTCAGGCTAGTTGGGCACAGACAGCTGTTGGCTCCTGTCACCGCTACCATTTCTGTAAGATGCAGAGACTTGAGCAGCACTGTAGACTGCAAGACTCGGTCTCAAGCTCATCCGGTGTTGTACAGGAAAAAAAACATGTCGGGCAAAACACAAATAGGTGAATGAATTTGAAAGAATGCAAGACTGTGGATTTAAAACGCTACGAGAAAGGAGGAGAGCAAAATAAAACAAATATGCATGATGTAATTTTTTGATTGGGGGTCTGTCACTTGCTTGTTTCTATGGATATGTAATTGCTCTGCCTGGAATGTTCCACAGTGTGACATTAAACAGCTCTACTTTACATTTATTCAATTACAGGTGGTTTTACAGCTCAAAAATACCTACAAAAACAGGCATTCTGACTGTGAGAGGGGTCGCCTCTCCACAGATCTGACCTGTAACTTGGTCTGGTTTGGTCTCCATGAAGATAGATTAGGTGTAATACCATACAGTGGAACATTCTAACACAATAACATTTCAGTGGAGAAAAGTATTTGACGGACTTTCCACTAGAAAAGCTACACAATGCACCTTTAAATATTCTATTATCAGGCTTAGTTGTTTACTTTTATTCTAATAGATTTTTTTCCAGACCAAGGTTTAATTTCTTTTCATACCTGACAGTTTCGACTGCTCACTACCGCCATCTGCAGTCCGACTTCTGACACTGTCGTCCTGTCTCCACTGGTAGGAAAACAGCACCAAAACCTGTTTAAATCAGCTCTACTCTAAGGTATGAAAACGAATTAAACCTTGGTCTGAAAAAAGAATCTATCCAAATAAATTATCGGAAGACCAAATGACTGATGTCTTAGTTGACCAAAAAGGATTTAAATGGGACGACGGCAGAAATGAGAAGAGAGCGGATGTGTGAGTTACCCAAAGATTAATTAATTTATTTTTTTGGTATTTCTATGGAAAATTAAACTCATGATTCAGTTAAATTCATATTTTTTTCTGTATAAATTAGTGCTGTCAAACGATTAATTTTTCAAATCAGCTTAATCACACTTTATAATTTTGATTCATCACAATTAATTATTCTTAAAAAAAGACCAAAATATTTGGACAAAAATGCTATTTATTATCAAAAAGTTATAAAAATTATTGACATTTTTCTATCGCTATTGCTAGTTTTGTTGACAACATTGCAGCGGGTGCACTCGTGCTCAGCTTGTTGTTGGTACAAGTAGTGTTGCTGCCGCTGAATCAAACTCGTGTTTTACTTGGTATTTTAAACTTGCTGTGCTTCTGTGGAAAGAGAGTTCTGTGGAAAGAGAGTTCATCGCTGCAGTATCTCCAAACTAGTTTGAGCTAAAGTCCCGTCAGGCAGTTTTTTGAAGAGAAATTTGCCACTGAGCACCAGTCACAGTCTCATCTGTCATCTTCACATCTGCATATGAACAGACCTGATCACTGACCTAATAACCTGCGCCACCTTTCAGGACCATCTGCACTTTCTATAGAGGAGCATGTGCGTTCTAAATAAATTGTCTGATTAATCTACATTAAAAAAAGCATTAGTGCGATATTTTTTGTGATTAATTGCATGTGTTAACGCGTTAACGTTGACAGCCCTATTATAAATAGTTGCTTTTGCATGAGCTCCCCCTGCAGGTGAAGTCTTGTGAGTGCAGATTGGGTCAGATACATAATAGTTCTGCTAGCTTTTGCCATGCCCCCTTTTTAGTCAACTAATCAATCAGCAGGACAAGCCTTTAGTTTAACAAGAATTAATTTCACTGAGTACAGTCTAATTATGTGCTTCTAAAACTTTCTGGAAAAAAGACATTTCATACTTTGTAAAACTTCTCACAGTGAACCGTTGCTTAGTGGGTGTATTAAGGGGGACTATAATAGAGGAAAGATAAGAGTTGCTGCTTGCTTCAGCTTTTAGTGATGCAGTGGTTTGACAAGAGTATGTAGGTTTTAAAGGGAACAACAAAGAGGAGGAGCCAGAAACAAGGGGGCGTGTCTATGAGTATTACACTATATTCTGATCTATGTTCTAATGTTGTTTCCTCATCACAAACATACCTGGAGTTGTGTTTTGCTTCATTCACACATGTTTTATATTTATTCTGAATTCTTCTCTTAAATTAAAAACACTATTCCACGTTGTGATGTCATGTGGTAATACAGGAAGTGCTTCACTGTGTTTTTAAACTCCATACACTTCACTAGAATCATTTAGATTATTTCAGCCCTGGAGTTGCCTATCTCTACTGAACTAAAAGTAAAAAGTTGCTGATTACTTGAGCATTTTGAGCTTTGGGAATGGACAGACTACAGTAATAATGCAGCATTACTCAGACATGAATGTGGAAATGAAACAAAACACAACTCCAGGTGATTGTGAGGGGGTGACAGTGTTATAACATGAATAAAAGCTCATAAGAATCAATTTTGTGTAATATAGGAGCTTTAATGAGCATGTAATTAACCATTTGTCTGTGCTGTCTTATTTTACTCCCTCATTAAAATGATGGTACCAGCCTATGTGTCTAACAATTCCAAATCTGTCTGTCCTGGAAGAGCCTATATAATGACAGATAAAGTAGCTCATGACAGATTTTTGGAGCCCTGTCCATCACTGTACTGACTCTTTATCTCTGGCATAAAATCACTCATACAAAAAATACTATGCTAATATAGTAAGTATTAGGGCCCGACCGATATGGATTTTGTTGTGACCGATATGACATCGATAAAATGGGAGCTGGCGCTGCCGACAGCCAATATAATTGCTGATATATTTATGATGTAAAAATTCACTGTAAATCTTCAGTTAATTGTTTATAAAACTTATGTTTGGCTCTACTGGATTTTCAGATGGGTTTATTTAGGTGACATTTATTATTATTGTGCCTTTTTATGTCTTATTTAAAGACAGTAGGTTGGTCTAATGGCATTTTTGCATCACATTCTAGCCAGTAAAGAAAGTACTGTAAGTAAACTACCGCTATTAGCCTTTAGCAGTAAATGCGTGTGCGCTGGGGTAATTAATGGTATGTTAAATGCCGATAATTCACACTTCTATTTACAGCTCATTTACATATCAATGCCAGTAACATATATACGGCCACTATAGTCACTTTACAGTCGCTAATAGAAGACAAAACAGCCTGTTTATGTGTTAGAGCTACAGCAGCTAATCGCTAACCAATGAGAAAGAACCAAAATAAGATTAAAAACCGACACATTTCCAACACTCAGCGCTCACACAGGCTCCTCTCAGATCACAAGTCTGCACTAACAACTGTCCTTTTAATCCAGACTCAAACTGATTGTAAAAAGAATATAATCTCAATGTTCTGCACATGGATCTATGGCTGCGGCTGTAAACAAACGCACATGGCGATGCGTTCGGGGCGGGATGGACACAGACAAATGACTCCTCAGATAAATCCTGATGCGGCAGCACATATGTCTGTCTGTAAATTGGATTAAATGTTCATAATATAGAGAGTCTGAGCTTTATAACAAGGTAAAACATGTCTACGTGGAATATCGGCCCCTATCAGCAAGATTTTGGCCGATAGCCGATATGTTTCCAAGAGCCCATATCGACCGTTAATGCCAGCCAACCGCTATATCGGTCGGCCCTAATAAGTATAGTAAGTTTCTAAGTATAGAAACTAGATATTCATTTGAGCAGGTATTGACACTGAAAAGTCACATTCACAGGACAAAAATTAACCTTTCCTGAATCGCTTTAGAATGATCTTGAGCCATTTCAGAATAAGTATAAGATCACATAGACTAGTATACGCCCATGGACCATTACACAGATATAAGGCCACATGGGAATAAAAAGTATTGGGATTTAATGTTAAAGATGACTTTGTACTGTTTAATTAAAGAATCTATTTTATTTATCATTATCATCATGGTATAGGAATCATTATTGAGGATCAAGTCTATTTCTTAGTGTCAACATCGAATTGTAATTTTTTTAATTTTTCATCTCAATTTCTTTTATTATTTTTTCTCAAATGAGCTTCAGAAAATTCAATTAATAATCCAATAAAAAAAATGCTGGTTAAAACAGCGCTCTGACAAGTTTCATTTGTTCGTCCCAATGCTACAGTGACTTTGTACAGCAGCACAGTGGACAGCACACCTGTTATTCCCAGTGTCCTGTATATCATTAACCCCACTACAGGAACGGTGCTTGACAAAACACACACGACATGACGTCTAATTATAATAATTATCCATTTTACAAAAAGGGGTCAACCACCATCACTGTCCATCAGCATCACATCCCCTTTATTATGGGAATGCCCCGGCGTGCACACAGAAGACTAGTCCAGGTGTGAGTTGTATAATCGATATCCAGTGGCTTTATGAATATGGTAATGAGCCCGGCAGGAAGGCAGACGCGTGGCAGGCTATAGCAGCTCATGCAGATGTGACTCCCAGAGGGCCCTAAAGCAAATGAGGTGTGCCCGCCCGGCGCCCGCTATATGCCACTTTCATCTGGCTGCAGGAATAACAGCGCAGCCCGACTGTACGTCCAATCCATCAAGTGTGTGTCTGCGGGTGGGAGGGCAGAGGGGTAATTTATTAGCATGAGAGCGAGCTAGGTTATTCCTCCAGAATGCCAGAGTTAATTAATGTAAGGGGAGTTCAATCGTCCGACTTGGAGATGATCATTTAGCCTGTTTCTCTCAATGGGATCTCCTCATCAGATTCTCTCCGCAGAGCGTGTGAATAGCTCCACACGGGAGACTAAGATTATGTGTAATATATGAGCGTAAACAAACCAGCGAAATGACAGCCGTTTAAGGAGGCAGTTTTAGAAGCAACATGATTAACGGATACTATTTATCTGCTTATATACTTAAGAGCACACTGGATTTACAGTTGGGATTTCCTTACCTGTGAAGTGATTATTAAAAAAGATATTCTCGACTTCAGCTCAAACCATAAATATTATTTGTGTAATATTATATACTATATTTTATTGCATTTACTCTGATCAAGGCAGCTACAGAAATAACAATCTCAAGAGAAAAGCTGCTCTGTCTGCACATGATTCAGCCTTTTTCTAATACAGTCCTTAGGCAGAAGAACACATATAACTACAATACTTATCATTAAGTATTACGATTAACCTTATAATGAACAATGGCCGAGTGGCTAGCTCTCGTGCTTCATACTTTATCAACCAAAACAAATAGAATCCTCCAGCTGAGGTCCGGACCAAATCCAAGCTTATGATCTGGAGAGGGCAATGTGGTGCACAGTGCTCCTGGCCGGTTACCAGAGCAACATCGAAGAATGGGTCAAATGTAGAGGGCAATTTTCCCTACAAGGATAATACAGTGACTTTAACCTTAATGATACATAATAGGCCTACTTCAATAATATAACATTTGGTAGTCACAGTCGGTTTACATGATATGCTATGCTGGACTCCTTGTTGTACAGTAACCCGCATTGGCTTTCAACTGAACAGAAACAGAAATTGCGCAATTTAATTTAAATTCAAGGAAATGAGACTCATCTTAAAAAAAGGCAGAAGTCTGAGTTCTAGTTTCCATATAGTGTAACTGATTTCAGCGTCCTATATTACACAAAACTGACTGAGCTTTAAGTCATGTTATGTCAAAAACATACCTGGAGCTGTGTTTGGTTTCATTCACACATATTTGAGTAATCCTTTATCATTATTCTGTTTACATATTCAACATTTAAAGTGCTCTGTTCCACTTTGTGCCATCATGAAACTGTAGTTTTCCCTTTAACTTAAGTTCATTAGAGAGTGACCATTCCAGGGCTGAAATGATCCTAACGTTTCTACTGTGTATGGAGTTTAAAAACATAATATCACCAGATAATAATAATAATAATAATAATAATAATAATAATAATAATAATAATAATAATAATAATAATAATAATAATAACAAGAGCTCCGCCAGCGGGGCAAAATACGCCCGTACTTTGAATTATTGTATATAGAATTAAGTTAGAAATCAATAGGGGACATCCTTGACCCATGGGGTGTCCAGCCATGAAGTTTGACATTCCTAGGTGAGACGGTTGTCGAGTTAGAGCGCGGACAAAGCTTCAAAGACTTCAAAGCTTTGAAGTGTCCACAGACAGACAGACGGACGGACAGACGGACAGACAGCGCCATACCATAATACGTCCCGTTTTATCACGGGCGTATAATAATAACAAGAGCTCCGCCAGCGGGGCAAAATACGCCCGTACTTTGAAACATTGTTTGACTTAGAGGTCAAACAATGTTAGACCTGCTGAAATGTAATATTAGGTTAGTCGATCAACATCTTGAAAACGTGTTGTTTAACACCAGACACAACAATACGGTATGAATTACCACTTGCTGATCACCAGCCTAACCATACCATCTTATGGTCAGAGTAATAGACTTCACGTGTTCAACTCAAAATTTGTTTTCTGGACATGTTTCTTATGAAGACAAGATCCAATGTGGACCCATAGTCTGTGGTGGGTCCATCAATAAGTTACTTGTAGCCCAGTTTGTGTACAAGAAGCTTCTGTAGGGTCATTTTGTCAGTAGAGAAGGACATCCAGTCCACGTTAAAATCTCCTAACACAATAGCTGTTTGGTCATTGAGATGCTTTGTGTGGATAGATGATAATGTCTTACACAAGTCTCTGACACTGACCGATGGTGGTTTGTATATGGCCAGAAAGACAATATCCTGGAAAGCACAAACTTTGAACAGTGCAGCTTCTACCTTGTGACAAGATAGATTCACATTTTGTAGAAACTCTGATGAAGAGTAAACTGCCAATCCATGGAATGGTCTGTTGTGTGTGTTGTGTGAGACATGTTTTGAATCTTGTCTGTACTGGTGATATCCTTCCAATGCAGTGGTTGTCAGCAAGTCTTTCTCAGAGAATCGAGTTTCAGAGAAACAAGCTATGTCAGCAGCTGTAATGTTTATGTCAGAGGATACATCTGAGAAATGTCTGTTCATGTATCTACAGTTCAAATATACCACTCTGAAGTCACATGGCAGGGCACTCAGTTGCATTTGATGAATGCAAGTTGGAGAAAATCTGAGTCTTGCCATCTCTATGCTCACATCGCTTGAAACACTGATTTTGTCTTCATCCAAGTGTAATATGTTCAGGCCATCCAAACTAGTGAGCCTGCTTATTGCAACGTAGTGTAAATGATCAACTTTCCGTCTGCTGGAGAGATCAATCACAGCTTGTGACAAGGTTTCCCCTTGCGATCTGTGGATAGTCTTGGCATGTGCCTGTCTGAGGGGGAACTGTAGGCGTTGAACTTGTACCTGTCCCTTATGTCCTGCAGCATAATGTTTCACAAGTGGTTGTATCGGCGTCCACTGCTGATCGATGCCTCTTTTGTAAAGCCTTCGACTGTCAATGTGCAATTTCTTTGCAATATCCTTGTCTTGGAACTGAACCCACAAAACTGCACGAGGACTCACAACACCAGGGGGCATGTCAATCTTCATGACTATGCAAGAGGCCCCATTTATAAGTCCATCACTAATGTCTAAATTGACTGTAAGGTCATACCAAATACCCTCGCTCACCGTCAAGACATTAGGAGGTTGCTTTGTCTGGGAGCTGGATTTAAAACCCTCTAGGATTTTAGCTTTCATCGCTTGAGGAGTTGCACCAACAATCCTGTCTTTTGCCATCACAGACACTTTCTCCTTGTCTGTTTGTAGAAGGACAGTACTGTTGAAAGCATTCACCTTGTCATTTGTGGCAAATAAGTGTGTGGCATTTGATGGATAATCGGCATCTGATGACTCTATGATTCGACTCTTCAAAGTTGAGATATCAGCTGGTGTGTGATGACCTTCTCTCAGCCTGTTGAGAAGCTGTGCAAATGGTACATTGTCTGCTTGTCGCATAATATCTGTCAGTTCTATCATCAAGAGGTCATTCCAAAGGTTTGAAGACAGTGGAAAATATCCATTTCCAGGCTGGATGAAAATGTAGGTGTCCATGACTGGTTTGAGCTGGAAAAGATCTCCCACTGCAATGATGGAAATTCCTCCAAATGGTTTCTGATTCTGCATTACTTCCATCAGTCTTTGGTTAATGCAATTGAACATCTTGAACCCAACCATGGAGATTTCATCTATGAAAAGAACCTTTACACTACTAATCTCATTTCTGAGAGTGTTGAGTGTTCCACATGGTAGAGGCTTGTGCTGTAGACTCTGGTTAGCAGGAATCTTCAAAGCAGAGTGAATCGTTGAACCTTTAACATGGTATGCTGCCTTTCCTGTTGGAGCTATTACCATGACTGTTCTTGTGGAAAAATCCTTTCCTTCTTTTGCACTAAGGAATTTCAATGCTGTTTGGTAAATTGCCATTGTGACAAAACTCTTACCAACCCCCGCACCTCCACTCAAAAACCTATAAAAAGGTTCAGATGTGGTCTTGATTAGGTTGACAGTGTCATAGACAAATTGTAATTGCTTGGGAGTCAGCAGACGCATATGTGCCCTGTAGTCCTCATCATCCATCTCATTGAACAAATGGATACTGTCTTCATACTGAGAAACAGGGAGGCCTAGCTCATAACCAATATCATAGGCTTCTATTCCTACATCAGGTGGTCTTTGTTGGTTGCGGAAGTCTTCATCATCCTCTTGTTGATTTTGGGGTGCCAGCTGGTCCCATGTGTCTTCCTGTTGTTGGTTTTCATGGAGATACTGTTGTGCCATAGCAACGGCTTCAGCATATGGTTCAAATCTGAGTCTGCATTCACTGATTTCTTCTTGGAGAGTTTCATATCTTTCAGCATATGTTTCATTATCATCTTTGAGAGATTTTTCATCTCTCCATGAGTGATAAAGCATTATCAACTCTCTGTAGTATTTTTCTGTGTCCGTATCTGGGTTGAAATGTACAGATCGTATAATTTTACCAAGTTTTCTTCGCCTGTACTGTGTTCCGTCTTTTGCAGAAACACTTTTGGCCTCATCATTATCTTGGGGTTGATCGTCATTCACAAAAGAGGTTGGTTCTTGAAGGAGATTGGGATCAGAGCAACTTGCTTTCTGTGGGGGCTTTGGTGCAGATATTCTCTCATAGAAGGAGACAAATTCGGCTAATGTTACATGATCCAGTGACTTTGGGCGTTCTGCATGACGTGAAATGTCATTGCTGCATTCAATGTCTTCCAACAGCTGTTGTGATTTCAGCAAAGTCACTCTTTCAGAAGGTGGACTTATGTTAATAAACACAGTTTGCCGGGATGACCATTTCATTGGAAGTTGTAGACATATGTAGGCTGCTTCTTGAGCACAAATCTCTACAGCGTTCAGAAACTTGTTTCCTACAGTTCTAAACTGTTCTTTGAGAGAAGCATTGCCAGATTTGACCTCTTCTGCCGACTTGCGTAACAATTCACTCATTCCTCTGTTACTCTTGGTTATATAGGAGGCGACATATGCAGCACATGCATATACATCAAGGATGAACTGTATGTCAATGTTGGCCCTCCATGCCTTCAATATAGTTTCATTGTAGTTATTCGTGCGTGTTTCCTTCAGTGTTCTCTTCAACATGATTGTTGGACTGCTGATGGAAGCTCGAACACACAAGATATATTCTTCTTCTGAAAGATTGAATTTGAGAAGAAACTGTTCATAGCTGATTTGTTCATCCTCATCTTCGTACAGAAAGTCTTCTATGTCTTTGTACATTTTCTTGTACTTTTCCTGTTCCTTGTGAATTCTGGCTCTGTGAGGGGTTGTAGTATCATGGTTTGTTTCATGGGTGGCTTAGGATATCCAAACCTGCATTTTTTGTCTCTCTTTGTCTTACAGGTGTGGCTGTGTCGGTGAGTTTGAAGAGATACAAGGTCTGCTAACACAGAGTCTCCTTCCTCGTCAGGACAATGGCATGTATAATTCTTGTCTATGTATTCACATATCTCCTCATTAGAATCTCTGCCATACTGTGGGGCATCTTTGCACCACACAACCATGTGCACGTGGGGTGATCCCCGTTGTTGGAACTCGATCCTAGAGAAGTAATCGGTCACATTTCCAATGGGCACTGTAAGAGGATCTCAGAAAAGAAGTTGGAGACTGAATGATCATAATGTCTTGCACAAGTAATAGGATCAGTCTGTATTAGGCGGCACTTCTCATCCCAGGACATGTTTGTCAGTTCTTCATCTGTGTATTCACGTTTGTCTACAATTTGTCCCAGAATCTTCAAAAGATGAAGCCATTTTCTTTCTGCTGCTGACAGAGTCAAAAAGAATGTTGCGGGGCCCAACTGCCTGATCATGGCGAATAAGTCCTTACTCACTTTTTCAAAGTATGGTGGAGATCCCCTAAGGTTGGACATGAATTTGTAAGCCTTGTCTTCATGAATGAGGTCTGCTGCAGCAGAGCCTTTGACATCCTTCGCTGTTAATCGTTGATTCTGAGTTTTAACCTTTCTAACAGCAATCTGACTTTGATCTATGAGAGATTTCATCTGCAGTTTTTTTGTTTTGAAGAAAATGTTCTCGACATTGCATGCAGCTCGTCTATCACTGGATCTCAGTCCAGATTTGACAATATCACCATATGTCACTTTAACATCTCTCTCACTATTGGTTGGACGCCTTTGACCACAGAAAATACCCGGGAAAGCTAACTCTTCTGAGTCCTTCTACAAGAAAACACTGATCGGGACACTGCCTTCACCAGGTGCAAAGTTGTATACCAAATCCCTCTCTTCTGGTTCGATGAAGTCTTGTGTTGTGAGTAATGTGTCAGCTTGACCAGATATTAACTCTGTGTCATCTACCTCACTCCAGCTATCTTCATCTTCTTTTGTGGTAGCAGACGGAGTCTCTTCCGCTGTAACGACTTCTTTGCCAAAGCCTTTCTCTTTTGCAGTAGAAGATGGATTCCTTTTGTCATTAACAACTTCTTGATCAATGTCATGATCTTTTGTTTCAATATCATCAGGATGTGCATGATTGTCAGTTTGCACATTCTCTTCTTCTCCATCAAGAACTGTTTCTGTATCACTGTCAGTAACATTCCACTGATTATCGAAGGTCACATGCTCTTTATACAATGGCGTTTGCGACAGGAATTCTGCAGCCTGCCTTACCTTTTGAGGACGAATATTCAGACAGTAAACATGATGTTTGAATCTTAACCGTCTCTTCAGTGTGGCTTTGATGGTTGCAGTGTGTGATGGTAGACGAGGCAACTGAGTAACAGTATTACTCACATCAGCGGGCACAAGAACCATATTACCACATATCTTTTTCTGTTTTCCTCTTGGTGCTTGATGGAGTTTCATGAAAGGAAGGCGAACCGCAAGTAGTGTGAGCTCAAGTGGATTCAATCCCTGTAGTGAATGGTCTTGGTCGGGGAACTTCATACCATTGATCACAGACATTGGAGGTATTTTCCCTTTACTGATGTAAGTCCTGCAGGTTCTGCATATCCATATCTTCTTTCCAACACTAATTATTTTTGGTCAAGGACACAAAATCTCGTGGACTCGCATGTTACTACTTGAAGGCAGAGATGTCACACTGTGTGAGTACCAGAGCTGATTACAACTGGTACAGATATACAAGGGTCCCTCAGAGACTTTGTTGTGGAACCTAGTAATCCAACCAGCTGTAGAAGATGGCTTGGACTGGTGTCTTTGTTTCATTCTTGATGGTGTTTCCCTTTGTGTCTCTTTCTCTCTGTACCCTTCATCAAGTCTAGCCCTCTTTCTAGTGGTTGTCTCTTTGCCTTTCTCCTTCTCTCTGTATTCTTCATCAAGTCTAGCTGTCTCTCTAGCGCTCCTGTCCCTGCCTTTCTCCTTCTCTCTGTACTCTTCCTCAGTTCTAGCTGTCCTTCTAGCACTCCTGTTCCTGCCTTTCTCCTTCTCTCTGTACTCTTCCTTACTTCTAGCTGTCTCTCTAGCGCTCCTGTCCCTGCCTTTCTCCTTCTCTCTGTATTCTTCATCAAGTCTAGCTCTCTTTCTAGCTCTCCTGTTCCTGCCTTTCTCCTTCTCTCTGTATTCTTCATCAAGTCTAGCTGTCTCTCTAGCGCTCCTGTCCCTGCCTTTCTCCTTCTCTCTGTATTCTTCATCAAGTCTAGCTCTCTTTCTAGTGGTTGTCTCTCTGCCTTTCTCCTTCTCTCTGTATTCTTCATCAAGCCTAGCTCTCTTTCTAGTGGTTGTCTCTTTGCCTTTCTCCTTCTCTCTGTATTCTTCATCAAGTCTAGCTGTCTCTCTAGCGCTCCTGTCCCTGCCTTTCTCCTTCTCTCTGTATTCTTCATCAAGTCTAGCTGTCTCTCTAGCGCTCCTGTCCCTGCCTTGCTCCTTCTCTCTGTACTCTTCCTCAGTTCTCTTCCTCTTTGAGCTTTGACACATTAAAGCTTTGAAGTGTCCACAGATGGACGGACGGACAGACAGACGGACGAACGGACAGCGCCATACCATAATACGTCCCGTCTTACAACGGGCGTATAATAATTCAAAGTATGGGCGTATTTTGCCCCGCTGGCGGAGCTCTTGTTCTAAAATGTACCAAATTACGACGATGCCATACCATAATACGTCCCGTCTTACAACGGGCGTATAAAAATGCATTTTACCTTCAACAGGCCCAGGACATGAATAGGGTGGGCTAGTCTGTCTTGAGAGTTATTTCTTACATTAGAGCGCATTATACAATAAAATACACAAATACAGTATACCTTATATATATATCGGCGCATGCCCCACATGTTTTGCCTCTTCATGAAGACAAAGCTTCAAAGACTTCAAAGCTTTGAAGTGTCCACAGACGGACGGACAGACGGACGGACAGACAGACGGACGGACGGACAGCGCCATAGCATAATACATCCCGTCTTACACAACGGCCGTATAATAAAACATTTTATTTATTAGGTGCCTTTGTGGACACCCAAGGTTGTCTTACAAACATAAACAAATTAAGTATAAAACATACAGTTAAAAACCAGTTAAAATGGGACAGTATTTAATTGATTGATTGTACTTAGTATTGTATTTAGTGTTGTATTTTATTAGTATTTAGTAATATATTAGACCTTATTTGAATTGACTGATTGTATTTAATTGATCAGATGATACTATTTTCTGTATGAAAGAAGACCTCAGCCTAAATATACAGAGTTTGTGTGTTAAACATGTATGAATGAAACCAAACACAACTCCAAGTATGTTTTGGAAAAGGAATCAACATTATAACAAATCAGGAAATAGTTTAAGATGTACCCTTTACTGTACAGGGAGAAAAACTGCCTGCCTGACGATGATTTAACCCAAACTCAGCCTCCGCTGTCTCTCAATGGGGCTCATATCAGACATTCTCCGAGGAGCGCGTAAATGGGAACACATGGGATTCTACTGATTCCTGACTACACAAGAAGTGATTGCGTTGAAATGCGGTCATTTACTGCATTGTGTCCAAATGAAATTCAAACAGCTCCGCTAAGAAAATGAAGCTATTCCAGCACAAAGCCGGGATAAAGCTCTCTCAGTGGGTACAGTGCATGCGCCTAATCACTGCTGCTTATCCTCTTCATGAATAGATATTACATGGAGAAATAGGGGCCTTGGAGCGCAGGCTGTTTGTGAATAGGTCTCTGAAATGCAGCTGTCGATGAGTTCTTACATCTCAGACTGACAATGAATGCGTATCACGGTGACTGATACAAGCCACTTATAAAGAGTTAGTACAATTTTACGGACATAGGAGTCAGACTTTGCTTGTTAATCGATTATAGCCTGAGTACTCCACAGAACAGGTAAGATAACTCAAGATTGAACCATGATATATATATTTTCTATACTTTTAAAACGTTTTATTGTCAGGTTAAATGCCTCTCGCAGTTGTCGTACATGGTGTAGCTGGACTTAGACAAAAACAGTATTACTTACTAGTTGTTAGAGACTCTCCAATACCAAAGTTTAGTTGATTAATAAGCTCGCTAGCTCCTTAAAGGTTCTATATTCCGCAAAATCGACTGCTGTGAACTTTTAGACATGTTTTAATGTAGTTTCCTCATCTAAAACATAGCTGGAGTTGTGTTTTGTTTCTTTCACACGTTTGGAGATGCAGACAGCCCAATAATTCAGGATTACTCAAAGCTCAAACTACTCTGTTCCACCTTGTGACGTTATGAAGCTGTAGTTTTCAAGTTACCTTTTACATTTTGTTCAGTGCAAAAGATATATATTTAATAAACCTGGGAAAAAAAATACAAACAACCATGATATTAATTCTCTACACACCAGGCTGTCTCCCTAAGAAGAACTCTGAACTTTTCTTTCATTTTATTATTATTTAATTTAGCTTTGACTGAGAGTGAGAAACGTAACTTCATTTTAGCGAATATGAAAATTTTACAACTTTTTGAATCTTGATTATAACGCGTTTAATGCAGCTTTGCGCACATTGGTTACATTTTACAGAAACGAAACTTAAGAAAAACCGCACGGCTCATTTGCATACAGTATAAGCACTAAAAAAACAACTCTTGCGCCGATGTGGTCAGCTTCTGTCGGACTAAAGGACACGATTCAGTGGAATATGAGTGTTCTTTCTGTGACAGAGGATGTTCTGCTGATGGTGAGTCTGTTCTGTGCTTATGTTGCGTTGGAGATGGTTCATGTTAAACTTTTCAGAGATCATACGAATGCAGAACAGCTCTTTCACTAATGTCGGCTACAGTTGCTTTAGTTATGTGGCACTGGTTTCTCATAACCGGGATACTGAAACTGGGATATTGCGTAATGTGTCGTGTAATAGTGGTATCGGTGCATGGTATCAGCAAATATTTAATGAGTACGAGTACATTATGGAAGCATATCAGTACCAGCAACAGTATCGGTGGATCCCTACAAGTTACAGGTCAGATCGGTGGAGAGGCGACGCCGCTCACAGTCAGAATGTCTGTTTTTCTAGGTATTTTAGAGCTATAAAACTACCATGTAAGGTAGAGCTGTTTAATGTTATGTTGTGTGGTACATTCCAGGCAGAGCAATGCCATATCCACAGAAACAAGCAGGGGACGGACCCACAAACAAAAAGTTACACAGTGCACCTTTAATAGTAGCTTACTTTAACCACCCAGGATTTTTTACCCAGGATATTCCAGGTTTCCGGCGTTTCCTTTTTTAACTTTAGGTGTTTTTCACGTTTCCCGGACTGCTCACAGTTTCCCTTTGGATTCAGTTGACCAGGCCAAAAAGCCACTAAAGGAGTAGTGAGCGTGCACAAACAGACCCCCATTAGAACAAGTGGAGCCAAATGCAGCCCTGACTTATTGTGACATTAGTGGCCCGAGAGCAGGGGACAGATGGGCTTGTTGTCACCAGCTAATGAAGTGTACAGAATGGTGTGGGGGGGTTGAAGAGGTGCAGACATCCAGAGGTGATGCTGTAAGGCCAGAGGTGAGTTGGAACAGTCGTTTGTTGGTAATGAGACTGGCCATGGTCATTTAAATATTATGGTATGTCTTTTTCTGGGTTTTCAGCGTCTTTAAAGGTGCACTGTGTATCTTGCTGCATGGACAGATCATTTTACTTGACACGTTATCTTAAAATAAACAACCTAGAATTAAGAATTAGACTAGAATTAAGCGATCTCTAATAAATTGGAATTGGAATTGGAAGATGAATAACCTGATATCAGTTTTAAAATCTTTAAAATCCAAATCAGAGAAATTTGCTGTGTTACTTTTCTGGTGGAGGGTCCATCATATGCTTTTGTCCATGGAGATGTTATTGCTTCGTCTGGAATGTTTCACAGTACGATATTAAAGCTTTCTATTTTCATGGAGACCGAACAAGACCAAGTTACAGGTCAGATCTGTGGAGAGGCATCACCGCTCATATTCAAAATGCCTGTTTTTCTAGGTATTTTTGAGCTAAAAAACTACCTATAATGTCATACATTCCAGGAAGAGGAATTAAATTTCCATAGAAACAAGCAGGTCACAGAACCCCATCGAAATAGTTGCATAGTGCACTCATATTACACTATTTTCTGAGCAATGTTCTAATGTTGTTTCCTCATCAAAAACATCATTCATTTGATTTAGATTTGGTTCATTTTTAGTTCGAGTTTGTGCCAAGACAGAAACAATAATCATCTAGATAATACACACACACTGTAAACAACAGAAAAGCCCATTTTTCAAAAAGGAGTGGGAAGAAGAAAAAAACTTATATTAATCCACTCCTATTTATTCAACCTTGGAAATGCTAACACAACATCTCATTACAACAAAACACAAGAGAACTTTGTGCATTACATTAAGAGCATATGTGTGCAATTCAAAAAATATAACAAGAGCTCATAGCGGGCAAAATACGCCCGTACTTTGAATTATTGTATATAGAATTAAGTTAGAATTTGTCAAACCTAGTTAAAGATGAATTGTTGGTGCAGTTTGGAAGTTTGACATTCGTAGGTGAGACGGTTGTGGAGTTAGAGCGCGGACAAGAAATTGTCCACAGACAGACAGACAGACGGACAGACAGACGGACAGACGGACAGACGGATAATCAATAGGGAAATCTGGCTCTTGCAGTAGGAGTATGAGTATGACATCATCACATTCTAGAATCAGAATTCCACCAATCAGATTACAGCAACAGAACTTAAAGAACTTGAAGTCTTTGAAGCTTTGTCTTCATGAAGAGGCAAAACATGTGGGGCATGCGCCGATATATATATAAGGTATACTGTATTTGTGTATTTTATTGTATATTTTTGTATCGATCCATGCTGTAGGTCAGTGGTATCAATTTTATGTGACTTCAGGTTTTTTATACGCCCGTTGTAAGACGGGACGTATTATGGTATGGCGCTGTCCGTCCGTCCGTCCTCTAACTCGACAACCGTCTCACCTAGGAATGTCAAACTTCATGGCTGGACACCCATGTCAAGGATGTTCCCTATTGATTTCAAGGTCACAGGGTCAAAGGTCAAGGTCACGGCCCGACCCTTTGCGAAAACCTGCCCGTCGCTCTTGCTAACTGTGATCGTTTCCATCTCTGTCTTTTTATCTTCCATCTCTGTCCTTTTATGTTACGTGCCGTAGATCTGAACTCTCTTCTCAAATGTTCTGCTGCTGAAAGCGAGAACAACCCACATTCTCTGCTTCTTTGAGCTTTGACACATTAAAGCTTTGTAGTGTCTTTAAGTTCTGTTGCTGCAATCTGATTGGTGGAATTCCGATTCTAGAATGTGATGATGTCATACTCATACTCCTACTGCAAGAGCCAGATTTCCCTATTGATTATCCGTCCGTCTGTCCGTCTGTCCGTCCGTCCGTCTGTCTGTGGACAATTTCTTGTCTGCGCTCTAACTCAACAACCGTCTCACCTAGGAATGTCAAACTTCCAAACTGCACCAACAATTCATCTTTAACTAGGTTTGACAAATTCTAACTTAATTCTATATACAATAATTCAAAGTACGGGCGTATTTTGCCCCGCTGGCGGAGCTCTTGTTGATTTTGTGTTGACCAGTCACATGATGAATAAATTAGAATGTTTTTAGCACAAAGCTAACAAGAGCTCCGCCAGTGGGGCAAAATACGCCCGTACTTTGAATTATTGTATATAGAATTAAGTTAGAATTTGTGACAAAGCTCCACAAAGCTTTTAGCTTTTTATACGCCCGTTGTAAGACGGGCGTATAAAAAGCTAAAAGCTTTTGTTCTAGATCCACAAAGCTTTTGTTATAGATCCTCAGTATAAGAGGCTTCACTTTCACTGTGAGAGGGCACAGAGACAGACATGTCTCTGTGCAAAGATATCCATTTTCAAATACAAAACCAAACATGAACACTGTGTTCGAGGAATTGTGGAGGGAGCAGAAGTTGTGCGATGCTTTGCTCAACGTGGCCGGCGTGCAATTCCCAGTACACAAACTGGTTCTGTGTAGCTGCAGCACATACTTTAAAAGCCTCTTCACTAACTGGTCCAGCCCTGACTGCGAGGTGTTTGAGATCTCCAATGTGTCAGCTGATATCATGAAGATTATCCTGGACTACTGCTACACCGGGGTGGTGCACATCACCCAGGAAAATCTCCAGGAGCTCTTTATAGCTGCTGACTACTTAGATGTGAGCGGCATTACGGAAGTCTGCTGTCAGGTCATGAAGGAGCAAATGTCCCCCAGTAACTGCATCACTGTATGGGGTATCTCAAACAAGTACTACTACCCCCAGCTGAGGAAACAAGCCTTCTTATACGTCCTGAAGCATTTCGAAGAGGTGGTGACCAGCTCTGAAGAGTTCTTCCAGCTCTCCAGGGAAGACCTGTGTTCAGTCATTGATGATGATCGGCTGAACGTGAAGGAGGAGACCACCGTGTTAGTGGCAGTCATCAGATGGATTGCACATGCTCCTGAGGAAAGGAACCACTACTTGGCCGACCTCCTACTAAAAGTCCGTCTGGGTCTGATCCATGTTGATTACTTCACTCAGTGCATGATTAGATATAACCTGTCCCACTACATTCATAACTGGAAGATTGTGGAGGAGAAGATCATAAAGGTGATGTTGGATGAAAGAGCTAGGAGGTACAATGCCTCCCTGCCCCCCACCCGTCTAGCCACTCCAAGGCTGCCCAGTGAGGTGCTTATGGTTATTGGTGGCTATACCCAAAACAGAACAACCAACAGAATTGAAGTCTATGACAACCGCACCGATCGCTGGGTGGGTGTGGCTAATGATGACTGGACTCCAAGAGGCTATCACGGCACAGTGTTCCTTAATGGATCTGTGTACGTGATTGGAGGGTTTGACGGCATTCACCAGCTCAGCACTACCTGCAAGTATGACCTGGCAATTCACACGTGGCAAGAAATGGCACCCATGCATTCACATAGGTGCTTCATTAGTGTGACTTTGCTGGATGGTTTGATCTACGCGATAGGCGGGTTCAATGGACTGGACAGGCTGAAGACAGCCGAAAGGTACTTGCCAGTGACCAATCAGTGGACCATGATTTCACCTATGAATGAACAGAGGAGCGATGCCAGCAGCACAGTGTACAATGGAAAGATCTACATTTGTGGAGGTTTTACTGGTGAACATTGCCTGGCATCAGCTGAGACTTACAACCCACTAACCGAACAGTGGACCATGATAGCAGATATGTCCACCCTGCGCTCTGGGGTCAGTGTCATCGCCTATGCCAATGAAATCTACGCTGTTGGTGGGTTTAATGGGGATTCCCGTTTGAACACTGTTGAAGCCTATAACCCCCCAACCAACACGTGGCGCCGCCTACCCAACATGTGGACCAGGCGCAGCAACTTTGGCATCGAGGTTGTTGACAATCAGCTATATGTTGTAGGCGGGTACAATCAGGGCACCATTCATTGTGCTGAATGTTTTGATGCAAGGACCGGAGTTTGGACTCAGGTGCAGGACATGGAGATCCCTCGTTCTGCCCTGAGCTGCTGTGTGGTGTTTGACCTTCCCAACATGGCCGACTTTGCCCCGCCCCGCCCTCCTCCTTATGACGATTCCACTGAGGAGTAGATGTGCACTCATTTAAATAAAAGCATCTATTAACCGCAAAAATTGTTCAGTTTTGTTGTTGTCGATTGTTATACGCCCGTCGTAAGACGGGACGTATTATGGTATGGCGCTGTCCGTCCATCTGTCTGTCCGTCTGTCTGTGGACAATTTCTTGTCCGCGCTCTAACTCGACAACCGTCTCACCTAGGAATGTCAAATTTCATGGCTGGACACCCCATCGGTCAAGGATGTTCCCTATTGATTTCAAGGTCACAGGGTCAAAGGTCAAGGCCACGGCCCGACCCTTTGCGAAAACCTTGTCCGCGCTCTAACTCGACAACCGTCTCACCTAGGAATGTCAAACTTCATGGCTGGACACCCCATGGGTCAAGGATGTTCCATATTGATTTCAAGGTCACAGGGTCAAAGGTCAAGGTCACGGCCCGACCCTTTGCGAAAACCTTGTCCGCGCTCTAACTCGACAACCGTCTCACCTAGGAATGTCAAACTTCATGGCTGGACACCCCATGGGTCAAGGATGTTCCCTATTGATTTCAAGGTCACAGGGTCAAAGGTCAAGGTCACGGCCCGACCCTTTGCGAAAACATTGTCCGCGCTCTAACTCGACAACCGTCTCACCTAGGAATGTCAAACTTCATGGCTGGACACCCCATGGGTCAAGGATGTTCCCTATTGATTTCAAGGTCACAGGGTCAAAGGTCAAGGTCACAGCCCGACCCTTTGCAAAAACCTTGTCCGCGCTTTAGCTCGACAACCGTCTCACCTAGGAATGTCAAACTTCATGGCTGGACACCCCATGGATCAAGGATGTTCCCTATTGATTTCAAGGTCACAGGGTCAAAGGTCAAGGTCACGGCCCCACCCTTTGCGAAAACCTTGTCCGCACTCTAGCTCGACAACCGTCTCACCTAGGAATGTCAAACTTCATGGCTGGACACCCCATGGGTCAAGGATGTTCCCTATTGATTTCAAGGTCACAGGGTCAAAGGTCAAGGTCACGGCCCGACCCTTTGCGAAAACCTTGTCCGCGCTCTAACTCGACATTGGATCTTGTCTTCATAAGAAACATGTCCAGAAAACAAATTTTGAGTGGAACACGTGAAGTTTATTACTCTGACCATAAGATGGTATGGTTAGGCTGGTGATCAGCAAGTGGTAAGTCATACTGTATTGTTATGTCTGGTGTTAAACAACACGTTTTCAAGATGTTGATCGACTAACCTAATATTGCATTTCAGCAGGTCTAACATTGTTTGACCTCTAAGTCAATAGGAACACTCCCAGGCCAATGTGGTGTTTACCTAGTATGCAGTTTGACCTTCCTACTTTATACAGGTTGTCAAGGTAGAGTGCACATTGTTTTCACAAAATCATCGTCGGGTGACCTTACCCTTCACATCTGCTTGGATAATATATTGGTAGACTATGTATCTCTATGTGGCTATGTACAAAACAAAGATGATTTATGATGTGTTCAGTGGACGTGTCCATAGGAATTTCAACAAAAAAATTTAAAATTTAAATTAAAATTATTATTATTATTATTATTATTATTATTATTATTATTATTATACGCCCGTTGTGTAAGACGGGACGTATTATGGTATGGCGCTGTCCGTCCGTCCATCTGTCCGTCCGTCTGTCTGTCCGTCCGTCCGTCCGTCTGTCCGTCTGTCTGTGGACACTTCAAAGCTTTGAAGTCTTTGAAGCTTTGTCTTCATGAAAGATCTGAACTCTCTTCTCAAATGTTCTGCTGCTGAAAGCGAGAACAACCCACATTCTCTGCTTCTTTGAGCTTTGACATATTAAAGCTTTGTAGTGTCTTTAAGTTCTGTTGCTGCAATCTGATTGGTGGAATTCCGATTCTAGAATTCTATATACAATAATTCAAAGTACGGGCGTATTTTGCCCCGCTGGCGGAGCTCTTGTTATACGCCCGTTGTGTAAGACGGGACGTATTATGGTATGGCGCTGTCCGTCCGTCCGTCTGTCTGTCCGTCCGTCCGTCTGTGGACACTTCAAAGCTTTGAAGTCTTTGAAGCTTTGTCTTCATGAAAGATCTGAACTCTCTTCTCGCAACCCACATTCTCTGCTTCTTTGAGCTTTGACACATTAAAGCTTTGTAGTGTCTTTAAGTTCTGTTGCTGCGATCTGATTGGTGGAATTCGATTCTAGAATTCTATATACAATAATTCAAAGTACGGGCGTATTTTTGCCCGCTGGCGGAGCTCTTGTTATTATATTGGTAGTGAACTGCCTTATTGTGCTTACCGGTATGTGCCATAGAACGCCAGTATTGGAATCTTCCAAACTGCACCAACAATTCATCTTTAACTAGGTTTGACAAATTCTAACTTAATTCTACATACAATAATTCAAAGTACGGGCGTATTTTGCCCCGCTGGCGGAGCTCTTGTTATTACTATTCTGCAGCCTGGCCAATAAGTCACAATGCATTCACAACAGACGGCACCACTTGGCCACTTTAGCCTTCCCTATGTAAACACAAGCACTCTGCTGGTATCCTTTAAGAACCATACAGACCTCATAAATATGTTCATAGTTAATGTGACAGTAGCACAGCTGAGCTTAATGTGCAGAACTGTTAATGTTCATCCTTTATAGTCAACTCCTCGCTCCTCAGAGCTCACTGATCAAATTAAAACACAAAACAGTTTTAGTGGTACTGGCACTTGGTATTGGCAGCACAATGACGATGAGCATCTGCTGTGAGACAGGTACCTGACACTGGTATTGGTGCTTCCCTTGTATTCTTCTTATTACATGAGTAAGTAACAATACTGCAAAAAACACCCAATTTGAGCTTTTCTAAACAGTTTTAGTATGATTTAGAGCTTAGAGCTAGAAAAAAAATTGTAAATCATTAATATACAGTAACCACATAATGTTTAAATTTTTTAAACTATGTAATAAACAGGTGTATTAATATAAGTTTTTTCTTCTTCCCACTTCTTTTTGAGAAATGTGCTTTTCTGTTGTTTACAATGTATAGGATTATTGTTTCCCTCTTGGCACAAACTCAAAATAAAAACAAATCCACATTCTGATTTTGTTTGTTTTTGATTTTGTGTTGACCAGTCACATGATGAATAAATTAGAATGTTTTTAGCACAAAGCTAACAAGAGCTCCGCCAGTGGGGCAAAATACGCCCGTACTTTGAATTATTGTATATAGAATTAAGTTAGAATTTGTGACAAAGCTCCACAAAGCTTTTAGCTTTTTATACGCCCGTTGTAAGACGGGCGTATAAAAAGCTAAAAGCTTTTGTTCTAGATCCACAAAGCTTTTGTTCTAGATCCTCAGTATAAGAGGCTTCACTTTCACTGTGAGAGGGCACAGAGACAGACATGTCTCTGTGCAAAGATATCCATTTTCAAATACAAAACCAAACATGAACACTGTGTTCGAGGAATTGAGGAGGGAGCAGAAGTTGTGCGATGCTTTGCTCGACGTGGCCGGCGTGCAATTCCCAGCACACAAACTGGTTCTGTGTAGCTGCAGCACATACTTTAAAAGCCTCTTCACTGACTGGTCCAGCCCTGACTGCCAGGTGTTTGAGATCTCCAATGTGTCAGCTGATATCATGAAGATTATCCTGGACTACTGCTACACCGGGGTGGTGCACATCACCCAGGAAAACCTCCAGGAGCTCTTTATAGTTGCTGACTACTTAGATGTGAGCGGCATTACCAAAGTCTGCTGTCAGGTCATGAAGGAACAAATGTCCCCCAGTAACTGCATCACTGTATGGGGTATCTCAAACAAGTACTACTACCCCCAGCTGAGGAAACAAGCCTTCTTATACGTCCTGAAGCATTTCGAAGAGGTGGTGACCAGCTCTGAAGAGTTCTTCCAGCTCTCCAGGGAAGACCTGTGTTCAGTCATTGATGATGATCGGCTGAACGTGAAGGAGGAGACCACCGTGTTAGTGGCAGTCATCAGATGGATTGCACATGCTCCTGAGGAAAGGAACCACTACTTGGCCGACCTCCTACTAAAAGTCCGTCTGGGTCTGATCCATGTTGATTACTTCACTCAGTGCATGATTAGATATAACCTGTCCCACTACATTCATAACTGGAAGATTGTGGAGAAGAAGATCATAAAGGTGATGTTGGATGAAAGAGCTAGGAGGTACAATGCCTCCCTGCCCCCCACTCGTCTAGCCACTCCAAGGCTGCCCAGTGCGGTGCTTATGGTTATTGGTGGCTATAGCCAAGACAGAACAACCAACAGAATTGAAGTCTATGACAACCGCACCGATCGCTGGGTGGGTGTGGCTAATGATGACTGGACTCCAAGAGGCTATCACGGCACAGTGTTCCTTAATGGATCTGTGTACGTGATTGGAGGGTTTGACGGCAATCACCAGCTCAACACTACCTGCAAGTATGACCTGGCAATTCACACGTGGCAAGAAATGGCACCCATGCATTCACATAGGTGCTTCATTAGTGTGACTTTGCTGGATGGTTTGATCTACGCGATAGGCGGGTTCGATGGACTGGACAGGCTGAAGACAGCCGAAAGGTACTTGCCAGTGACCAATCAGTGGACCATGATTTCACCTATGAACGCAAAGAGGAGCGATGCCAGCAGCACAGTGTACAATGGAAAGATCTACATTTGTGGAGGTTTTACTGGTGAACATTGCCTGGCATCAGCTGAGACTTACAACCCACTAACCGAACAGTGGACCATGATAGCAGATATGTCCACCCTGCGCTCTGGGGTCAGTGTCATCGCCTATGCCAATGAAATCTACGCTGTTGGTGGGTTTAATGGGGATTCCCGTTTGAACACTGTTGAAGCCTATAACCCCGCAACCAACACGTGGCGCCCCCTACCCAACATGTGGACCAGGCGCAGCAACTTTGGCATCGAGGTTGTTGACAATCAGCTATATGTTGTAGGCGGGTACAATCGGGGCATCATTCGTTGTGCTGAATGTTTTGATGCAAGGACCGGAGTTTGGACTCAGGTGCGGGACATGGAGATCCCTCTTTCTGCCCTGAGCTGCTGTGTGGTGTTTGACCTTCCCAACATGGCCGACTTTGCCCCGCCCCGCCCTCCTCCTCATGACGATTCCACTGAGGAGTAGATGCGCACTCATTTAAATAAAAGCATCTATTAACTGCAAAAAAGTGTTCAGTTTTGTTGTTGTCGATTGTTTTTTTATACACTAGTGACAGTAGCTCATTTGATATAGTGCTCGTCCTCTAATTTGAAGGTTGCCAGTTCGAATCCCGCTCTCAACATACACATCATTGGGAGTGTGATCAGATCCTCTGGCCCACAGGTTGGTGGTTCGATTCCAGCTCCCAAAGAAGAATGCTGTTGTTGTGTCCTTTGGCGTGGTTCCCTGATGTAAAAGTGCTTTAAATTAGGGCTGCAACAACTAATCCATTAAATCGATTAAAATCGACTATTAAAATAGTTGGCAACTAATTTAGTAATCGATTAGTTGACTAGTTCATGTGACAAAGTCCAATCGAGGGGAAAAAGAGGACACTTGAGAAATGGCGTCTCCCCTTTAAAATCAGTAGGACTCTGTTGAGATTTCACAAACATATTGGCAACCTTTTTTTGACATGAAAAGTAGTTGGGTTGCATTACTGGTACAAGTTAATAGGAACATTTTAATCACAACGTACTGTTTGACACTATACAAGTTAAACCGAAGTTGCTTGGTGTTAGCTAGTTAGCACATATTAGCCGCGACTGCATTGGAACAATGTGTTTCTAAGCCATTAACTAGTCCAGTCCTAGACTAGTCCTCTTAAACCCCACAGCCACCAACTTTGGGGGCTAGCACCTCTTTTGTAAATTCATACATCTCTATTTACAACATACTGAGTGCTACACTGTCATGTTATACACCGTTGGAATCAGCAGAAACACGGCTAACAATTTATCCACTTCATTTTCACCACAGCACTTCACATCTCAAACTGAAGCCCTCTATATCCACACATATAAAAATACAACTGTCTGACACTCTTACAACTTCTGCCTCAAAGCAAACACGACCCTTCACCCTTCCCCCATAAGTTATATATCGTCTGAAAGCTGCTTCCGCGGTATCAGCCTCTGTAGCTCAAACCTTCACCAAGCTAGCAGCCAAGAAACACAGAAAAAAGTAGCTGTCAATCAAGCCAAATCAAATAAATCAAGTCTTACCTTTGCCTTCTTCCCATCTGAAATAAATCCCATCTGCATAAAAGTCCTTTCTGTGAGTAATCCAACACTCTCTACTCTACTACCATTGCACTCCTGCCTGCTTGCTGTTCTTCCAACTTGAGCTCACAATTTAATACCTGCCAGGAGACCTCCTGGGTGCCATCAGAAAATGAAGATGGCAGCAACAGGTAACAGAGGTGCCCTTCTGGCTTTCCAGATCTATGTGGTATTGCTTTTTCTTTTAAAAGGCATAGTGCCTGACATTTCACATGAAGAGACAACAACTGGGTGTGATCTAGCCTTCACACAATCTGGTACCAAACATTTTGGGCATGGGGCACATATTCTCGCCGACTTTGTAAGACCTGGCCGCTTAAATAAACATCTTAGAGGAGTGCCCAAACTTCAACAAAGCGATGCGCTTGTCTCAATAATCTGTCTTTTACTATCTGGAGATATCCACCAGTGCCCAGGGCCATTTCATCCTGCAATGGGTGAAATTTTCCAAACTACTACAAAAAGTAGTGTGACATTACCTGGAAGTAATGTCAATAAAGGAAACCGGAAATTGCTCAATCCTGCAATAATAAAACATCGGAAATGGAATGTGTTTCAGACACTTAATCACTCCAAGTTAATATGGGACTCAAAATCTAAACCAAAAGGTATCTTATTTGGACATTTAAATATACGCAGTTTCAAGTCAAAATGTGATCAGGTCCACCACCTTCTCACTAGCTCTAATGTAGACTTTCTCTGCCTCTCTGAAACTTGGCTTCATGAATACTCTGCTCCTGCAATGTTACCTGTACCTGGGTACAAAGTGTTTCGCAAAGATAGACAGGGTTCTAAGGGTGGGGGTGTTCTGATTTATGCAAAGGACACTTTTACTTGTAATGAATTGCATATTGTAAATGAAAATGAACTGGAATTGGAGTTTCTAAGCCTAAATGTAGCTTTGTCAGTGCAAATGTCTTTTACTCTTGTTGTTATTTATAGACCTCCTTCAGCCAATGTGGATTTTTATGAGATGTTGGAAAGATTTTTAAAACAATTAAATTTTGCCAAAGAGGTAATCATTATGGGTGATCTAAATATAAATTGGCAGGCCAACCAAGTCAGGAAAAAATTAAAAAGGGTGATGGATAAAAAGGATATGAGTCAGATTATAAATGGTCCTACAAGAATCACAAATTCCACCAGCACACAGATCGACTTAGCTTTTACTAACAGGCCAGAAAGAATCTATAAATCTTTCAACATGTTGACTGGAATATCTGATCATAATTTTATAATGGTGAATAGAAAATGAAATAACAAGCGCTTTAAACCTTTGGCTGCTACAGCAATGTGTAGAATCCCAAAGCATGAACAGCAAAATTTCATAAATGAAATACAACAAATTAATTGGGATGAGTTGCTTCATGGAACTGATTTAGACCAGGACTGTTCACAATTTTCAAACAAAATACAGCAAATTATTACAAAATTTACGAGAAAAATCAAACTAAAAAGCAAGAAGAACAGTCTTCCTTGGCTTAGTGAATCAATACTAAAATTAATGAAAGAACGAGACCATACCTTGAAGTTAGCAGTAAAAAAAACGGTGTAAATAGGCTCCAGTTTATTTCACTGAGAAACAAAGTAGTCAAAGAAATTAGGAAAGCCAGGGCTAACTTTTTTCTCACTGCGCGGGACAGTGCACGGGGAAATTCAAAAATAATTTGGAATCATATTAAGAAAATGACAGGTGACTATGATAAGAAAAAGTGTAAACAAATGGAGATCACATGTAATGGAAACACCTTAACAGAGCCTAAGTAAATAGCGGATACCTTCAATCACCATTTTATAGACTCTGTTGCTGAAATTTCAAAGAACTTTACACCAGTCACAAAGAGAGCAATTCCAGTGTCTGCAACGCAGTTTTTTGCCATAACAAATATCACTGAGTCCAAAGTTCTTAACATTATCAGGACTCTTAGACCCTCAAAGGCCAAGGACATATTTGGTATGGACACAAGCATGCTCAAAGATCTTGGTCCAGTGCTAGCTTCTCCCATCACCTCTATCATTAATTTCTCTGTTTCTACTGGTCACTTTCCAAATGTGTGGAAATCAGCAATTGTTACTCCTCTTCTTAAATCTGGTAATTCAAGCATTTTAAATAACTACCGCCCAATAAGTATTCTTCCAACTATTTCTAAAATTGCAGAAAAATGGGTATCGGAACAGATTATTCAATATTTGGATAGTAGCTCTCCCTCTCTTCATCCCATGCAATTTGGGTTTAAAACTAAACACTCAACTGAGATGGCCACTTGCCTCTTCATAGAGAAAATAAAATCTTTCCTGGACTTAGGCGGTGTGGTAGGGGCAATATTTCTGGACCTCAAGAAAGCATTTGATACAGTAAATCATGTTATTCTCTGTTCAAACCTTTCACATTTCAATTTTAATGCATCTGTCATTAACTGGATTGAATCATATCTGAATGCCCGCACTCAAATTGTGTCATTTAATAATTGGAGCTCAGAGTCATGTGCAATAGCTACTGGGGTCCCTCAGGGATCAATTTTGGGTCCCCTCTTGTTTAGCCTTTATATAAATGATCTGCCTGCAGTTTGCCCGGAAGTAGAATGCATAATGTATGCAGATGATACTGTTCTATTTTCACACGGTAGTTCCAAAGACGCTGTTGCAGCCAAACTCACCAAATCAATGAATCATGTTACATCTTGGCTAAAGGAGTGCTGCTTGCAGCTGAACATCTCTAAAACAAGAGCTCCGCCAGCGGGGCAAAATACGCCCGTACTTTGAATTATTGTATATAGAATTAAGTTAGAATTTGTCAAACTTAGTTAAAGATGAATTGTTGGTGCAGTTTGGAAGTTTGACATTCCTAGGTGAGACGGTTGTCGAGTTAGAGCGCGGACAAGAAATTGTCCACAGACAGACGGACAGACGGACAGACAGACAGACAGACGGATAATCAATAGGGAAATCTGGCTCTTGCAGTAGGAGTATGACATCATCACATTCTAGAATCGGAATTCCACCAATCAGATTGCAGCAACAGAACTTAAAGACACTACAAAGCTTTAATGTGTCAAAGCTCAAAGAAACAGAGAATGTGGGTTGTTCTCGCTTTCAGCAGCAGAACATTTGAGAAGAGAGTTCAGATCTACGGCACGTAACATAAAAGGACAGAGATGGAAGATAAAAAGACAGAGATGGAAATGATCACAGTTAGCAAGAGCGACGGGCAGGTTTTCGCAAAGGGTCAGGCCATGACCTTGACCTTTGACCCTGTGACCTTGAAATCAATAGGGAACATCCTTGACCCATGGGGTGTCCAGCCATGAGGTTTGACATTCCTAGGTGAGACGGTTGTCGAGTTAGAGCGCGGACAAAGCTTCAAAGATTTCAAAGCTTTGAAGTGTCCACAGACAGACAGACGGACAGACGGACAGACGGACAGACGGACGGACAGACGGACAGACAGCGCCATACCATAATACGTCCCGTTTTATCACGGGCGTATAAAAAGGGATGCACAAAAATTAGTACGACTAATTCTTTCTGAGTACTTGAAGATACCGAGTACTGATACATGACATTATTTTTACATAGGTTTTATTATGAAGTAGATCTAATTAATTTCATAGGATTATTATAATATAGCCTACTTTTTCACTGGAACTCTTATCTGAGGGGATGCTTGGAATTTCTGCTTCACTCTAGTTACAAAGAATTAAAAAATAATTTTGAGAATTAGCTTTAATATTTATTACTTTGTTTGATCAAACCTTTTCGGTCCGGGCTCCTCGGCTTTTGAATGACTTGCCTGAGGAGATAAGAATAGCACCATCAGTATCCATCCATCCATCCATCTTCTCCCGCTTAATCCAGCTGGGTCGCAGGGGCAGCTTGCTGCCCAATACTCATAGCACCTGATCCCCCCATGAACCCCTCTGCAGGTGGTGAACCCACAGGAGGGACCATCAGTATCATCTTTTTAAAATAACTTCTTAAAACCCATTTTTATCAGCTGGCCTCCCTTTAACTGGTTATAGCTTGATTTTTTTCCTTATTTCCTTTTATTCTATTGCTTTTTATTTATTTACTCCTGTGGGCTCACCACCTGCAGAGGGGTTCATAGGGGGGGGTCAGGTGCTATGAGTATTGGGCAGCAAGCTGCCCCCGCGACCCAGCCGGATTAAGCGGGAGAAGATGGATGGATGGATGGATGGATAATCTATTGAATTGTTTGCATCATTGTCTGTTTTTGTATGCTTTCTGTATGCTATTTTTTATGCTTTTCGTATCGTTCATTGCTGCTTGTACAGCACCTTGTTTTTAAAAGTGCTTTATGAATAAAGATTTATTATTACTATTATTATACGCCCGTTCTAATACGGGACGTATTATGGTATGGCGCTGTCCGTCCGTCCGTCTGTCCGTCTGTCCGTCTGTCCGTCTGTCCGTCTGTCCGTCTGTCCGTCCGTCTGTGGACACTTCAAAGCTTTGAAGTCTTTGAAGCTTTGTCTTCATGAAAGATCTGAACTCTCTTCTCAAATGTTCTGCTGCTGAAAGCGAGAACAACCCACATTCTCTGCTTCTTTGAGCTTTGACACATTAAAGCTTTGTAGTGTCTTTAAGTTCTGTTGCTGCAATCTGATTGGTGGAATTCCGATTCTAGAATTCTATATACAATAATTCAAAGTACGGGCGTATTTTGCCCCGCTGGAGGAGCTCTTGTTATTATTATTCTGCAGCCTGGCCAATAAGTCACAATGCATTCACAACAGACGGCACCACTTGGCCACTTTAGCCTTCCCTATGTAAACACAAGCACTCTGCTGGTATCCTTTAAGAACCATACAGACCTCATAAATATGTTCATAGTTAATGTGACAGTAGCACAGCCGAGCTTAATGTGCAGAACTGTTAATGTTCATCCTTTATAGTCAACTCCTCGCTCCTCAGAGCCCACTGATCAAATTAAAACACAACACAGTTTTAGTGGTACTGGCACTTGGTACTGGCAGCACAATGACGATGAGCATCTGCTGTGAGACAGGTACCTGACACTGGTATTGGTGCTTCCCTTGTATTCTTCTTATTACATGAGTAAGTAACAATACTGCAAAAAACACCCAATTTGAGCTTTTCTGAACAGTTTTAGTATAATTTAGAGCTTCATCAGAACAAGTATAAGATCTCATGGTAAAGTAAGTACTGAAATGACATGATGCACTACTCCAGATTTTTCTGTTCCAATACTGATGCCGATACTGAAAGCCGATATCAACTGATAGTAGGGCAGAGACTAAATAAAGCAAAACTATTATTTATTTCCTATAAACACACGGAGAATGGGTTTTGTAACTGTTATTTATCACTTTAACTAACTACTGGACAACTATTGGTAGGTGTTTGGGCAATGTATAGACCAAAATAGGATATGGACAGAACCGATAACCTATCCATAAAAATCATCGTATCGTACCGGTGCATCCCTAGTATTACTAACAAGAGCTCCGCCAGCGGGGCAAAATACGCCCGTACTTTGAATTATTGTATATAGAATTAAGTTAGAATTTGTCAAACCTAGTTAAAGATGAATTGTTGGTGCAGTTTGGAAGTTTGACATTCCTAGGTGAGACGGTTGTCGAGTTAGCACGGACAAGAAATTGTCCACAGACAGACGGACAGACGGACAGACGGACAGACGGACAGACGGACAGACGGACAGACGGACAGACGGACAGACGGACGGATAATCAATAGGGAAATCTGGCTCTTGCAGTAGGAGTATGAGTATGACATCATCACATTCTAGAATCGGAATTCCACCAATCAGATTGCAGCAACAGAACTTAAAGACACTACAAAGCTTTAATGTGTCAAAGCTCAAAGAAGCAGAGAATGTGGGTTGTTCTCGCTTTCAGCAGCAGAACATTTGAGAAGAGAGTTCAGATCTACGGCACGTAACATAAAAGGACAGAGATGGAAGATAAAAAGACAGAGATGGAAACGATCACAGTTAGCAAGAGCGACGGGCAGGTTTTCGCAAAGGGTCGGGCCGTGACCTTGACCTTTGACCCTGTGACCTTGAAATCAATAGGGAACATCCTTGACCCATGGGGTGTCCAGCCATGAAGTTTGACATTCCTAGGTGAGACGGTTGTCGAGTTAGAGCGCGGACAAAGCTTCAAAGACTTCAAAGCTTTGAAGTGTCCACAGACGGACAGACGGACGGACAGACGGACGGACAGCGCCATACCATAATACGTCCCGTCTTATTACAACGGGCGTATAAAAAGGAGAATATTTTATCTCCAGTAAACAATATTAAGTCAATTTCTTAGTATTGAAATCGAGTTTGAAATTTGAGTCTTGTGACAGTATTAATTTCAAATAACTACAAACCAAACCAAAATGCCAGTAGAGCTGCCCGTTATAGACACATACTGTGGAACACCTTGAGTAGACTGAAGGAGGGAGATAAACTATTTTACGCTGCGGCTGATAATGCTGGGTTGTCAACCTGTCTGCGCTGCCAAACATGATAATTATGAGCTTTGTTCTGGCTTTTGTCTGAGAGGAGGCTGGGGAAAACAAACCGGGATGTAGCCAGGTGTTATGTCATTACAGCTACACACTTAGATACCTTGGTTTAAAGTGTAGGCTTTAAAGTGCGGCAAGGTTTAACATAAAGGTCCTATATAAAAGAAAATTGACTCTTGTGAGGTTTAAGACATACTTGACAGTTGTTATCTCATCAAAAACATACCCGGAGTTGTGCTTTGTTTTATTGACACACGTTTGAGTAATCCTTTGTTATCAGAGGTGGTACAGAGTGTTTTCTGAGAGAAGCAGCCTAAATATGGAGGGTTTGTGTCTTAAGTGATCAGGTCTGTGGAGAGGTGATCCCAGTAACAGTAAAAGTTCACATTTTCGAGGTATATTTTGACTTGTACATGCAAGAACAATTGGTTCAATACAATACTGTGAAAGAACATCACAACAAGTAGGTGATGGATCCTCAACCAGAAAAGTTGCATAGTGCACCTTTACACATGGGTAATAAACAACGAAATAAACAAGAAATAACACATTCTTTCCCAGATTTGAAACATATAGTTTTTGTTAGTTTTTGTTCAGTTGTGTCAGAATATAAGCCTGGAAAAGGAGGATCATGGTGAAAGACCTAAAGTTAATCAGGTCTTGAGGGTCAGAAAGTTTCCAAAACTACAACACAGTGTTACCAACATCTCCAGACATTCTATAATATTGATGGAGGGCAGGGGGAGATTAGACTTGAAAATAAGTGACCTGTCAAATAAATATACAAGAATAGTTAGCATAGTTGCAAACAAACAAGTTATGAGATACAGAGAGATATTGTGGATTTGTCAGGCAAAAAAAAAAAGGGTTAAAAAGTCTATTATTTTATACAAATTGTTCCGTTTGGTCCCCACACCCACTGTTGTGTTTCGAGTCTCACCAAAAGTGATCGTCCAGTCAGATTTGATTTGTTTCCCTGTTGCATGTGAAGCTCAGTGGTCACCATCATTTACAAATAATCATAACTAACTAATTTCTTTGTTTATTGTTTGGCTCATTGATTCTGCTGAAATCGGATGTTTTTCAGTTCCCTCTGTTGTATTTTTTTCATATTTTTTTCCTGACATGAACGGGCCATGCATTATGAAGAGCTATCCTTTATCTTTAGTTAAGAAGAGATGGGCAATTCCAGGGCTGAAATTAACCAATGAATGAAAGAAAACACAACTCCAAGTATGTTTGTGATGAAGAAACAGTAAAATAGTGTCATACAGACCCTTTAATTGGCTCTTTTCATATAGCAGCCATAACAGGTGTCTGTGTTACTGCGTGTATGCTGCTTCAAAGCCTCTGCAGTCAACAACACAAGAGACAGGGTATCATGTAAGTTCGCTTTATGTCTCTGTGTACAGCTCCATTTACTTCTCCCATTGGGTAAAGCTGGCATTGAGCTTACGTGCCAAAACAAACGCTTAGCCACGCTGCATGACGCCTGGGTGCTTTTGGTAGGAAAACGTATTGAACTTGGAGAGAGTCTTTGTGGCGCTGGCGATAGTGTTAATCTCCTTTAGCATTCTGCTGTTGTATGGGGGCACACAGGCACACAGGCATCCAGCTCCCTTCTGTTAGCGCTCATTAGTGACTACATTTTTAGACTGCGTGGAATATAAAGGCAGACCAATGGTACGGAGAACAGAAGCATGCAAAATGAGCAGCCGGGGCAGGGGAAAACAAATGTTCAAGGTAGACGCTCGAAATAAATGCGTGAAATAAAGCGACAGCCATGGCAAATTATCTTCTGCAGCTGAAAAATATTAGCAAATTGTGTCAGATACCTCACCTTGACTTATGTCTTTATACAGCAGACAAGTGATTAAAACTTTACATTAGTGCCCTATCCACATTGCTTTTGAAACAACAAAACAGCTGAAATGACTGAAGCGTATATTGAAGGACCTTTCTTTCAATAGACTGTATGCTTTATGCGCCTATATTTATCCATTTTGTTGTTCATTTGCTGCAGTAATAGACCCATGAGGACATTACATACTGTACTGCCAGACAAAACATGTTTAAAGGGACAGTTTGGAATTTTGGACACAGGGCCTCATTGCCTAGTGAGCCAGAGTGTTGGAGACGTGTGGAGACACTTTTTAACCTTTAATATGATTCACTTAGAAAAGTGAAAAAATTTGTTACCGTGACAGTCCCAGAAATATTACATATCTTGATAAGCATTTAGGTATTTTTATAGGTAAAACATTTGCATTCAATATAAATAAAATGTACATAGTAGATAACCAGTTTTTAAGTATTTGTTTTTTATTTGTTGATATATGTTGTCCTTTGGGGTTCATCATTTTTCAGATCGTATTCATGGTTTAGACTTATTTTACAGCCAGTTTAGGTCTAATTTAGGCCTGATAAAGTCCGGGTTTAGATCTGGTGATACTCGGAAAGCCAATCATCTTGTCAAGCTGAAGCATGAGGCTATTTACTATTCGTACAGGACCCAGGACCTGGAGGCATGAGTCCTTGAACACACTGTGATGATATTGTCCATTCCCGTCTAGGGCAGTCCAGTCTAGGTATGATTCTGTCGTAGGAAGTATTATACAGTATCTCTGATGATGTAGACCAAGATAAGAAGGAGTGAGATGGCAGTGTTGGGCTGGTACAATGCAGTAGTACAATTTCTATTTCTATTGTCTCCAGTGCAAGCAAATGACATGTTTAAAACAGCTGATCAGGAACATGATGTCGCTAGTGAGGAGTGAAAATAATCTGTGTGTCATTCATTCAATATAAAAGAAAAAATAAGAAAATGAAAAAACAACTCTTTTCTTCATTAATTGTCTCCAAAAGCAAAAATGAAAAAACGGATAACGATTTGTTTTCACAGTTTTTGAATTTGTGTTTAAATGAATAATGGAAAAAACGGATAATGGCTGTTTCCCATTTCCTGAACCAAACTCCTGGGGCTAATATTCAGTGTGGAACGTCTGTGAACGCCGTGTCATTAGTGGACCGCCGAGCCGATCGCCAGGACTGCACCAGGACTAAACCAAGACTAAACCAGGTCTAAACCAGAACCAGGGGTGTAGTGGGCGTGGTATGCAGGGGTACGCCGTGCACCCACTTCTCACGACATGAGATATAAAAAAAAGAACAAATATAAAATAGCCACAACTTAAATGTCAAACCAGAGCTATTGGTAATGGAGAAAACAACCTGCATAGGTCATATAAACCAGGACTAAACCAGGACTAAACCAGCACTAAACCAGGTATAAACCAGGTCTATACCAGGACTGGACCAGGACTCAGTGTTTCCTGCAGAAAATTGGTTTGTCAAGGCGGTGTCCGTGGAGAGGTGGCGGAGATACCATGCCTGCGAAAGTGAGTATGGGGAGGGTTTCAGTCCTGGTTTAGACCTGGTTCAGTCCTGGTTCAGTCTGGGTTTAGACCTGGTTTTGACCTGGTTCAGTCCTGGTTTAGACCTGGTTTAGACCTGGTTTAGACCTGGTTTAGACCTGATTTGGACCTGGTTTAGCCTTGATTTAGTCATGTTCCAGTCCTGGTGATCGACTCAGTGGTCCGCTAATGACACGGCATACACAGACGCTCCACACTTGATATTAGCACCAGGAGTTTAGTTCAGGAAATGGCTGTTATTCGTTTTTTTCCATTATTCATTAAAACACAAACTCAAAACCTGAAACAACAAATCGTTATCTGTTTTTTCATTTTGATTTTGGAGACAAATAATGAAGAAAACCGTTGTTGTTGTTTTCATTTTCTTACTTTTCTTACTCGGTTTTATATTGAAAAACGAGTGAACAAATGATACACAGATTGAAAACTACCAGGTAAAACAAATTAAACCTTTGTCTGAAAAAATAAATTATTGGAACACCAAATTAACTTCACTGAACTAAGAAAAGGAACTCTCAAGAAAAAAAAGAAAGAAAAACTTGGGAACTACAGTTTTAAATGTGCATCGTGTAACTTTTCTGGCAAAGGATCCGTAAGATGTTATTGCTTTCACTAGATTGCTCTACGGTATGGTGTTAAACCTTTTTATCTTCATGGAGACCAAACCAGACCAAGTTACAGGCCAGATCTGTGGAGAGGCGACCCCACTCACAGTCAGAACGCCTGTTTTTCTAGGTATGTATATGCTAACACAGAGCTATTTAATATCATACTGTGGAACATTCCAGGCAGATCAATGACATCTCCATAGAAACAAGCAGGTGATGGACCCACAACCAAAAAGTTACATAGGGCACCTTTAAGCTACTTTCAGACACGAATGCAAGCAGATGTCTGGTTTTAATGGATAATGGAAAACAGGTAATAA
Source organism: Odontamblyopus rebecca (assembly GCA_030686955.1). Classification (NCBI taxonomy): domain Eukaryota; kingdom Metazoa; phylum Chordata; class Actinopteri; order Gobiiformes; family Gobiidae; genus Odontamblyopus; species Odontamblyopus rebecca. The sequence goes on from CM060658.1 coordinate 26,004,901, forward strand.
GAGTTCAACCCTAATTTCAAAGAGCGCAAAACTCCATTATAACCAGCAAAGGGTGAAACCAATGGCTGGAATAAAACAGTTTAAATGAGGCTGAAAACAAGATCTGTTGGCTATCAGCTCAGCTCATCTTCTCCGGAGAATGCTAAAATAATTAAGTGAAGGACACTGAAGAGGGCACCAAGTCATGGCAACAACTGATGGAAACTTCACAATGAATAAAGTTTCAACAGAGAACAGGAAATGACAGCTAAAAAAATTACTTTTAAAAAATCAAAAGTAAGGTCAAGTGTAAATGAATTATGAAATTATAGTGGTATTTTAAAGGGCCCGTAGTACGTTATTTTCTGACCTATTATGTTTCCTCATCTCATACATACCTAGAGTTGTGTTTTGTTTTATTCACACGTTTAGATGCATAAACCCAGCTTATTTAAGACTTCTTTTCTCAAACAGAAAACACTCCGCACTGCCCCTGCGACCCAGCTGGATTAAGAGGGAGAGGATGGATGGAAGTGCTCCACTGCGTTTTTAAACTCCGTACACCTTCACTAGAATCATTTGGATCATTTCAGCCCTGGAACTTTTAATTAATTAATTAATCATTCCACCTTGTGATGTCATTTGATAACACAGGAAGTGCTCCACTGGCGGCTGAGTGGCAACATTCAGGCCTCACAGCAAGAAGGTTGCGGGTTCGATCCCCGGGTCGCTCGGGCCTTTCTGTGTGGAGTTTGTTGTTCTCATGTTCTCCCCGTGTCTGGATGGGTTTCTCCCATCAACTCAAAACATGCCAGCACCCCTGTGAACTAACATCAAGAACCATGACATCCACCCTCCTGTGGGCTCATCACCTGTAGAGGGGTTCATAGGGGGGTCAGGTGCTATGAGGATTGGGCAGCAAGATGCCCCTGCGACCCAGATGGATTCAGCGGGAGAGGATGGATGGAAGTGCTCCACTGCGTGTTAAACTCCATACACCTTTACTAGAATCATTTGGGTCATTTCAGCCCTGGAACTTTTAATTCATTAATTAATCATTGCATTTATATATCGCCTTTCATGACACTCTACTGAATGAAAGGTAAAAGGAAGCTGTTAAAGGGATAGTTGGGGATTTTTTACATGAATCTGTATGGCATCCCCCGAATCTGAATCTGTATGGCATCCCCCTTCAGCAGTGTCGTGCATCAACACTGAATTACCTCCCGACAGCGTCCGGTGAGCCAAGTTCTTCCCCGGTTTTGGTGTTGACAAAAGTGTCCGGTAAGTTGGCTGGGGTCATGAAAATAAAGCGTTTTTCTTCTCAAAACAATATGTGTTCAAAATAGAGGTAAGATCGGGCCTAAAAAATCCAGCCCGACCCGACCTGCGGGTATTAAAACCCGACCCGACCCGAGCCCGACCAATTAACTTGATTTGCAGGCCCGAGCCCGAAGCAAACCCGAAATTTCATGCGGACCTGCGGAGGGGAAGATTATTAAGAGGGCGTCGTTCACGTGCGCAGAGCATGCGCTGGCTGTGCGGCTCCTGTTACAGGAGCCGCTCTGGCTCTGGCTCATGCTCTGTTTTTAACTGTTTATTTATTTTAAAAAAGTCAGCGAGAGAGAAGCCCGGCCCGACCCGACCCGAAGCAATGATTGACATTTTAGGCCCGACCCGACCCGAAATTCAGGTCGGGCTCGGGCTTAAGATCTTACCTCTAGTTCAAAAGAGTGATACGTTTGCATCACAAAACGCGAACAGAAAAAAAGTCAGACCTCATAATCGCTTGGTACTATTTTCTCTATGGTCACCGAAACCGGGGAAGAGCTTGGCTCACCGGACGCTGTTGGGAGGTAAGTCAGTGTTAATGCACGACATGGCTGACAGGGATGCCATATAGATCCATGTCAAAAATCCCGAACTATCCTTTTAACTTGAAAACCACGATATGACATTACAAGGTGGAACAAAGCAGTTTGAGTTTTGGAGATATAGACAGACTAATAATAAAGGATTGCTCAAACATGTGATGAAGCAACAACATTTTAACATGTTTTAAAGCTCACAAAAGTTAATTTCTTGCATAATATAGGACTTTTAATGCATCTTTAATACAACAAAATGTATTCAAATTCCTGTAGCTAATTCTCCTATTGATTACATATACACCTGATGGATCTTTAAATCAAATTTCACCATGGAGTCGGAAATCACTGGCTTATAGCATGAGCAGAACTTGGAGTGTACAGTATTGTGCAGCATACGATACTCAGGAGAGACAGAGGAGACATGACAGTCACTCACCGGCAGCGCTCGGACCCCGGGGACTGCCCCTCATCCGCTTCATGTCCACCACACACCGTCCCAGGCGCTCTATTCCGTCCTCCATGTGTCCAGCCTCACTTCCTCCTCCTCCTCCTCCTCTTCCTCTCCTCCCAGAATGTCTCTCTTCTCCGCAACGCAACAGCACAGCCCAGTCCAGCTCCGCGGTTTACACCACTCCACCTAACGGGGATAAAGAAGCTGTCGAATCTAGTGTCTTTTTTTTGTTTTGCACCACACCGCGCGCTTTACGACAACATTAAATATGCCTTTTGGAAAGTATTGCGGAAAAGACGGAAGGACCAGCAAGGGACCTGAGCAGCAGTGATCGAGAGAAGGAGGGAGGGAGGAAAGGAGAGGGAGGTGGAGTGATGAGGGAGTTGGAATCAAAGAGAAAGCTGCACAGAATTGATGTAATGTGCAATATACGAGTCTGTCCATCAATCTTAGGTGGTCAGCGGGGCACCTATCAGACAGCCGTATAAAATATCAGACTTGTACGACGGCAGTTACAGCTTCAACGCAAAGGTGCTGGCCCAGCGTGGCATTCGATCTCCTGGTTGTTTGTTTATAAGCACTCACTAACTGACATCTTAGTGCACAGAACAGGGAGGAAAAGATGGAGAGTCTGCTGTCAAGTTACAGGACCTCACAGCTGGAAAATCTGAAAGGTGAGTCTAAAGGATTAAAAGTTATACAATAACAATTTAGCTATTTCTGTTCAGGAGTTGATTCTGTTAAGCTCACAGTACAGTGAAGTCAACTTAATGAATTATTGCATTGTAGTTGTGTTTTTAAAGTGTCCATATTACACTATTGTTATAATGTTGTTTCCTCATCAAAAACATACCTGGAGTTTTGTTTTGTTTCATTCACACATGATTAACGCATAAACTCAGCATACTTAGGTTGTGCTGTCTCTCAAACAATAAACACCCTGTTCCAGCTTGTGATGTCGTTTAGTAATACAGGAAGTGCTCCACTGTAAACTTCACGCACCTTCACTAGAATCATTTGGATCATTTCAGTGACAGAATTGCCAATCTCTACTGAACTAAAGGTAAAAGGAGCTGTTAACTTGAAAACTAAGGCTTCATGGCAGAGCATTTTGAGCTTTGGAGATGTAGACAGATAATAAAGGGTTAATAAACTACAATTACCATCATTTTTTTCAGTGGTTTGGGTGGGCCTGCGACTTATATTCAGATGCAACTTATATATATATATATATATATATATATATATATATATATATATATATATATATATATATATATATATATATATATATATATATATATATATATATATATATATATATATATATATATATATATATACACATATACACAAAACTGTAAATCATATTCTGCAGATCACAAGCTGCAAGTAGTGAAATATGCAGCCAAAAAAGGGTAATCGAGCAACAGAAAGTATGTTTTGAGTGAGTGAGAAACTTGTGTTTGACTGGAGAAAAGCAAAGGATACTTTTCATACTGCAATGAAAACAAAAAAACTAATCGCAGGCTAAAAGTAGATTTAGCAAGAGTTGGTGGAGTTGCTCAGAAGTGACACTGAGGATGAAGAATGGATCGAAGGATTTAGTGAGTTGGACTGAGATGGAGAGTTTGGTAAGCTTGTTATGTTTTGTTGTTTCTGCTCTAGTTTTCTGAATAACTGTTCATATGTTACATTAACACACCAGACACATGTTCAGCCTGTTGTTCTCTGTTCTGTTGTTATTACTATAACTTCCGTTTCAAAGTGAAATGTCTGTTCTTGGTCTCTGATTTTATAAAATAAATAAATTTATTTATTTTTAATTTTTTTATTTATAGTCCAGTGCGACTTATATGTTTTTTTCTTCTTCATTGTGCATTTTTTGGTTGGTGCGACTTATGTTCTGGAGTGACTTATACTCCAGAAAATATGGTACTTTAGTTTAAAATACTACTCACATTATCAATTAAATCATGCACCATATGGGCTTCCCCACACTGGCTGCACAGTATCAACACTTGAGAGCATGGTACATTCTCTGGGACTTTTCCTCCATCAATCAAAACAGGTAGAATAACATGTTCCCCTTAAGTAGTCCTGACTGAGCCCAGCTTCAGTTCAGGAGGTACTGCACAGAGATCGCCCAGTGCTTCTGACAGGTAGAATCATTAAAAGAAAGGTGGAATGTAAAGGACACATTTCAATACAGTGACAATAAACTGTTCCTATATTACACAAGACTGACTCATGTGAGCTTTAAACGTATATGGAGCTCTGTTTTGTTTCATTCACACATGTAGCTCTTTATTTTTAGTCTGCCTATGTCTCCAAAGTTCAAAATGCTCCGTTTCACCTTGTAATGTCATGAAGTGGCAGTTTTCAAGTTTCTTTTACCTTTAATTCAGTAGAGATGGGCAATTCCAGGGCTGGAATCATCCCTCATCTGTTTGAGAGAAGAAAAGCCTGCAGGGTTTGTGTGTGAAACATGTGTGAATGAAAGAAAACACAACTCCAGGTCTGTTTGTGATAAGGAAGCATTATACCAGATTAGAAAACAGCGTTAAAAAAAAAAAAAAAAAAAAAAAAATTCATAGGATGTTAATGATATTAAGTGGAGAACTACAGGATTTTTAAGTTTTGCATTGAACGTGAAAATACCGAGAGAACGTTTGAGTAACTTGCTGATAATAACTAAAAAACAATGGACTGAAAATGCATTTATACTTCATAATTTTCTTTACTGACTTAAAAAGTGCAGTTCAATCTACCTTTGCCCAATGAAAAGAACATGAAACAACTGCTGAAGGCCGCTGTCTATCTCATTGTCTGATTTCCATACACACCGGTACAAAAGAGATTATATATAGATGTTATAATCCCAATGTGATTGCCTCTTCTTGATGTTTTGCCTTCAGAGCTCCTCCACCCACTCACAAAACGAAGAGCTTTGTAGTGACCAAGGCCACAATATAGTGACGCCATGTGTAAAATCAATATTAATTATTACTCCACTAATAATATTAATTATTACTCCAGCTGGGTATGCCCCCGCGACCCAGCTGGATTAAGTGGGAGAAGATGGATGGATGGATGAATAGAGAAATCATTGGGATCGCAGCTTTGGCCCAACAGAAAAATAAAAAAGACTGGGCTTTTTCAATACACAATCCTGGAAGTACTATATTTTTATATAGTTAGAGCAGGAGTGTGCAGATTTTTGTCCAGGGATCAAACAGCTAAAGGCTAAATGCATACACTTCTTATTTTAACCTAAATGATCTTCTTAATCTTGTTTTTCGTGCTTTTTTAGTGTCAGTGGTGGATGATGTATTTAATTTTGTTACTTTAGAAAAAGTACAGACACAGGTGCAAAAAGTTACTCAAGTAAAACCCTAAACCCTAACCCCAAGTATCACAAAAAAACTACATAAAACTACATAAATAAAAGTATTAAAGAACTTGTTTAAAAACGTAAGAGTAAAAAATAAAAGTATTTTGCGAGGGGCTTTAATTTGATTTGAGATCTGTCTCTGAAACTTTATAAACTGTTATAAAGTTCTTAAAGCATTTTGCTGAATTTTGTGTTTTAAATGTGCTTTTTGGACTTAAAACAAGCATATATGTATAGTAGTCACTATATAATTGGTTGACCATCGTGATGCCTTTGAACTCTTAATATCTGAATTTTTCAAAATGCCTCTTGGAAAAATTAATGGAAAATGTACTTCTGGAACTGGAGTGGGTGGTCACTGTTGAGATCCATTGTTCCAGGTGTAACTTTGGCCCCATTTCACATTTTTATAATAATAACGACTATTCTATTTCTGAAGCACCATCAAAAGCATACTGTTTCATACTTGATGAATTTGTGGCATAAAATTAGTTAATAAAAATACAGGATACACAAAAACAACACACTCCAAAGTCAAAATAAATATTGCAGGAAGGCCATGAAATAATCATGCCTTCTCAATAATAATGCTGGCTCCCTTTGGGCACAGCCAACTCCTCCAAATATGCAAAGACATGCATGTAGACTGGTGATTTAGTGAAAATGGTGCTTCATACACAGACGTCCTCGGTCTTAGAGTGGCATACAGTAAACCTTTAAACATATTTGCTTGTTGTCCAATAAAACATGAAAAGACAACGATAAGATGAGATGTTAACATCCCGGTACAGTCCTCACGGCCCGAGAGCCCTGCCGAGTTCCTCTGCTTCTCTGCTGCACCTGGTCTGGAAGAGGGTTGGTGCCAAAAAGCCAAATGAAGATAAATTGGTCCCTCCAGGAGCAATAAGACACAAGATGAATCCACTCCACACGCAAGGAGCAAGCTTCTTCACCACCACCACCACCACCACTCATCCTCTCCCCTTCTCTCCCTCCCTCTCTCCATCCTTATCCTTTTCATCCCCTTTACCCTCCACATCTCCACTTCCCTCCTCCTTAAAACCCATCAAGATGAATGCCTTCTGCTTGCTTTAATCAGCGAGAGCAATGCCATACGTGTATACAAGATCAGGACAACATCAACAAGAGCGACCCCAGCACCGGCGGTATCATCCATTAACATTCTAATACGTTTCTCTTTTTTGTTGTCTTATTAGCGGCCTGACTGATAGAGGGGCTTGGAGAAAAATCGATGGCAACACAGACCAGTACAAGTGCGGAGAAGGAGAGGGGAAATAAACATGGGCTTTTTAGACGTTCTGCCCCTTAAGCCTGCAGATAGATCTCCACATTTACCCATTTCAGTAACACTCCGGGCTCATTAGATTCAGGGATGAGCTCATTCGCCGGTATTAAGCACAGACAGACTAGAGGTTGATTTACAACAGTGGTGGAAGTAAAAGTACGAATACAGAAGCAAAAGTAAGGACAAAAAAGTATAAGTATCACATGACAAAAGCTACTTATTTTATATCTTCATGGAGACCAAACCAGACCAAGTTACAGGTCAGATCTGTGGAGAAGCAGCCCCGCTCACAGTCAGAATGCCTGTTTTTTTTTTTTTTAGCTATAAAACCACCTGTAATTGAATAAATGTAAAGATAGAGCTGTTTAATGTCACACTGTGGAGCATTCCAGGTAAACCAATGACATCTCCATAGAAACAAGCAGATAGAAATATTTTTGCAAAGATTTTTAGAACTATTAAAGTGATTTTGAAGAATTTAGCTGATTTTAAGCGATTCAATTGATTTCTTCATTTTCCTAACAGTATTTGTGTATTTGGTTTGCTCAAGATTTGGACTTTAACTCAAATTAAATGTGCTAAAATAAAGTCTCAGGCATTTCAGCAGGTCTCAAACCAAAAGTACTTTTTACATTTCAGTCCAGATCTAAAATGTAGTGGAGTAGAAGTAAAAACTATCTAGTGTAAATGGTTCTTAAGTAAAGTAGAGATACCTAAACATAGTACTGAAGTATTGGGTTTGGGGGGATATAGAGTTGGGGAAATGGTCTGGTCAGGCTTCCATTTGCTGTGTAGTGTTGCAGGTAAAAACAAAAAACAGAGGATCAATTTTATTATTGAATACATGTACAAGCAAAGCTCAAGGATTTTAACAGCTTAAAAAGAACATTAGCAGCACAGTCAGGGACAAATTACTCCACAAAATATTCATTTTGAGAAAACACTTTCAGTATGATTATATTTTTTGAATGGGTCCACTCCGCAGAGCAAATCAAGTACTATGCTTTTTTGCACCTCTGGTACAATAGAAAACAAGTCCAAACTGATTAAAGGTCCAATATTACACAATTGCATTACACTTGTGAGCTTTAAACCATGTTAAAATGCTGTTACATCATCAAAAACATATATGGAGTGTTTGTGTTTGTTTCATCCACACAAGTTTAAGTAATGCTTTATTATTAGTCTGTCTTCATCTCCAAAGCTCAAAATGCTCCGTTCCACCTTGTGATGTCAGTTATCTTTTACCTTTAATTCAGTAAAGACTGGCATTTCTAGGGGGGTTGAAATGATCCAAATGATTCTAATGAAGGTGTATGGAGTTTAAAAACACAGTGGAGCACTATTGGGAGTGTTTTCAGTTTGAGAGAAGAACCATGTTTACTAAATATGCAGGGTTAGTGTGTTAAACATGTGTGAATGAAACAAAACACAACTCCAGGTTAGAGCTGAGCGATTTCCCTCCCAAAAAAATCTTAGATTTTTATCTAATATCTGATTTTTATTTTAAATCTTTTTTTTTTTTTTATAAAAAACTCGATTCATGATTCGATTCTATTTGACCAAATAGCAGCATCCATGATTAAATTTTCGACCGCCGGGAGAATTAACAATGGATTATCGATTAATCATTAACATTTTTATATTAAAATTATTATTATTATTATTATTATTATTATTATTATTATTACTAATCTGCATAAATAAACACAACTCTACAACATACAAACTATCACCACTATCGAGCCACATTAGACCGTGTGAGATTAGAATGTGTTTAATGCAGCTTTGGCACATTTGTTTATGTTTTACAGAAACAAAACTTAAAACCACATGGCTCATTTGCATAAACTGTAGATTTTTTTGTGCATGTGCCATTCTCGGGGGAAGTGAGAAAAACACATTGCAGGAAGTGCACTATGGAAAGCCTATAGGAAGTCTTGGCGAACGCAAAATGTATGTACTGTATAAAAAAATCTTAAATTATGTTTTTCTGAATCGATTTGACTTGCCAATTCGATTTTATTTAAAATTTTTTGCCCAGGCCAACTCTGGGTATGTTTGTGATGAGGAAACAACATTATAGCAGATCAGGAAATAGCGTAATATGGGTCCTCGTAACTACAGTAACGTGTACTACTTGTGGTTGAGCATTGCTATTTATAGGAGTTCTTCAGTAAATAAGAATTGTAAAATAATGTGGATAGCAGTTCTTCGAAAAGACTTATTTGTTGGAAAATAATAAAAAGAGCCTCTCGAAGTTAACGTACCATCAGTAGCGTAACATTACAGTACACTAACATGGTGGTATTGTCCATTCGAGTCTAAACATACTTCCATTGCAGGAGTATTATTGATACTGCCGAAGAATTATAAGATAAGAAAGTCTGGGATCAATGCAAGCATCATCTCGCCTGCTGTAGTTCCAGCTAGGTCAGCTCTTTTTGGCCAGATTGTGTTGAAATAAAACTCAGATTAATGTTAACAAAGCCTAAGACAGGACATGCCTACAGTTAGCACCCCAACACCCCAAGGACGGTGATGACATCAGCTGTAAAGTATCATTAACCTTGGACGATGCAGGCCAGATAAAAGGGCTGTGTTGGAGGTGTCCTTGGTACGGGCGTGCAATTTCTCTGAGTTTGTTTTTGACCCAAAGTGGCTGAGATTCGTGCCAGGGAGTGTTCTGCTGTCAGCGCTGTTTGACATTGATCACGAAGTACATCACACATAACAAACACAAAATATGATGAACGTGGATTGTGTAAACCAGAGTCTGGAAGTACAGCAGATGCAGACTTCATCAACTGTCTGTCAAACACACAATAAGTTTTTGATTGATTATAAATGAGCTCAAAGAAACTCATTAATTGAAGCATCCTCTTATACAGTTCCCATTAGACTTGTACATATCTTGATAAGTACATAAAATATACCTTCAAGCAAAGAAATATATGGCATATGTAATGTGAATGCAAGCTGTTGTTTTCACATTTTATTAAATTATACTTGTACAGTGATGTGTTCAAGGTTATTTTCTTATTTATTTTCTTTATTTAGATTTTTGATGGCCTATTTCTATTCTCTTGCTGTTCTAAAAGGTGCACTGTTTAACTTTTCGGTTGGGGGTCCGTTACCTGCTTGTTTCTATGGATATGTCATTGCCTTGAATTGAATATTCCAAAGTATGATATTAAACAGCTTTAACTTACATTTATTTAACTACACATGGTTTTATAGCCAAAAATAAGTTGAAAAACGGGTATTCCCATGGTGAGCGGGGTCGCCTCTACACAGATCTGACCTGTAACTTGGCCTGGTTTGGTTTCCATGAAGATAGAAAGGTTTAACACCATACTGTGAAACATTTCAACGCAATAACATCTCCATGGAGAAAAGCTTTTGACGGACCCTCCATCAGAAAAGTGACATAATGCACTTTGAAAATGTGCGTTGCAACCCTGGAATTTCCCTATAGTGGGACATGCAAAGGTTCTCTCATCTCTTATCTTCAACATTCTGCACAGCAACTGCTAAAACAACCGGAGAATTGATTCATTTGCGTGGCACGGACCCAAAGAATCAATAAAACCCCGCCTTGTACGTAATGCAATGAGTCTTTAAATAATATTCCTCTATAACTTTTACAATATCACGCTACAGAACACTCACATACTATGTTACATTCCTTATTGACTAAACCATCTGTCCGGAAGCCACACAGTCCGATGAGTTCAAGCAATTCTCCATAGCTCTATACAGCAACACAATATCACTCACAATAAAGTAAATGGGGAAAGAAAAACGTGGCTGCAATGACCTTTATGGATTACCTAACCATCATGCTGTACATTTTGTGCTGAATAGAAAGAAGAATAAAATATACATTATACGGCGTGCATAGCTATAATGGAAGGATTCTTGGTTCATCTGTATGCGTGGGGATTGTGCGTGGCCTCGTGGGGACAACAATCAATGCTGTCAAGGTCTTCATGTATTCTTATCACAATAAAAGGCAACTGACACCCAGCCGCCCCAAGTCCTTCCCCTTTCATTCCCGATTCAGACAACGTGGAGAGATGAGCTCATTGATTTCTCATCATGTGTTGTCATGTCAGGTTACTGCAACCTCCTCTACTTTGCCACCATGACATTTCTGTTGTAAACTTTTGCTGTGCTCCTGCTGAAATGCCTCCACCAGGCTGAATTTTTATGAGTTCGTCTGAAAGAGGCAGGTCTGAAATAGTAAACTCTCATAAGCAAAAGGGAGACAACTTAGCATGCGGGTTGAAAGGTGCATTCTGTAACTTTTCAGGTGGAGGGGCTGTCAAATGCTTTGTCTTGAATGTTTCACAGTCTGATATTAAACTTTTCTATCTTCAAGGAGACCAAACCAGACCAAGTTACAAGTCAGATCTGTGGTTTTTGTAGGTATTTTGAGCTGTAAACCAGATGTAATTGAATACATGTAAGGTAGAGCTGTTTAATGTCATACTGTGGAACATTAAAGGAGTGATGACATACCCATGGACACAAGCAGGTAACGGACTCTAAACTGAAAAGTTAAATTACACAATGCACCTGTAACTTTCGCTGTGCTTCCACTGAAATGCCTCCACCGGGTTGAATTTTTATCAATTTATTTGAAAGAGGCAGGTCTGTTGTTTTTGTGAAATAATAAACTCCCATAAGCAAAAGGAAGACAGCTTAAAATGCCAGTTTGACAGTAGAAAAGGAAGTGGTATGAGTGGGTGGAACAAACCCTCTGTCACCAACCTTGGCGTCACTATCGGCAGTGATTTTAATTTTGAAAAACAAGTGAACTGAGTCAAACTCACAAACTCACTCGTCAAATCTGGTTTTTATAATCTACAGCCTTTATCCAAAGTGAAACCGTTTTTATCTTTTGAACAAGTCACGCACGCTTTTATCTCCTTTCTTTTAGACTACTATAATGTACTTATTTCTGGCACCAGCCGCCATGCACTTTACCGCTTACAGTTGGCAAAATTATGCAGCGCAACATTTAACAAACTTGGAAACAAAAACGTGAGCACATTACTCCGATTTAGAATTGATTTTAAGATTTTATTGTTTGTTTTTAAAGCTTTGAATGGGCTGGCCCCTTCCCTTCCCTATGAGGTCTAAGGGCCAGCTCCAACTCGTGGTGCCCGAGACGAGACTTAAAACCAGGGGGGACGGGGATTTTTCTGTGGCCGGCCCCAAACTCTGGAACGCACTGCCCCCCCACCCCCCCTCCATGAAGAAGTTATTCCTTTGTCTGGAATGTTTCCCAAAGTGGCACTTAACCTTTCTATCATCATGGAGACCAAACCAGACCAAGATACAGGTCAGATCTGTGGAGAGGCGAGCCCGCTCACGGTCAGAACGCAGCGCACAGTCAACTGCAGTCATCCGATAATTCATTTGAATCGATTCTTTTTTCCGACCAAAGGTTAATTTGTTTTCATACCTTAGAGTTGATGATTTAAACAAGTTTTGGCGCTGTTTTCCTACCAGTGGAGACAGGACGAAGGACGACAGCGTTAGAAGTCGGACTGCGGATGGCGCTAGTGAGCAGTCAAAACTGTCAAGTATGAAAACAAACCAAACCAAACCTCAGCTATACACCCATTAAAATAAAAATAAACAACTAAGCAACTACAGCCCTGATGATGGAGTGTTTAAAGGTGCATTGTGCAACTTTTCTGGTGGAACGTCCGTCAAATACTTTTCTCCTTTGAGATGTCATTGCTTTGGAATGTTTAACCTTTCTATCTTCATGGAGACCAAACCAGATCAAGTTACAGGTCAAGCAACCCCGCTCACAGACATAGCGTCTGTTTGTCCAAGTATTTTTGAGCTATAAAACCACCTGTAATTGGAAAAAATATAAAGCAGAGTAGCTTAACGTCATACTGTGGAACATTCCAGGTAGAGCAGTGATATATCCATAGAAACAAGCAGGTGACGGACCCTAAATTGAAAAGTCACATCGCCAGAGAAATGTGAAAATGTTCAGAGTAGGTATAGATTATATGTTTGTTTCTCTTATTGAAGCAGTGGGGTATTTGCATTACCTGAGAATACTGTAAGTCTTCATCAGGGCTGCTCTCCTGTAAGTAATATTGAGACTATAAGAAAAGGTCAGTAGAAATGTAGCTCCCTGCTGCTACACAACTCTGGAATACCTGTATCAGTACATGTGTGAAATGACCTTCTTCCATCTTCCCTCTGACTGGAGGAAAACAAAGAGCCCACACTGGCCAAATGGGAACGCCACGAGCTGCTTCGAGAAGACGTTATATGAGCAGTGAACAGCACCTGAAATTACAGCAAATATTTTTCTTTCACCTTTGTGCTGTCTGGCAAAAATATATAAGGCTTGTCCGAGAAGAGGCACTTTTACAGGTCCAAAAGTATGTATCATTTAAAGTGGGATTTAACGCCTAAACCCACAACTAGATTTCAAATAGAGCTGATAAAATGGGTACCGGGAGGACTATAATTCCTCTTTTTTTATTTTTACTTTTAACACCACGCCAATTGTGTTGTCACCTGGGTCTTTTATTTATTTTACTAATTTATTACTATTGTATGATTTAATGTTTTTTTCTTTTATTTGATTTGTATTGATTTATTTATTATTTATTCTTTTAGGACTATTATGATCACATTTTCAGCAATTATACCTTTGTAATCTTTTTGTTTGTAAAAGTTTCTATATAAATAAAGTGGATTTGGAGCAAAAAAAAGCGTGAGGAAAAAGGGGCGGGGTCTGGCGGTATAAGGAGCAGTGTGATTGGTCTGACAGGTATCCACATTTCAAACTCCGCCCCCTACAGGCAGGTGCTTGTATCAGAAACGCTTGTCTGTAATCAGGAAAGTCTTTTGTGATGTTACCAACTACTTGAAATTTAAATGAGGCCACGGAAAACATGGTACAAACTTAGATTTAGACGTTTTTGACCAGAAAGCTGCAAATTCACCTAGTTTGCACAAAAATTGCCCTCCAAAAATGACTAAAAACAGTAGATAATGCCACAGTATGTCGTTGCACTGTATTATCTTCTTGTTTTAATTCATTGTAGGTGTTTTACTGTTAAAATAAATACATACAATACAGTAAAAAAAATCTATTTACAGCCTCGCTTCGCCACAGATTTGAACTACAATTTAACTTGGCTGCATCACCTGCTTGTCTCCATGGATGCAAGTTTAAAGCAAACCATTATTATAACAAAAACACAATATATCAAGGTTATGGAGTTAGCGGATGCACTATGGATGAACTACGTTATGGAGAACACATTGCTTGCATTTCGGATTTATAGTTGCTTGGAGATATCGAGATTGTCAGTACTGACATTGTGCTAATAAAACAGAGGAATCGTTGGATGATAAAGTATACATACAAAATCAAAATGAATGGAGATCTGGAATCCAGGGATACATTGGTCTACTGGAGAAAGCCAAGCCAAGGTTTTATGAATAATGCGAAACAAATACTAGAGATTCTGTACCAAATCACTCTCAGAAATCTCTTAAGACTGTACACAAATACCACATCCTTAACACATTCTTTGTACTCGCTAGGGTGAAGTGAAGAATTTATTGATCTTTAAAGGGCACGGCGAGTTCAATACCACAATATAAAACCCAGATGAAGAAATGCATGGCGTCAGAGACCAGCCGATGACATGCACACAGCTCTAGTGCGCAATGTTCTTTGGCCAAATCTCAAGATAATACACGTGAGCTGGATCAGTGAAGCTACATATATTGTACTTAAATGAACATTAGTTTCACAATTTCAATTCCACAGTTGACATGCCCAAAGAGTGGTTTGTGGTCCAAGAGAAAGAATCACATTAATAATAAGGTCAATTTCGCTGGCAAGTCCATAATGAGATTTCTGTATTTTTTATACAAAGGGATATCAGTCTGGTCTTCGCGCCCTCTGCAGCAGCTGGAGCCAGACTCAAACACGGTGGTCCAATCATATTTGTTTATTTCAGTGCATAGACTGTATATATAAATGGACATCGCTTTTGGCTCCATCGTTTTATATCTCTCTGTATCTGCCGCTGTCAGGCTCATCATTTTGGTCTTAAAAATGTTTGTATTAATCCACCCTGGTGTTTTTATTTCACTATTTTAACCCTAAATCAGTTCTTTTTACTAATATGGAATACGACTCCTAATTTGCTCCTATAACTGCTAGCCTCGGTGAGCTTCATTTGACCAGAGCTAAACACTATGGGTGACGTCACACTCACTTAGTTCATTTTACTTCTTTATACGGTCTATGTTTCAGTGACGTGAAATATAAAGAGCTCATCACCTATTCTGAACAAAAGACATTTTCTCTCACCTCATTGTGTCTGCAGATATCAATAGTTTTTCAGTCCCCTGTGGTCTTTTTTCCTTGTAAATAGCCATATTAGTTTTGATACAGACGTACCACGTGTGTCCCTGATTGGCTAATCCACCATGTCCATTTTTAATAACTGAAAAAAACAACAATCATTGTAAGCATTTAATGTTTCCTGCTGCCATAGATTCTGTGAAAATTCTATACAATGACAAGTTATGTTTTTCAAACCAAACCCTAGACTAAACTTGTTCAAGCAGGCTATATATTATATTAATATAATAACTGACTTTTATTTTATGTATGTATGTAGGCGGCACGGTGGCCGAGTGGCAACACTCAGGCCTCACAGCAAGAAGGTTGCGGGTTCGATCGGGCCTTTCTGTGTGGAGTTTGCATGTTCCTCCCTGTGTCTGGATGGGTTTCCTCCGGGTACTCCGGTTTCCCCCATCAACCCAAAACATGCCCGCACCCCTATGAACTAACATCAAGGACCATGTTGTCCACCCTCCTGTGGGCTCACCACCTGCAGAGGGGTTCATAGGGGGGGTCAGCCGGATTAAGCGGGAGAAGATGGATGGATGGATGGATATTCAATAATAACAGCACACACCTCTTAGCTTGTTATAAATGAAAAAATAAGCAGAGAAAAAAAAGGTCTGTCCCTTGCTGAGATCTGAGGGGTACTAGTCCAGAGCCAAATGTTAAAAATGGCAAATTAAGAACAGCAAGTTTATTTGTGTGATGCTAGTACTGAATTCTAACAGTTCTTTAAAGCGCGAGTGAAGTCACAGCCTTTACTATATCCACTTATCATTCAATATATGAACAATATTTTTGGGGGTCAGTATTTATGTTGTGTATGCTTTCTTTGCACTACTGGGAAATTTCTGGTTATTTTTTGGTAATTGGATAAGATTTCAGTTTTTTGCAGCTAAAACCTAAAACAGTCTCCCTAAAGATGTGAGATAAGTCTCTACTTTAAGTCTGTTTCAATCCAGGATCAAAATCAATGTACTAAAGTGTTTCATTCTGCCATTTGCAGCTCATTTTTTAACAATATTTTGCATTTAGAATAGGTTTTGGTTTAGGAATAATGTGTCAGTGGCATACATTGGAGGTTTTCATATTCTAAAATGTGATGATGACATACTCACAGATTCAGGGCAACAGTCAGATTTTCCCATTGATTACATTGTACTTTGTCATGAAATATCCAAACATTGAACCTATTTTCATATTTTTATGGGAACAGTGTTCAAGGTGTGCACATTTTCTTTGCACTACTTGGGAATTTTGGTTTACTTTTTGGTGATATAAGATTGAAGCAGTAAAAGCCATGCTTAAACAAACCCCTTCTATGACCCATTACAGATACAAACGACGTTCTCGTGTTTTCATTCAGTTTTATGTATAGTAGCTCATGGTTTTTTTTCTTTTCAATTTTAAAATTATACAAAGCAAACAAAAATACAAAGAAAAAAAAGAAAAATCCCACAACCCATCCCTCTCTCTACACCCATGACATTTAGAACAGTTTTGTGGGGGTTCCTGTGTGGCATCAATTTGCTTCGATATTATTTTTTCATCTATATTTTCTTCATCAATATTTAGCCAAATCTGTGATCGTGACAGGCGCAGCAGAGCGCACACACTAGCACTCAAAAGCCCTCCTGTATTATGATGCATGTACCCTAAAAAGAACCTCTGTGTGTCATCTCTAGCCTCCAGACTGCCAGCTCCACATCTAAAACCTTTGGCTGCTCCTGATAAAATATTTAAGATGTGCCATGATTAAAGTGCATCCTTCTCACCTTGGCAGCGAAATCCATTAACCCCACGAGAATCGAATCCATTGATTTCAATGATAGAGGCCTGTGATGCGCATGAGCAAGGGTGAATACAGGGGTAAGGGTACAGTGCTCTGGAGAAGGCCTGGTGGGTGGAAGACACAGAGTAACAAAAGCACTTTTACTTACGCCCTATATTCACCCTGTCAAGACTTTGTATGAAAAATGAATGGGACATCAGTCAAGAATACAATTATTTGCATGGCTCAAAGGATCGCGTCTGAAAGCTCCTTCACACGAGCACTTTCAATGCTGCCGCAATACGATACAGGACAACAGAGGGCAGATCAGTGCTACGAGGAGATGCACAAAAGGGGAGGGAGAAGAAATGAAGACAGGACAAACAGGTTTAAACTATCACTCTGGTTATGAGAGAGTGTAGAATTATTTATGATGCCACTGTGTCAAAACCCTTCTCAAGGAGCCATTTACTCACCAACAAACAAACGCAGGATTACAGCACTAGAAAATGACTTCTAACTGAATTGTTGTTGTCTCTGTTGCAGGGTTCTTAGTGTTTTCCTCCGGTGAGCTTTTACAAAACAAAAATACAAGCACGCTACTAATGTATATAGTATATACACTGCCTGGTCAAATAAAAGTCTCCACCTGGATTTAACTAAGCAAATAGGTTCGAGGTTGCTGCAGTTGGTCAGGTCCAGGTTCAGCAGCAGTGTGTGCTCAAAGAATGAGGTCAGCTGAACCTGAATATACTGAAGGACCAGGTTATTCCATCAATGGATTTTTTTTTGTCTTCCCTGATGGCACGGGCATATTCCAAGCTCTAAATTGTGAAAGAGTGGTTCAGGGAGCATTTTCACACATGAATTGGCCACCACAGAGTCCAGACCTTAACCCCTTTGAGAATCTTCGGGTTGTGCTGGAGAAGACTTTGCTCAGCGGTCAGATTCTGCCATCATCAATGCAACATCTTGGTGAAAAATTAATGCAACACTGGATGGAAATAAATTTTGTGAAATTGCTGAAGCTTACTGAAACAATGTCACAGCAAATGCATTCATGTATAAGTGTATAAGTATATAAGTGTAGCAGTGTATAAGTACTTAGGGTACATCATTTTGTCACATACAAGAGCAAAAAATAAATCTTCTAAAAGGCTATTTTTGAAATGCAAGTATAAATAAGATATTGAGGACTAAAATATTAATGAAATGTATAATGATCTTGACAATAAGTAATGCTGATTTAAGCTGATTTAAGCACTTTCAATTTATGCCGCAGTGCTGATAAAAGCAACAGTGAAGCCTGTAAAAAGATGCCCATCTTCGAAGCACATGGCTAATTATGCAGAGTAAACAAATTTCTAGTTTGCGCTGTTGCTGTTCCACTGTTGTCAGGCTGCAAACTCCCAGTTATTTTACTAAATTGAGCGTCCACACTAAGGGCTAAAGGACGCTATCAAAGAGGTTACACAAATGTATTTTCTGTTATTATGAGTGTGTTTTAAGTAGGGCTGTCAACGTTAATGTGTTAACGCATGCAATTAATTACAAAAAATAAAGCACTAATGTTTTTAACGCAGATTAATCACAATTTATTTTGAACGCACATGCTCCTCTATGGAAAGCGCAGATGGTGACCTGAAAGACGGCGCAGGTTATTAGGTCAGTGATCAGGTCTATCCATATGCGACTTTAGATAAAACTAAGGTAGTTTACAGATATTGCAGCGAACAACAAGTTTAACATACCATCTTAAAGCAAAACACATGTTTGATTCAGCGGCAGCAATGACACTACTTGTACCAACAACAACCGAGCACGACATCACAACACAATAACATTGGCGGAGTGCACCCGCAGCAATGTGGTCAACAAAACTACCAGGGATAGAAAATGTCAATAATATAACTTTTTGATAATAAATTGCATTTTTTCAAAATACTTTGGTATTTTTTTGAAGAATAATTAACTGTGATTAATCAAAATTCTAAAGTAGATTTTAAAAATGAATCGTTTGACAGCACTAGTTTTAAGTGTCTGCAGAGCCTCCACAGCCCTACAGGTCCCCATTCAGGAAAATACACAGTAGTATCGGATTTGATTTGATTTGAGTATTCGCCGATACCGATACCTGAAAAATGTGCTGTATCGGAACAAGCCTAGTCTCCAATTTGTAGCTCAGGAGCTACCAGCAGCTCTACACCGTCTTCCAAGTAGCTCACCCAGGAACTTCTGAATTATACAAATTGTGCTGAATAGCAAAAATTGAATTCATGAAATGTCTATTACCATAGTAAATATATCATTTTGATGGCTAGCCCTGTGCACTAATAACTGGATAATGGTTTATGCTTTATAGGCATCTAACTGTTCCCACCATGGCTCTTATATACTATATATATCCACACCACTAAAATGAGTAGCTCTCTGGTATTTTCGTTTTTGTAAAGGTAGCTCACCAGAGGAAAGAGGTTGAAGACCCCTGCCTTAGAGGGTGAACCGTTAGACGCCTATAAAACAGTTATCCATTTATTAGTGCACAGAGGTAAGCATCTAAATCATACATTTACTACGGCAATACGCAGCTGTGGAGCTACAGGTTGGAGACTGGAGCTCTGTAGTCATAGTCAGCCCTCTGCATGGGTCTATATCTGTGTTTAACTTTAAAAGACGTAACTGAGCCGTGTACTCTCCAGTTACTCCAGAGTCTGACGAGGACCCCAGTGATGGACATGTCCCTCTCTTCTGTTACATTCTTAAAATACATCTCCTGTACTTAGAACTCAGATTTTCCTACATGCATGCCCATTCTGGAGTCATTCCTTATTAAAAAACATCTCCCAAAAACAGACAACAATACCAGAGAACACAGAATAACACAGTGGACTAATTAACAAGAAGTCATAATGTGGAATTGTGTGAATGTTAGTGCTAAAACCCACATACAACAGTGTTTGTTTGTTTTTTTTCATTTTTCAGCTTTTTGGTTCTCATGTTTTGGTTGGGCTGCGTGATATGGGTCAGTGTTGGTCTTCTAAATGATTCCCTGATTGTGGGAAAGATGAACTGGCGTGGGCAGAGCTGTTTTTCTTTTTCCTTGAGTGATGCACGAAAGAGAGAGCTGTCAGTGTGATCTTTTTGAAAACAAACTACAAATGGCTTTTAGTATTGATTTCATGAGCATAAATAATACAATGATATAAATTAATTTAGCAAAAAATTCTACTTTTACCTCCTCCAAAGTCTGAACTCTGCTCCAAATCACATTTTTATGGACAGAGGATTGACAACCTCTTGATTCAAATATCCTAACAATATCTTTGATTGGATCGTGATTTCTGCATCTTTCAATTAACTCCGCGGCCTTATGTTTTTTTTTTGTTTTTTTTTTAATGTATTTATAGTTTTTACACCTGATGCACGTAATTGCATAAAGCTACCCAACCTTTTTTCTCGTATGAACTGGAACTAAAGATACAAGTGGTCGATATTTTGATCTTAAAATGTTCGTATTAACTCACTCTACATGATCCTGGTGTTTTCACTTTGCTATTTTGTCCTTAAATTCATTCCAATTCCTCATATGAAACTCAACCCTATAACTGCTAACCTCGATGAGCTTCATTTGACTGAAGCCGCTGATGGGTGACGTCACAGTCCATCAGTTTATCATTCTATCGAAAATATAGTTTAATATTGGAGTAAGCAAAGTCATCAGTAATAAGGAGTGGGTGTTGTTGAGAATGAGAATAAAATGCTTCTCATGGCGGATTCCGCACAATTAAGAGATGGCGGTCGTAAAAACAAGAACTCAGAATAATAATCGTTTCACATTTTTAAGTAACATTCTGTCAATGTGAGATTAAAAACCAGGTACGATTATGGTCTTTTGATGTATTAAGAGCTTCTGTCTGCAGTACACATCCCTCTGCACCATCAGCACTCCACAAACTCTCTCGCACACAAACACACACACACACACACACAAAGACTCGTGCCAGTGAAGAGTGTTCATAATTACACATGAAGAGGCCATGCCCACATACAGCACACTCTGCAAATTCTCACCATTACAACACACAAGCGAATGCTGCATGAATATAAAGTGACGGACAGAATGGAACAGTATGCCCATTACCCACTGGTGATACTTGACATCACGCTGAGGGGGGTTCTGCATCTAACTCTATCTTGGCAGTTACCGTGGATACACAATGCACACATTAAACAACTTCAAAAAAGTTGTGAGATTTTCTGAATGCAAAATTGATTTACACTACACATTTTCAGGAGCCTGTGATCAATACAAGGGCTCCAGGTAAGTCAGTTCTTTCTGGATTGTGTCAAAATAAAGATCAGATTAAAGTCTAACTTGAGTAACAGAGCATCAGACAGAGCAGTGTCTACAGTTAACTTCACACCCCCAGATAATGCTAATGACATCAGTTGCAAAGTATCAATATGTTACAAACCAGGGCTAGGGACAGAGGGAAGTAACACAACAAGATAAGATGTAATTAAAAGTGGCTTTAAGTAAATGTAAAGAAATAATACAATAACACAAAAATGGGGGTTTTACATAAAAGTAATCAAACCGACTCAAAGAAAATACAAATGCCCAATGGCCGAGCCGAGTTGGCAATACAAAAGTCAAAAGCGACCTCTAGTGTCTCTGGTACGACTTATCACATGAATGACCAGACTGGAGCAACCAAGAGACACGTCAGAAGCAGAGTGTAGCAAGCTGATACTGGCAACCAGCCGCCCGGAGGAGCTACTGCAAAGTACTTTTATCGGGCGCAGTGTTTGAGGGTCAGGAAGGGGATGGGAAGAGCGGGAAGTCAGTCCTCCAATCACGGCACAACTTTGACGCCAGCTCAACAGCAATGGAACCACACCCCACCAATCAGGTGCCAGGTACCACACAGCACATCAAATCAAGGCACAAGCAGTAAAAACAAACTCCATGGCGATAGAGAAGTTTAAAGCAATTCTGTACAGTATTCCACGTAAAGTAATCCATGGGTTTCATAATGACCATTGCCTTAGCAATGGATAATTTAACAGAATATTATAAATGAATAAGATCACCATGGAGAAAAGAAGCTGCCCGGTGCCTGCTTCATGAAAAGTTACAGAGTGCACTTTAAGAAGACTTATTTTGCTTTTGTTTGCTATATAGTTATAATATAAAATGACACCCGTGGATCATTATGTTATAATTTGCAAATTTTAAATCACAATACTCACAAATCACAATACTCATGTTAATAAAAGAAACAAATCTGCTAACTTCCACATTGGAAAACTGCAGTGCCCAATGGGAACAAACGTCATAATAAACACCATCACATAAAGGAATCTACAACTCCAATAGCTGTTTTTTTTTTTTTTTTTATGTGTACCCAAATGACTGCACAACATTTTTAAATCCTACATCTATCACAGATTAAGAAAATAAAACTGGAGAATGAATTAAATAAATAACAATGGGCATGTAGCGGTATCATTGAAATCTGGTTGATCTGCAAAATAACGTGTTGAAAATGACCATTTAAAGAACATGCACGAATCACTCCAAATACAACTCTGAGAGGTTAAAAGAGAAGAGGAAACAACTATAACATGGTTCAAAGCTGTGAAATGTCGATTTTGCAGAATAGGTCTGCTTTAAATCAAATGTCCAAACACTTTTGCAACAGTAAATAGAGAGTCAAAAATACGGTTATGCTGATAAAGGTTATACTGCGTGTGTATATTTAACTTGCCCCAGCCACTTTATTTTTGTTCACCTTTCTCTTCCACCTGCATTTGCACTGAGGACACAAGACAGCGATTCAGCACTCCACTATAATCCATGACTAAGCAACAATGGGACAGAGAATTCTTAGGCTCTTTGTCCAATTCGTTGTCTGTCTAAATGAAAGAGACATCCCAGTCTTTCCATCTGAATATTGGTGTTCCTTAAGAGAGGAGATTAGCTAAAGCTCAGCACTATTCTTTGTAGCACTGACAAGAAAGCCAGTGAAATTCAATGCAGCAAATACAAAAGCTGATCAAAGAAAGTTTATTCCATTACTCTTCAAATCTACAGAGTATTTAGGTTCTGTGTTTGCTTAGAAGAAGTCAAAACTTTTCTGGAGAGCACTAAAAAGTAAATTTGATACAAACTTTGGTAATGGTTCAGAAACAATATCTGATAATGACTGACGTAAACAAGGGATTATGGTGTTAAATATATAGAGAGGTAGTTAATACCATTGCAAACTGTATTATGAAGTGTTGTTAAAATATGAACACTGGGAGATTCACCTGTGACCAGACTCACATGTTTGTAAAGTATGTACTCTGAATCCCAGCAGGCACTCATCATCAACAAACATGAGGTCGACTTTTAAAATGAAGATCTAATTTAACACACAAATTGAGCCAATTTAATTGTGGACGGACCCCATGCTTACACTGCTACACTCCACGTTGATTAAAAACACCTAGCCAATCATTTTAATATGCAAACAATTAGATCTTAATTCAATTAATTCCCCAGCCAGAGGATATATGGCAATAGAGGATTATAAGGGTTATATCTGAACTTCTATTAAGTCCTACCCCAGGTTCAAACAGAACGTGGTGCAGCTCTGGTCCAGTGGCCACAGGTATTCAGTTTAATTAAAAGTAACAAGAGGAGCTAAGACCGCACAGTGCGTAGTGGTAGTGCTGGTGGAGGTCCTGTGGAGAGAGGGATTCTTCCTTTGGGGTTGAGTTTTACTGGGGCTGGAGCTGACCACAGCCTTTTCTCTCAATAAATGAACATCGTGTGAACTCGTGGTTTCGCGTGTGCAGCTTCAAAGACGCTGACCACAACAACAGTTCCTCTCTTCATGTGTCACAGTAAAACCACTCCCACACTGGAGTCGCGGCTGAACCAGGTGCAATCTGAGGAAGATGTTACACGCAACACACTGAGGAAACAGGTGGTTAAATGTTATCTCCACTCACTGAAACTTATTTTATCGTGATGGGTTTTATGCCACCACTAAACTTATACATAAAACCTATCAAGTCAGTTAGCGTCTGAACATGACAGATGTGATAGGCTCGGGCTCACATATACAGCCAATTAGGCTGCGTACCCCTGGCAAATTACGGCTGCCAATTAGTTCAGCAACACTGCTCTGTACAAACTGTTTAGAGCTCCGGTCATTACTAACTGATTACAACTATCTCAGTGACATAATGAGGCCTACACATACTGGAAATAGCAGCGCACACTTCATGAGGAGTGGAAGAATTAAGCTATTTTAACTCTGTCAATTGAGATGGTACAGAAAATACTGCACGTTTATGGAAACACACAAGTTAATGTTGCTGCTTGGAAGAGGTCTATGATAATATTCCGATGATATGATAATGATGTCATTCCAATTTTGCATTTATCTGTATTGTGCAGCACTTTGGAAACAGTTTTGTTTTTGAATTGTGCTCTGGAAATAAAGGGGTTTGGATCATACTTTCAATAAAATAATTTAGAAATGGTCAAGAGAGGGTGCATCACTCAACTATATGTCACTAGGTCTGTCACGATAATTACTACATTGACTTGCAATACATGAAAGTGAATTTTGGGAAATGAAACCATATTTTTGGGGGGGTCAATGTTTATCGTGGGTATTTTAGTTTGCACTAACGGGGAATGTTTGAGCAACCTATACTTAAATGTGCACTATTAACGTCTAAGGTGGTGGGTCCACTACCAAGGAGATGTCATTTTTTTGCCTTGAATGTTCCACAGTGGGGCATTAAACATATCACCCTTGCATTTGTTCAATTAAAGGTGTTTTATAGCTCAAAAACACCTTAAAAATACAAATTCTTACCACGTGCAGGCTTATTTCTCCATAGATCTGACCATTAACCTGTCTCCATTTTGAATATAAAGTTTATTTCCATAATGTGGAATAATAAAAGGCAAAATACTAATATCTCCATGGAAACGAGCAAGTGACAGACCCTCTACCAGCAAAGTTACACAGTGCACCGTTAAGATTTATTTATTTATTTATTTATTTTGAAACATGTGTCATTATGACAATAATATTTCACTTCAAGTGCTCTTTTTTGTACAGAGCAACCTGCATATCATCAACTTAAAGTGCACATGTTCAAAAGGGAACAGGGAGAAGCATAAGCTTATCGAGCCCTGCCCCACATTTACAAATCAAAAATCAAATATGAGTGATGAACATAGGCTCAACATCAAGTCCAAGCACTGTGGTCTGGCAGTCTTACAACAGAAACACTCTTTCTTTTACACACAATGGAAAAAGAGAGAGAGAGAAAAAAAAAACAAACAAACATCATGGGTGAATAGTCACCTCTTCTTTACGGTACTCCTCAAGGCAATAATTTTTAAATACACTTTTGAATTGCAGAATAGTACCACATTGCTGGATGTTCTTAGGCAAGTTATTCCATAACTTAACACCGCCAACTGAAACGTTAAAACTTCTCATTGTGGTTCTTACACACTGTGTTCTCATATTTTCTTTTCTTCTGAGATTGTATTTTCCTTCTCTATCTAAGAACATTTTTTGGAGATAATCTGGAAGTAGTTTATTTCTAGCCTTATACAATACTTGTGCTGTTTTATAGTTAATCAAATCAGTAAATTTTAGTACTTTCATCTGTAGGCTGTGTGCTCTCTGTAAGCTTTGTTGTTTATAATTCTAATAACCTTCTTTTGCAGAACAGTTATGGGTCGTAGGTTTGTTTTGTAGGTGTTACCCCACACCTCCACACAATAAGTTAGGTAGGGCAGGAATAGTGAGCTGTATAAAGTCTGTAGGGCGCTTTGAGTTAATACCTGCCTAGCTTTGCTCATAACCCCAACACACTTCACCAACTTTGATCGAATATAGTTTATATGAGGTTTCCAGACAGATCTTCTTATCAAGAATTACACCTAGGAATTTAATTTCATCAACATTTTCTAACTCTACATTTTTGATACTGACTTTTATACTTCCAAGCTTCCTATTATGTCCAAACACCATAAATTTAGTTTTCTGTAAGTTTAAAGATAATTTATTTATATCACACCATTTTTTGATTTTCCCCATTTCCCGTGTAATCAAATTCAATGTCTGTTGCAAATCGTCTCCTGTGGCCAAAACATTTGTATCATCAGCAAATGTGACAAATTTAATATATTTTGCAATGGTAGATATGTCATTTATATACATTAGGAAGAGCTTAGGGCCCAATATGGAACCTTGCGGCACCCCATATTTTATTTCTGACAGGTCTGACTTAACTTCGTTTATTTGCACAAATTGTTTGCGAAGCGTAATGTAGCTTTTCAGCCAGTTTGATACAAGACCTCTCAAACCATATCTTTTCATTTTATGAATAAGCAAGCTATGATTAATGGTGTCAAACGCTTTACTAAAGTCCAAAAATACTCCTACTGAGGACACCCTGTGATTTCCTCCACCAAGTCAATTAATGCTAATGATGTGGATCTTCCAGCCCTAAACCCATACTGATTATCCGATAGTAGGACATGCTTTTCAATAAAACTGTCAAGTCTTGTACTAAATATTTTTTCTAATATTTTTGCAAATTGTGGCAACATTGAAATTGGCAGATAATTGTTAAAAATGTGCTTATCTCCAGATTTAAATAATAGAACCACTTTCGCTATTTTCATTTCCTCAGGGAATACTCCAGTTAAAAAAGATAAATTAAAAATATAGTTTAACGGTTTTACTATTTCTTCAATCACTCTCTTAACAATAACCATTAAAGATAAAGATTTGAGCTGTATTCTATGATTCACTATAAATACAAGCTAACTACTAAAGATTTTCATTCTGCTATTTATTTACTGCAACTCATATTAACTCATATTGACAAAAAAATAAAAAGACTACTCCCTTATCAACATTTTTCCTGGCTTTTATTAAAAATCCTACAAGCGTAAAGTATTAGTACAACCGACAATTTTAATTCCTCCAACTCTGCGTTAACCCTGTGCATTTTCAATAGGCCTCACAGCTTAGCAGCCCCTTAAAACACTCAAAGAAATCCATCACCAATAAGGCCTTTAGTCCTTAATTGTCTGCTAAGCAACAACAATGAGGAATCAAAGCCTTTGAAGATAAAGAGGAGCCATTAAGCTTACACGGCTGCACCAATCATTATCAAGCAAATCCCAGAAACGGGCTTCATCACGAGGCTGAAATAAAGAGCAGATAAACCCACCGCTAATGATGGTACCGCTCCCTCCGTCTGCTATATGGGAACGCAACACACGAGCGATAAAAGCCTAAAGTCGTGTCACTGAGGGGCAAGAGGCAGCTGACAGGGGCTAATCGCCGGGGTTAAAAGCAATGTGAAGAGACGTGAGCGAGACAGCCCTTTCAGTTTGAAGACTTTCTCACTATTTCACTGTGTGGATTATGCTTTTCTTTACTGTGGGAAAGAAAGGCTATTACATGGCTGATGGCTGATGAAGCCAAGGTGAATGTATCAAGCAACAAAACGTATTTCTATTGTGAGTTACATAACGCAGCTAACAGCAGATCAGTTTAATGTTTTAAAAGGGAAGTTATCTTAAAGAAATAGGTCCATTTCTCTCTTGTCATCTGGGGACTGTCTAAGATTTCCAATAGAAACAGGAGAAGGAGAAATAGACTGGGCTATTTAAGGAATTAAAGATCAGATATTGTGCTTGAGCCTGCTATAGTTAGAATTTATGACACCCACCATTATGTTATGTTTAGTACTTTTTAAATCTCAATATTAATCTAAAACGACTTAATAAAAGAAACAAGTCTGCTAGCTTTCCGTGTTAGAAAACGGCTGTGCTTAATGGGAGTTGATGTTGGTGTAAACGTCATCACAGGAAAGAGTCGGCAACTCTGATGGGTAGCTGAAGATCACACTAGTGAGTAGTGGGGTTCATAAGTACCAAAATGACTATGCAGCGCTGCCAAATCATGCGTGTATTGCCAACTAAGAAAATAAAATTCACGCTGGTGGCTGTAAAAATGGGGGTTGATCACCAATATGACAGCTTGAATTGAAGATTGCTTAAACTTGCACGCAAACACTCCAAATACAATTTCGAGAGGGTAGATGAGAAGTTGAAATAACTATAACACGGCGAAAAGTCTGACAAGTCAATTTTGTATAATAAGTGTGCCTTAAGAAAGTATGCCTATAAAAAACACATCTCTTGTATCATAGTATAAACACATTTTCAGAATGACAAGAAGCCTATGTCCTCAAACGAAAGTGCAAAAAGTGATGTTCAGATACTATAATAAAAGTAAAGCCAAGGAAAGGATCAGAGGAGTGAAGTTGTGAGGATGTCCGATGGCGCTGTACTTCTAAACTCCACAGGGGGCGTCGGGGTAAATTGACAGTGAAGTTCTGGACCATTGCAGACTTCAGATAGATCTTCAGTGAGTGATCTCAGAATAAAACAGCAAATGGTGAAGTGAAATGATTTCAAAAAGTCAAAATAAGGGTCTTGTTTGTGAAACGCTATTACTCCATTTGTTGTCAGAGCAGAGAGAACCATGTTATAGTTGTTTCCCTCAGCATGTACTCACCTGAAGCTGTATTTGGAGTGATTTGTGCATGTTTGAGCATCATTTTCAATCCCCGTTTTCACCACCATCAGTACACACCCACCTCTCTGGACCCGTTCTCCAAATTTATATTCTTCATCAGTGATACACAGATTCGGTAGAGGTACCAACTCTTTGCTGTGAAGACGTTTAAGGTGACGTCAGCTTCCACTGGGCACCACAGTTATCTAACGTGGAGGTCAGTGGACCTGTTACTTCTTTAAAGTCATTCTACATGAATATTGAGATTTAAAATGTGGTTGTTCTACCCTGATATTTTTAGGGTGACATTGAAACATCTGTCCAGGGACTACACTAAAATAACAATGATCCATGGGTGTCAGATTATGGCTTTATAGCAAACACAAGCACAATTCTTTAACCATTTTAACCTGAAGAAAAATATCAACAAATAAACACAGAGGAAGTGAAAGGTTTTTCTCAATAAAAATCTTGGATCTGGAAAAAAAAAAAGTATTTACATAACAATCACTGAACAAAAATAGATCACATTTAGGTCACAGAATCATTATTTACTTATAAAGATGCATTTCTATGACTTGAATTTAACGATATAACTTTTGTAGTGTTTATTTAATTAGCCCTATTGATTTTTAAAGCGGTCCGAATCCTCCTCTAAATGCATTTGCGGTTTTAGCATGCGCCGCTTTCATTTATCAGCTCTATTTAGGACCCGTTTTAATGAGTTTTCCCTGGTTATTGTCTTCATTTGTGTTCAATTCAATTTGCTGGCTGAAAGTGAATTCAATACAGAGCTCAGGGACTCCCTGAAGACAGCAGGCAAGCAAGACATAATTATGGCTTAACAAAGGATCTGTCGTCAAAGATTTACAATAGAATCAGGCAAGTCGTGAAAACAAGTGTGGGCAGCTTAGCAACACGCGCTAATGATTTCATATGTGATTCATTATTATTATGTCTGTCGGACTTCATGTGAGTTCAGTGTTGGCAAATAGTATAATGTGTTTAGTTCCAGAATACTGAGTACCTACTTTAAAGGGCCAGTGTTACGCTATTTTCTGATCTATGTTATGGTGCGTCAAAAACATACATGGAGTTGTGTTTTGTTTAGCACATAAATCCTGCATATTTTGAGTTTTTCAGATATAATAAATAATCATTTGTATCATTTCAGCCTTGGAATTTAATTCTACTGAACTAAAGGGAAAAAGGTCGCTGTATCAGACTGTTGTGGTGAAGGAGCTGAGTCGAAAGTCAAAGCTCTCGATTTACCCGTCAAACTACATTCCTACCCTCACCTGGGGTCATGAGCTTTGGGGAATGACCGAAAGGACGAGATCGCGGATACAAGTGGCCGAAATGAGCTTCCTCCGCAGGCTGGGCGCTCCCTTAGAGATAGAATGAGGAGCTTAGTCACACTGGAGGAGTTCGTAGAGCTGCTCTGTTCCCTTGGGTGGTGTTCCGGGCATGTCCCATCGAGAGGAGGCCCTACGGAAAACCCAGGACACGCTGGAAGGACTGTCTCTCAGCTGGTCTGGGAACGCCTCAGGGTCCCCTCAGAAGAGCTGGAGGAAGTGTGTGTGAAGAGGGAAGTCTGCTTAGACTGTTGCCTCTGTGACCCGGCCAACGAATAAAGCAGAAGAAAATGAATGGATGGAGATGTAGATAGACTAATAATAGAGGCTTAGTCAAACATGTGAATGAAACAAAAATACTCCAGGGATGTTTTTGTATAACATGGCCTGAAGCTGCGGCACGGTGGCTGAGTGGCAACACTCAGGCCTCACAGCAAGAAGGTTGCGGGTTCGATCCCCGGGTCGCCCCGGCCTTTCTGTGTGGAGTTTGCATGTTCCTCCCCGTGTCTGGATGGGTTTCCTCCGGGTACTCCGGTTTCCTCCATCAACCCAAAACATGCCTGCACCCCTATGAACTAACATCAAGGACCATGTTGTCCACCCTCCTGTGGGCTCACCACCTGCAGAGGGGTTCATAGGGGGGGTCAGGTGCTATGAGTATTGGGCAGCACGCTGCCCCCGCGACCCAGCTGGATTAAGCGGGAGAAGATGGATGGATGGATGGATGGATGGCCTGAAGCTCATACAAGTCAATTTTGCATAATATAGGACATTTTAAATGCATTTTTAATGTTGTATAGTTACATGGTCCAATCAGAGTACTGTATTCTGAATACTTTACTACTTTCTCATTGAGTAGCAATACAGTGCAGAAAATGCAACATTAATAAATTATGCATTTATTCATCACTGATTAAAGGAGGAAAAATCTCACACACTTATCACAAGATTGGACGGAGTTCTATTTGTCTCAGTAATGCCGCACAATTTGAAGCCAATTTGCAATCAAAAACAGCAATGTATTTGAAAGTAACTATTCTGCATCAAATTAAATAATTTTACTGGAATACTGTTCCTCAAAATTAGTATTTTGTTCATATTGGGTACCGGCAGAAACTTAAAGCAAAAGTGTCGATATCAGATCTGAAAAAACTGTATTGTTGTATCAGTATTTTTGCACAATACCACATGATAATTATTCATCATGGGTATAAATGTTATACCCACAGTGAATAACTAACGTTGCAACAAAGCACTGGATAAATCGCCCAGTTCTACTTTCTTGTGTATAAATTTAAGTGCACAGTGCGCGGTGCATTCCAGACAGTCTTGTTATAGTTGTGGAAGGTGGATGTGGCCCTGCTGTGTTGGGGCTTATTGTGCTCAGGCTTTGATCAGAAGGTTCAGAGACACGACAGCCTATAGCACCTCACACAAAAGTACTGCAGAGCTCTCACAGCAGGAGGGGGGGTACCAGAGCCAAGAAACCTGCATCAAATCACATATCACCACTGTCCCCATCTTAACCCACAAAAACAGGCTTCTTCTCAACAATAGAAATATGTTTACAGAGATGTTTTATTTATGACAGCCTTGTAAGTGTCTCTCTCTCAAACTCAATAAAGCCACAAAGGTTTCCAATCTGGCACTACATTTACTTGCACGTCAGGAAAATTTGATAACTAGCCTAGCCTGACTTACAGGTACACTATGTAACTTTTAGGTTGGGGTGCATCACCTGCTTGTTTCTATGGATGTGTCATAGCTCTGCCTGGAATGTTCCACAGTATGACATTAAACAGCTCTAACTTACGTGTGTTCAATTATAGGTCATTTTATAGCTCAAAAATACCTAGAAAAACATTCTGGCTGTGAGTGGGGCTGCCTCTCCACAGATCTGACCTGTAACTTGGTCTGGTTTGGTCTCCATGAAGACAGAAAAGTTTAATACCATACTGTGAAACATTTCAGACAAAGCAATAACATTTCCATGGAGAAAAGCATTTCAAGGTCCTTCACCAGTAAAGTTACACAATACACCTCTAAAGCTGCACATCAGACCGCAACGTCTGAAAATGCTCTGAACGCCTCAATTTTGCATTTGCATTTGAATTCAGACACCCCCGACACGCCATGGACAAACAGGAGAAAAACACTTGATGCATGTCCAGGGCGTACGCTGTGGTTGGTGGGTGCCATGTTTTCCCCGTCGAGAGAGTGACTGTTGTGTATTTATTACATAAAACACATCAGAGGAAACTGGATCGTGGGCCCATAGAGCTCAGAGCCCTGGTTCTCGGGTCTTCTTTTTTCTTCTCCTTCTTCTGGATAATAACATCGCTACGTCACTGGATAGTTGTCCCTGATTGGTTGGCACTTCGTTTCTGACAGCAAAAGTTCAACATTTTCAACTTCTGACACTGACACCCGTCTTCTAACACCGACGCCTGAACGCTCAAGACATGCTGCACTGACGCCTGAAGACGCGCCGCAAAAACACCTTAGACACACATCCACATGGACTTTCCATGTAAACTGCCTTGATGCTGCGGTCTGAACAGGCCATTACATGCAAGACAGGCTTCTTCTCAACAACACAAACACGTATAAGAGAGATTTTGTGACAGCTTTGTCAGTCTCTACGATGTCATGAAGATTTTCCAATAAGTCACTATATTTATTTGCATGCCAGGAGAATTGGATAACTGGCCTAGTCTGATTTGCACCAAACCCAGGAACTACACTTCAATATGGTTGTACTTGGAGACCCATTACATGTAACAGCACAGTCCAATTTGTTTTTAATACAAGAAGTGCTCCACTGTGTTTTATATTTACTTATATATTATATATATAATATAAAAGGTAGCTGTTAACTTGAAAACTACAACTAAATGACATCGCAAGGTGGAACGGAGCATTTTGAGCTTTAGAGATGTAGACAGACTAATAATAAAAGATTACTCAAACGTGTGATTGAAACAAAACACAACTCATATGTTTTTGATAACAACATTTAATATGGCTTAAAGCTGTGCACCTTTTCTGGTGGAGGGTCTGCCATCTGCTTGTCTCCATGGAGATGTTGCCGCTTTGTCTGGAATGTCCCCGTATTTCATGAAACACATCCATCTTCATTTACTCAACAACATGGATTTTTAATGACTTAAAAACTTGGGCTCGCCTCTCCACAGAGCTGACATGTAACTTGGCCCTGTGGTGTCATGTGCGCTCTCTATACAGATAAATAAGTGTAATGTCATACTGTGGAACATTCCAGGCAACATCTCCATGGAGAGAAGCCAATGACGAATCCTCCACCAGAAAAGTTACACAACGCAGCTTTAAACTCTATTATAGGATAGGAAAATACATCTGCACTGTGAAGCTCTGCCATGGTTTTCTGGAGCTAGTGGAAGTGTCATAATTGAGAAAATCAGAACCAAAATGTCAGTTGGTTGGATGTCGTATCAAATTTGAGCCATACAAAGTGTTTTGAGGGAAGTGGGTTGTGAACAGCTGTTTTCCGTTGCTCCTGAAGTGTCACTGTTTGCTGCACAAATGTCCTCCATAATTGATGAAGCTTCCAAGTTCAGTTTTGTTTCTGTTTCTCACTTTGGTCATGCTTCACAAAAGAACAAGAAAAGTTTTAGCTGAGGGTTTTTTAAAATGCTAAAATCTGAAAGTCAAAAAGTAAATTCTACCTGTTTGTCTTGAATCTAACTAGCTCTTAAAAAGGTTCAATATTATACAAAATGGATTCTGGTGAGGTTTTAGTCATGTTGGAATGCAATCACCTCTTCAAAAACGTACCTGGAGTTGCGTTTTGTTTCATTCACGCATTCATGCTTGAGTAATCCTGCTTTATTAGTGTGTTGTTTTATTGTTTTCATTTAATTATGTTCTGTAGCACTTTGGTCAAACTGCATTATTTTTAAAGTGCATTATAAATAAAGTTGCCGTTGCAGTGTCTACATCTCCAAACTTTAAAATGTTCTGTTTCGCCTTGTGAAATCATGAAGCAGTAGTTTTCAGTTTGAAGGGACAGTTCAGAATTTTGGACATAGGGCCTCATTTCCTACTGAGCCATAATGTTGGAGAGGCTGCTGGTGCTAGGCTAGTGCATGTCAATGGTCATAGTTGTCCTGCCACTAAAAACAGTCTTACCCACTCCACAGTGCACCCGAGGCAAAATGACTACAACTCCAGACTGTCAATGTGAATGTCTGTGTCGAAAGTATAATTTTGGAAGTAAAACCAAACCTACATTTGAAGGAGCAGCAGCAGCAAGTTGTACTTCCTGATAGAAAGCTCGGCAGCGGCGGACTGATATATGAGAAAATAGTCCTTCAGCATGCAACGATTTATGCGATGCAAGGTTAGTTTTATTTCAGACATTATTCTATCAACACAAACATTTACATCGACAGTTTGGTGTTATAATTGTTTTGCTTCGGGTGCACTGCAGCGTGGGTAAGACTGTTTTTAATGGCAGGACAACTATGGCCATTGACATGTGCTGGCCTGGCATCAGCAACCTCTCCAAATACAAGGACTGGATGCAAGATTTAAAAAAGTGTCTCCACACGTCTCCAACACTCTGGCTCGCAAGGAAATGATGCCTTACGTTCAAAATTCCGAACTGTCCCTTTAAATAAAGATTTTGTGAATTATTCTCTTTGTGTTAATATTAAGGAATGATTAAACAAGTACGTATATGCTTCTTTCTTATCTCTGACTGTATAACCTATGCTCAACTTCAAATGCCATAGGAGCATGTTAACCTTGTGACCCTTGTCTATTTAAATAGATGTGCAGTCTCTGCAAGGGCCTGCTTTAAACATGGCCTAGACGTTGGGCTAGACGCTCAATTTCGTGAATTTTACGTAAGCAACAACGATAGAATTACACCTGCATGCATCAGCAAGTGTTGTAATCAGCAAGTCCTGCTATAAAAAGGTCTCGCAGAATGGGCTTTGCAGAGACGGGGAAGCAAAGACCCATCATAAAGGCCGGTATCCTGTTGAATCCTGTTGTGGCTAAAATAAAGATCTTCTTAAAACTGCTCTACGACTTCCACGTGTTTGTTTTAAGGTGCCTCGAGGAGTCAGAAGTTTACCATTTCCAGGTCTGAAATGATCAAAATGATTCTAATGAAGGTGTAGAGTTTAAAAACACAGTGGCACACTTCCTGTATTACGACATGACATCACGAAGTAGAGTGCTTTCTGGTTGAGAAGAACGCAACTTGAATATGCAGGATTTGTGTGTTAAATGTGTGAATGCAACAAAAAAACTGCAGGTATGTTTCTGAGGAGGAAATAACAGCATAAATCAGAAAATAGCGAGTCCTTCAGAGATGTAAGGATTTATAAAACACGTGTATTTGTTCATATTGTGTTGTGGCTAGAACCAATCTCTTGTCAGACAACCTTTTGTTAACTTCATTTCACTGCATGATGTGGCCTCCATGCATAATAGTTCCAACACAATGTAGACAGCACTAAAAGCCATAAAGCACTCTTGCAAGCACTGTTTTATCGCATAAGGAGTCTAATTAACTAAATATAGAACTTAATAGACTTGGTCATCACTGGGGCTGCAGTAAAGTGAAACTAAAGTGAAAAGAAGAAAAGCCATCTGTAATAGTTTAAAGCTGCTGTTTCACTTTACAGTCTCCTTTAATAGCCCGCTCACACTGGTTTTTATTTGAATGAGAGTCTAATTGAGTTATGAAGCCTTTTGTTTATTTTCCTCCAATCCTGTATTATCTCAAATTGTCTTAGGTTGTTTATTAAATTACCTAGTTTTGCACAAAACATTGGCTTTTTACTTTGAGGTATCTTCAGAGAGTGCAATAAAATGGAGTTATTTCATTTGGATGAGAAAACAACATACAAAAGCACTTTTATTTGGTTTGATAATTGGAGGATATAAAACTTAAAAGGTGAGAAAAACAGAACAGATGATGCTGTACAAGGTTGTGATATACAGTTTTACAGACTGTCGTATCTTCTGGCTCAATATCATCAAATTTATGACAAAACTAAAAGGCAATTCTGGATTTTTATTCTAGATGATTAACAGGGGCGTTTTAAGACACGTTAGAATGTTGTTACCTCATCAAAAACATGCCTGGAGCTGTGTTTTGTTTCATTCACACATGTTATTATTAGTCTGTCTATATCTCCAAAGCTGAAAATGCTCTGTTCCACCTTGTGATGTCATGAAGCATTTTTTTTTTTATTAACAGCTACTTTTCCCTTTAGTTGAGTAGAAATGGGCACTCTAGAGCTGAAATTATCTAAATGATTCTAGTGAAGGTGTATGGAGTTTAAAAACACAGTGGAGTCACATGACATCACAAAGTGGAACTGTGTTTTTAGTTTGAGCCTAAATATGCAAGGTTTGTGTGTTATAGATCAGAAAATAGCAACAAAATGAGAAAATACAGAGAGAAAACTGTAAAAACTGTCACGAAATACAACATCATTAGTAAAGGTATCACCATTCCAAATTTGAGAATTAAGTGTTGAGCCATTTAAAGTTTTAAGACGAAGGATTCATTAAGAAGGCTGGCTCTTCAAAAATAGTCCCCCAAATCAGCATGTAATTACCAAGCAAGTCGCATCAGTCCCTAATCCCAGTGCTTGCGAGGCTTCCACAGTCGACGGTCCCCATTGCATACATGCTAAAACAGAACGCAGACTTGAATCGGTCATTAAAAATACATGAGAAACATTTTTACTGTTGATTCTACCATTTCCAAGTGGAATTCGTTGAGTGGCCACTACGCAGATCACGCGTTTAAAGTTCAAACTCATTAAAACTCATTAACTCATTAACTCATTAAATAATTGATACATTGGGGGTGTTCTGCATGCGTCTCTAATGGCGTTTCCATGCTGACACAATGCACACATTAGCAAACACTGACAAAAAAGATTAAGATGGCCTGAAAACACAATAAAAATAAGTCTAAAGAGCACATGGTCCTGTTTAGGTGTTTGATTTTCAACACAAAGGTGAGAGTGACGAACTGGAAAACTGTTGGTTAATGTGTGAGAGACTTGTTTAACAGTTCAAATAAAAAAGTTCCAACTCCAAGTGAGTTTGTTACTGACAGATTTGCCATGTTTACATGAGAGCGTTAATTCCAAATAAAAATAATTTGGGATAAAAATTAATTCTGCTTTAAAAAGACCATGTAAACACTTAATTTGTAATGACAATGATTATTCAGAAACTTAATTCCGAAGTAAGTTGGTGGTTTATTCAGATTTTAAAGTCAAATTAATTTATTCCTTGATCATGTAAACGTTTATTCTTCTTAAAAATAATTCAGGTCGATCAGCGCATGCTCGTTGGGTCGCCTTTCTGACGTGATCCGGACGATCTGGCTCTACCAGTCGTCTCTTTGGACTTTCATCCACGTCTCTTTGGATTTGTGAGCGGGATGTGGGAGTGGGCTGAGGTGGAGCAGCCACTGACTCAGTTTGTCTTCTTCCTCCTTCTCCGACACTCTTCCCTTCTCCCCCTCAGCTTGCAGATGTAAAGCATGAGGATAGAATTCCGGAACGACTGTGGGAAAAGTTTGGATCATGTTTGTGTCCATGGAGTAATGACAAACCGAAATGACAGACAAGCTGGTAGCATCTGAAGTGTGTTTTTTCTTCTGGTCGATGTAAATACGTTTGTGTCGCTGTCCAATCAGAACCCTTCTTAACCCCCAGACATTCAGTGGAATTAAAGGCAATTTAATGTGTTTTCCATGTAAACTGCAATTAGGAATTATTATTCCATGTAAACTTGAAGATTATTTTAATTCCTAACTATTTAATTCATAATAATTGATTCAGAATTTTAAAAAAAAACACCATGTAAATGTGGCCATGTGGCCACTCTATTAAAAGTCTGAGTAGAGCAACAAAACTTTACACTCCAGAGAATAAAAGATCATTGCAGCTTTTTATTTCAGTTAATGTTGCTTTTTTTTCTTCACCAAAAACAGTCTCTCTATCACTTCTTCGCAAAGCCTCCAGTGAGCTATCAGTTAATCCCACAGATCACCCGTTTCTGAAATAGTTGGCATCAGAAAACACAGCATATTCAGTTACTAATTCCATTCTGATGCTCGGTTTGAACTTTTGTTTGGATGGTGTCTGGTAGTCTGTTGCTGCCATCTGGTTTTCTGTCTCCCATAATTTAGGAAGTGTTAGATGAGTTACAGTTTCCCTTCTATCAATTCAAACAGACGCAGACATCACCCTCAGCTCAGCAAGGGGAACCGAACTTAGGACACCAGCAACTTTGACACTTTGTGCAATAAGGCAAAAATTATCAAAAAATTCTTGGAGCCAGATCACAATTTCAGTTTGATCTCAATTCGGGTAGAGTATTCCATTTAAAGGGCCAATATTACTCAATTTTCTCATGTTATGTTATGTGACCTTATCAAAAACTTGAAAACTACCACTACATGACATCACAAGGTGGAACGGAGCATTTTGAGCTTTTAAGGTTTACTCAAACGTGTGAATAAAACAAAACACAACTCCACGTATGTTTTTTGAGCAGGTAACAACATTCTAACAGTCTAAAAGCTCACAAGAATCCATTCTGTGAACTATAAGACCTTTAAAGGGTGAATAAAGTCATCTCTGCTTGTCTGTGATTGGTCAGATCCAGCTGTCAGTCACTCAGTCTTATCGAGACTGACCAATAGCAGAAATATCTGAACAAAGTGTGTGTTTGAACAGACAGCCACATTAAATATAAAAAATGACAATATGATGAAAATAGCAAATCTTCATAGAGATGAGATTAAGATTACATTTTTATTGCTTTGTCGCCCAGCGTTCATTTCCATTCCATTAATATGCGTGTCTGAAGTTCTTCACAGTGTTCTTCAAAGAGCCACTATACAATAAAAAATATCGGTATCCCGTGGTTTAATTCTGTGACGAGTGAATTATCTCCTCATTTAACTTTTTGTCCATAAACGAAAAATATTATGCCTCCTACGGCTGCAAGAGTCGTCGCGGTTGAATCAGAATCATAATCTGAATAGATGCAATTAGCAAATCTCAAAGGGTGCAGGTTTAAGTATCAATTTCCTCAACAAACGACAAAATATCCTGTCTAAAGCTGTAGTTGAGATCTGTACAAACTTGATTCTTGTATTGATACTTTGCCAGGGGTGTGTGTGTGTGTGTCTATTCTTCCATCACGATTGACAGCAAAGATTTTTTGTTTTGTTTTTTGGGGCAAAGAAGCCACGCGAATAAGTATTTTCCAGAATTATCGAAACATACCATCATCTACAAAGGACGGCCATGAAAAGCATATGGTTGAAATCACAACAAAAACTTGATTATAATGGCTTGAAAAGTCGGCTGCTTCGTAGAAAAATAAAGTTAAGTCACTTTTCTCACGGGTTATTTTGACACTACACTAACGGTGTGAGAAAAACATTGACGCATGAAGCTGCAACGTGTTAGGAACGCCGCTCGTACAGTTCAGCATATGATTTGCTCTTTGGCAGCGGAACAGTTGGGATATTTTACTGACACTCTCCATATTGCTGTTACAAAGTGTCCCCATACATTCCAATGCACAATTTCTCCTCGTATTAGAAAGTCTCTGTTAATATCCCCTCCAAACTTTTCTCGTAGGTCAACTGTTTATGTCAGACCATGCTAAAACAAAACTCGAGCCTAACTTGAGTAACAGAGCTTCAGACAGAGCACAGCCGACAGTTAGCATCACAAACCCAGTGAATGTTAATGACAGATGCTGCAAAGGATCAATAATCGGCGATTAATTGACAATAATCTGTCCGAAAAAACAGATCTTTCCCTGACACTTCTCAGAACCTAACGCCTCCTTTACCTCACATAATCTGGATCACTGCACTTCACTTTTATACACGCAGGCTATTTCAGGGTCAAAGTCAAGGTAACACTTATTTAGAAGCAAACGTCAACTCAACTTCGATCCATTTCGCCCAGAGACACCACAGAGTTTTCCGTCGCTCTGGCAGCTAAAACAGGGCTCCCTGCCAAGTGACAATCACAGCCCATTGAAGGGTGCATTTGTCTCAAACCGAGATCTACAGTCAGTCCATGTCCACTCAGATCGCAAAGACGAAAGTTTCAAACACAAACTCACGCCGTCCCTCTCCTCCTCCTATCTGTCTCATTGTGTTTACTGCATTATTCATAACTTAAAGGGCCCATATTGTACTATTTTCTGATCTATATTAGAATGTTTCCTCATCACAAACATACCTGGAGTTGTGTTTTGTTTCATTCACATGTTTAACACACAAACCTGCATATTTAAACTGAGTTCTTCTCTCAAACTGAAAACACTGAAGCTGAAAATACTCCGTTCCACCTTGTGATGTCATGTGGTAATACAGGAAGTGCTCCACTGTGTTTTAAAACTCCACACAACTTCACTACAATCATTTGGATGATTTCATACCTGGAATTGCCCATCTCTACTGAAGGTAAAAGGAAGCTATTAACGTGAAAACTACAACTTAATGACATCGGAAGGTAGAACAGAGCATTTTGAGCTTTGGAGATGTAGACGGACTAATAACGCAATTATTCAAATATAAATGTGTGAATATATTTAAAGCTCACATGAGTCATTTCCACGTAATATAGTGTCTTTAAACATGACTGCAGCGTGAAGGCTTTGGTGTTTATGAAGATCCCATTTTAGCTACGGTGTATCTGTTATACTGTGTCAATGGCTTAGATTAATTGGTGAAAGATTTTTATTGTTGACATTTAGCTGACAAAGGGGAGCACTACATTATGCATGAAAAATTTGGTAAAGGTTAGCATTTAGTGGTGGTAAATACAAATAATCAGACAGATTTGAAAGGTCAAAGACACTATAAAAAATTTGGTCATGTGGTTATACTTATACAACAGATAGACATTTTTATTGATACTTTGCTGATGTTGTCAACGTTCCCTGGCGGTGTGAAGCTAACTGTAGGCACGGCTCTGTCTGAAGATCTGCAACTGTAGGTTAGACTTTAATCTGATCTTTGTTTTAACATAATCTGACTTTAAACAAGTCTCTCATGTAAAATTCAAATAAGTTAGCAAGCTATATCCAGCGGTTTTTAAGTTAAGTCACTCTAACCTTTTTGTTGAAAATCAAACTCCTAAACAGGACCATGAACGGTCGTATCAATCACAGTCTCAAATGTGTTATATAAATCCATTTTATATTTCTTGACTGCATTGTCTCTTTTGCACTCTTCAAATGATGACAGCAGAAGTAAATTTGTTTCACCATTTATTCAACATCTAATTTAAGATGTAATAGTTGAAGAATAACAGAAAGCCCTGGTGAAACACACAATACAAAACATAGATGTAGCGTAGGTAGGTATATCATATTTTCTGGATATAAGTTTTACAGAGCAGATTAAAATAACATTTACGACGATAACATTACAGGGACAGTATGGAATTTTAGACATCATTTCCTCGTGAGCCAGAGTGTTGGAGACGTGTGGAGACACTTTTTTAATATTGCATCTAGTCCTTGTATTTGGAGAGTTTGCTGGTGCTAGGCTAGTGCATGTCAATGTCCATAGTTGTCCTGCCACTAAAAACAGTCTTATCCACTCCACAGAGCACTCGAGGCAAAACTATTAGAACTCCAGACTGTCCATGTGAACGTCTGTGTTGATAGAACAATTTCGGAAGTAACCAACCTTACATTTGAAGGATTTATGTTTGAGCAGCAGCAGCGAGTTGTACTTCCTGATAGAAAGCTCGGCAGCGGCGACTTATATATGAGAAAATAGTCCCTCAACATGCGACGATTCATGTGATGCAAGGTTAGTTTTATTTAAAACATTATTCTGTGGACAGTGTGTGTCTCCACACGTCTCCAACACTCTGGCTCACTAGGAAATTAGGACCTATGTCCAAAATTTCAAACTGTCCCTTTAAAAGTCCCCAGTAATGCAGCACAGACATGGGTCTGTTAGCTACCATTCCATACCATTAGGCGTGCTCTGGTGTGGGACTGGGGGTCATGTGACCAAGAACTTCCTGTTCGGGCCAAGAATAAATATTTATAATAAAAACAATGAATAATAAACTCTAATTGAAGAAATAAATATTTACACAGAACCAAAGCCAATAATAGTAAAAAGTGCTATATGCTATTCAGCAAAGTAGTGTTAAAATAATGTGCTGCAAAATCTCAACATTGCACCATAGAGATACAAGTAGAACACACCAACCGTGATATCACTGCAAAGTATAGTTTTAAAGTCACCCTGATTTTGTTACAATGCTAAATAAAGTTAGAAAATTTCCTGAAATGTGACCTGTTTCTTTGCTTATTAATTTGCCTCAATCTACATTCCAACACTGACGATAATGCACATATGCCCCGGTCGGCCATTTTTCAGTTCCTTCTTGCAGTTTCACACTACAGCATACATACATAAACATAACTCCACACTGCACTGCTGTTTACTTGTAGCTATGAAAGTGAGGAAAATACAGCACACTGGAGTACACTGTGTTTTAGGGCCCTGAGGTGCTGTTTTAAAATGATGAGTTCTGAAATGTGGTCCGAAATAAAAGCAGGTGTATACAGATAAAAAAATAAATAAATAACAGGCCGGGCTGGATTTGCCAACATTGCTAAACCAAGTGACATACACGAAGAACACAACTCTGACTGGGGGTGTCACATTTGGCCTATAAAAATATTTCTAACTTACTTTGCTAACTCTCAATATGCATTCTCCTCACAGCATACAAGAAGAAGAGTACAACCATGGCAATAGGGAAATAAAACTATATCGGTCTATAACATATAATAAAGTTAATGTATGATTTGAATTTTCATTTCGAATCTTAAATAAAATCCAATTCATATTTGAGGCTATTTTTATGTTTCCGCAGCTGAATAAATATTTGGGAGTTACGGCTCTCAAACTGGTTTTTAAAGAGACGACTGACTGGAAACATGAAATTAGGCTAAGTGGTCTGAGTGATTTCTCTTTTTTTGCTGCATGCTTTTTAACCAGCCACACTTTCATTTATAAATAGATAGTTTAAAGTGATGCTAGTCTTTCAAATGGTGGAAGCTCTTAACATTTTCATTCATATATGCCTATTGTTTAAAAAATTGCACAGATCTGCGGTAAGGCAATGTATAAAACTACCTGTAACTGAAAAAATGTAATACGTTTAATGTCATACTGTGCTATGACCAGTGTTGTTCATGAACACATTCATATTTTGGGTGAACGTGAACTGAATTCACTGTATTACTGCCTGATGAACAAACTGTGAACACGTTCATTCTGGTGTCTGTGACTGGTTCAATAGGGTGCCAGATTTGTTTAGTCTTCGAGGCGAAAACCCGGCTAACACACCATAAAGAGCCCTTAATATTTAACGGAAAAACATTCAATCTGGCAACAAAACGAGCCACAAGTGTCGCATGTGTCATCGAAACAAGACAAAACAAAATGTTTGGTATGAGTGGATGTCCGGCTACTGAAGATTGAGACATTTCTTCTCATCATTTACACACTCACTCGCATTTAACGCATACGGGTCATGAAGGCGTATCCCACTCACTAATGTTCATTTAGCATCATAATGCTGACAACATCATTAGTTATTGTTGAAACTTCATGTTAACTGTGCAGCAGTGCCTTCTGCACTGAGGCTGCGGTGCATCCACGGTGCTCATAAAGTGAAAGCTGCAGCTGCGACTAGTGTAAAGTGAACGGACAGGAACACTGGGAAAATGCTGTTCCCTAAATGCTCATGTGAACCCTGGTTGGATAAGGATTCAAAATTTGATATGAAGTTGAAATCTAACAGCTTCATTGCTAAAATAATTGCTGTCTGTGGTTCTAGAGGGCTTGGCAATGATATTGAATAATAATAGCTCGCAGCAATGTATTGAAAAAAAAAAAAAAGAACAATGAACTAGCTCATTTTTTGGAACGTACTATTAACTATAAACAATTGTGAACAAACTAGTTCATTTTGAAATTTGTGAAATTAACTTTGAACTAGTTCATGTAGAAAATGAACTTTCCCAACACTGGCTATGACATGTTCATAGAAACAAGATGATGACGGACCCTCCACCAGAAAAGTTACACAGTGCACCTTTAAATTACATTTGTACAGATAATTAACTGTAATTGCACAATAACCAGAGGTTAAGATAAGTCAGAAGGTCGGGAGAGAACTTGTTTCATAATAAAATTCAATTTCACAAGCAAAATATGCATAGAATAGTAAAAGGAGAGGATAAACTACAGCACAGTCCATATGACAAATATATATGATTTGCATTTGCTTACTTAATGTACTTCTGTGACAAAGATAATAAATACAACATTAGTCCTCAATAGTGGACTAATGTAGTGGTTCCTTGATGTAAAAGT
This sequence comes from Odontamblyopus rebecca, assembly GCA_030686955.1. NCBI lineage: Eukaryota > Metazoa > Chordata > Actinopteri > Gobiiformes > Gobiidae > Odontamblyopus > Odontamblyopus rebecca. The sequence continues at coordinate 26,049,526 of CM060658.1, forward strand.
GCTTGATTGCCTTGAAAGAGGAAACGCGCTATATAAAAATGTGCCCATTAACCAATATGAATAAAATTGGGCATGCATTGTTAAACGGTGTAAAAAGACCTTTTTTTTATTTCCATTATTAAAAAAAGAATTAATCAAATTCATTTGATTAATTGCCCAGCCCTAGAGGATGGATTATACATAGACAGATTGATATAGTGAAAGATAGAGCACAATAGTTGTTGTTTGACAGACTACTTGCACTATAATGAAAATAAAGTCAGAGGTAAGAGTGAAATGGATAGATTGATAGATAGCTAGAGATAGATAGACAATAGATGATTGACAGATGATTTATAGAGGATAGATAGAGTGATAGACAGAACATAACAGTTGTTAGTTTGGCAGTAAACTTGCAATATAAAGCAGTGATAATAGTGAAAATAAATATAGAAAAAGCTCAAGTGCAGAGGTTACGGATGTTATATAGACAGAGATGATCAATAAATAGACAGAAAACAGTTGTATGTTTCAGTTTATCCTTGCTACCATCAACTGCTATAATCCACGTTATAAAGGAAATAAAGGCATAGATAATCGTGGAAAACAACTACCTCAATACCTCATAGACCACACGTGCACAGGTCACGCAGTCACGCATGATAGACAAATAGATGATAGATCAATAGAAAACAATAGTTATATGTTTGACAGTTTGCCTTTGTTTTCATTATAGTGCAAGTGTAGAGGTAATAGTGAAAATCAAGGTAGAAATACTTCATATACCACGAGTGCAAGGCCAAGAATGAGCCACCTGTGGAAATATGCAACAGCAGCAACACCACTATGGAAACAGGCTTTGAAACTAAACAGTCAGAGGAATGAGAGCTGGGAAAGAAATCAGTCAGCGTTTACTGGCCCTCTCTGGTGTCCACTGTAGTCCTCTCAGTGACTGGGGGTCTGTGGATTAAAAGGAGATGTTATCTTGGCCAGGGGCAAGTCAATATTGCGCTAGCACGTGTGTGAGGCTGATAGGGGCCACAAATGGATAGCCAGAGGTCCCCGAAGAGATCCGGCTCAAGCAGCACAGGAGGCAGCAATTAGATGAAGGCCAGTAAGATATAAGAGAGTTACATGTACACACAACATACTGAAAAAAAATATAACTGAATGAGAGACACAGTTTAAAGGTTCAGTATTATATTGGTAAACGGACACATTTTTATATAGCGCTTTTCCTCTTTCAAGGTCCTCAAAGCTTTTACATCAAGGAACCACTACGTACATTAGTCCACTATTGAGGACTAACGTTGCATTTATTATCTTTGCGTCACAGAAGTGCGTTTAGTAAACAAATGCAAATCATATATATTAGTCATATGGGCTGTGCTGTAGTTTATCCTCTCCTTTTACTATTCTATGCATATTTTGCTTGTGTTTAAATGAGCTACTGGGGCCAACTCATACTCATAGCCATAGTCTGCATAAAAGAACACAGCTACCCTGCATTCCAAATGGGAAATGAGCATAGGCACGCTTGCGGCTCCACCAAGTCTGGCTCCAATTCTCTTTCATAATGTGCACATTAATAACAGACGAATCAGGCTGCTTCTTTCCCCAGGTCAGTCTTTTTTGGACAGTGCAGTTACTTTTTACGTTAATGACATTACAAAGCGCAAACGTGACATTTTGTCAATTTGAGGGGGAACGGCGTCGTCATAGTCTCTTCTGTTAATGGGGAAACTCTACAATCATTTTGCAAAAGCCACAATACAGAAAGAGAATTAGCATCAAATGTGGCGCGTTAATTATTCAGGGTCTTGTTAAATATTATATGTACGTACTATTCCAGGGAGATAGCTGTGTTCCATCTCTAGCTGCAGCCTCGCTTGTTTATGGACTGGGCTAGGATAAACATCCAGAGGGCTCCTAAGATCCATCCTGCGTTTGAAGATTTACCCCCGGAGCATGGCTAGTCCCCTCATGCAGATGGCTCCTGATCCAAAACACTGACAAAACCACTGCCAACTTCTACAATTATTTAGTTTACCATCACAAGTCGGGTGTTTGCAAAAAATGGGTGAAGGCGAGGGCAGGTTTCAGTCACATGTAAAATCGCAATTAATTCTAGTGAATCATTCCTCTTTTAGGCTAGGTTAGTTTATTTGCCATTTATATTTAAAAAAAAAACACATGCATGTGCAAAAAGCTCAAAGTGCACCATGAGACATTAAAAATATGAAGAAAAAATAAACACTCATTACAGACAACACACTGACTGACCTTTAGGTTAGTGGAGAGCTAACTATATCTACTACTTTAGGCCTGTAGTACTGTCAAACATAGGCTAAATATGAAATAACTGCTTTTTGATCTTTAGAGGCAAAACCTGACAATTACATTCTGAAAATTGTACTGATTTAATAAAATAATTTAACAATGGAGCATGTTTCATCATACTAGCAGTAATATAAACCTGTGGGAAACAATCGATTGTTGGAGCTTTCCACCATACATGCATGTTTGAGTCATTAAGGGATCTCTCCTAGACCCCATTCAAACCTTCCATTCGGTTAGACTCTCCATAAATATACAAAAGACGATACAAAATTGTACACAACAACTTCACAAACCTGAAGTGATGTGCAGTAGTTTCATTAGCAGGATGCACGCTCACTGTGTTCTGAAAGCACTCTGAATGGGGGGTGACTTATCACTGTGGGCAAAGGGAGACCAAGAGCATCTAAAACAAAAGTGAAACTAATTAAACATGTTAATACGTTGTTTTCGGGGAATATAGCATTTTTAAAATAATAAAAGGTAACATGGAGATCTAAATATGTTATGCGTTAGCAGTATATATATATATAAAATACCATCTGTTTAATGATAAGTTAGTATGGAGATTGCAGTAGTACAAAGTATCGAGAGTTATAAGACTATTAAAATGCCAAAACAGCAAAATCAACTGTTCGTTCTGATCACAGGCCCTCTGATTACTCGCATCAGATCTTGCTATTTGCATGTCATTTAAATAATCTTAAAAGTCCAGAAATCAGTGCCCATTGGTATCCGTTTGAAAATAGCCCTGTAGCAAGCCATTATACACAGGTAAAAAATTCTAATAAAGTTCCTATATTGCGCAAACTTGACATTGTGAGCTTTAATCCATGTTATAATGTTGCTACCACATCAAAAACATACGTCTTTGTGCATCCCCAAAGCTCAAAATGCTCTGTTCTACTTTGTGATGTCATGAAGTAGTAGTTTTCAAGTTATCAGATACCTTTTGTTGAGCAGAGACGAGCACTTCCAGGGCTGAAATAATCCAAATGATTATCCAAAACACAGTGGAGCTCTTCCTGTACTACCACATGACATCACAAGGTGAAACAGAGGGTTTTCTGTTTAAGAGAAGAACCTAAATGTGCAGGGTTTGTGTGTTAAACATGTGTGAATGAAAGAAAACACAACTCCAAGTATGTTTTTAATGAAAAAATAACAATGTAAAATATCAGAAAGTAGCGCAATATAGGCTCTTTAAATTCTTTTTCGTTTTGGCAAATAGTGGAACATTTACAGATTACAAAGTTTACATCTACCCACCCGCTGAGTCATAATTTTCAGCTTTATAGCAGTCATAGTTTGTATTTACGCTGGTATCACCGGTCATAAAATGTAACAGTGTTTTTGTTGGACAGCAGTTTCTTAAAGAGTGGAGACTACAAAATGCACTGTCTAACATTTCTGGTAGAAGACCAGCCAGTTATTTTTCTCCATTGGATATGGCGTTGCTTTACCTCCAGTAGTTCAAAGTATGGTATTAAACTTGTCAATTTCCATAGAAACAAGCAGGAGACACCACCAGACAAATGTATAGGTGAGATCTGTGAAGAAATGACCTCACTCACAGCAAGAATGCATGTTTTTAAAGATATTTTTGAGCAGTAAAACACCCATAACTGAATAAATGCATCTTTTATAAGTTTAAATCCATATAGCATCTCCATGGTAGCGGACCTCTAACCTGAAAAGTTACGCAATGCAGCTTTAATAGAGTGCTGTGAGGCTGTGAGAGTGCACTGAGGAATGCTGCTGAGTATCTTTGCCATCTCCCTTCTTTGCATGTCAGGCAGAGACACATGATGGATGAAACCTTCCGCTGTCAGCTACAAATTGATTTTTCTGCACTAAGCTCCCCAACAATGTAGAGAGAGGAACAGCGAGTACCTACATTTTAAATATGTTGTTTTAATGGAAGGGTAGCATTGAGACTTTATGCGAAAAGTACTGGTAGTCAGATCTGAATGCGTTATTGACAAGACAGTTAAGCTGGAATGTTTTCTCAAAAATATGTAGTTGATTTTTGTGACCTTGGGCAATACAGTGGTTCAGAATCCACAATTAAAAGGTTGAATATTGTGCAAAATTGACTCTTGTGAGTTTTAAGTCATGTTAGAATGTTCTCACTAGGGCCCGACCAAAATTATCGGCCAATATGGGTGTATTGGCTATCGCCCAAAATCTTGCAGATATGGGCCGATATTCCACTTGAGCATGTTTTACCTTATTATAAAGCTCAGACTTTCTATATTCTCCCCATTTAATCCAATTTACAGACAGATAAATGTCCTAATATGAGGCACTGCATCAGGATTTATCTGAGGAGTCATTTATCTGTGTCCATCCCACCCCTGAAAGCATCGCCATGTGCACTTGTTTAGAGCCGCAGTCGTAGATCCATGTGCGCAACAGATATATTCTTTTTATGCACGATTAGTTTGAGTCTGGATTAAAAGGACAGTTGTTAGTGCAGACTTGTGATCTGAGAGGAATCTGAGAGTGTTGGAAATGTGTTGGTTTTGAAGCTCGTTTTGGTTCTTTCTCATTGGTTAGCAATTAGCTGCTGTAGCTCTAACATATGAACAGGCTGTTTTCTCTTCTATTAGCGACTGTAAAGTAACTATAGTGTCCGTATATATGTTACTGGTAGGGATGGACATTCGATTAAATTGTTTTAATTGATCGTCGGGAAAATTAACAATAGATTTTTGATTAACCATTAACATTTTATATTAAAATTATCATCACAATTATTACTATTACTAATCTGCATAAATAAACTCAACGTTACCATATGTGAGATTGTGTGAGATTAGAATCAGTTTAATGCAGTTTTGCGCACATTTGTTTACGTCTTACAGAAACGAAACGTAAAACTGCATGGCTCATTTACATGGACAGAAAGCGAAAAAAGCAGCTCTTTCCTTGTGCACTGATGCTTCAACTTCAGCTGGACTAAAGAACATGACTCAGTGGAATCTGAGTGTTCTTTCTGTGACAGAGGATGTGATGAGGCTGGTGAGTCTGTTCTGTGCGTATGTCGCGTTGGAGATACTGCGTATACATGCGAGAAAAAAAACAGATCATACCCGGGATACTGATGTGCAGGTAAACGCACTCTGAGGGATATAGTAATCAACTAATCATGCCCATCCCTAGTTACTGGTAGCGATGTGTAAATGAGCTGTGAATAGAAGTGTGAATTATCGGCATTTAGCAGATCATTAATTACCACGGCGCACATGCATTTACCGCTAAAAGCTACTAGCGGTAGTTTACTCACAGTACTTTCTTTACTGGCTAGAATATCATACAAAAATGCCATTAGGCCGACCTACTGTCTTTAAATGACATAAAGAGGCAGAATAACAATAAATGTCGCCTAAATAAACCCTATTGAAAATCCTATAGTGTCAAACCTATGTTTTAGAAACATTTGAAGATTTACAGTGAATTTTTACGTCATAAATATATCAGCGATTATATCGGCTATCGGCAGCTCCAACTCCCATTTTATCGGTATCATATCGGCCACAACAAAATCCATATCGGTCAGGCCCTAGTTCTTACCTCCTTAAAAACATACCTGGAGTTGTGTTTTGTTTCATTCACACATGTTTGAGTAACCCCGGTTTATTAGTCTATCTACATCCCCAAAAGCTCAAAATTCAGTTCCACCTTGTGATGTCATGAAGCTGTAGTTTAAACAAGAAGTTAACAGCAATCTTTAACCCTTTGTTCAGTAGAAATGGGCAAATCCAAGGCTGAAATCATCCAAATTATTCTAGTCAATGTGCATAGAGTTTAAAAACACAACGGAGCACCACATGACATCATAAAGTGGAACAGTGTTTTCCAGTTGAGTGAAGAGCTCAGCCTATATATGCAGGGTTTGTGTGTTAACCTTATACCACTCAACCACCCACCCGCCCTCACATTCTCGTCTTCAAAATGAGACCATCCCAGAGACGATACATGGTTTGGTGTAGCTGGCACAGCCCGTTGAATAAAAGGAGCACACCCTTTTCGCGGTTCGTTACACATGTCCGAGCTGGGGTGTTTGCAGCAAAGCTCTTCAGTCATTGATTTTTCCAGAAAGTGATTGACATATTCTTTTAGCCTATTATCAGAGCTTTCCAACAATGGGTGGGACGTGTGGGAGAGTTGAGAGACCGGCTCAGTGTTGCGCTGCGTAAGACTGTTTGGAGAGGTGTAGTGTAGCGGTGACGTGCAAACACTGCTGTAGGGCACCACATGTATCGGCTTGTTTTAGTTTTTTATCTTGAGAAAACATGCCTAAAGCTCAGAAGAAGACTTACTTATTACACATTACATCTTATTACAGTTCGGAACATTTGGCACATTTGTGCCGAATTGTCATTTTTTACAAAAAGGGTCACAGCATCCAAACCCTTAGCCCTAGAGAGCTGAAATTTTACACAGGTGTTGCCAACAACTTCAGCAGTGAGTGTAGTGAGCCACAAATGCCTAAGATGAAGTATGCCCAAGTTAGAGCCTTTATTTTTATTAAATTTTTTTCCGAGGCAAAAAAACCAACTATTTTTTGTGATTTTTGAATGTCTGTACTGTAAGTTAGCCTGCACTCACAGTCTTCATATACATATCTACAGAAACTAGAAGTACTAAGCTTTAAAATGATGCATCATATAAGCATGTGAGGTCTAAGATTTTCTTTTAATAAGCTATGACATTTGGGTATGTGTTACTGTTGTGCACTGACAAAATTAAGTGGGTGACAACAGGTTAAACATGTGCGAATGAAACTAAGCATAGCCAAGGGTATGTTATAATGACTAAACAACATAACGTAGATCAGGAAATAGTGTAATATGGGCCCTTTAAATTTTCATGCAAACTAATAAACAAACCTTGTAATGTACACATAACATTCAGAGAGAGCTAATAAAAATGCAAACTCGCAGATATAAAATGTATCCGTGAATACCTAGAGGAGAATGCACTGCTGAGAGGAGCAAACGAACACATGGCGGATCACTGTTCGAGGTCAAGTCATGGCGTTAATGTTTGAACAGCTAACAAGGACAGACACACACGGATGTACACATGGTCTCACTTTCAGGGTGATTTATGGAGGTCGAAAGAACAATTGAAAATGAGCTGGAGAAGCATGTGTGGCAGGTCTGTGGGGAGGCTCTCCAACACAGAGCACAGAGCTAAGCCAGTGATAGTGACTAATGCTACAGACAGTGATACATGAACACGAGGCATCATGAAGACAGTGGGAAAAGAAGTAGGTTCTTTTAGATTTTACATACAGTTCTTCTCTCAAACAGAAAACGCTCTTCCACTGTTCCACATTGTGATGTCATGTGGTAATTCAGGAAGTGCGCCACTGTGTTTTTAAACTCCATACACCTTCAGTAGAATCGTTTGGATGATTTCAGCCCTGGAAGTGCCCATCTCTACTGAATACAAGGTAAAAGTAGCTGTTAACTTCAAAACTACCACTTCATTTTGAGCTTTGGAGATGTAGACTAATAATAAATTGCTCAAACATGTGAAAGAAACAAAACACAAATGTTTGCACAATTATATTTTTGAGGAGGTAACATCGTAACATGGCTTAAAGCTCACAAGAGTCAATTTTATGTAATGTAGGACCTTCAATGTTTGGAACTGCTATTGGCTCGTCATTGTCGTCTAATCTGGTTAATGAGAAATAAAAACAGGAGCAAGTATGATGAGCAGTTTTGTTGATTAATTTGTCAATGTATGGATGACATGAAAAAAGCACCATGTGAGCAGTCCATACAATAGTTTGTGATCTTCAGCTGTTTGTTTAGAAGAAGAGAAATGGAAAAACATGGGGAGTCTTTCCTACAGTGATCAATTGTGCTGGTTGACTCTGGTGCTGATCTCCCATTAGCCCTGTCCCAGAGGACACCATTGTGTTTGTGTCAGAAGTGTAACCTCTGGTAAATATATGGCAGTCACACAGTGTTGGGATAATCCTTATCCTAGTGCATTGTGGGAACACGTGGGACGATACCACATGCAAGCTGTGTACATCCACAATGTTCCACAACTGACTGATTTGAAGCAGTTCTACTGACTCACGTATACAAAAAATAATAGTAATCACACCATTTCATCTCTGTAGTACACAGAAAAATGGGCTGTTATGTTTGTGTGTTGCATAACGCAAACCTAAAATACAATGCCTCCAGTCTTTGTCTCAGCATGAATACTTTATAGGTAAACAATGTCTGTGTTTGAGCCTGGCTGCACCACTTCAGGGACACACAATGCACTTACAAGTCCCTTTAGAAGTCTCCAGCATCACTTGGGTTTGTTTGTTCAGTTCTTTCTATTTTAACATTTTCATTAAATGTTTAAGATAACATGGTTGAGACACAATTCAAGATCTTTGGAGTATGAAGAATTTTGTAGATGCATTGGTATGCCATCTCAGTAAGTGCTTTGTATTGAGCACAATAAATTCGTATGCGTTGTATAGATATACATGTGAAATATCTAATTCAAAGAGATTGCAGAAAACACAGTTCATAATGCTTGATATGAAAAGAGCGAGTGGCGTTCTCTGTTTATTGAGCTGCTGTAAGTTATAAAGCAATGATACTAGAAGAATCGTGTGGCAGTTGGACATTATTGACAAGTGCTTATTGATCAACATAATCAATCTTCAACCTCATCACAAAAATGAACAAACAACCATCAAATCATGAATATGTGCTGATATTATGATGCAGTGTAGGCAATAGGACTCTGATTTAAGTTTCATCTCAAGCTAAAATGCAGCGCTATGATTACTGTTGCTAGCCCTTAGTGCGTGTGCTTTTAACTTTAAACATGCTTTGTTTGTCTGGACTCTGAGAGAAACACGTCTCCGGCAAATAAAACATAATGTGCTTTCTGATGATGGAATAAACCTGTTATCTTATACATGTCAGGACATCACTTTCAGTCATTTAAAATCAGAAAACTCTGGAATAGGGGCATAATCTAGTCCTATTGTTTATTACAAATCTCTATTAACAACAAGAGGTTTCTTGGATCACCCCATGTCCCGGTGTCACCGGCTGTACACCTCTCAGTCGAACACACGCAAGCCAATTCCTTTCTGCAGGGCAAAAATCCTATTACTCCTGCTCCCTCCTCGGTGGCACATATCAGAGTCCAGCTGGGCACTCGATCGCTCGGACAAATAGCACTGATAGGACTTGGAGGACTGTGAGAAATTCAGTTTGGCAACTTACGCCTATGGCTTTGTCATGTATTTTTCTAATATGCCCTTTTCACTGGAAAAATATGAAACAGGGATTCACGATGAAACTTTATCAAATCAAAATCGCAATTTAGGTTGGAGGCAGTTATCAAACTGTGAAGACTGCAATTATTTAGATAAAAGTCAGATAATGGCCTCTGCAAAGAACAAAAGAAAAAAATATATACAAAAAAAAATGTAAAAATAAATAAAATCTTGTACCTGTAGTTTGAATCTCTATAAACATGTTGAGTCTTGTATTAGTTCAGTTTATATTTGTCTTCTCTCAAATGTTAAAGCTCTTGGAGTTGTTGACATTGTGCACTCTGAACAGACTACTTTTTAAAGAAATATTACAAATCAAATCACGATGGAAATACTTTTGACAATACCATTTGTTTATCAACATCATGCAGCCCTAAAGTGAAATAATCAGATTACAGGCTGATGAAAAAAAAAAGAAAAAAAGCTTTAATTTAGCCATTTAACTTGTACAGGAAACGCCTCTAATTCAGTCTGTCTATCCCTACAGTGGTCTTGCTGCTTGTGTCTCTGAATTGACAGTCATTCCTCTCATCTTCCTGCTCAGTGTCTTCCTGGATTTATTGACGTGATTTAGCCCCTGCTTTCCATCAGAGGGACATGTCCAGGTTCAAACCCGAAGGCTAGGGGACTGTGTGGCCACACTGACAAAGTACGTCTGCTCACTTTGGAAAGACTCCTCCATCCACAGCAGACTCAAGAGGGACAGAATAAAGGAACTAGAGAAAGTGGAGTGCAGTGTTTAAGAAAGAACAGTGGAATGAGATGCAAGTACAACCCAGTTAAATCACAGTAGGACATGAACATGTATTAGAGACAATTTCCAAGAGGCGTGAAACGAGATTGTCTCTATGAGTCCAAGATAAGATGACATATTAACATAATTCATAATAAATACACTTTGTAATTCAGCTCAGTTTTGACCTGAACATTTACTATTAGTTTAAAAAAAAAAAATTTTTCATTGCAGCACTTTTTTTGGAACAATCACCTTTTTTGTCCAATCAAAATATAAAAACATGGAGTAAAAATCTCATGAGATATAAGTAGAGTAAAACATTTAAAACTTTTTCCCAGTGAATTAATTCTGGTTTTGGTCATTTCCAAGAAAGACTGTCCTGTCCAATCATGAGCTTTTCTGAGCCATATTACATTTCCTTAGAAAAAGGCTACACTGAATGTAGGTGTTGTCACTTCTTTTCTTTGTTACATCACCACCTACACAGTACCTTTGTTTTATAACCTGTTCTCCTATAGCTATCCAACCCAATCCACATTGATCCAGAAGATTTCCCATAGGAACACCTATGTACACACAAACATGTGTGCTATTTAAATCCACAACATGCTGTCAATAGTTCTTCTGTTGGTGCTCTTGAAGACGAGTTGTGCAGACAATCTCCATAAGCTTCAATTAGGCATCAGGGGCCGTATACCCACTTCCACATGCACAGAATCCCAACAGGTTGGATAAAGCAGTGATTTGAGCTCTTATCGTGCTGGAGCTCATACTAACAAGCCCGGCCCAGTCATTTCCTCTTGGCTGCCTTTAATTATTTAGGAGACGCACTGTGAATACTGTAAATCCTCTTGCACGCGCACACAGCCTTAAATCCACAGCAGCTGGAAAATTATTTTCCCAATTAAACTGCTGTTTGTTGAGTAAACATATCCCAGAGTGCCACAGTCCTATCCACTGAACTAAACTAAGACCAATTTAAACTCAGCATCACAAGAATAACTGAAAAACATCTGCTGCCGTCATACTCAAGGGACAAACAGATGTTAAAAAATCACCAAACAGCACAGAGAAAAGCTATCATATCTGAGGGCACCAGAGCACAGGTTGACCCCACAATCAACACAATAAGGCTCTAATAAAGTGTTCACCCATCGGGGCAACCACTTCCTTTGTTTATCACAAATCAAACACATTGATGTCAGTGTATTTGACATCAATAACCCTGGTGCTAGTACCTCAGGCACTTTAGTCAGTATATTTAACCTTGATAAACCTGGAGCATGCAGGACAAATTTAGTGTTCAAATCAGATGCCCTCCTCATAATGTCATATAACATTCTTTTCTTCATTTATACCAAAAGATCCCATCATCCAGCTTTCTAGTGTTGTCACGATAATAACATTTCAAACTGGATTTTGTACCAAAGAATGTACTCAATGCCAATTTTGATACCCAAAAGCTCATTTTAAAAGCTCTTTTATAGATATTATACATTTTCAACACAAAATAGTATTTTTTACGCTAGTTCTGCTAAAACTCTAGATGAAACTGTTCAGTAAAGGTCAAATTTGATCCAGTTATGTGATTTTTTTTTTCAGTATTGATTTTTGCTTAAAGGGCATTTACTACACTATTTTCTGATCTATATTATGTTGTTTCCTCATCTAAAACATACACAGTTGTTTTGCTTCATTCACATGTTTAACACACAAGTTCTTGTCTCAAACTGAAAACACTCCACCTTGTGAGGTCATGTGGTAATACAGAAAGTGCTCCACTGTCTTTTTAAACTCCATACAGATTTGGAAGATTTAAACCCTTAAATTGCCCATCTCTACTGAACTAAAGGTAAAAGGAGCTGTTAACATGAAAACTACTACTTCATGTTCATCACAAGTTGGAACAGAGCGTTTTAATAAGGATTTCTCAAACATGTGTGAATGAAACAAAACACTCCGTTAAGATAACAACATGCCTTAAGGCTCACAAGAGTCCATTTTGTTTATTTTCTTTTTATGAGTAATTTTGTTACTAGTTTTAGTTTAGATTAGCATCTGTTTTCGGATACTTTTGACCACCCTACAGTTTCCTCACTCGTACTGAGCCCAGTGTCTCAGAGCAGTATTGAGATAACAATTTGCTTGCACATATCGGTGGATCAAGAGCTTCCAGTGCACATTGTGGGAGTGACTTATAGTTCCCCTGGGAAATAAAGTCTAATTGATAATTACAAAGAGCCGAGTTGGTGAGGCATCAGCCCACACACTATCAGCACGGCCTGAATGTGCCCAGCATGCTAAATACATTACAAATATTTATGCGTATTACAAAATAACGATGTGTCCTATTGGTTCACATTGTATTCTTAATGACTGCAGGTGAAAAACAATATTGACAAAAAGTGCAGTGCCATTATTGGGAGAGCTGTTGAGAAAGATATGAATTCTGTTTTGTTGAACGAGATTGTCTGAAGGCAGCCTATAAGAATAATGGAGTTTTCACATAGATGGTGATTCAGCTTATAGGTTTAATGCTTTTCTGTCCACAGTGCAGATAAGGTACATGTTAAAGGTGCCTTCCACACAATATCATGTTTTATTTGTTTTTGCACTTCGGTTAAAATGTAGAAAGCAAACTGCGATTGGATTTTATGGAACACAATAATACAAAAAAATAAGAAGCATAGCGCAGCAATAAAACTCCAACATTAACGTGACCTAAGGGTCCTATGCCACATGAATACTGGATCCACAAAGGACTAACATGAGGGCTAAATGCATGTGTTTATTTTTTTAGATATATTTATTTTTGAAAATCACAAATAAAACATGCACATAGATATAGACATACTTATAATCAAAGGGAATAGTGATGTAGTGTCCAGACTTGTTTTCCTAATTACTTTTCTCTGGGAGACCTGAAGTTACTGGACGCCAACATTGTTTTACTGGGTGGAAGTACCAAAATCATTCAGAGCCTGATCTTCTGGAGGCATAGAGCAGGAGGTAACTCAGTCCCATCATCTCCACGTCACATGCTGAAAAGGAGCAGGTGCACTCTGCTCATTTTTATCCATCAATCCATTTTCTTCCACTTATCCAGGGCTGGGTCGCGGAGGCAGCAGTCTCTTCAGAGACTACCAGATTTCCTTCACCCCGGACACTTCCTCCAGCTCCTCTGGAGGGACCCCAAGGCGTTCCCAGGCCAGAGTGTCATGGGCCTTCCCCGGGGCCTCCTTGCGGTGGGACATGCCCAGAACACCTCCCCAGGAAGGCGCTCAGGAGACATGCTGAACAGATGCCTGAGCCATCTCAGCTGCTCCTCTCAACGTGGAGGAGCAGTGGCTTTACTCCAAGCTCCTCCTATGTGACTAAGCTCCTCACCCTATCTCTAAGGGAGCACTTAGCGACCCTGCAGAGGAAGTTCATTTCGACTGCTTTTATCTGCAATCCTGTCCGTTCGGTCATTACTAGGGCTGCAGCTATCGATTATTACAGTAATCAATTATTCTGACAATTATTTTGTTCGAATAATTGAGTAATCGTTTGATAATGTCGAGTCTACTTTGCACACATTAAGTACACACCATGTGCATTGATAGATACACGTGTTTTGGTCATGAAAAACGTAATTATCGCTAGGCTAAGGTTGACTTACCTCGCGGTTTCTTTTCCACTTGATGTAATGTACGGGTGCTTTCTGTTTAGATGTTGTAGGTTCAGTGTTGAGAAGGTTACTTTTAAAATGTAATCCCCTACAGACTACAGATTACATAGGTGTGCGCGCGGCGTACAGGATGAGATGCGGGGTGCGCGGCGTAAGGGAGGAGATGAGGTGTGCGCGGCGTACTGGAGGAGATGAGGGGTGCGCGGCGTACCGGAGAAGATGCAGGGTGCGCAGCGTAAAGGAGGACATGTGGGGTGCGCGGCGTAAAGGAGGACATGTGGGGTGCGCGGCGTAAAGGAGGACATGCGGGGTGCACGGCGTAAAGGAAGACATGCGGGGTGCGCGGTGTAAAGGAGGACATGCGGGGTGCACGGCGTAAAGGAAGACATGCGGGGTGCGTGGCGTAAAGGAAGACATGCGGGGTGCGCGCCGTAAAGGAAGACATGCGGGGTGCACGGCGTAAAGGAGGACATGCGGGGTGCGCGGTGTACAGGAGCAGATGAGGGGTGCGCGGTGTACCAGAGAAAATGCAGTGTACGCTCTTATTATACATCCATGGGCGCCGCGCTGTTTTGTGTACAGTGAAGTGCAGTGCTCGTGCGGAAATTTATGTTATGGAATAAATTACAAGCAGTACAATATTCAAACAGTTTTTTATATAAATGCCAGCCTCCTACCACAAATGAGGATTAAATCACCTGAGCCAGTTCTCTTTTACGTGCACGGGGGAGACCAGACGTGCGCTTCTCTAGGCTCGTCCACACTTCTCTCCCAAAGCTCCTCCCCTTCTGGCACGGTTTTATTGACTTTTTAACAATACATCATGTCAGTGTTAGGTTTACAAAGACAACATGGTCAAAGTATATATCATGGCTAGGTTTACATTTCATCAGATAAGCACAGATATATGGTCTGGGAACCTGAAGTAGAGTTCACAAGAGGTCACACATCTGGTAGATTAGCAGATAGCTTTAACACAGGCTCTTTCATCCTCTGAGCCTGGCTTGTACCATTCCTTGAGACTGCATTAGCTTGATGTACATTTTTAATAACTTCATCATTATAAGCATTTTATTCTAACACTTTACCTCTACCGCAGAAGGTTCCGTATAAAACGAAAATAAAACGAAGCATCGAGGCAAAAAAAATGATCGATGCATTTTTCTAATCGATTTAATCGATTTATTCAATGAATACTTTCAGCCCTAGTCATTACCCAAAGCTCATGACCATAGGTGAGGGTAGGAACGTAGAGATGAGGTCAATCAAGAGCTTTGCCTTTTGGCTCAGCTCCCTTTTCACCACAACGTTCCCATACAGTGACCGCAACACTGTACCCCTCACTCGTGAACAAGATCCCGAGATACTTGAACTCCTCCACTTGAGGAAGGGACTCCCCACCCACCTACAGAGGGCAAGCCACCTTTTTCCAGTCGTAAACCACAGCCTCAGATTTGGAGGAACTGATCTTCATTCCAGCCGCTTCACACTCAGCTGCAAAGTGTCCGAGTGCAAGCTGCAGGTCCTGGTTTGATGAACCCAACAGGACATCTGCAAAAAGCAGCTGTGATCATTTGGTCTCCAAACCGGACCCCCTCCGGCCCCTGGCTGCGCCTAGAAATTCTGTCCTTAAATACAATGAACAGAACCAGTGACAAACAGCACCCCTGGCGGAGTCCAACATGCACCGGGAACAGAGCTGAATTCCCCTGTAGTTGGAGCACACCCTTCGGTCCCCCTTCTTAAACAGAGGGACCACTGATCTGCCAGTCCAGAAGCACAGTCCCCAACCACCGTGTGATGTTGCAGAGACATGTCAACCAAGACAGCCCCACAACATCCAGAGACTTAAGATAGTCAGGATGGATCTCATCCATGCTCGGAGCCTTGCCACCGAGGAGTTGGCTAACCACCTTGTTGACTTCAGCCAGGGTGATGGACGAGTCGCCACCGAGCCCCCAACCTCTGCCTCCTCCTCGGAAGACGTGACAGTGGGTAAACAGTGTTGGTGAAGTACTGCTTCTCTCTCCTGAGGCGTCGGATGGTTTGCCAGAATTTTGAGGCCGACCTCCTTGGCCTCCACGAACTCTTCCCAGGGAGGGCCACGTGACCCTGGTCAAACATAGTGTTCGTTATGGACAAACTATGACTAGCACAGAATTCCAATAACAGGAAACGGCTCAGGTTCAGATCAGGGAGGTCGTTTCTCCCCCCCTTGAAGAGGCTGGATGTGTCAGTCCTGGAGGCCACTTGGTCAGTTGAAGCGCAGGGTAAAAGTGCATGGGATGTGACAGCTGTGTACTCAGGCCAAAACACTGTCTGTTGAATCAACCTCAGCTGAAGAGGGAGAAAGTGACCAGGAATCACATTACCATGGAGATGCTCCAGCGATGAAACATGAAAAAAAAAAGATTACACAATCTTGCACAAGCTTGCACATTGGCTTGTTTTGTGGCTGACTGTGAAACTTAAGCAGTACTTCAGCTAAAATAAATCATCTATCACCCAGTTTACCAATATACTTTGTATAATTAGCAAAAAGTGATTTATTTTGAATACATCAAGCAATTAACTCACTTGTTTTGGTGTTTGGTGGAGTCACCCTGGCATGTATTTTGAGCGGGTTATTTGCAGACTGCCTCTTACACCAACTACTGCAGTGTGTATTTGACAAAGACAATGTAGTTTCACATGGGTTCATGCAACACATTTAAATACTTGAAAACTGCTCCAGACATTCTGGACTTTTATAGATGATTTGCACAGTTTAACAGCATCTTTTATTTCTTTGTCGCAAAAATAATTCTGCTTAACTGCCGAGGCAAGTTTTCCATTATTGTAGTTGACTTGTTTTGTATCCTTCCAGAGCCTTTTTTCCCCATCTGAAAACAATTTAAATGTGGCACTTCACAGTTGGTTTATGCTTCTGTGCATGTGTTGTGATTGCAGAGTTCATGGATTTTATATCGTCAACATGAAGCTGACAGTCACTTCTATTAACGCCATTGTTTGTTCACCCACTGAAAGGATTAGCATAATTTAAATATGATTGATGTGAATATTTCACCGCCGCGTAACATGACTGCAGCTCCTGGGCACCAAACTGCTTCTTTCAGAAAACTATTCCAGCCGTCCTCTTTTTTGTCTAATGTGTCATTTTTGGAGAATTAATCACATTTATTAAATCATTAACTTTGAAGGCCCAACCTTTAAAAACAATATGTTCTGTGTTTTTGCCTTCATCGCATTACAGTACAATACTAGATTTTTAAAAAAAATAAAGTTTCAAAATTATTTCTTGTCTGGATGAGGTAGCAATCACATGGCTTAAAGCTCACAAGGGTCAATTTTGCATAATATGGGTACTTTAAGAAAACTTTCACATTGTGATTATTTTATTTTTTTAAATAGTAAACCTCTATATTTTTCCAGAAAATTACTGAGGACAGATCCTTAGATCATCTGTACAAAAGCACTTCTCAGAGGACGGACAGTGCAGGGCCACTCAAATCAAATCAAAACACAGTACAACTCTGAGTGGTAATGCATAAATAATGTACGATAGATATACTTAACAGGAAAAAACATCTGCTAATGCATGGCCCCGTTAGGTATCTTCATAATCAAAATGGGAATCTTATTTTGTATTGGCCTACTAAAAGCTAAATTAAAATGATTACAAAAGAATTGTAATTACATTTGTAAAACACTAGCAGTTAAGGGAGAAAAATTTGAAAAATGAATAGATCATTGTTATACTAATATTAAGATGCACTACGTAACTTTTTGGTTGGATGTCCATCACCTGCTTGTTTCTGTGGAGATGTCATTGCTCTGCCTGGAATGTTCCACAGTATGACATTAAACAGGCATTCTCTCTCCACAGATATGAGCTGTAACTTGGTCTGATCTGGTCTCCATGAAGATAGAAAGGTTTAATGCCATACTGTGAAACATTTTAGGAAGCAATAATAACTCCATGGAGAAAAGCATTTGACAGACCCTATATACTATGCATGTGTGTGTGTATGTAGGGAGGGAGCGAGAGAGCGACAGAGAGAGCAAGCGAGAGAGAGAACGAGAGAGAACGAGAGAGAGGGAGAGAGAGAGCAAGCGAGAGAGAGAGAACGAGAGAGAGAGCGCAAAAGCGAGCGAGAGCAAGCGCGAGAGAGCAAGAGAGCAAGAGAGAGGGCGAAAGAGCGAGAAAGAGTGATGGAGAGAGAGCAAGTGAGAGAGAGCAAGAGAGAGGGCAAGAAAGAGCAGGCGAGAGAGACCCAAGAGCGAGAGAGCGAGCGAGAGAGTGAGAGCAAGTGAGAGAGCCAGAGAGAGAGCGGGATGAGAGAGAGGGTGAGAGCAAGAGAAAGAGGGAGCAAGAAAAAGAGGGAGAGAGAGAGGGCGAGAGAGAGAGCAGGAGAGAGAGAGAGGGTGAGAGAGAGAGTGGAAGAGAGAGAGGGAGCAAGAGAATGAGTGAGAGAGAGGGCGAGAGAGAGCGGGAGAGAGAGAGAGGGTGAGAGAGAGAGCGGAAGAGAGAGAGGGAGCGAGAGAATGAGTGAGAGAGCGAGAGAGAGAGGGCAAGAGAGCGAGCGAGAAAGAGGGAGAGAGTGACAGAGAGTGAGAGAAAGATATAGATAGATATGAATAGATATGTATGTATGTATGTATGTATGTATGTATATATGTATGTATATATAGACAGTGATTTGCCATCAAAATCCAGCCATGTCCTCAGTCCCAGCTTATTCAACAAGTGCTCTATCATCTTTGGGGAGCATTGTGACTTATGCAAAGCTTTAATCCATTACAGGCTCTTCTGAGCATTATCTGGTAATTGGCATATTCCCTTGGTAAAAATGTGACAGCAATCTCAGCTTCCCATCACCGTCGATGCATTTCTGAGTCAATTCACTGTGGCTTTGAAGTTATCCTTGTTTTCCCCAACCACAAGAGCGATAGTATCATCGCTCAACATAGAAAATCATTGAAACATCATTTCAGGGCAACAGAATATGCATTAAAGGTGTAACTTTTTGGTTGAGGGTCCATCACCTGCTTGTTTCTATAGATATGTAACTGCTCTGCCTGGAATGTTCCACAGTATGACATTACATTCATTCAATTACAGGTGATTTCACAGCTCAAAAATACCTAGAAAAATAATCAGGCATTCTGACTGAGAGTGGGGTTTCCTCTACACAGATCTGACTTCTAACTTGGTCTGGTTTACTCTCCATGAAGATAGAAAGGTTTAATGCCATACTGTGAAACATTTCAGAAAAGAAATAACATCTCCATGGAGAAAAGCATTTGACAGACCCTCCACCAGAAAAGTAACACAATGCATCTTAATTAACCTCACATAGACAGTTATTTTACTTTTTAAAATTGCTCTATGCAAGTACAAGTAATGTGGTACAAGCTCTACATGAATAGAGACAAATCCTATGACGATCTGTACAAAAGCACTTTGTGACCACTCCAACATGCACGAATCAAAGCACTATACAACTCTGAGTGGTATTGCATAAGTGATGTACAATAGATCCAGATATTTGCTTAAAAAACCCTTATTAGTCAGTCTACATCTCCAAAGTTTAAAATGCTCTGTTCCACCTTGTCAGCTCCTTTTACTTTTTGTTTGATAAAGGCTGGCAATTACAGGGCTGACGCAATCCAAATAATTCTAGTGACAGTGTATGGAGTTTAAGTATAGTATAGTATTAAACCTTTCTATCTTCATGGAGACTGTTAGAATAAAATGCTTATAATGACAAAGTTATTAAAAATGTACATGTGGTTAAAAGAGGTCTCAGTTTGCAGAGGGTCTTTGTTAGGAGAAAGGTATGCACTATCTGCTAAAGAAACCAGATGCGTGACCTCTTATGACCTTTTCCTCCTTGCGGGGCTGTTCCCAGATCGTAATTTGTACTTATCTGACCAAATGTAAAACAAAGTAATGATATACTTCACTACGTTTGAAACTATGTATTCTCTGACCATGCTTTGTACTGACATGATGAATTGGTTGAAAGGAAATAAAAACCCGTGCTAGAGGGGGAAGAGCCAGGAGGGTCTGGTGTGAATGGCTTTAGCAGCAGACATCTAGGCATCTCCCCGTGCGCACGTAAAAGAAATGAAATGCTGACTCAGGTGATTTAATGTCAATAGGAAGAGACTGGTTTAATGTAAAACTGTAAGATATTTCACTGGTTTGTGATCTCAATCTTTTGACAGAGACCAAACTAGATCAAGTTAAAGTCAGATCTGTGGTGAGGGGACCCTGCTCACAGTCAAATTGCCTGTTTCTTAAGTATTTTGAGCTATAAAACCATTGGTAATTGAATAAATCTAAGGCAGGGTTCTACAGTGCGCCCATTTCACTCGAATACACTAAATATTTCGTCGTGCGAACGAGGAAAATAAAACAGTCGCACCAGTGCGAGTGCTTCTGCAGCCACAATAAGGAGCTGCACAGACGTAACGTGACAAGTTAAACGTTCTAAATGTATCAAACATTAGGGGTGCACTCACACTAGGACTTTAGAATCGTGCCCAAGCCTGGATCACCCCTAAAGCGCCGCACACTTTCCCAGCGCGAGCGCTGACCCCAGCGTACGAGCTCCGCGTGTGGCCGATATCACTCATACGAACAAACTCCGCTTCAAAACACACCCACGCCCAGCTTCAACGAGGAGCGCCCCGCAGCAGGACCCACACCTGTCCCACCACTCAGTAGACACCCCACGCCGCTGGACTTCCTCCTCCGCTAAAGCGAGAGCTTTGTCTTGGTCTTGTCTCGGACTCGAGCGCATTTGGACTCGGTCTTATCACGGACTCAAGGTCTGAATACTGAGTGTGATCATATTTCATTACGGCCGCTGCAATAAACTTGTACCGGTGTGCGTGACCACGCGGGACGTCTCTCTGCGGCCTGTGGACTGGAGCCCGCAGACACTGTGCGGCCCGTCAGCACAGGCTCCGCAGCGCGCGGCTTGTCCACAGCGCGCACCCTTGTGTACCAACGTGCGTCACAGGGCAGGTTAAGCATCCCACCTGTCCTTCCGCCTCACGTCAAATACGCCAATACTAATTTTCTGTCAGTGTCCGCACAGAGCAGACCCGCAGCACAGAGCAGGCGATACATGGGCTGAAGTTTGCCTAAGAAAATGCCAAATAACTCTATCACAATGTGCGTTTGGTTTGGTAAATGGGCAGAGGCTAAAAACCACTGTAAAACCAGTGAGAGAAAGTAACTTCACCTAGGAATTTGAAAATACAGGTTTAAAAATCTTACCTATGTTTTTTCACTTTGAAGCAGTTTTGTGTAAAGTGCAGTGGAAGTTCTCTTAAAGGAGAGGTTCTCAAACTGTGGTGAAGGTCCAAAAAGGGCCACAGAGTGTTCAAGTGCCTATAATTACCACAGAAATAATAATGAATAATTTTAGAAATATACTTGCACAAACGTTTTCTATAATTTTCTGCATGTTTTGGGGCTGTTTAACATTCTGAGGGGCCGAATGACGTCATCGGCTGAAAATAAAATTGCAAATGTCTTAAGAACCAGAATCGCACAAACGAAACTTTTTTCAGCACAAACAAAGCACAAACAATTGACTCCATTTTGGACTCTTTAGAGAGTTTTGAAGCTTCCTGGGGGCTGACCCCAATTTGACCTATAAAAGAATCATTCTCAAAAACTAAAGCAGCACAAACAAAACATTTTGCAGCACAAAACAGCACAAACGATTGACATAGTTTTTGTGTAGTTTTGAGTTTGATGGGGGCCAACTTCACGGAGGTTTAACATACAAACCCTGCATATTTAAAGGTGCACCATGTAACTTTTTGGTTAGGGGTCTGTGACCTGCTTTTTTATATGGATATGTCATTGCTCTGTTTTGTTTGTGCTGCTTTAGTTTTTGAGAAATTAATGATTCGTTTACAGGTCAAATTGGGGTCAGCCCCCAGGAAGCTTCAAAATGCTCTAAAACAGTCCAAAATGGTGTCAATCGTTTGTGCTTCATTTGTACTGTTTTGTGCTGCAAAAAGTTTGGTTTGTATGATTATGGTTCTTAAGATATTTGCAGTTTTATTTTTGGCCCCTCAAAATGTTAAATAGTTCTAAGTATTTCTATAATTATTCATTATTATTTCTGCAACAATTATATGACGTCATTTCCACTCAGCTGAGGGCAGCAACTAGCAAAACTAGTGATGATAAACAAACTCAGGTTGTGGAAAAGTCTGTAATATTATATAAAATATGAATCAAAAGCAAATTACTAAAGACCGTTACATACTTTTCCACAGCCTCAGATTGTTTTTCTTCACTAGTTTTGCAGAGTTTTGCTAAAGTCGCTGCCGTCAGCTGAGCGGAAATGACGTCATATAATTATTGCAGAAATAATAATGAATAATTTTAAAAATACTTAAAATTTTTGAGGGGCTGGATGACATCATTGGCCGAAAATAAAAGTGCAAATATCTTAAAAACCAGAATCGTACAAACAAAATTTTTTGCAGCACAAAACAGTACAAACAAAGCACAAATGATCAACATAGTTTTTCTGTAGGTTTGCGTTTGATGGGGGCCAACTTCACGCAGGTGTGTATTAAACATGTGAATAAAACAAAACACAACTCCAGGTATATCTTTGATGAGGAAACTGCATTATAACATAGATCAGAATATAGAGTAATGTAGCTCCTTTATATGCACCGCACCACTTTAAACATGTGGATAAAAGGCCCTGAAAAACATGAGTTACCCTGAGATAAGGTGCCCCCACTGTGCCCACTTAACCACCTCCCCTCTCACCCGCTTCTGCACTGCCTCCTAAATCAATGCACGCTGCTTTTTATTAATAGCCTGTCGTCAAAGTTAACATTTATTTCATGTGTATTCGTCCAAGCAGCTTTTACAAATGGCCCACTGTTTGAGAAACGTGCCTTGAAAAATTGGCCGTGTTTTGCTTTATTTATTTATAATACATCTCCTGAAAAGCGCTCATGAATAACAATGACTACAGACGTGTAAAGACCAGTTAGGTAGATGCATTTTCTTCTTTTTGCCTGATACCAAAAGTCTAATCTAAAAGACAAAGGC
This sequence comes from Odontamblyopus rebecca, assembly GCA_030686955.1. Lineage (NCBI taxonomy): Eukaryota > Metazoa > Chordata > Actinopteri > Gobiiformes > Gobiidae > Odontamblyopus > Odontamblyopus rebecca. The sequence goes on from CM060658.1 coordinate 26,072,669, forward strand.
ACAGATGCGTAGAGGAATCATTTGAAGGTGTGTCAAATTAGATTTCATGCTGTGCCTTCACTGTTGTCTCTTTTTCTGGTTATAATTCATAATATTGATACTTTGCGGTTATCGCGTTCAGCAGTTACTATGGTGACACAAAGCACGCATTAGCAAACACTGTCAAAAATGGTTTAATAAAGTCTAAAAACTCAAAAAAGAAAAAAGAGAAAAAGAAAAAATGGATTTAAATAACACATTTTCAGGAGCCTGTGATCAATAAGTGTTCATGGTCCTGTTTAAGTGTTTGATTTTCAACAAAAAAGATGAGAGACTAGCTGAAAAACTGTTGGCTAATGCTAATAAGCTTGTGACTTTATGTTTAAGTTTATATGTGAGAGACTTATTTAACAGCGCAAATCAGCTCACTCATTGTAGTTCCAACTAAACCAACTCTTTCTGGTGAGACTGTGTAAAAATAAAGATCCGATTAAGTCCAATTTGAGTAACAGAACTTCAGACAGAGTAGTGCTTTCAGTTAGCTTCACACCCCCAGGGAATATTGATATCAGCAGCAAAGGATGAATATGGGGAACAGCTAGCTGATAAAATATGATCAATGCATGGCCAAGTAAATATCAAGAGAATTTTTAGTTCAGGGTAGAGGTATCAAAGCAAAAAATAAATAAATACCGTAAATAAAATTCATTCATTAATTTGCTTGATATGGTACTGCACAACAAATGAGAAAACAAAATGCGTATTTGGCACAGGTAACAGATAAAGAAAAATAACTCATAACCAAATAGGGTTGTCAAAAGTATCCAAATCAGAAACTAATCAAGGCTAAAACTAGTATCAAAACTACATACTCATTGACAGGACAGAAATGAACCTTTCCTGAATCATTTTAGAATGATCTTTAGCTGTATCAGAACAAGTATAAGAGCACATAGACTAGTCTACACCCATAGACCACTACGGAACCTACCTGAGGGTTTACACAGATATTAAGGCCAGTTGGTAGAATAAAAGAAAGCACTATGATTTAATGTTGAAAACCACATTCAATTGTCTAAATAAAGTGTGTATTTAGTCATCACTGTGGTATTGTGTATTGATTTAACTCTTTAGTATGTTCTATTTCAGCATGTGCTCTGTAAAGCACTACATAAACTAAATATATTATTACTTATCATTATTAGTATTAGTAATAGTAGTACAAGTAGTAGTAGTAGTAGTAGTAATAGTAGTAGTAATATTAGTATAAGTAGTATTAGTATTAGTAGTAGTAGTAGTAGTAGTAGTAGTAGTAGTAAAAAAGTAAAAAAAAAAAAAAAAAAAAAGTTAAGTAGAAAATCAAGTTTGAAATTTGCAGCATCATAACAGCCCTGTAACCAAATACGTGTGAGCTCGCCCTTGATATAACGCTCCCATTAACTGATAATGTGGAGATCTGCTCTATAGAATTGATGGTGGACTGGCCCTTATAGTGGCACTGCACAAATCCCAGAGGCCCACAAGTGTGCACTTTTAGGACCAAATCTGGTGTGTGGACAAAAAATTGATTACCCCTGCAAGCAGACAATCTATTTCTTCCTCTAAACAGATAGGAGACAGCAACGGGAAGAGAAAGGTCGGACAGACACACATGGAAAGATAGTGTGTGTGTTTGTGTGTGTGTTTGTGTGTGCCTGTGTATGTTAGTGTTATGTTAGTGTGTGATATTGTGTGTGTATGAGTGTATATGTGTACTGTGTGTGTGTGCTGGAGAAATGAGAGCCGTTATGCAGCTACTTCCCATTCCCAAAGACAAACATGCCAAAGAAAGTGTTTTGCACTGCTGATCTATTGAGTCCAGAATTTGAGCTCAATTTCAATTAAATGTGAACTTTCAATGTTACAGATATGCAGACATTCATTTTGAGTGCAACATGGATACAAAACGCACATTGAAGAAAGAAAAAAAAACTTAAAGAGGTAGTAGTATGCAAAATCTAGGTTTTTGTAGTTTTCTTCCTAGTTGTAACATTGTTCCCTTATCGAAAACATGCCGGAAGAGGTTTTAGATGTCATCCATGTATGTTTGGGCAATTTAGAGATCTCTCCAGGGCTCTTTTTGAACCCTCCTTACACTTAGCTGCAAAATTCAAGCCTATGTCACCCATTCTCCCACAAGACAAGTCTCCATAAATACACAAAAACATGATACAAACAATACAGAATTTGACAAACCTGATGAGATGTGCAGTACTTTCATTAGCAGAATGCTGATTACATTGTGATACTGCTCTGAAGGGGTGTGACTTAACACGGAGAGCAAAGGGAGGGGGACTCAGAGCATCAAAAAACAAAAGTGAAACTCATAAAACATGCTAATGCTTTGTTTTCGGCAAATATAGCATTCTCAAAACAATAAAAGGTAACATGGTGATCTGTGTTAGCTGTTAATACACCATTCACCACAATACACAATTAAGTAATGTTTCAGCTTTAGTGAAAGTAACATGTAGTAGTGGTAATAGTTAATAGTTGGCAGTAGCAGTAGTTGGCAGTAGTTGGTAGGAATAGGTAGAAGTTGGCAGTAGTAGGTAGTAGTAGTAGTTGGCAGTTGTTGGCAGTAATAAGTCGTAGTTGGTAGTAGTGGGTAGTAGTTGGTAGTAATAGTTGGCAATAGTCTGTAATTAGTAGTAATTGGCAGTTGTTGGCAGAGTAGGCGATAGTAGTTGGCAGTAGTTGGTAGTAATAGGCAGTATTTGGCAGTAGTAGTAGTAGTTGGCAGTAGTAGTTGTTGTAGGTAGTAGTTTGTAGGAACGGTAGTTGGCAGTAGTCGGCAGTTGGTAGTAATTGGCAGTAGTTGATAGTAGGCAATAGCAGGTAGTAGTTGGCAGTAGTTGGTAGTAGTAAAGTTGGCAGTAGTAGTTGGTAGTAATTGATAGTAGTATAGTTGGCAGTAGTTGGTAGTAGAAAAGTTGGCAGTAGTAGCTGGCAGTAGTTGGTAGTAGTATAGTTGGCAGTAGTTGGTAGTAGTAAAGTTGGCAGTAGTAGCTGGCAGTAGTTGGTAGTAGTATAGTTGGCAGTAGTTGGTAGTAGTAAAGCTTGCAGTAGTAGTTGGCAGTAGTAGTTGGTAGTAGTAGTTGGCAGTAGTTGGTAGTAGTAGTTGGCAGTAGTAGTTGGTAGTAGTTGGCAGTAGTAGTTGGTAGTAGTTGGTAGTAGTTGGCAGTAGTAGTTGGTAGTAGTAGTTGGTAGTAGTTGGTAGTAGTTGGCAGTAGTTGGTAGTAGTAGTATGCTTGCATACTGATAACACTGTATACTTTCCATTCGGTTTTATGAGTGTGTGCAGCCTAATGCCTCATAAGAAATGTATTTGGCCAGTGCAAACAGTCTTCCTATTGGCTTTGGAATGACCATTTGCACAAAGAGCACTCAATAATTCATGTGTTCCATTTGAGTGAAATTCTATTATTTCATTATGGCATTGGATAATTTAATATGTACACTGTGTAACATTTCTAGTGGAGGGTCCACCACCTGATGTCTCCATGGAAATGTTACTGCTTTGTCTAGAATGTTCCATAGTATAGATGTTTCACAAAGGAGACAAGCAGGTTACAGCATTACGCTACATTACAATTCAGATCTGTGGAGAGTCGCCTCTATTCACAGAAGGAATTATTGTATTTTCGAGCAACAGAAACACCCGTGATGAATAAATGCTCTATAGAAATGTTTAAAGTCATACCATGGAACATTGCAGACAAAGGCAAGGCAAGTTTATCTGAATAGGACAGTTTGTACACAAAGTAATTCGAAGTGCTTTACAGAATAAGAAAGACATTAAAATCACCACATAAATAATCACAAAATAAACATGTAAAGAGAAGAGCGAAAACATCTCCATGGAGACAAGCAGGACAACCAGAAAAGTTGCGCACTGCACCTTAAAGACCATATACTGTAGCTACCTGTTGTTGAAGCTCAGTGTGATTTCAGATTAGGGATTTTACGAAACCCCTCGATACGATATTTTCACAATATGCAGCTCACGGTTCGATATTTATTACGATATTTTGTGGAGGCAAACAAAGTTGTGAATATGCTACTTTTTCTTGGAGTAGTGTTGGAAAAGCTTTTGGTAATGTTATAATACGAACAATTAAGATTTAAAAGTGCTTAATAACTGTTATTTCAGTTATACTTCCTGTAGTCTGCACTGACAATACCAAAGCATCATGGTCTATGTAGTTCTCTCTTTTTTTAGCTAACGCTGCACCATAACAAGGCAAAGCAAGTTTATGTGTATGGCACAGTTCATACACAAAGTAATTCAAAGTGCTTTACAGAATAATAAAGACATTAAAATCACAAAGAAAGACATTAAAATCACCATAACAACTAACTTACCATATTATTGTGAAACTTTTGACGATACAGTAGCATGATATTTCGGTTATTGTTACATCCCTAATTCAGATGTGACTAAAGTAAAAGTGAGAGCTAATATACAGTATTTGCACTTCACTATATAACACGGTAGCTTTACTAATGAGCCATTTAACAGTGTGGGGGAAACAGCAGTTAAAGTACCGGCTCCTTATGGGTTTAGCAAGAGTGTAAAGCCGGTAAGAGACAGTAATGCTTTACGATGACAAGAGACACAGTGAATAATGAGAGGTGTTGGGCTGGGTTCTCCGAGAGGCCAATCTCCTAAATTATTCTTGTATCGTTCCTCATCTTTCCTTGTAGTCAGGCTCCACTTCTCTGTATTAATACTTTGCAGTTATATCACGCTGGGGGTGTTCTACATGTGTATGGCGGAATTAATTCATCATTCATGGTGACACAATGAACACATATACATCTACACAAAAGGCAAGAAAAGTCAAGAAAAACATTTAAAAATGGATTCAAACAACATATTTTTGCGAGCGTTCGAGGTCCTGTGTAGGTGGAGAAGGAGCACATATCATCTCACCTGTTGTAGTTCCAACTAAGTGAGTTCTTTCTGGTCAGATTGTGATGAAATAAAGTTCAAATTAAAGTCTAACAACACCTCAGACAAAGCAGAGTCTACAGTTAGCATCACACTCCAGGGTTGATGATTAGTTGATGATTAGCTGCAAAGTATCAATATTTTATACAGAGGAATCAAGTTTGGAAGCACAGTCATTAACCCCTGAAGACCTAAGGGCAATTTTAGTACATTTCTCCTCACCTGGATTTTTTTCTTAATTTTGCTTTTAAAACTGCCCCTTTTACCCTATAATGAAGTGTTATACATCCTTCTGTTCAGTACAGCCTGTAATTTCACAATCTGCTGCTGTAGTTGTGTCATGTGACTGTAATAAAAGCTATAGGACCAGGAATAGAAAAAAAAAAAAAAACAGAAAATAAATTTCCCACTCTTTTATACAAAACACACAGCAAACCTGTATAAACAACTTTCTGGACATAAAAAATGCTTAATTTAGGGCCTTAGCTACAAAAATGCAAAAGATCAAGTCTGTAAGTAAATTAAAAATATCCTTATTGCCCTAAAAACAAAAAAAGTGTAATCACTCAATTACTTTTCTGGTGCCAGTCATGAAACAGCTCCTGTAAAGTCCAGGGCCAGAGCCACAGCACTTCTGCATTTCCCTGGTGTTTATTACATTTGCATTTGTTCATTTGGAGTGAAATAAACCTTTCAAATAAAAACAGAAAGGGATACGCAATTACGCAGACCAAGATGCGTAATTTGCCATGTATATCAGAATTAACTCCACTTAGAGCATCTTTTTCAATCGCTAAAAGCAAACACAGCCGAGAGGAGTCGACCATCTTGACTCACTTCACTCTTTGGCAAAGTTTTGGCCGATCAAAATGGATTGAAGCGCATGCGTTTGGCTGAAAACAAAGTTCCTATTGGACACTCGTTTTGCGCACGTCATCACACAGCGTGAGTGTGACGTAGGATAATGAGGCAGCTATATACGGAAACCGCTATGTCTGCACTTTCAGAGGGGAAAAAGTAAGTTTCTATCTTTTATGGTTCGAAAGTTATGCGCGGTTATATAAAACATATTCGTTATCGTTATCGTATACGATAATGTAGGTCTTCGAGGGTTAACAGTTCCTTCTTATCAAATACAATTTTCACCACACAGAAGCGGACAAGTTAATGGGCCAAGGTCATTTATCCAGAATAAACAAACTGCAATCTGCTACGATGAGTTGTTGTCACAATCCTAACACCACGTCTTTGAGTCGTAGTGTGGACTTTTGAGCTCTATGTCCCCTGCTTCAGCAGATTTATCCATAAGCAGTGATTAGTCCCAGTTTTATACAAGAAATCAAGAAGATGTCCCCATTTTTGACCAATCTCACCCCCGCCAACAGTAAAGAAGGGAGTATATTGTCATTTGTTTACATGAAAACTTTCTATCTTCATGGAGACCAAACCAGACCAAGCTGCAGGTCAGATCTGTGGAGAGGCGACCCCCGCTCACAGTCAAAATTATTTTTCTAGGTATTTTTGAGCTATGAAATCACCTGTAATTGAATAACTTTATGCTAAAACTGTTCAATGTCATACGGTGGAACATTCCAGGGAGAGAAATGACATCTCCATAGGAACAAGCAGGTGACCGACCCCCAAACCAAAGAGTTACACAGTGCACCTTTAACTAAAATACAGAAAAAAAATGAAAAAATGAAGACAAGGCAAAAAAAAAAAAAAAAAAAAGCACTAACTGAAGACGTTCCATTACTGACTCATTTGTGGGTCAATGTTACGCACTCTTTTCATAATTTTATTTATACCAACCGTAACCCTACGTCCTGTCAATCATCACTTCATTTTTGAACAGTTTTTTTTTTTTTTTGCGACATCTTATATATAGCTGAGACATATTTTAATTACTATATTTCTATATTTCATTTTGACTTTACATCAGTCTCTTGCCATTTCGGTTACTTATTTAGAATGTATTAAACAATTCATATATTTCTCCTTGTTATTATAATATGTGTGATGTGTGAGCTACTGTGTCCAAATAATTCCCCTTGTGGATCAATAAAGTTTGTCTAAGTCTAAGTCCAAACCCGGGTGTGTCCCAGTTTTGAATTTTCAAAATCTACTGACCCTATGTGGACTGTGTGGAGCGCTATTTAAAACATAATTAAAGACCACTTCAGAAGATGACAAGATTTTATACAGGGAGTAATAAAAAGGTCAAAACTAAATTGGAAATAGAGGATTCGGCAGTGTGAGCGTGACAGGCAGAGATGCAAATGTGCTCATCTATCTTCGGAGAACATGGAGTGAGGGGGCTTTTAGTTCATCGTGAAGGAGCACTTTGTCTCAGTCAGGGAGCATCTCTACAAGCCCAAACCAAGGAAATACAGAGCTCTCTACAAGGAAGGGACACTTAACTATCTCAAACTATTATTTTTAATACCCAACAGAACTGAATAGGAATAAAATACAACAATAAATGCATTTGTTTACAGTATATATACATTTTCCAGACTAGTCGCTCCAGAGTATAAGTCACACCAGCCAAAAGAGGCACAATGAAGAAGAAAAAACATATATAAGTTGCACTGGACTGTCAGTCGCATTTTGGGGGGGACAGGCTGAACATGTGTCTGGTGTGTTCACGTCACATATGAACAGTTATTCAGAAAACTAGAGCAGAAACAACAGAACAGAACAAGATTACTAAACTCTCCATCTCACTCCAACTCACTAAATCCACTGACTCTTTATCCTCGGTATCACTTCTGAAAAACTCCGCCAACTCCAGTTAAATCCAGCTTTTAGCCCGCGATTAGCTTTTTTGTTTTCTTCATTGCAGTTCGAGTTTCCCACTCACTCCAGAAGTTCTTTCTGCTGCTCAATTGGTCGTCTCTACCACCGCTCTACAGACGTTCCCGGTCCTCCACTCAGTATACAATATATAATGTGTTTACTGGAACTTTGCGCACATTTGTTTAGGCTAATTTGCATGGCTAATTTGCATATAGTATAAGCGCTGAAAAGAACAGCTGGTGCTGATGCAGTGAGCTTCTGTCGGACTAAAAGACAAGATTTAGTGGATTATTCACTGCCTGGACAAAAAAAAGTCACCACCTGGATTTAACTAAGCAAATAGGTACGAGGTGCTGCAGTTGGTGAATGAAGTGACAGTGGTGCAGGAATAAGAGCATGAGGCGTAGCAGATACTGGTGCACAAGCCTAGAGCGCCCTCATGTGGCTGTCAGTGTGAAAATAACCAATACATGAAATTATATATTTTATATACAAGTCGCACCTGAGTATAAGTAATAAGCATAACCAGCCGAACCATGAAAAAAAGTGCGCTTCATAGTCAGAAAAATCCGGTAGTTAAAAGTCTCACCTTAAAGGGCCCATATTACACTGTTTTCTGATCTGATTGCCCATCTTTATGAAACTAAAGGTGACCGGTAGCTGTTCACTTGAAAACTACAGCTTCATCACAAGGTGGAACATCACAAGGTGGAACAGAGCATTTTGAGCTTTGGAGATGTAGACAGACTGATAAAGGGTTAATAAAAAGGGTTAAAGAGTTATAACTCCAGGTATGTTTTCATGAGGTAATAACATTTTAACACGACTTGAAGCTCACAAAAGTCAATTTAGTGTAATATCGGACCTTTAATGAGAGCACATTTTGGAAAGATCATGCCTTTTTCCGTTCTGCCACGTCTTGTTCTCACAATACATTTTATAAACTACAAACCCAGATGTGAGCTCTGGGATTTGTTGCCGTCTGTGGTTAACAAAAAAAAATCGGTGGCCTTTTTGACAGATTCTGAAGGAAGAAAATGGCGAGGTACATACATGTATTGAACTCAAAAGGCTGCTTTGTGTGCTTTTTCAATGGAAGAAACCGCTGATTTTGTGTTACATGTCCTGTATTACACAAAATTGACTCTTCTAAGCTTTAAACCAGTTTACAATGTTGTCAAAAACATATCTGGAGTTGCGTTTTGTTTTATTTACACATGTTTGACTAATCCTTTGTTATTAGACTGTACAAAGATCAAAATGTTCTGTCCTTGTGATGTCATGTAGTGGTAGTTTTCAATTTAGTTACCTTTTACCTTTAATTCAATAGAGATTGGCAATTCTGGGGCTGAAATCATCTAAGTGATTCTAGAGAAGGTGTATGGGGTTTAAAAAACAGTTTCAGAGACGAACTCTAGAACCAAAATGTGCAGGCTTTGTGTGTTAAACGTGTGAATGAAACAAAACACAACTCCAGGTATGTTTTTGATGAGAAAACAACTATAAAAACATAGAAAATAGTGTAATATAGGTCCTTTAAGTTGCGACAAGACAAGTCCTATTACAGAGATGCAGAAGTGACTGATATACACAGAGCAGCCAAATTATGATGTACGTTATTTAAAGTGGTCCTTAAAGACAGCTCAAATGTGACGAAGTGTCTGCTATTCCAACAGTGAATGCTGAATGCTCTTCCTGCAGCTACTGTAGAGTGTAAAAAAAATATCAATATACTGGGATACTAAATTTGGTGATACAGTATCGATACCATGTACTGCTGAATCAAGTACTTTTTGATATATTTCAGTAATTATGTTGCTTATTTACTGTAAAGGAACCTTGACATATTCACTGTGTACCAAGTAGCGGTTTAACAAAGAAATACTGTTACTATTTGGTTCTTAAAAAGGTGCACTGCGTAACTTTTCTGGTGGAGGGTCCATCACCAGCTTGTCTCCATGGAGATGTTCCATGGTATGACATTAAACACTTTTATTTAGCATTTATTCATTACGAGTGTTCCTATTGCTCAAAAATACAATAATTCTCTCTGTGAATAGGGTTGCCTCTCCACAGATCTGATATGTAATGTAGCCTATTTGTCTCCCTTTCGATACATAGGTTTAATCTTTATAATGGAATATTCTAGACAAAGCAATAACATCTCCAAGAAGACAAGCTGGTAATGGACGCTCCACCAGAAAAGCAGCGCAATGCACCTTTAAAAACAATATATCAGTGCAATATATCACGTGCAATATATCGATAATCACATATCGTATTGTGAGCCATGTATCGAATCGTGAGGCTCCATGTGATTCCCAGCCCTAGACTGCTGTACTAACAATGCATAAGCAGTGGCAACGTCGTTTTAAAAAGCAAAAAGCAAAACAAATGGCTGTAGTTACTTGACCAAAATATCAAGTGAAAGTAGGGGCTTTGGAAATTGAGTTCAGATTGCTGTTAGGGGTCTTGTTGTCTGCCTCAAACTCCAACATGCTGTGTAAGACCTCGAGCACCACTGCACTGATGAAGAGCTGACACCATAAAAGAAACTATTACCAGGGAAACAAAACAACTTTGCTGCTTTCAACACATTCTTAACCAATGATCAGTTTACCCTGTAACAGAGACACACAACAGAAGTCTCCAACATCCACTAAAAAAATACAGCAGGGATGAAGCAGTCTATAGTTTTACTGGTCATGCAGTTTCATATGGGAGTGGTAAGGGATTATTTTCATTAAAGAAGATCTGTTGTGCTTATGTTTACTACATACTACAATACATGACACCCGTGGATCACTGTTATGATTTGCACATTTTAAATCACAATATTCATCTATAATGACATCTGTGTTAGAAAAATGCAGTGACCAATGGGAGTTGATGTCACCGTAAAAAAAAAAAAAAAGAAGCATTTTTAAGTATTGCATTTCATTTTGATAAAACAATAACCCTTTTTTCCCCCCCAAGACATGTCCAGTAGCTCGGAAACTTTTCACACCAAGTACCGCCAAAGAAAATATTGTTTTATCCCCAATAACACCAGATCAAATTCAAGTATATACCAGGTATATTTCATACGGATGCCCCGATATCAATACTGGCATCAAATATCGTCGTCAATACCGGAAAATGAACTGGATTGGTTCCAGGATATATGTCTTTTATTGGATGTAATAAATCTATTTACTGATATACAAAACTGTTCAGTGATTTGAAGGATAACTGACACAAATGGATCATTTTTTTTACCAAAGAAACAGAAACAAAAACAAAAGTATCCATATCGGAACTGAAAAAGCTGGATCATTGCATCCATAATACTCCAAGTCTAACCTAGAGCTAAACAGGTGTCATAGTGGACGTTTCACTGGACACATTAAATACTATTAAATACCGGTACTATATTACGTTGGATACTACAAAGGAGGACAAAAAAGTGGATAAAATGAGCTGAGAAACACTGCACTAGACTTACGGTACTTACCTGATCTATACGTGTATTTTCAATGGAACAAAGCAATTAAAAAACAATATTCGACAACAATTAATACGCTGACATTAAATCCTCATTTAAGAGAATGTATCTGGGGGACGGATCTGAGGCTTGGCCAAATCCCATTCATTAATCATTGATTTCTTCAGCAACATTTATTCCTACTGTGCCTCAAGTGGCTCCCATTCAGGACTGCATTTAGTATTTAGGCTACCATTTACACAGGACTGCATTTAGAATCATTCTTCAGGCAAATTCCTCCAGTTAATAAAATGAAGGTACCCCACTACGCACTGTAAAGTTAGTATCTAGAGAATTAATAAGTGTCAAGCCGTGTCCCTGGTGATATAATAACCGGGAGCTTAGTTAATGGACCTAAGACGAAATGTGCCCTATGCAGTGGAAGTGAGAAGCAGAAAATGATGCAATTCACAAGCTGAATTACAAGAGCCCAGTGCATTCTCGCGACCACAATGCGCTAAGAGATATACAAAAAGTATGAGTAAAGCTTTGTTTCAACACTTTTGTCCAAAGAGGATACTGCAAAAATGGGATGTAACAAAAACAATAATATCCTGGGCCATCATAAAAATATGAAATTACAAGTTTCTCTGCTTAAACTCATTGTTATGGTGCAGCAACAGTTAAAAATCAGAGCGAACTACATAGACCATGATCCTTTGCTCTGCTTCAGTTCAATCTACAAGATGAAATTACTTACACGTAGCATATTCACAGTTTTCTTAGACTCCATGTTACATCCTTAATCTTTACACAGTTTGTAGTAAAAGAAGGCTGTGGATGAGTTGGTGCTAAATATTAACAATATCTACAAAAATATCGGCAAAGGTCATTGGCCATAGGTTCCCCTGGATTATAAACAATCAGTAATGGCACTGACTGTGAAAAAATGCATATCGATCCATCTCTAAATACAATTTACCAGCCATTTCAACAGTAATGGTTTTATAGCACCGAATGAATCACGGCTCATGATACTGCAGTAGATGGTGAAATTCCATCAACCTTCTTAAGCTATATTTGATTAGCGTATGCCTGTCACGATAATTACTATATTGACTTCTCGTTCAATATATGAAAGCTGAAACAATATATTTTGGGGATCAGTATTTATAGTATGTACAATTTCTTTTCAATAGTGAGGAGATTTTTGCATTTTTATGTAATATAATAAGAATAAGATTTAAGATGCAGAAGATTGAATTGAACTTCTATAATTACTTATTGGTTCATTCTGATACGTATTTGTTGCAGCTCAGGCATTTAAAAGGTGCACTATGTAACTTTTCGGTTAGGGGCCCATCACCTGCTTGTTTCTATGGATCTGTCATCGCTCTGCCTGGAATGTTCCACAGTATGACATTAAACGGGTCTATCTTACATTTGTTCATTTATAGGTGGTTTTATAGCTCAAAAATATCTAGAAAAACAGACGTTCTGACTGTGAGTGGGGTCGCCTCTCCACAGATCTGACCTGTAACTTGGTCTGGTTTGGTTTTCATGAAGATAGAAAGGTTTAATGCCATACTGTGAAACATTCCAGACAAAGCAATAACATGTACGTGAAGAAAAGTGTTTGACGAACCATTTACTAGAAAAGTTACACAAAACAGGTATATGAGAATAATCTTTCTTTTAATCTTATAATTTATCTTTTAATCTGATCATTTATTGCAATATTTCTCAGTAGCAATACATCGTGCTTCAAAATGTGTTATCGTGACAGGGCTAGATTAGTGTAACTATGAGAGAAAATACAAAATGAACAAAAAGCGTGTCATAATAACATACACTGAAGCATGTTATATTGCTTCAGACACATTGTGATAAACAAGAATACTGAAACTGCTTTAGGCCACTGATTAGACTAAAATAAAGCAGGACAATCCCAGTAAACCATATTAAATAGACAGTATCATTAAAATGCATGAGCTACAACAACTACACAGCAGAATGAAACAATAATTAGCCATAAAAGTGACTACTTCAACCTTTTACAGCTCCGATCTTATTGTATGACAACAAAAATATCCCAAATCTCACTACTTTTGCAAAGCGATAAAAAGTGAGAACAAAAAGAATTCCAGTTTTCGTACACTGAACGATAAGTTTATATAGTATTTACTGTGACGGGCCTACCTCTGGCCCATCGGAATTTCAGAACAGGCCAACTTGGTTCAGGCAGGGATGAGGGTAAGAAAACATCATATTACAAACAAAATACGATAAAAATGTGATATATATGTGATAGATATGTGAAACCATGCAAAAAAAATCCCTGATTTGCTAATCCACCTGTCAATCATGCCCATGTGAATTTAAAACTGATGCCAAGATCACAGATTTGTTTGTACATTCTTAAAGAAGCGTGTATTCTTGTCTGGCAAGGATAATATTTGCCTGACCAGCCAGTCCCTCCTACAGTCTGTTCAGATGCAGAATGGTCTGGAACAGGCCCACAAACTGCACCAAGCAACTGTCCCAGCCATAGTTGTTTGTCAGTTTGTAGCAGTCTCAGATACTTCTTTTACATGAGATGACTCATTTTTCTCCTATTTTAATCTTTGTTTTAATGTGAATGGACCATGCATTTCTCTGATTGCTTAAACCATTTGTCAGTCACACCCAATGGAACTCAGAGACAGGATATATGGCTCCAGACCCACACGTCGTTGTCAATTTTTATATTGTGAGTGTGTGCTTTTGGCTGGCCAGGGAAGGATATCATGACTTGCAATTACATTTGATGGAATTAAATTTTAAAAATGAATACTAATAATAAGATAATGCAAGCTTTAATTAAAACATTGTTGCATGTTTCCATTAGTAGAATGCCGGTATGTTGATTTTCCTCAATTATCAATCCATATTTAGAGTTAAAGGTCCTATTACGCAAAATGGATTTGTGTTTTGTTTCATTCACACGTTAGAATAACCCTTTACATTAATCAGTTTACATAAAAAAGCTCAAAATGCTCTGTTCCACCTTGTGATGACATGAAATAGTAGTTTTTAGGTTACCAGCTACCTTTTACCTTTAGTTGAGTAAAGATTAAATAATCCGAATGATTCTAGTGAAGGTGTATGGGGTTTAAAAACACAGTGAAGCACTTCCTGTATTACCACATGACATCACAAGGAGGAACAGAAAAACACAGCCTAAATATGTACGTGTTAAACATGTGTGAATGAAACAAACCACAACTCTAGGTATGTTTGTGATGAAGAAATATTATAACAAGAGACCAGAAAATGCGAACTACTGACCCTTTAAAAGTGGTGACAGCATAATAGAAAAAGAAATGGACTTACTGTACGATGCAGGAGAGGAGACTATGCCCAGACGGTGATGATGATGGTGGTGCATATGGAGCAGGATCACAGGCTGGCTGCAGGAGTGGGCTGATGGGGCAGTTGGACAGATATGGTAAGCACAAGAGGAGATGGTGCTGTACAGGGCTGCCAAGAACTGCTGTAATGAGATGGATGTGATCAGACATATGTCCAAAATTCAAAAAAGGTTTCATTCATTCAGACAGATGAGCTCTAGCGAAGTCCATCAGGGAGACTCACACACTGGCAGCATGAGAACGTGGGTTAACCAATATTCTTTCTGAAAAATTACATCTGACGTCCGTACAGTCAATTTTCATTAGCCTACTAGATTCTCTGGCAACCATTTTGATGTGAACTTCCAAAATGACTTTTTTAGAGGCTAGGCTTAGACTTGGACAAACTTTATTGATCCAAAACCACAAGGGAAATTATTTGGACACAGTAGCTTGCACACCACAATAAATATAAAAAGAAAGAGCAAATATATATACAGTAATATAATAAAATAAGTAGCAAAAAATAGCAACAAAAAGGTGTCAAATGAAGCATAATTATTGTACAGGTATAAGAAAAGAAATATAGTAAATATATCTCAGTTGGGTGCTCCCTTAAAGACAGAATGACAGTCTCACAGTCACACAGAAAGCGCTCAGAGCAGAGTCCCTGTTCCTCTACGTGAAGAAGAGGCGGCTTGGACACCAGTTCCAAGTGGTTCTTAGATGCCTCTCTGGGGAAGTGTTCATGTCACACAGGGAGGTGGCCCAGGGTGAGACCCAGGACATGCTAGAGGGACGATGTCTCTCAGCTGGCCTGGGAACGCCTCGAGGTCTACCTGGAGAAGCTGGAGGAACTGAGTGGGCATCGCTGTTTAGACCAATGTCTCCCAGAAAAAGTGGAAGAAAATGAATGGATGGATTTTAGCACCTATGAAATGTTTAAGTCTATTATGTGAAAAATATCCCTACAATATGTTTTAAGTTATCCTGGAATCTTTTGTTGCTTTCACTTAAATATAGGGTTACCAGATTTTCAAAACTCAAAACTGAGACACACCTGGGTTGGGATGGTTGGTATAAATAAAAATGTGAAAAGAGCATATAACATTGTTTTCATGTTTTTCGTGTCAGTCATAACCTGAGGGGCTTCTGACACTGCATTTTTTGCTTTATTGTTATTTGCAAACACGGTTTTCTGTATTTTGGTTAAGGAAATGATCCATTATCCTCCTTTTTAATGTTTGTAGTCAAAAATTGTGATAGACTGGTTTAGTTTTAGTTCACTTCTGGTTTAGACTTGTTTCAGATCAAATTGGCCAAAACTACTTAAACAGAATATTTGCTAATTAGCATGGGTTAGCTAAATTCACGGTTATATAATTCACTAACATGGCATAGCGCTAATGCTAATGCCAAACACTAATAGCCTATTCACCAAATAAATGTTTCATATAAATTGCACGGACATTTAGCTAAAACTGTATATTTTTGCTGAGAAAGCCTTTAATATCCGCTCCATTTACCTTGTCCAAGTCGTCTGGTCCGAACCGTTTGGTTGGTGTTTGAACCCTGCTTTTCTCTTTGCTTGACGCCAGATCATCTCATTTGTTTTAAGATCTGTTTGTTTTATCCATTTACTTTAATAATAGAGTTCAATTCGAGTGGGACACATAAATTGTAGAAGTGTGATTGTGACGCATAAGGGAGTAAAAACGTTTTCAGTGGCATTAGAAGTGAGCAGCCTGACAGTGGAAGTGAGGACAGGAGCAGAGCTGACCTGTCATTCCTCAAGCAACAGCTCCACCTAGCGGCCATTCACGTACATACAGCAGAGCAAAAAGATACTAGAATGGGATTTTAGCATCTGTCAACGCATTTAAAGATTAACGAGTTTATTGTTTAAAATATTACAGTAAAAAAAAAAACCTTTTTGTGGCTGGTATAAAACACAACCTTATTTTATTTTGTGTAAAACTGCAATATTACACTAACATTTCTCATTACTGTCACAGCGAGAACATCTGAAGAAGCAGGGGTTGTATGGCCCAAAGGAGAAGGAGGTGTCTGAGAAGGGGGGAGGCATTGTCTGGCCCATAAGAGGAGGAAGCACTGTCTGGTCTACAGGAGAAGGAGGCGTCGTCTGACCCATAGGAGGAGGAGCAGGTGGTGTATAGCCCATAGGAGGAAGAGGCATCGTCTGGCCCATAGGAGGAGGTGATGTCGTCTGACTAGCCCAAGAAGTGGAAGCTTCGAAAGAGGGAGAGTATATGTATGTATGTTGTGCGTGTGTGTGCATGAGAGAGTGTTTGTGTGTATCATCATATTTTTGGAGATATTTAAAGGGGAACTCCGGTACGTTTGAAGTTTAAGTCCGTTGCTAGAGGTGGTTAAATACTGTCAGAAGCCAAAAAACAGCACAGATCAGTGTTGCCTCGGCGGAGATCTCACTGTGGCAGTGAGTCTGTCAAGGCAAAAAAACTAGCATAGTGAATTGGGCAAGTTCTTAGCTTCCACAGAAAACGCCAATTTGCACAGAAGAAGCTTAATAACACTTTCTAAACTATATTACAACAGCCACGAGTCTAACAAATAAAATGCTCTGCCTGGTTCACTCATATATATATGGTCTATGATTTAAACTAACAGCGCTTGGGGGTTGTGCACATGCGCAGTAGCGCTTGGGAGATCAAAATGGCAGAACACCTCTCCTTCCTAGGCAGGAAAGAAACTACTTTATTGTCCCTGTAAGAAAATTTGCCCTCTGCATTTGAACCATCCCTCAATGCCATTGGGGCATCTCCTCAGGAGCAATGGGCAGCATGTGGCATGCCCAGGATCTATCTCTATGATCTTCTTGCTAGTCTTGATCAGGACTACATTAGCTGGAGGATTTTACCTGTGGTGCAGGTTTTGGGTTGTAGTAGAGGTAGGCCCAATACATTATACTTAACAAAAACACAACCAAATGTTTTAAAGTATTTTTTTTATTTAGTTCAATTTTAAAATTTACATTTCTGTCAAGAATTATTAAAAAAGATAAAAGCATCACCTGCCTTGCAGTTTGTATCACAAAGAAAGTGACCAAGAGAGTGACAAAGATGGCTTAGTAGGCAAATTTTAATCATTTATCAAATCAATGGCAGTCTATATACAGCAGAACTATTGTATTTGATGAACACATGCGTGAGGCTTGAAGCACAGACTTATGTCGATGAGAACATGAGGGTTTGATTAAAACATTATGGCAGTTCAATTTCAAATAAATTAAACCTAAGACAACAGAGTTTGGAATCTCAGTGAGCATGTGAATGTAACTGCGGTGCATGTAAAACTATGCAAACAAAGTGAACAGGACATCTCCCGATAAAATAATGCAAAAAATAAATTACAAATGAATAGCTGTTAATAGTATGTCATTGCAAAGAGTACCTGATTTGCTCTCTCTAGCCCAAGTTTACCACCTTTGCATAACCTAGAGAAATCATGTCACAATGGATTTAAACTCACAGTAATTCATTCTTTAGTCCTGATGCTATTCGATCAGACAGAGGATTCTACCCTGCAGAATCCACAAGCCTTTTAGTCACACACTGGAAAACACATACAAATAAAGGACACTTATTTGGATATTTACATAACACTTTTGTACAGTTTTGTGCTTTTATCAAGATGGATTGAAGCACTTGTGGAAAAAGTTGAAAAAAAAAAAACTAACTAAAAATTCGAACTAAACGTAGCCGAAAACTGACCATGTGAGTTGTGCATGTCCTTGGAGATCACAGTTTTCCCTACATAGACCAAAAGAGAGAATCCATATCCATAAGGCTGTTGTCATTGTAGCAAAACATGTGAATCTGGTGCTTGCATATGTCATAGACTGAGTAACAAACAGAAGTGGGATATTTCTGTTTGTTACTCAGTCTATGACATATGCAAGCACCAGATTACTGTAATGAAAAAAAAAAAGTGTATACGAAGAACTAAAGGGCTTTATTGACCGTGTTCTTCAAGGTGTATTTGTACTTTTCTGGTGGAGGGTCCGTCAAATGCTTTTCTCCGTGCAGAGAGTGGTATTGTCTTCTATTTTCATGGTAACTAAACGAGATCAAGTTAAAGATCAGATCTGTGGAGAGGCGACCCCGCTCAGAGTCAGAGTGTCTGTTTTTCTAGATATTGTCAAGATATAAAACCGGTAAAAAACAGTAATTGAATAAATGTAAGGTAGAGCTGTTTAAAGTCATACTGTGGGACATTGCAGACAGCAATAGAATAGAAAGAAGCAGGTGACGATCTCTCCACCAGAAAAGTGGCACGATGCACCTTTAATAAGCTGGCAAGTGCGTGTAAAATACTGGAATCTGAACATTGGCAGTGCAAGGTCTGATATGGGGTTCATTAAGCTGATTACCAGTTTTCATTGGTTTAAAAGCTAAATAAAGCCTGTTTTAGGTTTAATCAGTGCAAAAGTTCCAAAGTTTATCACGTAATTAAAGCAGGATCAGATACGGTGTTGTTTCGGGTGGATTTCATATTTTGTCCTGGAAGAGACCAGCCAGGAAAACTGAGGGGGTGTAGTAAAAGTAGCATTTCTCATTATAGATTCACAAACTGCTCCAATAACAACTTCATACCAGTGGCCAGACTGTTTGCTGTTTGAAATCAAGTCAAGTTATCAAAATAGTTACCAGCAACTTTGCACTAGCTGTTGCAAACTATGATCATGTATTTTACCTTGAATTCAGAATGAGAACGTAGGAAATGTTAAGTCGAGATGAAAAACATAGCAAAAATTTGGACTCTGATTGAAAAAGTATCCACAAAAGGGGGCAACAGTCAAACCCTATTCAAGTCCAGTCTGTCACCTGTGTTCACATTGCATACAGCTTATTCTTGGCCGACACTCCACGTACAGAAGCACAGTGAGCTCCACACGGACAGCAGATCCACTCTTCTACTGAGAGCAGCGCAGCCTAAACCAGGGCTTCATGACAGCCTTAAAAGTTAGCAAGGCCTGAGCTCCGCGGTGGGCTGCTGTGGGCTGGAGGGGGACTCTGCTCTTCACTTGGTTCCCTTGTTGGGGGTCTCTGTCTCTGTGGATTGCCGGCCGTCGTTCCAGGCTTCTCTGGTGCTCTTTAAAGCCTGAGTCCGCTGCCTGTCCACCACCACGTAGTCCACACGCTCGTCTGACGCAGGCATGCCCGCCCCATTGCTTTTCATCTGCAAATACACAATTAACATGAACATTATAGACTGAGGGCAGAGTCAACTTTAAACTAAGCTTTATTATGGTGGGAAAATGCATAACTCCAGCCATAAAGGGCCAGAAAATGAACGAGTCATGACACAGTGTTTATATTATGCAGTTTTACATCAGAATAGTCCAGTAGTCTAAGGTCAAGATCATAGACTGTATAAAGAAGTGGACTAAGCGAGTGTGGCGTCACCCACAGTGTTCGGCTCCACTCAAATGAAGCTCATGACGCTCACGGGCACACGGGCAAATTAGGACCCAGGCTCTATGTTATGAAGATTTTTTTTACTGACAAAATGGTGAAAAAAACACAAGGATCATGTAGAGTAGGTTAATACGAACATTTTAAGACCAAAATGACGAGGCTCACAGCAACAGTTACAAAGGGAGGGGAGACAATATTCCAGTGTAAGTCAATGGGAGCCAGGGTCAGTAGGAGTTAGCGCATTAGCTATGTCCATTTACAGTCCATATACAGTCTATGGTTAAGACTAGTGCTGTCAAACGATTAATTTTTTTTATATCAGATTAATCACACTTTAGAATTTTCTTCAAAAAAAGACCTAAATATTTTGACAAAAATGGAATTTATTGCTGCTTGGCTTTGTTGATGTACAAGTAGCATCCTTGCTGCCACTGAATCAAACACGTGTTTTACTTTAAGATGGTATTTTAAACTTGTGGAAAGAGAGTTCATCATTGCAATATCTGCAAACTACCTTAGTTTTATCTAAAGTCCTGTCGGGCAGCTTTTTGAAGAGAAATTTGCCACTGAGCACCAGTCACAGTCTCATCTGTCATCATCACATCTGCGTATGGACAGACCTGATCACTGACCACTGAGGAGCGTGTGCGTTCAAAATAAACTGTGATTAATAGTGATTAATCCGTGTAAAAAAAAAAAACATTAGTGCGATATTTTTTTGTGATTAATCACATGTGTTAATGTGTTAATGTTGACAGCTCTAGTTAAAACACAAGTGTTTGTGCTTCCATTCTAATTTGTCTGATGTTTCACACTGGTTACAAGTAATATGCACATGCATAATGCTAATCACCGTCACTATCACGGCTGTTCTTACCTTTCTTGGTGGAGTGGAGGTTCCAGACTCAAGATCCAAATCGAGATACTCCACCTGCTTGTCTCCTTTTGGTTTAGACATGGGGCTGCTTCCACCATCAGCAGTCATTGGTGGAACAAGCTTCATGTTCTAGATGCCATAAAAGATATTGTATTAAAGGAACAATAAAACTGAAGTCGAGAGCATTTCACAATATGTGTGTTGTCACAATAAAGCAGGTTTAATTTGTAATATAATCACAATATGGTCTTTCATGTAGATTTGGAGCCCTCGTGAAGCTGTATTTTGAGAAATTTCAATTTGATTCTATACCGGTTTAATTTGATTTTTATTTAAAAAAAATTTTTTTTGGATTTTAATTTTTATTTGAGCAATTATACTTTTTGTTATTTTCTTTTCATGATCTCTGTGCAGCACTTTGTAAACCGCTTTGTTTGTAAAATGTGCCATATAAGTAAAGAGCATTTGGATTTGAAAACTAGATCAAAACGTAAAGATGCTGCATGCGCATTTTGCTACGATATTGTGACAACACAGAAATAAGTGCAAATCAAACCATGTTACACTACACTACGGGTGGGTGGAGTTAAAACTACAATGGCAGAATGGTATCTATTAGTACACCTCTATTACCAAGGCATACTTAGGACTAGACAGGACTATGATTTCATACTTGCAATAATAATTCACACGGTATACTTTAGTTTTCGGACAGGGTAAGCCATGCAATTTTGTTCGTGGCAACCCTGCTCACCTCCTCTATGGATTCAACCTCCTCCACCTCCCTCTTTATAGGGGTGATGGGGACAGTACAGTAGAAGGACTCCTCTCTAGCAAAAGCCCGAAAAAACAGAAGCAAGAAAAACAGAAGATAAGCTTTAGTGTAGAAAAGAGCAAGCCAAAACCAAGCCAGAACAGAAATAAACCAGAGATGAGACAGTGTCAGCCAGAAAAGCAAAAATGAAAATCAATAGCAAAGCAATTTGATAACAGGTTCTGTAATAAGTAAAGTGTAAGGCAGAGGAAATGCGTATGACCTGTGGATTTAAAGAAAGAGAAATGAATCCTGTAAAAGAAAAGAAAAGTTACAATTTAAGAGCTGCCAAAGCAAGACAACATAAAGTGGAAAGGGGGCGAAAGGACGGATCGAAGCTGTGAAAAAAGGAAGATGAAGCTCTGAGGAGTCCCTCTTCAACACCTTGTCATTTGCATAATGTAATAAGGCTGCATAGATCTGGAGTTTGCAGTTCAATCTAACATTTAGGGCCTTTTCTACATTCATAGAGTATTTGCAAACAACCACTTTATCAGCGAGTTAAATGAAAGCTATTCCACTTACACTTATTTACTGAACGTTTTTGTTGCCAATATTTCACTACAAACCAGCAGTGGTGAAAGGTACTAAAAATCGTAAGTATCTGAACTTTACTTAAAGGTGCATTAGGTAACTTCTTGGTTGGGAGTCTGTCACCTGCTTGTTTCTATGGTTATTTCTCTGCCTGAAATGTACCACAATTTGACTCCAAACAGTTCTACCTTATATTTATTCAATTACAGGTGGTTTTATGGCTCAGAATTGCATAGAAAAACAGGCATTCTGACTGTGAGCGGGGTCGCCTCCCCACAGATCTGACCTGTAACTTGGTTTGGTTTCATGAAGACAGAAAGGTTTAATACCACACTGACAAAGCATTAAGAAAAGCATCTGAAGGGCCCTCCACCAGAAAAGTTACACAATTCACCTTTTAGTACATTTTAAAGTGGATATTTTTTACTTTTACTTCACTACATTTGAGAGCAGGTATCTGTACTTTCTACTCCATTTCCTACATACGTAAGTAAAAGTACTTTTTATTATTGTTTGAGACCTGCTGAAAAGGCTGAGGGTTTATTTTTTTTTAACTCATTTGTAGTTTGAACAAACAAAAATACACAAATAAAAACAGCTAAAACAAAAAACAACTGATTCAGTTGTTTCTATTGAACACTATTCAGCACAAAACCACTATCTGAAGACTTATAAGACCTCAAAATCTGCCAAAACACTTTTACTTTCTACTCTTTATATACATATTTAAATGGGTACTTTAATACTTTTAATTAAGTAGTTTTTTTCATGTGAACTGTATCTGTACTTTCACTTAATGGTGCATTTTGTAATTTTTCTGGTGGAGAGTCCATCAAATGCTTTCCTCTGTGGAGATGTTATTACTTTGTCTTGTTTTACAGTATGGCATTAAATCTTTCTATCTTCATGGAGACAACCAGTCCAAGTTACAAGTCAGATCTGTGGAGAGGCGACCCCGCTCACAGTCAGAATGCCTGTTTTTCTAGCATTTTTGAGCTATAAAACCACCTGTAATTGAAGAAATATAAAGTAAATCTGTTTAATGTCATTTGAAGCAGAGCAATGACATATCCATAGAAACAAAAAGGTGATGAACACACAACAAAAAAGTTACAAAGTGGGCCTTTAAGTAACAAAATTGAGTACTTCTTCCATCACTGCCAACCAGACAGCTTCATCAGAGCACGGTTTTCGTTATTTTCGTTTTACTCGCTGATCTTATTCCTTAAAATCTGCATCACTTCATTACACCCAATCAAAGCAGATGGATAAGGATTGGCTCTTGGTATCATTGAGAAACAGTGTTAGCTTTACATACTGGTTCGTCTGGGGGCACCATTGGCACATAATTGTCATCACAATCTTCAGAGTCAGTGCTGGAGGCTGTACTATGCACTGACGCAGGTCGCGCTGGGATTGGAAACCTAGAGAAACTGTGGAGCATTCACAAGGTTTACACGCTGATCTCCAAAGAAACACAGCTCACAAAATTCAATGTAATGAGTTATTTCAGCCTCAGCATCCCAGTGACTTTGCCTGACCAGCCAGTCCCTTCTAATTTCTGTGCACAGCCATTCTGGACAACTGATACTTTGCAGTGACGTCGCGCTGGGGGTGTTCTACATGTGTGTGAAATGTTCAGCTGTTACCATGGTGACATAAGGCACACACAGGCAATCGCTGACAAAAAATAAAGTTTTAAAATAGGCTGAAATCTCAAGAAAAAATACAAAATGGATTTCAACAACGCATTTTCAGGAGCCTCTGTTTAAGCGTTCACGGTCCTGTTCAGGAATTTGAATTTCTAACTGAAAAACAGTTTTTTCTCCAGCATTAGCCAACAGTTTTGCATTACTTTTCTTTTTTAAAAACAATACAGTGGGAGGGATGTTTAAAAAGAACTCAAGAAGTGAATGCACAAAAGAAGACAAAATGAACGTTTCTGGATTAATGCTAGTTACGTGTGTAATTTTTGATTGACTGAGTAGTTTTTATTTTATTTACTACTATGCATTGTAAAAAACAGAAAATATTTCTCAAAAAGGTGCGGGAAGAAGAAAAAAATATATTAATACACCCCTATTCATTACATAGTTTCAAAAATGATGTATTTTCTTATGTAGATTGGTCTCAAAACTTTACAAATATTAACATATAGCAAAACACATGACAAACTATGCATACTTAATATATTTTTTGCATTGTACGGAATTATGTTTTACAGTTATTATTTTATCTGTATTTTTTTAATATAATTTTTTCTATATAATTCTTATTCTGTATGTGAAAGGCTCATTTATGTGCACAAATCATCTCACTTCTTGTAGTTCCGATCAAATCAGCTTTTCCTGGTCAGAATGTGTTCAAATAAAACTCGCATTAAGTCTTATTTGAGTAAAAGAGCTTCTAACAGAGTAGTGCCTCCAGTTAGCAACCCTCCCCTCCTTTCACATCAACTGCAAAGTATCAATAAAGCATGAAAATCCTCCATCGTAACTTGAGATGATCCACCGCCACTGTTCACAAATAAATAATACAAACAGAGCTAAAGAAAGAAGCCCCATTAATCCCATGTGTAATGTTATTTAACAGCTACAGAGACACTACAGTGATGCATGAAGGGTTAGTTCCTACTTTTTTTAAACTCTCTATTAGACAATTGTTCACACCAAATTCATTTTCGTGCTGGGAAAAACATTCGAGTACAAAATGTCCTTTTTACATCACAGAAAAACAAGTACAATCCTATTCAGAGTGAGCTTTGTAAACAGTTCATTTGAGAGAGGACTGAAGCTGAATTAATACAAAAATACTTTCATTACATCCACATTTGATTCTATTATCTAAAAAACTGCAGCCTTTGTGATTTGATAATTGTACCAAATCAAACTGCAATTTCAATTTGGTTGCAATATTTTGTGGTGTCCAGTCAAATCATGTCTAGTTACCTCATATTCATTTATATTATGTTATTTTATATTATGTTATAGTTGTGTTTTGTTTCATTCACACGTTTAACACACAAAACCAGCATACAATATTTACTCAACATTTCTCTCAAACAAAAAAACACTCTGTTCCACCTTGTGATAATACAGGAAGTGCTCCACTGTGTTTTCAAACTTCATACACCTTCACTAGAATCACTTTGGATGAGCTGAACTGAGTGTTAAAATTGACTCTCACAGAATCAATTTGAACATTGTCTATGGGTTTATATGAGTCCAATCTGTTCTAGAGTTAATTTAACATTTTTGGAAATGTTAATTAAGTAACACTGGACCAAAGTTCCTGTTTAACACTAAAATCAAGAGTTATATTAACGTTTTGAGAGTAAAAGGATAACACTTTGTAGCGTTATCCTGATTTAGCTAAATAACACACAGAGGTGTTTTATTTTTACACTTTATTTTAGTTAATTTAGGTAGTGAAAATTAAGGTACACTGTAAAAAAAAACACTTTCAATGCAAGTAAATACTTTATTTTATGTAAAACATTAAAAAAGATGAAATTATGCACAAAACTGTTTCAAATTCTCACTGGGGGTTGAAGTAGTGAGTGGGAGATGCCAAATTAACACTAAGGGAAGATGATGACCACTAGGGGAAGTTGAAAGCACTTCAACCATATCAACTAATTAAATAACTACCAAATAACTCCAACTCTAACCCCCATTTAACTTTCAAATAGTTAAAATAACTTTTTGTGTTAAAAACAACTCAACTTTACCCTGAAATGTTTAGGTAACTTGAAATTCTTAACTTGAAAACTACTGCTTTATGACATCACAAGGTGGAACAGAGCATTTTTATCTTTGGAGATGTAGACAGACTAATAATAAAGGTTTACTCAAACATGTGTGAGTCAAAACACAACTCCTGGTATGTTTCTGACGAGGTAACATTATTACATGACTTAAATTTCACATAATACAGGACGTTTAATTAAAGAAATGAATGTAAAATGAATGGTGTGAACAAGCCTGTGTATATATCAGTAAAATGTAGAGCTGTGATGTTAGGACACTTACTCTCTGGCAAACGAGCGTGTGACGGGCGAGTGGACCGGGGTACAAGGCTCCTCCCACTCGGGCACAGGTTTGATCTCCAGTGGGGCAGGTTTTCCTGACACATAAGAAGAAAACAGATAAAGGTACGTTCTGATGGTGTGACGTCTTGTTCCTGATATAGATTTAAGACCCCTACATGTAAATTATTCTGATACGAAAGGTGTGTAAGACATATTTTGACATCTGAGTAAAACTGATTGCAATATTAGTTGTGTAAAGATTAGGGACATTGCAAGTACTAGTAGTGGTTGTGTCCTATTCATACTTCGCAGTGATTGTTTAGGGGTTTTATTTTCAACAAAAAGGTGAGAGTGACTAACTGAAAAACTGTTTGCTTGTGAGTGTAATTTTACGTGAGACTTCTTTAAGCTCACAGATCAGCTCACCTATTGTAGTTCCAATCAGGTGAACTCTTTCTGGTCAGATTGTGTTAAAATAAAGCTTGAGTAACAGCGCTTTAGACAGAGTAGTGCTTTCAGTTAGACATCAGCTGCAAAGTATCAGTCCATGGGTTTCAGACTCAGAATGATGAGAAACTGTCATGAAAACCCGCCGTGTCTGGTCTGAGTGGCCGGTGAATGACAGTGTGGGTAAGTGTGTTCTTGTGATAATGGTGGAGGAGCCGTATGTGCAAAGGGCCCTCAGTGTGAGCACGGTTATGTACGGTACTTATAGGTGCACAAGTCACTTTTGTAGTGAGGAGTCTGCCACTAACTTGATGTTATTGTGTTACGCAGCATTAAGTTTTGCATTTGTATTTGTTCAGTTGCAGTTATTTAATTGTTAAAATTATAATGTCTTATTTCATACCTGTCTCTTGCTATCTTTTTGCTATTTATTTTGGATTTATTATTACCATTTATAATTTTTGCTTTGTTATTATAATATATTGTAATGTGTGAGCTACTGTGTCCAAATAATTTCCCTTGTGGCTCAATAAAGTTTGTCTAAGTCCCTGAAATATGAGCAGGCTCTCCACAGACCTAACCTGTAACCTGCTCTGGTAGCTTGATAACATTCAGTGAAAGGCCAAAGGAATCCCCCTTCTGTCTTTAAGTAGAAAAAGGTAAATAGTCAAATCATGATAAGAAACCTAGAGGAGCTACCTGCTTGTATTCATGGAAATTCTCATTGCTAATGCTGCACTGTAAAACATTCCAGGAAAAAGAAATAACACATCCATGGAGACAAGCAGGTGGCAAACCCTTCACCAGAAAGGTTACACAGTGCACCTTTAAGTTGCCGTACTGACTGACTCACTCAAACATACTCTTACATGCTCCATACCCTATATATAAATAATCTAAACCCTACACGTGTTGTGATACAAACACTGTCCCTCTGTCATCTCGCACTGTTATTGTTCATGTCCATGTGTTTTGTTCAGTGTTTCACTCATTACAGTCTACATACATTATCTTTCTTCTTTCTTTTTTTATTAAGGGCCACACAACAAAGTAGGTGGAATTTGTTTTGTTTCCAGTGCATCACTTAATGCTCACATCTCTTCTTACATTATCAGTAAACATTCAGTGCAACCAAGAGTAATGATCGATACACAGGTTACATCCAGACAGTGATGGATTTAGAGTTTGTACGGCTATTGGGAAAAAACTGTTTTTAAATCTGACTGACTTTGTGGTGAGAGAACTGTGGCGCCTCCCTTATATTCAGTTTGATGCTCATAAAATAAAACATTCAGTATGTAGAACAATCAAATCAAACACTAAATCACTAACTCTATTCACTCAGCAAAAACACTATAAACGAATAAAGTCATACAAAGAACATTCAAACATGATACTTTAGATTCTTATGTTCAGACCTCAATTTGTTTCATGTCTAGACAGTTTTGTTTACACTTTGCAAAGTTTCTTAAAACTGTCACGCAATGTTTCCGTGTTGTGTCTTGTCAGCTCATTTAAACAGATTTCTGAGCTGTCTTCCTATTAATATGCATCGTATTTTACTGACATGTTTGCCATTTATGACATCGAGCTGGAAATGACAAAGACAGACGTATTATGTTTGTGTAGGTCAGTGTTTTTTAGGTGCATTCTCACTGATAAACAAATACACTAAACTAAACTTGAAGCAGTAGGACAACAGCGCCATCTGCAGTCCGACTTCTGAAGCACTGTATCCCAAGAGCGCCGAGCGCAGCTGAAACTGTCAAGGTAGGAAACTTAAGAATCTCAAGTATCAACAGTACAGAAGACCTAATAATGATCAGACTAACTTTCAAACATCATGACAGAATAGAGACCACACACTCTGGAGACAGTGTAGATACTGACAGGCCAAAAACCCAGAGAAGTTCCTGTACAGACACAGTAATGGCTCACCCAGTGCATGCAGAGGACAGAGATGGAACAGTCTGGACAAGTCAGAAGGTTTCAGACACAACAGCAGTTCAGTGTGAAGTACCTACCCTTACGTCGTCCCCTGGGGAATTCACCTACGGTTTGAGAGTCCGTTCTCTCTAAACCCACACCTTTTGCTCTTATTATTTTAGGACTTTGACCTGATTGGCGAAAGAAAACTGGGCTCATTATAAAATCTTTTGGAAATCACAACAGTTACACCCCGAGATGTACACAACGGCCCTGCCATGCAAAGCCAAAGACAAGAATTTGCAGAACATCCACTGATCACTGCAAAAACTAAACTCTAGCCAAGTTAAGATTACTTGAATTAAACCCGTTTTATAGTGATTTGAGTACATTTCATGATTATCTAGCAATGGAACAAGTTAAAATATGATAATCCATCATGCTGTAATATTCCTGGTTTCTTCACGTTATGAAGAAAAGCGATGTTATTGCTTTGTCTGGAATGTTTCACAGTATGGTGTTAAACCTTTCTATCGTCATGGAGACCAAACCAGACAGTCACAGGTCAGATCTGTGGAGAGGCGACCCCACCCGCAGTCAGAATGCCTGTTTTTTCAGGTATTTTTGAGCCATCTGTAATTGAATAAACGTAAAGTCGAGCTGTTTAATGTCATACTGTGGAACATTCCAGGCAGAGCAATGACATCTGCATAGGAACAAGAAGGTGACAGACCCTCCACTAGAAATGTCACACAATTCAACTTTAAAATAAGAAAAATAACAACTTTTTGCACTTAAAATAACAAAATTGAATGTTGCTTGAATGAAGAAAATCACACTTACTCCATTGGTAGATTATTTCAGTTGTTAAATTAAATCTACTAAAATAAGGTAAAACGTTCTTAATTTAAATGTGCATTATGTAACTTTTTGGTTGAGAGTCTTTCTAGAATGTTCCACAGTGTGACATTAAACAGCTCTTACCTACATTTATTCCATTACAGGTGGTTTTATAGCTCAAAAATACCAAGAAAAACAGGCATTCTGACTGAGCGGGGTCGCCTCTCCACAGATCTGACCTGTAAATTGATCTGGTTTGGTCTCCATGATGATAGAAAGCCATTTGTGAAACATTCCAGACAAAGCAATAACATCTCCACAAACAAAAGCGTCTGACGGAGCCTCCACCAGGAAAAGTTACACAAGTCATTTTAACTTGGCTAGATAATTTTGTACACCATTTTTCTGCAGTTTTGAAGAGGATGATTGTCATGACAACAGCAGAAGATGCTAACCGGCATGCACCTCGCTCCATGCACCACGGTCTCCCACACAAACACTGACATCACACCTGAGCATGCAAATGTCACGGGAGACAGGAGAGGACTTTGAATTGAGAACAGCTCCTTATTTTCCATCATTCAGTTAGTCAAGGAAGAGATTATGGGTTTTGAATAGTTTGAGAAAGAAATGATCTGTATTAATAACCAGATGAGACAGAAAACAGCATGGCTCATGGTAAATATAAAAAAACAATGCTAAAACTTACAGAGATTTGTCTAATGTATACATCATACACAATGCAAATACATGATGTGCTTCTTTAGCCATGGCATCAAATTCAAGACCTACTTTAGACTTTTAGCTCGGGTTCATAACTAGTTCATACAATTAAAAATATACACAGTGAATGTGTTCATGTCTTAAAACAGCATATTTTTCTGTATTAAAAATAAGGATGTCAAAATTGTTCAGAATATTGATAATAGTGATTATTCAAGTCACTATTTATAATGATCATAAACAAAATGAAGTCATTTTAATTCAGCTCAGTGGCTTTATGGCAAAGGGGAATTTGGTGGCATGATAAACAATACAATCTATAATCTATACTCCAAAAACAAAAGCTTGAAAAGTGTATTTTTATCTGTTTATGACATGAATTGCCTTTTTCATTAAGTCTCTCATACACTTGAGGAACTGTGATCTATAAGATAATCTGAATGATTCAGCTGTCTGTTGATTATGGTAAAATTCTGATGTTTCTTCTTACAATAACTAGTGATGCATCGATTCAGCTTTTTCAGTTCCAATATGGATTCAGATAACATAGTTTGAAATATCCGCCAATACCCGATAATAAATGATACCAGTGCAGAGACTGAAAACAGGATTTATTTCATTTAAACAAAAAAATAAAAATAAAATCAAATCCCTCAAATAACTTCACAACAGCTTTGTATAAAATAAATAAACATTCACACATTCTGAGACTTTCTGGGTCAGCTACGACCAGTAAAAAGTCTTATTACATGAATTTATGTGTCAAACCAGAAAATGTATTCTATATAAACTTTGTGTTTTCTCCTACCAAGACAAACTGCAAAAACGGGTAAATAAGCTATTTATCTTTTTACAGTTTGTCTTATTAGAAGCAAGCACAAAATTTCAGAATATTGTCTGAACCGATATTTGCAAGTCGATTTCCAATCCAGCAAATCAATACCAGTACTGGTCCAGTGTATCGTTCACAATAAACGTAACACTATTATGACTTCCCTAATAACTAACCCTGATGTTTTTGTAGCCTTAGTTTGTGTGTGTGATCATTCTTCCTGTAAACCAGACCCAAAGTCCTGGTTCTTTTAGGTCTCCAATCAAAGGACTCCATTCAGACGAGTGGAACAAAGGCGATGGAGGTGACCAGCACCCTCCAAAACACTCCACAGGCCGCGGATAAACAACAGTGCTTTTGTCATGGACCTATCTGCGCCAAGAGGATACAGCCACCGCACAAACTCAGCCAAAAGGTGAAACTAGCCTGTTACAGACGGGACACTGGTATCACACTGATCAGAGTCATATAATAAAGAGCCTACTCAGTTCTGCAAAATCAGCTATGTTATCAACTGGGGTCTAGTGTACTTTTCAGGCTGAATGCACATTTTACTTGTAATTGTCTGCAAAAAAGGGAAAAGGGAAGCACTAGAATGAAACCAAATAACTGCAAATGGTCACTGGGTGTAAGACTAAATGAGAAGCATTCCAGACCAGCTTAATTAAGTGGGTTAAAGTGCATATGGCAGGTTAGATTACTAGCAACTATATAGTTATATATTTAAAATGTCACAAAAATGCCTAGTCTTTTCTAGTTTTGTCATTTTGGTGAAGGGTATGATTTTACTTCCTGGTTTGACACAGGCAGCAGATGCGACATACAGAGAGGTGTTTTACCCAGCAACCATTATAGAAAATGAAAAATTCAGTTCTGTCACCGAGACAAAAGGTTTAGAGTGAACATGTTTCACCACGGTGTTGAACCCTAACCCTAACCATATCTGTCTGAAGAGAGGAGCAAACTACACTGAAACTACACGAAGAGTGAACTGTCCCTGGGTCATATTTCGCAGGCCCATAATGGCTGTAGTTATATTATTCTTTTTTTTCCCCCTATTCTTATCATTTTTTCCCCTTATTTATTTTTACTTTTGCAATTTAATTATTAGCATTTATTTGATTTTATTTATTTTTTTGCCTTTCCTTTTCTGTTCAGTTGTACTTCACGTATCATGTAGTGGTGATGGACCCCGTTGTATAAGCTTGCACAGCTTTTGGGTGTCCATGTTGTTTTCACAGTTTTCACATATTGGCTTGCATAATATATGTCAAATGACTGTACCTACATAAACTGTATGTACTTATAAGTATATGTGCGTGTCTATGTGGCATTATAAGAGTTAGCTGTGAATAAATAAATAAATAATATCGTGTTCTTGTTTTGATTTAGGTCCGAGGATGTAGTTATAAAATCTAAACAAGGAAAACAACGGTGACCTGAATGAAAATATGACTGAGGGATTCAGTTCACACTTTCTGTAGTTTAATAGATAGAATTAACAAACTGAAACTGTAAACAAATACTAGTAGGTGTGTTAGTTTCAGAGTAGTTTCAGTGTAGATTGCTCCTCTCTTCAATCAGATATAAGGCAGTGTCCTCCAGTGTCTGACCAGAACTGAAGAAGAGGCCAGCGAAATGTCTTCACTCTAAAACATTTGTCCAGTTGGCAGATTTGAACTACGTGGACAACTGATGGATTACACAGATATCTAGCAACCATAATGTCAAAATGCAAAACTCATCTAAATGACTCCAAAGTTACAATTATCAACACTATTGATTTTGTTAAATCACTGTCAGAAAAATGCCTGCCTTGCTCGTAAACTGTCACTGCATTTCGGATGGAATTTTAGGCGTTAATGATCTAGTGACAGGGCATCAGTTTTCAGTTATTTTTCAACTTTTCGTTTCCTACTTTTTCCACAAACTGCCAATTAACTGATATAAAATTATGCTAAATATTTACTTCAGCAGGTTCCATCCCACAAAACCAAAAAAACATTTCTAGTGAAGGTTTAGTCACTTCCTTTTCTCCCTGAACGTGTTATTGCTTTGCCTGGAATGTTTTTTATCGATCTTTTATTCATTATGGGTGTTTCTATTGCTCAAAAATACAATAATTCTCTCTGCGAATAGGGTCGCCTCTCCACAGATCTGATCTGTAATATAGCCTGTAGTAATCTCTATCATGGAAAATTCTAGACAAAGCAATAACATCTCCATGAAGGCAAGCAGATGATGAACCCACTAGAAATGTCATGCAGTGCACCATTAAGTTAGTAAGTACGACTGAAAAGACCAAACAAAAATAAACAATAATTATTCAGTAAAACACTGGTTTATTTAATACCCATGAGCCAGCGCTAGAGAAATGAGCAGAGTTAAAATGAAGCGCAGTGAGCAGTCAGATGTCACATTATTCAGAACAGACCCCGGGACGTTAATGCCGTTTAGAGAAGCTGCGCATGCTTTAGTACCTTACGCGCTCTCACCTTTACGGTCCGGTTTGAGGTTGCGGTCCACTGGAGGGGGCTGGCAGTCACTCATCATGGGGCGACGAGGGGGGGTCTTGGGGCTGGAGCGGAACCCCATGTGTGCAGGGGGTGGGACCTGTTTACCCAGAGAGGAGAACTCCATACTGCTCGGGGTCATGGGGACGTAGTTGGCTTCGTGGATGGGCTCGGACAGACTGCCCGAGTGGTGCGAGGGGGAGTTGGCGCTCATGGGCACGTAGTTCTGATCCATCTCTTCCGTGGACTGGCTCCCCAAGGGCATCATACCTTTGTTTTTCTAGAAACGAGACGAAACAGATATTGAGGCGCGCGATGCGTTGCCACAGTGACCGCCGAAATGTTCAAATGCGCAGGCAGCCAAAAGTCCAGACACAGTTTTCATTCATTTTCTTATCAGTCAGTTAAACAAAAACAACTGGACTTGGCTTTTTGGAGCCAGTGTTTCGCTAATAACCAGATAGCTTCATCTACATCCTGTGGGAGTCTAGACAAGCCTTGATGAAGCTATCTGGTTAGCAGCAAAATGTTAAAATGTTAAAGTAAGTTGTTTTCGTTTAACTCACTGACTCTACTTTCTGGATGTCTCAAATTGGACTCATTTCTTCTTTATTTTCATGATTATTTACATTGTAGATTCTCACAAAAGCGTCAAAACTATGAATTGACACATAGCAAACAAAAAATAAACTCAAAGCTTGTTTTAGGGTTAAAAATATATATATAAATAACCCTGGTTTTCAGTTTCGGCAGTTTATTTCAAGAGCTACATCAAAAAGCTCAGTGAGAGAAGGCCAAGGGTTTGCAGCTGTCACCAAAGCAACATGTGGCTACTTTGAAGTATTTTAATATAAAACATAAAAAAATACATTGGTTATTTAACTTTTATTCCTTTGTCATATAATTCCATATATTTTGCCCTTTAGTATGTGTAGAAAATGTAGAAAGTAGTAACATTAAGAAAAAAAAAAAACATTAAATGAGAGGGTTCATCCAAACTTTTGACTGGTAGTGTAGATGTTGATACTTACAAAATAACTATTGAAGCTTTCGTTGAAATCAAATGAGCAGCTTTTGTCAGAGGGAAATGACCGGGGAATGTCATAGCAGTCCTGTGATCCAAAATCTGGAAGAAATTTTTTTTATAATTTTAAAGAAAAGTTAAAAAGTCAGTTAAAACCAAATAGAGCGGGTTGAAAATCAGCTCACATTTATCCAACTAATTAAACAATCCTCTAATTATAACCTTATTTATCTACACAAAGTTCATTTTTCAGAATTTTTATTTCATGTTCTCCAGTAGGCATAGTTGTAATAATATATGTCACCACTAGGGGGCGAGTGATGTTAGGCCTGTTTAAACCAATGCCATTTTAATCCAGGAATGACTTATTTGTTTTTTTTATTCACACTTTCTGGCACTGGAGTTCTGTACTGGCAGCAGGTTTGTTTTCTGTACAACACTAAAGGAATTCCAAACATTTAAAAGCACTCAGCTATTTTCAAAACACATATTTTAGCTGGAAAGGGAAATATAACTGACTAGATCTTACCAGCTAAATATTTTTTTTACTTTTACTTTATTGCATTTTAAGGTATTGTATAATGTTATAATGTTGGTACCATATCATAAACATACCTGTTAAATGTGTGAATTAAACCAAACAAAACTCCAGGTATGTTTGTGATGAGGAAACATTATAAAATAATATGGTCTCTTTAATATTTAACAAAAAATATTAATATAAGACATAACACATTAGTTCAAATAGGTTTAGAGCTTTGACTGTGTGAATGGATGAAACCTGAATTGCTTTCACTAATCACTGCTTTGTACACAGAGCCTCTAACAGCAGCTTAAAAATATTATGGTGACTGTGCAAATACTAAAGAGATGACTAATCACCAAGGTAACACTTTTAAATTAAAAGTCAGGGCATAAACAACATTGTTGGTGCAAATTAGCCATGTGCTTTGCTCTTTGCGTTATTTTATGGGATAAAAGTAAAAACTAAAAAGCACACAAAAACACGTGTTCAATGAAAGCAGCCCTATTATGTTGTGTTATTATGTAACTCAGTCATTGTTGTTTCTTTTCATCATTTACCCAGTCAAAGTTATATACGGAGTGATTCGTGCATGCTTGAGCCATTTTTAATCGTTTATTCTCAAGACACCAAATTGCCAATCATCAACCCCTGTTTTCACTGCCACCAGTCCCCGCTCCGTGCTTTGTATTGCTCTGATTACACAAACACAATGTCTTCTTTAAGTAATGCGTAATACAAATTAATTTTTTGGATTTTGTTTCTCCATTTTGAATCTCTTTCTCTAAAGATTTTAAGTAGTGAAAAATACATTTCTTGATTTTTTTTTTTTAACAGATTGTCTAACCTTAAAGGGATAGTTCAGGATTTTTTACATGAATCTGTATGTCCCCGTCAGCAGTGTCATGCATCAACACTGACTTGCCTCCCGACAGCGTCTGGTGAGCCGAGTTCTTCCCCGGTTTTGGTGCTGATGAAAGTGTCCGGCAAGTTGGCTGGGGTCACGAAAATAAAGTGTTTTTCTTCTCAAAACAATATGTGTTCAAAAGAGCGATATGTTTGCATCACAAAACGTGAACCGTGAAAAAGTCAGACCTTATAATCTCTTGGTACTATTTTATCTCCGCTCATACCACTGCGCGCGGCCTCAAGGTGAAGCCTGTTTCACTGTGTTTACTGCTCGGAAAGTTAACGACAACAAGTGTAACTATGACACCGACAATGAAGACATGGCCTTTAGCACAGAGCCAAGGGGAGATCTTTATGAACCCAAATATACTGATGCCCAAATTCACCAGACACTTTCATCAGCACGGAAACTGGGCAAGAACTGGGCTCACCGGACGCCGTCAGGAGGAATGTCAGTGTTGATGCACAACACTGCTGACGAGGACGCCGTACAGATTCCTGTCAAAAACCCCAATTATCCCTTTAACTATCAAAATCTAGAACATGTCCTCAAGCTCACAGTTGTGTTGTCACCTCTACCTCATTTACCTCATTGACTTTTCAGTTTAATGTAAAACCAGTGGTGATTTTAAGATGATTAATACTAAACTTGGCATTTATTCAAAAGTATTCAAGAGTCAATAGTGTTTTTTCTATTTCATTTTGACTTGTACATACACATTTATATAATTATACTGCCACCAGTCTCTTGCTGACTGTTTTGCTACTTATTTAGAATTTGTTATTACCATTTATATTTTGTAGTCTTTGTTTTTATATTATACTGTGACGTGTGAGCTACAGTGTCAAAGTCATTTCCCATGTGGATCAATAAAGTTTGTCTAAGTCCAAGTCTAAGTCAATAACATGTTTCAGTCTCACGCTCTGTACCTGCCCAGTTTAGTCTAACCTTTCCGTATCCGTGAACAGTCTACAGTTCCGATGGTGTTACTGCGCAGAGCCTTGTTCCCAGCCGCCGTGGGCACACAGTAGTTCCCGTCCGTCTCCGAGGCCGACCTGGGCACGCAGTAGTTGTCCGTTGGCGAGCGCTCAGCGGGGGGCGGCGGTGGTCCTGACGTGGAACTGAGAGAGGGTTTGGGCGGTCTCGGAGGCGGCACCACATCCCCCCCACTCTCCGACCCCGTAGAAGGCATCGTACGGGGCACTTGGTATGTAGAGTTCGAACCGGGGGTGGTGGGGAAATCGTAACTGATCGACATGTTGCGCATTTGCATCTCCATGGACGCCTTCCGAGTTGGCGTGTTGAAAGTGTAAATCTCGGCGGGGTCCGTGCTGTCCGGGTGCGTTGACGGGGAGGGGGCGGATCTGGGGGCAAGCACAGTGTCTTGGGAGTAGCTACGGGGCAGGTGGTAGAGGCCAGAGTCAGTGGAAAAGGAGGTGCCCCGCGAAGGAGGGGAGTCGTAGATGGAGGAGGCGGAGGCGGGGCCGTGGTGCTGGGCGAAGAAGCCGTTGTGCGAGGTGTGCTTGGCCGACGTGATGGAGGTGGGCGTGCGGTGGGAGGGGACGTTGTCGTTCAGGTCGGTCTCTGAAGAGGTAGACTTTGCGTGAGCCCTGAAACAACAAAAGAGAGAAAAAAAGCGACTTAAAGGTGGACCACGCCAATAGGTTTTTGGAAATCTGGCAACTTTTTCTTACATATACAAAAGAAAATTTTCATATAATAATTTGATGTGAGCCCTGTGTCATTACTCTTTGACTGTACTGTAACTTTTGCATGCATTTATTCAGTTACAGGTGTTTTATAGCTAACAAATACATCGAAAACAGTGCTGGCCTAAGCTTTTAGGGGGCCCAAAGCCAAATTTGCTGTGGGGGCTCCTTCAGTGCCACTCACGCTTATCTACTGATTGTATTATCAACATTTAATAGAAATACTAAAGTGCTTTAAATATAGCACAAAGCACTGGACTGGGAACTTTTTAAAATACTACACATTTCATGCCTTTTTTCTGAATAATTTTAATGTTATGCAGTAAACTAACGTGCAATGCAACATTTTTCATAATTTCTAACAATATTTTATCCCATCTCGGGATCCCATGGTGGCTTTGGGCCCTAAACAGATCATAGTCTGCTTGTTGGGTAGGGCCGGCCCTGCATGAAAACCATGTGCCGGCTTGCCTCTCCATAAATCTTATCATCAACTTGACATTTCCAAGTTTATTTCCATACTGTGGAATAATCAGTGCAAAACAGTAATATCTCCATGGAGACAAGAAGCAGATGATGGACGCTCCACCAGATAAGTTATACTTTAAGCAATAAAATCTATCAACAACTTTGCTTATTCCAAAAGGGCACTTCAGTTTGCACAAGATGAGCAGGTGAGTAATGAAGCAAAACATTTGACCCCAAACAGGAATCTTTGGTTGCAGTCTAACACCGTCTCTGCATGCATATTGTCCTCCACTGACAATAAGAGAAAGTCCATCACTCTCCACATTCCAACTGCACCTTAAACTGTGAATGAAGGAAAACCAAGTCTGTAAACACATTAAATCTGGCCTTTTCGTCTTCTGTGTTATGTCTTTTTCTAACCGTTTTGTATTTGTTGTAGTTGTTTTCTTTGTCACCTGCCTATGGACAATATATGGAAATGATCTTTGCTCTAATAGCCTATTAACACATAACACACATATATATATTTATTTTTTTCACTGACAATAAGAGAAAGTTGATCGCTCCAAACAATCAAGCTGCATCTTAAATTGTGAATGAAGGAATACCAAGTCTGTGAACACTTTTAATCTGGCCTTTCTCTGTTCTTCACTGTCTTATGTCTCTTTCTAACCGTTTTCTATTTTTTTCTAACAGTTTTCTATCTCACCTGCCTGTGGACAACAGATGGAAATGAGCATCTTTGCTCTAATCTGGCATATTAACACA
Source organism: Odontamblyopus rebecca (assembly GCA_030686955.1). NCBI lineage: Eukaryota > Metazoa > Chordata > Actinopteri > Gobiiformes > Gobiidae > Odontamblyopus > Odontamblyopus rebecca. The sequence continues at coordinate 26,111,689 of CM060658.1, forward strand.
GTAATGACAGATGTTCATTAATATGCATTGTCGCTATCAAATAAATACATACATATATATATATTTGATCTTAGACACTACGGATAGACATTTGCAAAGTTCTGCATGTTAAATCCTGTCCCATATATAGTCAAATTTCATCTTCAGATAATTATTTTAATGTATTATTTTTCAGCCCAAGTTTTAACCTGCTTAAATCATTACAGCCGAAACTGTCAAGAAGAGCACAGGCAGGTTCTTACTTGTGCATATACATTTATATAATTCTGCCTTATTTGACATCAGTCTTTTGCTATTTTTTTCTCTTTGTTATTATAATATATTGTAATGTGTGAGCTACAGTGTCCAAGTAGTTTCCCTTGTGGATCAATAAAGCTTGTCAAAGTAAATGTATTATTATTATTATTATTATTATTATTATTATTATTATTATTATTATTATTATTATTATTATTATTATTATTAAGTCTAAACCAGCAAAACCTTGGACTTGAATTACCTCTCCCACATACTGTAGTTTGCTCTCTTTGTGTTATTATATTAGTATAAAAATAAGATACATGCAGAGAGAATGCACAGCAAACTCGAGTAAAACGCCTTTGAGAGACCGAGCACCACAGCACGTGCAGGTCCAAGCGATGGGAGACTCACAGACTGGTTTGGGGACAGAGAGTCTCACACTCCTCCAGGAGGAAGTACTCCTGGTCTCCCTCCAGTGGAGACTCAGGCTGCACAGAGCTGGGACTGAGCAGGGCCAGAGAGTCAGAGGAGAAAGCAAAGGCCTGTCATCATAACATATCTTCTAGTTTGATATTTTGCTGAAGTAAATATAGATGATGAACGATAATACTGAAAGTAAACTATAGAACTGACACAATAAGCCAAGAGCAGATTTAAGCCACAAAAACTATTCTAAAAATATAATATTGTTAAAGTGTCAGGGTGGCCTACACATTTCACTAAAACACAGTTAAAATCATTACATTTAAGATTCTACAACAAAATTTTACACTTTATTTCCCAGTTTGGCCATTTTTTAGGTTTCAGATTTTACTTCTGACTTCCTTTACATCATGTTAGGGAATTCCTTAACTGTTCCCTAGAAACCATGATGTAGAGCAAGCCAAAACACCTTTATTTTGTTGAAATCATGTTAAAAATGTGTTTTGTAAAAATAAACTGTGCCTAAATTTTGGATAGAACTCTCGCTAATGTGATGCCTTCATTATGAGATTCTCCAAAACAGAACTCTCTACATATTTCTCAGTTTTTCTTCGCAAACTGCTTCTTGATTGGTATAAAACTACAGGTATTATAGCACCAAATTAAGTAGAAACTAAAGAAGCATCAAAACCTGTCATATGCACTATAAAAAGCATGAGCTGCAATAAATAGACTGCAGAACACTTCACTACACTTTGACTACACTTGAATACTTAATTTGCATCTGTAATGAGTCATAGAAGTGAAGAATTAAACCTTTTAAGTCTTAAATCTTATGGTATAGAAGAAAATAACCCTATATCAAATTCACCCTATGTTCTGTCAATCATTATTTAATATTTGCATGGTTCTCCTTAGGACCTCTTCTATATAACAGATAGAGTTGTATTATGATATTTCTATATTTTATTTGTACTTGTTCATATACATTTATATACTTATGCTTTATTCATACCCTCTCTTGCTATGTTTGCTACTTATTTTGAATTTATTATTACCATTTATATTTAATTTACTCTTTGTTATTATAATATATTGTGATGTAATTTTGCTTGTGGATGAATAAAGTCTAAAAAATTCCCAGCAGTGTAAATAAACCCCCAAAAATACATAGTCCCAGTTTTCATATATTGAACAGTAAGTAGATGTATTTCTAACTATCGTGACAGGCCTCAGAAAGCAGAGAGTAAAGGAAAACGAACGACTCAGACTGAAGACAGAGCGCCGCTGGTTTACCTGTGGGGCTCAGGCTTCTTGCTCTCACAGTTGACCAACCACAGATAGTCCTCCGTGGGCTCCTCCGAACTGGACTGGGACTCGAGGTGAGCCACGTGGACCGGCTGATATGGAGGAGGGACAGCCGACAGCACAGACGCGGCTGGGCCCATGATGTTGCCATGGTGAGCGGGGTGTGGGGGCGTGTCCACCACCTGGCCTGTGGACGAATGGGAAGAGGCTTTGGCAGCTTCTGTGGAGACACATACAAGCAGAACTCTGTCATAGAGCGTACAGTGTTAAGAACTGGTCTCAATGCAATATTGTGTAACTTAAAGGTCCTATATTACACAAAATTTACTCTTGTGAGCTTTAAGTCATGTTATAATGTTGTCACATACTCAAAAACATACCTGGAGTTGTGTTTTGTTCCACTGACACATTTTTTCTTTGATTATTAGTCATCTCCAAAGCTCAAAAATGCTCTGTTCCACCTTGTGATGTCATGAAGCAGTAGTTTAAGTTAACAGCTACCTCCTACCTTTATTTCAGTAGATATGGGCAATTCTAGGGCTGAACTCATCCACATGATTCTAATGAAGATGTATGGAGTTTAAAAACACAGTAAAGTATTACCACATGACATCACAAGGTGGAACAGAGTGTTTTCTGTCTGAGAGAAGAACTCAGCCTAAATATGCAGGGGTTATGTGTTAAACGTGAACAAATGAATGAAACAAAACAGATCTCCAGGTATATTTTTGATGAGGAAACATAACATAGATCAGAAAACAGCGTAATATAGGACCGTAAATTTTGAGTACTTACTTTTGGTAGTGTAATGCAACAAAAAATAACAGAATGAAACAATAATTTGTGACTTCTTTAAACTTTCACAGCTCAAGTGTTATTGTATTAAAACCAAAATACTCCAAATCTCCCACTATTGAAAGGAAATTGTACACATGGCGCATTTTGAGCCCAAAAACGCTGGATTTCAAATACTGAACTATGGGGATGGGATGATTCACTTAAGTCCCGATTTGATTTTGGACTCAATATTTTTAGTTCTCTTCAATTGTGATAACTTCTTTAAATTAACATCATTTCTTAAGACACAACATATACCATTAACACTGAATTTAAAAAATAAATAAATTGTTTATAATGCTCACAACAATAAACTGGAACATTGCAGATCTCTGAAATAAATGACAATAAAAATATATACACCTTTCTGAATGAAATAAAAATGAAACAGATCGCCATTTCTTATAATTAGATTAAAATAAACCCATAGTGGTTATTATAATTAAACTAAAATAGACCCGCAGCTCTTGGCCACTATGAATAACATATATATGCAACAATAAATCAAAATATTGTAATTACTAGGGAGGTAAAAATAACCGAAATATCGTGATATCGTATTGCCAAAGTCTCACAAAAATAGCGTGGACTATCACAATATATCGAATCACAAGTTTCTTTGCTTAAATTCATTGTTATGGCGCAAAAACAGAGAGAACTACATAGCCCATGATCCTTTGCTCTGTTTCACTCCAGTGTACATGATGAAATAACTGCTTTAAGCGCTTTTAAATCTTATTTTTTTGGATTGTGAGAGAAAAGAGGCATATTCATAATTTTGTTAGGCTCCAATAATATAAATATAGGATGCATATCGTGAAATTATTGCATCAGAAGATTAGGATATCGTTACGTCCCTAGTAATTACTGTGACAGGTCTAGTTCCACGTTTTGAAGTTGTATCTGGGGCTCTCCGTTAATCTGCCCGTCACAGATTCTACACAGTTACACACAGTCTGGTGAGAAACATACACAGAGATGATAAAAGCTTCACTTTCTATGAACTGTGTTAGTCATGTGAGTCCCACTCTCTCTCAGCCAGCGTTTCCTCAAGGTCTCTGCTTTTCACACAGACTTTTCAAATGGAACAGTCCTATTCACTCCTTCTGCTCGAGCTGATTGTTGTTCTTCGGTAAGCGCCAACATGGCCGCCGCGTATGCTGGGTAAAATGCATCTATGTTTTCTGACACTTTTTTTTCTCCTTTTCACAGTTTTCCTCCCACTCAGTTCCATAACGCCGGCCTTGTTCGCAAACTAACATCTCGAATACGAAATCGCTTTAGAGCAGAGCTTCACCTGCCCCCTCCTCTGTCCTTGGCGGCGAGTTTGTGACAGCCTTAAGTGCTGATTCATGCGGTAAAAGGGGGAATCCTCGGTGCTCGTCCCCTCGTATCCTCCCACGCTCTTGTTCCCAGCTCTGTGCTTGTTGAGCGTTGAATACCTGCCCAGCCTTGAAGCTCTCACTACAGCAGCCCACACCAGAGCGGGGTGGGAGGAGAGTCTCACAATCTTTAGAAATCGAAGTGAGCAAAAACAAGAGCCAAGGACAGCATTTCCTTTTAACCCTGTGAGAGCGGAGATGGGAGAGGAGTTCTGAAATGTAGGCTGATATATCTTTTGGTTGATATTCACTCTAACGATTTGGGTATCGGTCTTAAATCTCCAGGTCGATATTTTGTTTTGGTCGGCCTGCTGCCTAAAGATAACATAATGCTTTATTTTAAGACTTGAATCTTGAACCTGAATACAACACTTCATTATAGGTTTAGGGTGAAACAAATGGTTGTGGGTGAGTTTGTAGTAAATTTAAATTGCATGGGGAAAATAATAAAAACTGGCCGTATATATAAATCTGTGTATCATTCGTTTTCAAAATAAAACAAAAAAAAAGGACATTAAAAAAAAAAAATCTTTTCTTCATTATTTGTCTCCAAAACCAAAATGAAAAAGCTGATAACGATTCGGTTTTTTTTTTCAGTTTTCGATTTTGTGTTTAAATGAATAATGGAAAAAACAGATAACAGCCGCTCATTGCAGAGAGAGAAGTGATAGTTTTTTAATGTAAAGTCAATGCCAGAGATGATGGAGCTGGAAGATGCTCACTTCCTATTTAGAATGTCTTTAATCCTTACAGTGTTATGAGGCCACCAAATGTAATAATTTCAGTCCTGGTTCAGTCCTAGTTTAGTCCTGGTTTAGACCTGGTTCCGTCCAGGTTCTGTCCTCGTTTAGTCCTCGTTTAGTCCTGGTTTAGACCTGGTTCCGTCCTAGTTTAGTCCTGGTCCAATCCTGGTGATTGGCTTGGCGGTCCGTTAATGACACGCGTATGCAGACGCTCCATACTGGATATTAGGACCAGGAGTTTGGATCGGAAAACGGTCGTTATCTGTTTTTTCCATGTAAGGTCTGGTTTTGGAGACAAATAATGAAGACAACAGTTGTTTTCTTCGTTTCCTTATTTTTGGGTTTATATTGAAAAACGAATGAACAAATGATACACAGATTTATATATAGACCCAAAAATATCATCAATGGTTATAGGCCATAGGTTTCTCTGGTATATAAACAATACTGGAATCGGCTATGGAACCCACATCGGACGTTTGGAATTTATATTGTTTTGATAAATTTATAGTGTAAAGTAACAGTGTCACCTTAGAGACAGGCAGCTGGCAGATCATCTCCACCAGAAGGGTTACATATTGCACCTTTAACATGCCGTAATCATTGTCACAGGTCTCTTTAAGGATGAAATATTACATTTTGGTGACCTTACAACACTATAAGGATTAAAGAGAGTATTAACTCGCTCTACATGATCCTGGTGTTTTTATTTCACTATTTTGTCAGTAAATAAATTCCTATTCCTAATGTGGAACCTGGCTCCAAATTCACCCTATATCTGCAAGCCTCGTTGAGCCTCATTTGACTGGAGCCGAACGCCATGGGTGACGTCACACTCCCTTGGTCCACTTCTTTATACAGTCGATGATTTAGGACAAAGATAGCACAAGCTCAGATCACGTAATTCAAGTTCATGTTCAAAAAAATGTATTCTTCACGCAAGAAACATATAAAAAGAATCAAAATGGTGTTTCTCACTCCCATGCGTATAAATAAATAATAATAAATGGAAAAGTCCAAGTGTTCTTTGGGGAGTTTGGTTGTATAATACTGCATTGAAATTAATCATTGCTTTTGGGTGTGGACACAAAATACCACTGTAACCATTAAAATGCGGGAGAGGCATTTCCTTCACATCAGTGTTTGCATTAGAGTTGCTCCGTGTAACGTTTCTATGGATATATCGTCGCTCTGCTTGGAATGTTCCACAGTATGACATTACACAGCTTTACCTCACGTTTATTTCATTACAGGTAGTTTTATAGCTCAAAAATACCTAGAAAAACAGGCATTCTGACTGTGAGCGGGGTCGCCTCTCCACAGATCTTTGCGTTCTTTGCGTTTGACGGACCCTCCACCAGGGAAGTTACATAATGCGCCTTTCTTTAAGACTATAGGGGTCCTTCACTACGCCATATATGTAATAGGCGGAGGTTTACACGCAGTACTACGGAGGTGTCAGCCTTACACAGGGAGCATCGGTGACTCAGTCTGTTTGAATAGAAGAAAAGCATCATCTTCTATAAAAGATTCTCGCCACAGTATATCAGATGAAAAGGTAGGTATGAAAAAGTTATGCCATTTTCAGTCAAAACAACGAGTATTTGAAAATGTGTGAGGAGAGAAAGTTATATGGTCCAAGTATAAGCATATAGAAGACAAATGATAATATTTAAACCACTGACACAAAGACTAAAGAGCAGATTCTAAATGTAAAATGTAAAAAAAGATAAAAATAAAACAGTAGAACAAAACAATAAACACAATTATTAATAAGTAATAATTCTGTTTTTATTAAAGGGAATCATATCATATCATTTAATAATTTTAGTTATTAATTCAACCTTTTACATCTTAAATCTTAACCACAATAAACACAAATTAAGTATATAAGTTGATATTGAATTCATAATAATCAACTTACTTATAGTTATTAAAGGGGAACTATGGCACATTTGAAGCTAAAGTTCATTGCTAGAGGTGGTCGAATACTGTCAGAAGCCAAAAAATGAGCCACGAGTCTAAAAAACTAAACGCTCTGCCTGGCTTATTCATTAGTGTCTGGAAATGTTATGAAACAACTTCTGTCGGTTCTAATCCACTTTACTTACGAGTGAATTATATTTTTTGAAAAGACAGGTCAGAAAGTGGTTTAAGCTTCTTCAGTGTGAAGCAAATTTGTGGTTTACGTGGAAGTTAAGAACTTGCCCCCATCACTACACTAGTTTGTTACCTTGACAGACTCACTGCCACAGCGAGATCTCCGCCGAGGCAACACTGATCTGTGCCGTTTTTTGGCTTCTGACAGTATTCAACCACCTCTAGGAACGGACTTTAGCTTCAAACGTGCCGGAGTTCCCCTTTAATAAGTATAAGCAAGTTGATCATTATGAATTCAGTATCAACTTATATACTTAAATGTGTATATTTTCTTTGTTCTACTGGGAAATTTGCGGTTATTGTGGTTAAGATTTAAGATGTAAAAGGTTGAACTAATAACTAAAACTATTTTTTTAAATGTCGACTCATTCCAGTTACAAAACAAAGTAATGAGCCTCTGTTTCTGTCAATCATCATGTCATCTTTGCACTGTTTCCTCACAAACTCTTGTATACGACTGTGATATACTGTATTTATTAGCGGAGGGACCAGATACAATTTCCACAAGACGAGACGAGACACGAGATTTGATCTACGAGAATGAGACAGGAGGACATTTTGATATTACTATTGATATACGATTATTCATTTGCTTTATTTCAAATTTCTGATCCCACTGTAGCACTGTTTTGGAGCTATAGCGTCTCTAAAAATTTAACACAGCAATTCTAAACTCAATTTTTTATCCGATCCAAAAGTAAAAACATGTGGAAAAAAATCGAATTTTCAGCGTGTGTGCACAATTTTGTGGCAATTTTGTCTCATGATCTTCACTAGTATTTATATTATGATATTTGTTTTTTACTTACTGTACATTCATTTATATAATTTATGTCTTATTTGACACCAGTCTCTTCTATTTTGTATTTACAGCTTATTTAGAAGTTCATTACCACTTCTATAATTTTTTAATCTAATGTTATTACATTATTATTATTATCAATCCACAGATCTGACCTGTAATTTAGTCTGGTTTGGTCTCCATGAAGATACAAAGGCCTAATGTCATACTGTGAACAAACTAAGAACATATCCACGGCGAAAAGCATGGCACAGACCCTTCACCAGAAAAGTTAGGCAATGCACCTTTAAGCAAGATGTATTTTCATATTTTAACTACAAAAAAGTCTTGCCAGATCATTTTAGTCTAGTTCTTAACTCGAGTAATCTTCAAATGCCTAAATCTGAGTTTTTGCAGTGTGGTGCTGTGGACCACACTACACATGGACCATCACATGTTTCGCTGGACCTTGGCTCAGAGCTGCTCTCCTTCTGATACATTCACTCTGTGTCTGTCACGAGGGGTGGCAATATGGCAAATTAATCATCTCATATTGTATTAGAGCCTAGGTCGTGATTTCGATTCGATCACTGTACTTTTATATTGTCATTAAAGAGCTCATATTATGCTGTTTTCTGACCTGTTATATATGTTATAAAATATTTGGAGTTGTGTTTTGTTTCATTCACGCATGTTAAACGCACAAATGCTGCATATTTAGGAAGAGTTTTCTCGCAAATGGAAAACAGCTGTTAACTTGAAAACTACCACTACATGACATCACAAGGTGGAACACAACATTTTGAGCTTTGGAGATATAGACAGACTAATAATAAAGGGTTACTAACATGTAAGAATAGAACAAAACACAACTCCAGGTATGTTTTTGCAGAGGTAAAAGCTTTATAACCTGGCTTAACGTTCACAAGAGCCCACTTTGCAAAATATAGGGCCTTTACGATGTAACTAAGAACACACTTTTTTAGACAACAGGATGTACTCTCCAACACAAAATACAGGCCATTTATTCATTATTCTTCTATAGTCATAGCTCAGATAAAGATTAAGGCCATTTTAAAGCTGTAAAGGTTCACATTAGTTTCAGTTATGTAATTATTTCAGAATCAATACCTTTTTGGCAACCCTACTTCTGACACTGCCTTCTACAAACTATTGATACTTTGCAGCGGCATCACGCTGGGGGTGATCTACATGTATCTCTATTTGTGGAATGCTCAAATGTTACCATGGTGACACGATACACACATTAGCAAACACATACAAAAAGTTGTAAGATATTCTGAAAACTCAAGAAAAAACACAAAATGAATTTAAACAACACATTTATCCTATTTGGCCTGATTGGGACCTGATGAGTGCAAAAAAAAGAATTTTATTTTTATATTTTTTATATTTATATGTCCACATATGATATATAAAACATTCATTTTATGTTTTACACAAAATAAAGTAGGGTAGATTTTCAAAATCAAAAACTGGGACATCCACAGTTTTTTGGTGGTTGGTAATAATACAATTGTGAAACAAGTGCATAATTAAGGAAAATTGTTATGCAGAGACCATTCATGACTAACACGTGAGTCAATATAGTCACATTTTCTTTGTATTTTGGTCATTTTTAGGCAGATTTTCTGTATTTTACCTAAACAAATGACAATGTATGCCTCTCTTCACTTTTGGCAGAGATCAGATTGGTCAAAAATAGTGACACCTGGGACATTTCTTGTATTAAACTGGATCAAATCAGTGGTTTTGGATAAATCTGCTGGGACAGGGGACACAGGGCTCAAAACTGTGGCTGTCCCAGGTCAACAGGGACGTCTGGTCACCCTACAATGAAGTCATTATTGAATAATGGTTTGCAAAAACTATAAGTCTGACCAACCAAAAATGTGTTGGACATATACTGTATGTCCACATATGTGGACGCCAGGTCTTAGGAGGCTAGATAATATGAAAGAAATAGATCACAACATGTTCATGGTGTTGTTTAGGTGTTTAATTTTCAGCAAAAATGGTGAGTGTCTAACTGAAAAACTGTTGGCTAATGCTCGCTAGCTTGTAACAGTACTTTTTTGTACGAGAGACTTGTTTAACTGCACAAATTAGCTCAACTGTTGTAGATCCAACCAAGACAACTGTTTATGGTCACATTTGGTTAAAATAAAGCACAGGTAAAGTCTAATGAAGCCTCAGACAGAGCAGAGCCTACAGTTAGCATCACACCCCCAGGAAATACTGATGACATCAGCTGCAAAGTATCAATATGACATAAAGACCTAAAATCTTAACGTAACCTAGTGGTGGTTTTAAGATGTTTTCATGTGATACTTTTACTTTTACTTGAGTAACTTTTTGCGCCGTTTCTGTAGTTTTACTTAAAGGTGCATTGTGTAACTTTTCTGGTGGAGATGTTATTGCTTTGTCTGGAATGTTTCACAGTATGGCATTAAACCTTTCTATCTTTATGGAGACTAAACCAGACCAAGTTACAGGTCAGATCTGGGGAGAGGCGACCCTGCTCACAATCAGAATGTCTGTTTTCTAAGTATCTTTGAGCAATCATTTATTATATTCCAGGCAGAGCAATAACATCTCCAAAGAAACAATAAAGTGACAGACCCTCCACCAGAAAAGTTACACAATGCACCTTTAAGTAATAAACTTGAGTACGTAATCCACCACTGCCTGAACCTAAAAATCTATAAACATGTGTCCTTGGTGTTGGAAAGGACGTATGTTTCTATCTTACCTTCATCAGTGGGGTTGAAGCCACAGATTTCGCAGATGGAGTGGACCCACTTGTTCATCTCCTCCTCAGTGTCGGCCACCAGGTAGAACACGCGGTCAAAGGTCTTTATGTCAAAGATGAAGCTGTGCTCCAAGTCCTTCTTGTTAAACGTCAGCCCAGCATCCACCTGGACAACAGTGAGGTTAGAAGAGATGCACAAATCCAGCAAACACTGGAAAAACATTCAGAATTGTGTTTGGTTTCATTCACACGTTTGTTTAATTGTTGATTATTAGTCTGTTTACATCTACAAAGCTCAAAATGCTCTGTTCTGTGGTAGTTTAAGTTTACTTTTACCTTTTACCTTTAATTTAGGAGAGATCGGAAATTTTTCAGTTCAATATCGATACTTTGATGACTTTAATTATTATATTATTATCCAAGAGGTCCAATTGTGTTATGCAGTTGTGATTTAACCTTCAAATCACTACTGAACTGAGTGTATAGTTAATAAGTTCAAACATTATGAGATGTCCTGGGCCAAAATCAGCGTGTAAATAGTGTTATTCCATAAAATTAAAGCCCTGACCAGGCTGAACCAATAGCCCCGATTTCGATATTCAATTAAAGAGGAGGTATTTATTTCTATGAGGTATCAACTACTAACACGTAAAATTTCACCATGTTCTCTTTTATTGTTTTGAAGATGCTATATTCACCAAAAACAACATATTAACATGTTTAGTAAGTTTCACTTTCATTTTTGCCGCTTTCAGTCTCCACTCCCTGAGCTCCCCGTGTTAAGTCACTCCCCCTTCTGAGCACTATCACAACACAATCAGCGTGCATCCCGCTAATGAGACTACTGCACATCACATTAGGTGCGTCAAGTTGTGTATCATGTTTTTATGTATTTATGGAGAATTGTCATATGGGAAAAGGCTTGTGGGCGGAGCCTTGTACAAATATTTAACTTCAAGAAAACAGTGTGGACAGTGTAAAATCATCCGTGTTGGATGTCTCTGTCGGGGTTCCCCAAGGATCAATACTTGGTCCTCTGTTATTCTCACTGTACATAAAAGACCTTCCCAAAACATGTAATGACGTGAATCTTCAAATGTATGCAGATGTAATTTATACTCATGCAAGGAGCGTTAAAGAGGCAGTTTCCATTCTGACCTCAGCTATGGAACAAGTAAATGATTCGCTTTTTAAATCATGTTTGCTTCTAGATTCCAAAAAAAACGGTCTGTTTGATGTTCTCAAAGCAATCAAAAGAGATAAAATGCTCCGCAGTATTCTTAAGAGGAGAATTACAATTGGTCACAGAATTCAAGTATCTTGGTGTGACACTTGATTCTACTTTGTCTTTCAAAAATCATATTATAATCACACTGTCAAATATAACCTTAAAAATGTTAAACAAATCAGGCCTTTTTTAACACTTGGAGCTGCTAGAATGTTTCTTCATTCAGTGATTTTATCCCATATTGAATATTGCATCACAAGTTGGTCTCTCACCACTGTTACCAATTTGAAAATAACTGAATCACTGTTTAAAAAATCTCTTAAAGTTTTTGACCAAAAACCTAATTCATTTCATGTATGTAATATTTTAAACAAGTACAATCTTTTAAATTTGATCAACTTTAAGTATGTATGCTTCATTTACAAAGCGCTACATGGACTAGCCCCACCCCCATGTCTGTCTTTTTCAAACCAAAGACTTCAAGTGGTCCGAAAACCAGGGCCTCATCCAGAGGAGACCCCCCACAGAAGAAGAGCCTTTGGACACACTCTCTGTGAGGGCCAATAACATCTGGAACAGTCTTCCTCTGCACATAAAGGAGCCCTACACTAATCAGCTTTAAAACACAACTGAAACTATGGCTGAAAACAAACCAGTCATGTGACCACTAGACTTTTGTTTGTTCTGCTTGTATTGTATGTTGTATTTTTGATGTATTTGCCTGCCTAGGGACTACAGATGAAAACTAGCTTTGTAGCTAAAATTTGGCATATTTACATTTGTTTTATACTGATGTTCATTAATGTGCATTGTCCCTATCAAATAAATAAATGAATAAATAAAATCTTACAGCAAAACGTTAGGAGGGTTTGAACAGGGTCTGGGAGAGATTGCTAAATTACTCAAACATGCATGGATGACATCTAAAATCTCTTCAGAAAATCTCTCTATGTTTTTTTATGAGGAAACAAGGGTAGTAAAGACAGTAAAAAACTTCAAAAAGCTTTAGGTGAGGTGTGTAACTTTTTGGTTGAGGGTTTGTCACCTGCTCGTTACTATGAATATGTCATTGCTCTGCTTTAAATATTCCACAGTATGACTTTCAACAGCTCTACCTTACATTTATTTAATTACAGGTGGTTTTATTGCTAAAAAATACATAGAAAAACAAGTATTCTGACTGTAAGTTTGGTTGCTTCTCCACAGATCTGACCTGTAACTTGGCTTTGACTCCATGATGATAGAAAGGTTTAATGCCATACCGTGAAACATTTTAGACAAAGCAATAACATCTCCATAAAGAAAAGAATTTGACGGATCCTCCACCAGAAAAGTTACACGATGCACCTTTAAGAAACATTGTATAAATATAATATATATTATATAGTATAATGCTCAGTACCTGCTCACATAAGTTGAGGTCTATGACTCTGATGGGCTTCTTGGCATGGTCATTCTTGTAGTACTCCAACACGTCTGGGTCGCCCGTCAGACGGCCGTTTCGAAGAACAAACCACCGCTTCTTCCATGCCTGCAGCGAAATGAGGTCAGAGGTCACCACGAGTTCGTAACAGACCAGAACATGACCAGAGGCTTTGAGTCATTGCACAGTGTCCCTGCTCATTTTCAACACACATAACATTATAAACACCATGCAGTTCAGTTAGAAGTTACTTATATTTACATTTACACTGCACTTTTCAGAGTACTTTTCCAGAAGCATACTTTCACTTGTACTCTACTTGAGTCCTTTTTTATTGACGATCCCTACTTAAGAAAAAATTGTAGTTCTTCTCCCCACTGTGCGCGAGTCTAAAATGACAAAAGCTTTATGTTGACAATATGAAATGATTTGAACATTTGTGTTTCTTGCAGCGCTTCTTCAGATAGGACTCATTTTTGTGTCTATCCTTTGAAAATACCTCATTTTATGCATAATTTAATGTTTTGTACTTCCAATTACATTAACTTTAGATTATAAATCAGATGCTGGTCCCAACAGTTGCTCTTACTTGAGCAGTACTTTTCAGAAAGATTTTTTTACTCTTACTTGAGTGATTTCTTGGACCACTACTTTGTACTTCTACTTGAAATTGGAATTATTTTTGAAAGAACATTACATGTACCATGTTTGGCTATACCAGGGGTCTCCAACTGTTTTCCTCCAGTGAGCTACCTTTACAAGACAAAAACGCTAGAGAGCTACGCATTTTAATGTCTACAAGAAATTGAGGATTATAAGAAGGGTAAGCTTTTGGGTGCAGCTAGATATCTATAAAACATTAAACCACTGTCCATTTATTAGTGCACAAAGTTGGGATTCAAAATGATAAATTTACAATGGTAATAAGCATGTAATTAACCAAATTTTCGTTGTTCAGCACAATGCTATGATTCCAAATTCCCTTGGCGAGTTACTTAAAAGGTGGTAGAGAGATTCTGGCTCCTGAGCTACAGGTTGGAGACCCCTGGGTTACACTCACTTCAGTTCTTATCTATGCCATAATGTTGTTTCCTCATCACAAACATAGCTGGAGTTGTGTTTTGTTTCATTCACACATGTTTAACACATTAATCAGTATATTTAGGCTGGGTTCTTCTCTCAAATTGAAAACACTCTGTTCCACCTTGTTATGTTACAGAACTAAAGATAAAAGGTATCTGTTAACTGGAAAACTCACAACATAACATCGCAGGGGAGAACAGAACATTCTGAGCTTTGGAGACATACACAGACTAATTAAAGGATTATTCAAAACATGTGAGAGAAACTAAAGGTGAGATAATAACATTATAACATGGCTTAAAGTTCACGAGGGTCAATTTTGCGTAATATAGAAGCTCTAAGTGCCAAGAAGAGCCCTGTAACCAAAAATATGTGTCTGGGATAATGCAACAAAAGCCACATCGTCTGGACTGGCACACTCAATGAAATGTAAAAAGGGAAACATGCAATTAAGCCTTTGAGAAGCACTCTGTTGTCTACTTTCACAAGAGAACAGGAGACAAAGGAGAAAGGAATATACAGCTTCGACAACATACAACCTGAGATGAATGGCTTTCACTCTCATCGTCTTCTTTTATAAACCGCTTTATTTTTAACTAGAACAGAGTGAACCTGTCCTCCACTATCAAGGTCAGCGAAAGCAGTACAACACTTACGCGGCTGATATGAAACGCACTCAGAAGCATAAAATGTGACAAGTTTCTTAAGTTAAATAAAAAGATATTGGCGAGAAAATAAATGACGCTAACTAAAATCACTGCTCTGTCTGAAGTTCTGTTACTTAAATTATGGTTTAATCTGGTCTTTTTTATGTCCAGTTTGTGAAAAAGTAGTGAACTCAAAATTTCTCACAATGCACCTTGAAAAGTAGGGAGCATCGGCGGTCACTAGATCGATCGATGTAGACCACAATGCATTGTGAGAGTCAGGAAAACACAGAGTACAGTGACAAGTGTGTAACTGGACACAACACAACTGAATGAAGAAGATAAAAGCGCTGGTTTATGGCTCTGGTAATCCGAGATTCTGAGTAACACGCTCGTTAGGCATTTACCTTAGATCCAACTGTTAAAAGAGCGATAATTTCCACATTTCAGACAAAAACCTAAGACTCCAGTCCATTTACGTGAAGTCCAGTGTGACAGAAGCTTGTGTGGTTATTATTAGTCCATAAACACTTGTGTGCCAGTCTGATTTAATCATGATTTATGACAGAAATCAAGTTTTATCAGAGTTTAGGGTTTTTTTTTAGAGGTTTTTTCACCTAGACGCTAGAAACACATGACCCACATGTAGTGCGCTGCGTGTCCGAATCGCTCTGTGAATGAGTGTTCTATAGAGGGCGCTAATGAGTGCGGGACTGTGTAGTGAATGATGACTGTTTTTCAGTTAGTCAATTTTATTGTGTTGATTAAATCTATTTTATGTTTTTTATTGAGGTTTCAGATGGCCTAAAAACATTTTTGGCATTGTGTCACCATGTCATGCCAACTGATGAACATTCTGCCATAGACTTACATGTAGAGCACCCCCAGTATTGTGTCACAGTAACTATTAGCCTATTATAAAAATGTTCTGTTATCATCAGAAGCCTAACAATGCCAGTGCCAAATTAAATCTAAATCTAAATTATAAATCTATCTTTGGAAAACTACCATTAATTGTATCTGGCAAAAAAGTACTAAAACACTGCAAAAATGTGAATTATTTTAACTTTAACAACAAGCCCCAGTGGACAAACATGCAGCAGTGAGATCAGAGCGATGAGGAAGACCAATCATGTGAGAGGAATGCAGAGCAGAGCTTTGCAGAGACTTTGACCTGTTAAACAATGGTGTATTCTTGTCTTTTTTGTTTTTCCATCCGTGGGGTGTTGTTAGTTTTTGGGCCAAACCCAACCTGAGACACAGGGAAGAGCATCAGAGCGATTTCTCCACAAACACAAGGGCTGCCAGGCAAAGCAGCAGAACGCAGAGGATAAACTTAAAGCTGCATTGTGTAACTTTTCTGGTGGAGGGTACGTCAAATGCTTTTCTTCATGGAGATGTTACTGTTTTGTCTGGAATGTTTCACAGTATGGCATTATGGAGACCAAACTAGGCCAAGTTACAGGTCAGATCTGTGGAGAATGCCTGTTTTTCTAGGTATTTTTGAGCTGTAAATATAAACCACCTGTAACTGTGGTCATATGTGGAACTTTCTAGGCAGAGAAATGACATCCATACCAACAAGCAGGTGATGGATCCCTATCCAAAAAGTTACATAGTGCACCTTTAAGCTCAATAAAATAATATATAACAAGCATGTGTAAAAGGTTTGGTATGATTCCTAACTTTCTGCTGTAGGGCTACAAGATTAATCACAATCAAAACAGCAATATGAATAGACACAATTAGCAAAATTGCAAACGCTGCAATTTTTCAAGTATTGCAATTTCTTCCACAAACAAGAACATATTCAGTATTATTTGGTGTATAAATGACTACGCCTGTAGTTTAGCTCTGTACAAACATGTTATGAAATGTGATTCTTGTATTCGTTGCTCAGTTCAGATTTCAGTCTTTTTGTCATGTCTTCTGGACGCGTTTAAAATGTCAACTTTGAACAGAATGCTATTATTAGTCTAAGATATATAGTCTAGGCATGCAGGGTTGCATTGTTCTAGTGCTGGTTTAGATGCAGTGGATGTATTTACTTTAGCTATAACTGAATAATGTCAAAATAGTGAACAAATATGCACCATAAAATCACACAAAGTCCAGTTTGGAATGTGTACTAACCACCAGTATAAGCACAATACACAATACAGATACGGTTCAACAGTCAATTTTGATTCAGTTTCCTAGTTTATAAATTAATTCATAACCAAAGTAGATTATAATGTGACCTTGGCAAAGAAGGTTAAGAACAAGGAAGACAAATACAAGACCATAGCTGCATGAGAAAATATCAATAGAAATTCTTTGAGAGCATTTTTCTGCACTGGAGAAATCATGATATTCTTCCCACACTGCCCTGCACTCACACACACAGCACAGAGTTCAGACTTATGTAATCACACACAGAGAAACAAACTCAACAAAGCTGCATAAGCTTATGAAGACTGTCCTCAATTTAAAGCAGCTCTTCTCTAAAGGCCCAGTGAGCACACAAAGGCCCCTCTGATGAGCTGTGTGCTCTGCACAAAGACACTGGGTGTGGAGAGGAAACCTCGCTCTCTGCCACATGACAAAGCAATTTGGGCTCAGGTTTCCCTGTGGGGAACAGAAGGACTCAGAGCTAAGGTTACAGCCGGGACAGGCCCGCCCAGGCCCTCTGTTGACAGGGAGAGGTGCTGCAAAACAAGGAGAGGTCAGGCTAGCAGAGAGGTCACCTGCTGCTAATGATGCTACAAACATTGCACATTTGTTAGTTTAAAAGGTCCTGTATTACAGAAAATGGATTATTGTGAGCTTTAAGCCATGTTATAATGCTGTTACCTCATCAAAAACATATCTGGAGTTGTGTTTTGTTTCATTCACACGTTTCACTAATTATTAGTCTGTCTCCATCTCCAAAGCTCAAAATGTTCTGTTCCACCTTTGTTATGAAGCAGTAGGTTTCAAGTTAACAGCTGCCTTTTACCTTTTGTTCAGTAGAGATGGGCAATTGAAGGGCTGAAATTATCCAAATGATTCTAGCAAAAGTGTATGGAATTTAAAAACACAATGGAGCACTTCCTGCATTATCACATGATATCACAGGCCCAGTTTTTAAGAACTCTAAATAGAAGCCTAAACAGAACAGCTATATTTCTGATGAGGAAACAACATAACATAAATCAGAAAATAGTGTAATGTGGACCCCCTTTAAATTGCACAATAACTGTCTCTCGACGGCAACAATAAAAAATATGGTCTATAATTACAGAAGCATTTTTCATTCCATCATATACCTGTTTTCTTAGGTCATGGCTACACGTACTCAGATCATTTGTAATATGAAATGATTATTTTCCACTTGATTAAAAAAATATCTGTCCACACTCAACATCTACATTTTCAGATACATACCACTTGATGCTAGGCCTGGCTGTATGTTTCAGTAGAATCCTACCTCCATAGATGCATCCTACAGGACTTGGCCTTGTAAATAAGTAGTCCAAAAATCAGATCTGGTCCGGTCTACTGATGTACGAGCCGTCCCACTGGATTTGATTCTGAACTAACCATGTCTATGCCTATAGTATAGTAGCTCCCTCCCACTTACGCGTGATATTTGAAAGACACTGGAAGGCACCATGCTTTGGCACATGGAGGGCAGAGGCAGACAGAGGGGGCTTTGAGGGTCCAGTCATGACGAAGACTAAGCACGGGGCACAGGGCGGAGGGAAAGAGGAGATGCCAACGGAGTGTGGTCATCCTCCCAAAATGATCACATCAAAAAGACAACTTAGATGCTTTAGTTCTGGTTTATTGTTATTTATTTAAAGAAGACATATTATGCTTTCTTCTGTTATATAGTTATAATCTGACACCTATAGATCATTATGTTATAATCTTAAATATTGCTCCAATAAATGTAACTCCACTGACTCCGAGTTGGATAGTTATTAGGGGTGGCACGGTACACAAAATTCACGGTACGGTATGTACCTCGGTTCAGACCCCACGGTTCGGTACATTTTCGGTACAGTGCAGGAAAAAAAACATAACCAGAAAGGCTGTCCTCAAAGGCAGCTTTTTATTGCCTAAATCTCCAGCTGAGATAACTGCAACTTGTAGTAAAACAAGTAAAAGTAAAACATGTAAAACAAGTGAACACGCAAGCAACACTTTGAGTATATTGATTGGTTACTGAGCTGGGTACATCAGTGAAGTTTTAACACATGGTCTTTTTAGGTACCTTCTGTGTTAGCATATTTGAAGTGTTCCCACTCTCATAACCCACAGCTGTCAAACGACGACGTCAGACCGTCTTCGTTTTGTCCACCACCCGCTCTCCTTTGCTGTTGTAACTCACGGGGAACCCGAAGTTGTCCCACACCCAGGGCTCTACACTAACTTTTTTTTGTCAGGAGCACATGTGCCCCTAAGTCAAAAATTTTAGGAGCACAGAAAAACAAATGGGGGCACAAATAGGTTTTAGTTTTGAACGTTCATTACAGTGCAGAACTTGCGCACACCAACTTATTTGAATGAATTTTATACAAAAAACACAAAATAATTATGACTGTACTTTTCCTGCACAATCACTGTGTTTTTAATCAGTCTATCTCCATTTTATCTGATTAAAATTCATTTAGACTTAAAATAAGCCAAACCGACTGTACTGCACTGAAACACTCTGCGCCCCTTTTTGGACCTAAGCTAACATACAAGAACATTCACACAGAGAGTGGCTCCCTCTTTTCTGCATCACTCGAGGAAAAACTAAAACACAACACTACCCACAGTTTGAGAACCTCTTCTTTAAGAGAACTTCCACTGGCACTTTACACAAAACTGCTTCGATGTGAATAAAGTGGGTAGAATTTTTAAACCTGTATTTTCAAATTCCTGGAGTTGTGACAAACAGATTAATTTGGCATTTTCTTTTCTTTGGCAAACTTCAGCCCACATATCGCCTGCTCTGTGCGGACACTGACATAAAATTAGTTTTTTTCACAGGGCAGATGTTTAACCTGCCCTGTGACGCACGCTGAGGGTGGAGCTGTGGACAAGCCGTGCACTGGCGGTGCAGTGTCCACGGGCTCCAGCACACAGGTCCCGCACACTGGTACAAGTTTATTGGCGACAGCAGCAGCCGAAATGAAATATGACCGCACTCAGTATTCAGACATCGAGTCCGTGATGTGACCGAGTCCAAATGCACTCGAGTCCTAGACAAGACTGAGACAAAGCTCTCGCTTTAGAGAGGGAAGTCCAGCGGCACAGGGGTGTCTACCGAGTGGTGGAACAGGTGTGGGTCCTGCTGCGGTGCCGCTCCTCGTTTAAGGGGGCATGGGTGTGTTTTGAAGCGGAGTTTGTTCGTATGAGTGATATCGCCGCACACCCGGAGCTCATATGCTGGGGTCGTGCGCGGTCGGAGGTGTCGTGCCCAGGCACGGTTCGGTTGCGCTCGCGTTGGGCGTGTCGCGCTTTAGGGGCGATCCAGGCTTTGGCACAATTCTGAAGTCCTTGTGTGAGTGCGCCCCTAATGTTTGATACATGTAGAACTTTTAGCTCGTCACGTTGCGTCTGTGCGCAGCTCCTTATTGTGCTGCAGAAGCACTCGCACAGGTGCGACTGTTTTATTTTCCTCGTTCGCGCAAGGAAATATTTGCTCGCAAATGCAAGTGAAATGGGCGCACTGTAGAGCCCTGCCCACACCACCGACTTAAATGATGGTGGTGGGTCTTCTAACTCCGGGCTTTAATTACTCGCCATCGTCTTTCACCCCTCTCGCAACGACCTAACAGCAACTTTCAACAACAGCAGTTTTGTATTTGAAGGCGGAGTTTACTAGCTAGACCAATCCAGACATGTATACATGTTCATGGACCAATCAGGGCTTGCACATGGCAATGGTTAAGGAAACCGTCGCAAAAGGAAAGTCCCGTGGTCAGTTCAATATTAAACTTTTGTACCGTATATTCTCCGTCAAAATGCGCGCACCGAACCGTGACCCCCATACCGCGACAGTTCAATACGAATACATATACCATGCCACCCCTAATAGTTATAGAGCCCAACAGGAGGCAACGTTGTGAAAGTCATTACAATTAAGTGAGACCCTCATGTTTCTTTGTTTGTTTTTTTTTGGTTGTAAAAAGGGTACACATTATGGCTTTAAAGGGGAACTCCGGCACGTTTGCTGCTAAAGTCCATTGCTGGTGGTTGAATACTGTCAGAAGCTAAAAAACGGCACAGATCAGTGCTGTCTCGGCGGAGATCTCGCTGTGGCAGTGAGTCAACAAGCTAGTGTAGCGGGAAATCAACAAGGTCATACTAAGGCTGCTTATAAAGTTGTTTTATAATGTTTCCAGACACTAATGAGTGAGCCAGGCAGAGCGTTTTGTTTGTTAGACTCGTGGCTGTTGTAAGATGGGTTAGAAAGTGGTGTTAAGCCTCTTCTGTGTGAATTGGCTTTTTACGTGGAAGTTAAGAACTTGCCAGAAATCACTACACTAGTTTGTTGCCTTGACAGACTCACTGCCACAGCGAGATCTCCGCTGAGCCAACACTGATCTGTGCTGTTTTTTGGCTTCTGACAGTATCTGACCACCTCTAGCAATGGACTTTAGTGTCAAACGTGCTGTAGTTCCCCTTTAATCTCACTATTTCTACATCCGAAATCATACAATAATGATTTGACTTTAAAATTCTAAAAACATGACCTACATTGGAGAGACACGCCAATATATCGGTTGGCTCATATATCAGCCGATATTTGGACTTTAGTGTATCGGTTATTGGCCTTAATCTCCGGCACAGGCCAATAATTAGTTTGGACCAACCTGTCGCCTAAAAATAGCCATAAAGCTTTACTTGATCACTTCAGTGCAAATAGATGAATAGAATGGCTGAAAATGTGCACAGCTCTGTTACAAGTTTGGGGTGAAAAAGGGGCTGTGGGTGCGTTTTTTAGTGAACGAAAGTAACATCATTTTACGGGTCGATCTCCACTACATAGTGAAAGTAACAGAAGTACAGAACAGACTGCTTCATTCAGTGATACTCTGCTTCCATGACTGCCGCTGGCACTAACGTCATTAAAAACTCTTTATGATGTAGATACCTTAATGCATCCTAAAAGGCCTTTAAGTGCACTAATTGCTAATCCGTGTCCACCGTCAGTGCAAGCTGTTAAATAGCATACTTAAGCCTCTTCTCTAATGGGACGAGATAGTGAAGAGGGATGATAGGGAGGCTTCAGGAGCTCAGAACATTTATAGGACAACATATAAAACAGAACAAAAGTGTATCCATAAGAAGAGGATTTATGGTAGCAATCGTTAAAAAAAGATTAGCCAGCAATAAGACTTAGGAGCTGCTGACTTTACTTTCCATTACTGTAATTAGCTAGTCAGCCGGGCTAACCACTCTGCCACTGTTCGACTAGTCAAACAAAAGAGACTTGAGATTGTGGAAAATAAGAAATAGTGGCAATATTCAATAAAAATATCAAAAAGAAGAAACTGTCTTTGTAACAGAGTAAAATAAAAGCACGTGATGGAATCAAATTTAATTAAAAAGGGTACATACTGTGTGGCTTTAACCTCAAAATTTTTACACTATCAGAAGTTCTTGAATGCAAATGGTCATCCATACATTAAATCATTCGTGTTTTTACTAATAATGTTAGAAGAAACTGTCATGAAAGTGGCAAATTCGCGTGTAAAAACTCTATTAAAGAGACTACGAAAATACAAATCAGATAAAATCGTGATCTGGCTCTAAGAAAATCCTTAAATCATTTTTTTGAGCCCTTGTCCCGATAGTGCTAACAACTGATTATTATTTGAAGATTATTTTTCAACGTGATCCTCGCAGCCCGGTCTTTTTGTGTTGACATCTTTACTCTCAGGTGTAAACATAGGCTCTGAGTTCATACGAGTGTGTGCAGTTCTCACTCAGCAGGCTGCGAGAGGCCTGACCATCTGCCCTGTGTGAGTGGGCCGGGGGTGACTGACCTGCCCCCAGCTGCACTGACTCATTGCTCTGTTTGCTCCTCGCCAAAACGCAGAGACGCACCACGGGGTCGGCACGGGGGAGAGAAGGTCATCGCCACGGTGATAAGAGAACAAATTAGTATGTGCTATCGCTTCATCATCTGCAAAACACGGCAGGCAACATCTGAAGGCCATCACGGAGAGCCTCGCATCGCTCCTGCACGGTTAATATTACATTAGGGAGCTTTTCAGGCATTAGCTACACACCTGGTATCTCCCAATGACACAGGAAATTAAACATACACTGTGCAGCTATTGAGGCGTGTGTGCATCAGATGAGGATAATAAAAGGCCTTGAGTGAAGTGGAAAGAAAAATATACTATGAATACACAGTTCTGGCAAGTTTGGTCTTATGCTATGATACTTCAAAAAGTAAAAAAACAACACATCATCTGACAAAAGCTACTGTGTCTACCAAAAATAAAGATCTGAATTGTTGAACTAAGAATATATGTGGATATAAAATAAATCTACAACTAAAGAAATAATCTGCAAACAGCAAAACCCAGACATAAAACCATCACCACCAATTGGGAATGCACTGATATGATTCTGGTATCAGATATCTGTGCAGATACTGAAAAATTTGCTGGATCAGGTTCAGACGATATTATGGTTGGAGATATAACTTGTAATAAGACTATTTACTGCTTATTCTTGGTCAGAAAGTCTCATAATGCTTAAATTTTGGGTTATATAAAGCTGTTGTGCAGTTACTTGAGAGAAAAATAACAGCTACAGAACACATTTTGGTCACTTTTGTTAAATTTTATTTGAGTTTAAAGGAAATAAATGCTGTTTTCAGTCTCTTCTGGTATCGGTTAATATCGGATATCAAAAGATACTTAAAGCAATGTTTTCGAAATTGTTATCGGAACTGAAAAAGCTGGAGGGTGGTGTCCTTCTCGAGATAAAAATCATGACTAAAGATAGGACATTCATGTACCAGATTTCAAGTTTGTGTATCTAAGACTGAGTTAATGAAAATTATATTAATATTGTATCGTGAAAGGTCTCACAATAATATTGTGGACCATCGTACTATATCGAATCACAAGTCTCTTTGCTTGAATGAATAGTTCTGATGCAGAAATACCTAAAAAAAACCCAAAAAAAACAGAGGGAACAACATAGACCATGATCCTTTGCTCCGTTTCAGTGCTGACTACATGAAGAAATAACTGTTCTAAGCACTCTGAAATCTTCATTCTTTGGAGTCTTGTGAAGGGCATTTTTAGAGAAAAAAGGAGCAGATTCACAGTTTAAAATATTGCAATAAATATTGTACGGTGAGATGTATATGGTGAAAATATGGTACAGAGAGATTTGGATATCGTTCCATCCCTAATGACAATAAATAAGTACCAAATGACTGGTCAAAGCATTTTAGAATGTCAGTCTTGTTATTATGTAGAATATCGTAATATCGTGAGCCTCCCCAACATATTGTGAGCTTTCCCACGATACTGTAATATAGTTCGTACCGTGAGGTTCAGACCTTGACGATATATTGTGTGACTTGGATATCGTTACACCCCTACAATGTAGTAATTCAAGTGCAATTTTGAGTGTGAAAAAATGCTACGCAGGCCTCAATCAACTGCACTTTTATTATTACTATTTTACAATAATCTACAAGACACAACAATAAATACTATTGCATATTCATATTCATCATTATCATTTAAAGGTTATATTCATCATTTATCATGTAAAGGTGCACTGCGCAACTTTTCTGATGGAGGGTCTGACACTTGCTCATCTTCTTGAATGTTCCATGGTAGAGATTAAAAATTGTATACATTACAGGTCAGATCTGTGAGGAGGCACCCCTGTTCACAGAAGGAATTAGTATATTTTTGTGCAATAGAAACACCTGTAATAAATAAATGATAGGTAGATCTGTTTGTCTGATCATACCATGGGACAATCCAGGCAAAGCAATAACATCTCCATAGACCCTTCACCAGAAAAGTTGCGCAATGCACCGTTAAGATATTGACGTAGACTTTTTGACATTTCAAGCTCCGATTTACACCCTGAAGCACGCATGACACAGCAAACTGACACGAATCCAGTAAAGAAAATATGCAATCTTGCCCACCACATCGGGCAACTATCTGGACCCCGGGACAGAACCGAACAAAGGCTGGCCTGAGACCGGGGGGCGGGAAAGCGTCAGAAGTTTTGGCTCTCATCGGCGTGGTGACGAGCTGTGCACAAGGAGAAGGAGAGGGCTCACAAAAGCTCCTCTATGCCGACCGTATAAATCAGGCTTTGTTACAAGGCATGACTTGGATTCTTGCTAAACAGCTATTTTTACATCGGCGGGCAGCGGAGAGGGACGCTAACGTACAAGCAAAAGTGCATGGCCTTTGGCGGACTGTGCGGACGTCATCCCAGCGAGCTTCACCTACTCACATGGGAGGGGGACTTCCACTGAGCGTGCCCTACATCCAAATAGACCAGAGACAGTTATGTATACATGTAATACTGGGAGATTGGTTATTTTACAGGTGACATATTACACAAATGTACTGTTGTAAGCTTTTAGTCACGTTATAATGTTGTTACTTAATCAAAAACATACCCAGAGTTGTGTTTTGTTTCAATTACGCATGTTTGAGTAACACTATTATTAGTCTGTCTACATCTCCAGAGCTCAAAACGCTCTGTTCCACTTTGTGATGTCATGGAGCTGTAGTTTTAGTAGCTGAAACTGTATGAAGTTTAAAAACACTACGGAGCACTTCCTATCACATGACATCACAAGGTGAAACAGATCGTTTTAGATAAGAAATTATCCTAATTATGCAGAATTTGTGTGTTAAATGTGCAAATGAAACAAAAAACAATTCCTAGTGTGTTTGTGATGAGGAAACAACATTATAACATAGATTAGAAAATATGTAAATATGGGTCTTTTAATCAACCAACCTATTTTGTTGAAATTCTTGGTCATCTCAAGACATGTACTGCTAAAAGTCAGCGGTGCTGACAAAGGCTCTTATAACTTTTCAGTATCTAATGCCATGTATCTGACTTAAACCACACTCAAAATACAACAAGTGCACAATAGTTCGACTAAAAACAACTATTTAAAGCAGAAATGTTCTAAGAAATTGTGTATTTATACGTTAAATAAAATAATCTTCAGTACTTTCCTTTCTGCCGTTGTGCAAATAGATAAAAATAAGTAGTAGCCGACTAATACAGGTTTTGAACACTATTGACCAACCAAACAGCCCTGCTTTGAAACAACCAATATTTAAAACAACTATAACCAACAACACCCGATAACAATGCTAGAAGAAAGCACACAAAGCATGAGCTATTGAAGGTATCACTATATAGACACAATATTTTATTGAAATTCTGTAATAAAGACATCTATCTATTAACTATAAGTAACTATAACAATAAAATTAAAACCATGTTAAAAAATCTAGATGAATTTAACCCAGGCCACGCAATTCTCATCGAAATATTCAATGCAAAACACAAAATAGTGACACAAAATAATAACAAATTTAAGCGAAAACCTCATATTGCCGCTCAAAAATTGATTTATAGGAGCCTACCTTGAGTATAGCTTAAGGTGGATGCTTTCCTCGTGCCACTAACACTCTCTCAGTGTTATTACCAAAGTGTCTGCCTCAAAAGGGGATTTGGTGTTGTTTTTTATGTCTTCTGGCTTTATCATGTGCTGCCCAGAGTGTGAGGGTCTGCAGCTTGTGACCTCTCCCTCCTAGGACTTCCTGTTCCGTGTAATCAGGTTGGCCCAGACCTTCTTAACGGCTGCTTCTCAATAAGAGTGGGTGGGACTACGGGTTAGTATTTGGTTAGCGTGTTAAAGGTGCATTGTATCACTTTTCTTGTGGAGGGTCCGTCAAATGGTTTTCTCCATGGAGATGTTATTGCTTTGTCTGGAATGTTTCACAGCGTGGTCCTAAAGCTTTCTATGTTCATGGAGATCAAACCAGACCAAGTAACAGGTCAGATCTGCGGCGAGGCGATGCCGCTCACACTCAGAATGCGTGTTTTTCTAGGTATTTTGAGCTATAAACCAACTGTAATTGAATAAATGTAAAGTAGAGCTGTTTAATGTCATACTACGGAAGATTCCCTCAACCGAAAAGTTACACAGTGCAGCTTTAAGGGAGGGAGTGTGTGTGCACAGCCACTTCAACAGTTTCCCTTTCAAAACAAAGCGGTGCTCAGATCAGGCATGTCCACAGTGAAGTTCAGGGGCCAATCAGGGACAGGGGACTTCAGCAGCACCAGAGCACTAACTAGAGACTAAAATAAAGCCAAGCTAGCAGCAGAAACATGTCAACAAGGTAAATACACGTGACGACATTGTGTTAAAAAAGAACCTAAGAAGTTAAAGTACTAAGAAGACATAATGAACATCTTTGGCACGATAAAGCCAAGCTGTTGTGTCTATCAGAGGAATAATGGCTCGAGCGTGAACCCACTGATGATGTGCTTTTTTCTTGGGCTATTACCAACCTTTTTAGGGCCTATATTACACAAAACTGACTCTTGTGAGCGCTTAGTCATGTTTTGTTTCATTCACAGATGCAATTCTAGAGCTGAAAGTATCTCGATGATTCTAGCGAAGGTGTAAGGAGTTTAAAAACACAGTGGAGCACATCCTGTATTACCAAATGACATCACAGAGAAGAACTCAGCCTAACTCCTTTATATTTAGCCACTTGATGTTACGCTCATTATTATGTACTGTGATAATCCAAATAAATCATGAAATGAAATTCAACTCTCAATATGTTAAAATGCATACGTAAGGTTTGGGCTTGCTTCTAGTTCAGCCTCCGAATCTCTATATTTTTTGTTTTATTTATTGAATATTTATGACCAAATGTCTAACAAAACAGGTTTCAATCAGCAGTTATGACTCAGTTTTAAGAGAGAAACCCATTTGAAAATACTTGATAATATTAACAGCGTGATAAATTATGCAACTGACTAGAGGGTCACAATATGGGTCACAGACGCTCCCGACTGCAGACTGTTCACAATGGCCACGTTTACATGATGTTTTTTGATTCAAAATGAATTATCCTGAATTAAATAGTTCGAAATTCAAATATTCTCCTTCAAGTTTACATGGAATGCAGTTCCGATACCAATTCTGATACTATGGCTTTATCTGCAGAGACTGAAAACAGCAGTTATTTTGGATAAGAGAGACAGATCCAAATGTGTCATGTAACTGTTATTTGTCTCTCAAGTAACTACAGATCAGCTTTGTGTAAATAAATGTTCAAACATTAAGCGACTTTCTCTAGCAAACTCCAGTATGACCAGTAAATAGTACTGACGTAACAATAATCAAAATATGGTGATATTGTATCATCAAAGGTCTCACAATAATATTGTGGACCATCACAATATATCAAATCCCAAGTCTCTTTGCTTAAATGAATAGTTCTGATGCAGAAATAGATTTAAAAACAGAGGGAACTACATAGACCATGATCCTTTGCTCCGTTTCAGTGCAGACGACATGAAGAAATAACTGTTCTAAACACTTTGAAATCTTCATTCTTTGGATTAAGTCTTGTGAAGCATTTTTAGAGGAAAAAGTAGCAGATTCACAGTTTTGTGAGACTCCACAAAATATTGCAATAAATATCGTATTGTCTCAACAGCTATCGTTCCATCCCAAATGACAATAAATGTACCAAATGACTGCTCAAAGCATTTTAGAATGTCAGTCTTGTTATTATGTAGAATATCGTAATATCATAAGCCTCCCCACCATATCATGAGCTTTCCCATGATACTGAAAAAAATATTGTACCGTGAGGTTCATACCGTGACGCTATTGTATCGTGAGTCTTGGATATCGTTACACCCTTACTCTTTAATTAAATTCCTAGTCGTTTTCTTTTTCTTAAATAGTGTTTGCATGAACTCCCGTGCAGGTGTAGGCTTGTGAGTGCAGATTTGGCCCAGATGTCTTGATGATTACAGTTCTACACTACATTTTAGAATGTCAGTCTTGTTATTATGTAGAATATCGTAATATTGTGAGCCTCCCCACCATATCATGAGCTTTCCCACGATACTGTAATAAATATAGTACTGTGAGGTACCTACCATAGCAGTATCGTATCGTGAGACTTGGATATCGTTACACCTTTGGTAAATAGTCTTATGACGTCAAATTTTTGGTCAAACCTGGATATCGTCTGAACTGATATTTGGAAGCCGATATCAGTTTTCAGAAACCGCCGAAATCCAAAACCAGTATCGCATCAGTGCATTCCTGATACTGTTATGACCCAAAATGGATCAGAACCTATTTAGAAAGGGATAGGGAAGACAAAGTTAAGGATTGCATATCTTTTACTTTTTCTTTAAGTATTTCTTTGAGTTTAACCTCCTAGTGGAAATGAAGAGCAATCAAAACTTTAAACATTCAAAAATAAGAATAACTTGGAACAAAACTAGGAAAAATTGTATAAAAAAGACAATTAAAAAACAGAGAAAAACAAAATAGTGCCCAAATGTAACAATACATAAACCAAAATAGCTTAAATGGTCCGTAATGCTCTATTTTCCTGCTCTGTTAAATTGTTGTTTCCTCATCAAAAACATACCTGGAGTTTTCTTTTGTTTCATTAACATATGCAAATACAGAACGTGCTCTGCTGTGTTTTTTTAAAGTCCATGCACTTTCACTAGATTCATTTGGATAATTTCAGCCCTGGAATTTTCCATCTCTACTAAACTAAAGGTAAAGTTGACACCTATCCCTTCATGACATTACAAGGTGGAACAGAGCATTTTGACTTTTGAAGATGTAGAAATAATAATAATAATAAAAGATTACTCAAACGTAGGGGTGGGCGATATCTCGATATTTAAAATATATCGAGATATTTTTGAAACTCGATATGAATTCTGACATATCGATATATCGCTATAATGCTTACGTTTACTTCTGGTTTCGCCGCTTCGCTTGTTTCGCCTTCTCTGTGCCGCGCTCGCCTCCGCCTCCTCGCGTTTGTCCCCCGAGCTCATCTGTGGAGCCCGGAGCTGGCCTCGGACTAAACCAGGACTAGGACTAAACCAGGACTAAACGCGGCCGCAGAGCCCGGGGCTCGGTCGCGGACTAAACCAAGACTGGGACCAGGGCTCTACAGTGCGCCCATTTCACTCGCATTTGCGAGTAAATATTTCGTTGTGCAAACGGGGAAAACAAACAGCATCTGTGCGATGCTTCTGCAGCCACAATAAGGAGAACTGCGCACAGACGCAACGTGACGAGTTAAACTTTCTAAATGCACGTGCCCAGCGCGAGGGCAACCACATGACACCTCCGACCGCGCACAACTCCAGCATACGAGCTCCGCGTGTGGCCGATATCACTGATGAGAACAAACTCCACTTCAAAACACACCCACGCCCACCTTAAACGAGGAGCGCCTTGCAGCAGGACCCACACCTGTCCCACCGCTCATTAGACACCCCCACACCGCTGGACTTCCTTCTCTAAAGCGAGCGCATTTGGACTCGGTCTTGTCACGGACTCAAGGTCTGAATACTGAGTGTGATCATATTTGTCATAGGGGTGGGCGATATCTCGATATTTAAAATATATCGAGATATTTTTGAAACTCGATATGAATTCTGACATATCGATATATCGCTATAATGCTTATGTTTACTTCTGGTTTCGCCGCTCGCTTGTTTTGCCTTCTCTGTGCCGCGCTGCCTCCGCCTCCTGCTTTTGTCCCCGAGCTCCTCCGCGGAGCCCGGAGCTGGCCGTGGACTAAACCAGGACTAGGACTAAACCAGGACTAAACGCGGCCTCAAAGCCCGGGGCTCGGCCGCGGACTAAACCAGGACTAGCACCAGGGCTCTGCAGTGCGCCCATTTCACTTGCATTTGCGAGCAAATATTTCGTCGTGCGAACGTGGAAAACGAAACAGGCGCATCTGTGCGAGTGTTTGTGCAGCCACAATAAGGAGCTGCGCACAGACGCAACGTGACGAGTTAAACTTTCTAAATGCACGTTTCCCAGCGCGAGCGCAACCACATGACACCTCCGACCGCGCACGAGCCCAGCGTACGAGCTCCGCGTGTGGCAGATATCACTATACGAACAAACTCCGCTTCAAAACACACCCACGCCCCCTTAACCGAGGAGCGCCCCGCAGCAGGACCTACACCTGTCCCACCCACTCACAGACACCCGCGTGCCGCTGGACAAAGCGAGAGCTTTGGTTTTTGTCTTGGTCTTGTCTCGGACTCGAGCGCATTTGGACTCGGTCTTGTCATGGACTCAAGGTCTGAATACTGAGTGCGGTCATTTTTCATTAAAGCCGCTGCTGTTGCCAATAAACTCATACCAGTGTGCGGGAGCGTGCGGGGCTTCTCTCTGCAGCCTGTGCCAAATGCCAAATAAATCCGTTTGTCACAATGTGCGTTTGATTTGGTAAATGTGCAGAGACTAAATACCACTTTAAAACAAGAGAATGTAACTCCAGTTTGGAATTTGAAAATACAGGTTTAAAAATCCTGTACACTTTATTCACTTTGAAACAGTTTTGTGTCAGTGGAAGTTCTCTTTAAGAAGAGGTTCTTAAACTGTGGGTGAGGGTCCAAAAAGGGGTGCAGAGTGTTTCAGTGCAGTACTAAATGAATATTAATCAGATAAAATTAGTTTTTTTGTTTTTGCAGTAGTTTGGGGGGGGCTGTATTTTTTCCTGTAAAGATATCGAGATATATATCGTATATCGAGATATAGCAAAATATATCGAGATATATTTTTTGGTCCATATCGCCCAGCCCTAATTTGTCACAATGTGCGTTTGGTTTGGTAAATGTGCAGAGACTAAACATCACTTTAAAACAAGAGAATGTTACTCCAGTTAGGAATGTCAAAATACAGGTTTAAAAAATCCTAGCCACTTTTTTCACTTTGAAGTAGTTTTCTTTAAAGTACCAGTGGAAGTTCTCTTAAAGAAGAGGGTTTTAAACTGTGGGTGAGGGTCCAAAAAGGGGCACAGAGTGTTTAAGTGCAGTACTAAATGAATATTAATCAGATAAAATGTGTTTGTTGTTTTTGCAGTAGTGTGGGAGGGGGTTATTTTTCCTGTAAAGATCTCGAGATATATATCGTATATCGAGATATAGCAAAATATATCGAGATATATATTTTTTGGTCCATATCGCCCAGCCCTACTCAAACGTATGTGTGAATGAAACAAAACAAAACTCTGGGTATGTTTTTGATGAGGAAACAACATTAAAACATATCTAAAAAGCTCATAAGAGTCAATTTTGCGTAAAAAATCGAATAAAATCTTAAAAATCTGCAAAGTTTGAACCCTGCAAATACAATCACTCTCATCCTACATGATCCCATCAAATAAACACACTTCCTGTTCTAACTTTCAAGTACATCACAGTAAAGCCAGCTCTTATGCACTGCTCTATAACTCTTGTCTCCTCTTACCTCTCATGTTAATCATTTTAATGGGCTCATTGTATTGATGCTGTCCTATAGGAAATCCACAGCAGCCGAGTCCTAATCTCCACTGCTTCAGCTCCATTCAAAACCCATAATTACAGCCCAACTATAGTGTGAAATTGCGGGGTTTTTGCTTCTCCTGTCTGTGGCCGCATCTCATTTCTCTTTCCTCGCTTCTTTCTCCTCGATTCCTCTCCTCGATCCTCCATTTTTCAGCTGACAATCAAATGTGCCGTAATAAGTGGTGTCCCAAAGCTACTTAAGTACAGGGAGAGCAGTGAAGGATGTTGGACATGTAAAATAATCCTGAATTGGACTTTAAAGCTAAGGAGCGAGGAAAGGCTCATTCACCTTTAGTTTGTGTCTATTCCTCGTCTCTCATCTGCTCCTCTGTTTCTCTCTGCGCTCCTCTTTACACTCTTCTTTCCTTTGCTCCTCTTTCTCTCTCTGCTCCTCTTCACTCCTCTGCTCCACTCTCCACTCTTCTCTCCTCTGCTCCTCTCTATACTCTTCTTTCCTTTGCTCCTCTGTTTCTCTCTCTGCTCCTCTTCTCTCCACTCTTTTCTCCTCTCCTCCTGTTTCTCTCTCTGCTTCTTTTCTCTCTCCCCACTCTTCTTCCTCTGCTCCTCTCTCTCTCTCCTCTGCTCCTCCCTCTCCACTCTTCTTTCCATTCTTCTCTCCTCTCCTCCTTCTTACACTCCTCTCTCAGCTCTTCTCTCTCTTCACTCTTGCTTTCTACACTCTTCTCTCCTCTACCCCTCTTGCTACACTCTTCTCTCTCTACAACTCTTCCCTCTCTACACTCTTCTCTTTCCTCTGTCCCTCTCCTCTGCTCCTCTCTCTCATCTTTTCCTCTCTCTACACTCTTCTCTTCTCTGCTCCTCTCTCCACTCTTCTCTCCTCTGCTCCTCTCTCCACTCTTCTCTCCTCTGCTCCTCTCTCCACTCTTCTCTCTACACTCTCCTCTGTCCCTCTCCTCTTCTCCTCTCCTTTGCCTCTCTGTCCTTCCCTCCTCTTCTCCTCCCTCCTCTACTCCTCTCTGCGCCCTCCTCCCGTCTCTCTCCTCTTCTTTCTCCTCTCTCCCCCCTGCTTCTCCTCTGTCTCGGTCTCCTCCATTTCCTACAAAATCGTAGAGGAATCAAGGAGAAGGAAGCGAGGAACGAGCAACAAGCTGCGCCCCGTGTCTACCATCCAGGCCTGTACCGGCTTCCTGTCCCCTTTTTATGATGTCGTTTCCCCTCTGCACTGTCATTAAAGGAGGTCAGAGATGCCACGACATGGACAGCTTCCTCTAGGGCGGGTTTTATGACGAACTCCAGTGGAAAACACAGCTGCTTAGTGGAGCTGCAGCGATATCAGCTGTGAGTAAACAAAAGGATAAGGTAACGCAGGGTAAACTTAAGTGGGGATCTTTGTTTCGAAAAGCTCAAGAGACATAGGACACTTATTGTTGTAGGCCTTAAAGCTGCACTTGGTAACATTTTGAGTGCTCGTTTCCATGGAAATGTCATAACTTTGTCCCCACACACACACACACACACACTATAATAATAATAATAATGATAAGATAAATAAAGTTGAGAGTAGTAATAGTATTAGAAGATAAATTAAATAAATATACAATATAAATGAACACAAAAAAGTCACCATAATTAATTTAAAAATATATAAATTAATAAATATATTTAAAAAATGGGAAGTAAGGATGAGAAAGGAGGACAAGAGCCCAGTAGAAAGGTGAAAGGTTACATGGGATAAGAGGAAGGAAGGGTTATTTCCTATATTTTAGCGGAATTGTTGTATTTTTGAGAAACAGAAATACCCATAATAACCCGATCTAAATTTGTCTAAGGAGACAAACCATTTTATGTATATTATAAGGGTTTAATATGTGGCACAACAGCAGAAAGGGGAAGTTAGTGGGTTGAAGACTTGGTACTTTTTGGGGCATTTCTCCATAAAAAGGCAGATTCAACTCATGATTCACGAGTGTCTTTATATAACATGACAGTGCATTTTCCTCCATAAACAGTAAGAGGCTTGAAAGCTTTGTAGTGACCGTGGTGACACAATGCACACATTAACAAACACTGGCAAAAACGTTTTTATACTCTAAATAAAATAAAAATGGATTCAAACAACATATTTTCAGGAGTCTGATCAATAAAGCATTCATGGTTCTAGATGGCTTAGGTGTTTGTAGTGTTGTAGTCAAGACCAAACTAATCGAGATCAAGACCAGTCCGAGACCACAGGATCCTGAGACCGAGACAAGACCGAGACCTCTGAGAGTTGAGACCGAGACAAGACCAAGGCTTTTAAAGGTCAAGACCAAGACAAGACCAAGACCGTATCGACAGCATCTTTGTAAGTTGACATTAGGTGTTTGATTTTCAACAAAAAGGTGACAGTTACTAACTGAAAAACTGCTATGTAGCGTTTATGTTAGTAGAGAAGGACTTGTTTGACAGCACAAATGAGCTCATCTGATGATGTTCCAACTAAAATCAGTTCTTTCTGGTCAGATTGTGTTAAAATAAAGCTCAGTCTAAACACTTGAGTAACAGATCTTCAGACAGAGCAGAGCCTCTGGTTAGCTTCATATCAATAAGGTTACGGATTTGTTGCAATTTCAAATCATATACTGTGGGGAAATGATCAAAACCAACCCTAGAGATGAGCCTGAAAATATCTACAAGACTTGTGAAGCATCTGTTTCTCCAGTTCTTAAACAGTCCTATTTGTATCTCCATGTAAAAATTGGACAATCTCTAATATAGAAAACAAAATTCAACACTTAGATTAGTTAGTTTGCTCAACAGTATGACATAAACACATTGTGAAATAACAGAATATGGCTTGAAAGTACAAAAAAAAAAAAATCCTTGATGATATATTTTTAGATTGCAGTCATCACAGTATAACAAAGAGAGCTGAGGCCACCCAAGCATTGACTGATCCCTATAGGTCCCTCTCATAAACACCCACAAAGGTCGAACTCTTTATTTCTCCAGGCTCCGAGAGAAAACAGAAAACACTGAAGCTCTGTTGAAACGTCACGCCACACCTTCCCACATGGGTCAGCAGAGCAACAGAAAGCAGCAGTTATTTTGGTTATTTTCAAGACTGAGCTTAAAAATGGTCTGTTACGATTACAAAAGTGTGGTACATTACTGAAGAAAATATAGACATTAAACTATATATATTGAAACTAATTTATGCCACTGACCCAGGATCACCCTAGTGAAACTTTTTCTATGTGAACAGGACAATGAAAATAGAACAATAGGACAAAGGGACAATGAAAAAACAGAGGAGTTACAGTTTGTGTTGATAACAAGTCCTAGACATAATGTATTTGACCCTCTACATCTCAACTCTAATCGTAACATGGAAAAATATCAAAAACTCTGTAACATATTTATATTCATTAAATATAACTATTTTATTTATCCTTATGGTCAAAACCCCCTTCTCGGAAGCTAAGCAGGGTCAGACCTGGTTTGTATTTGGGTGGGAGACTGCTGGGACTATCAGGTGACACACAAGAGCCAATGGCAAAAACTGCTGTTGTGTCTTTAGGCAAGACTAGTATGAATAATAATGTGTGGTGTTTGTGGTGGTTGGAAGCAGGAGTGTGCAAAAATATCAATATATTGTATCGTTTAATGTGATCATACAGTATCAGTATCATGGGCTGCTCTATCAATATATATCTAAGAGAATTTTTTGGCAAATTTTACTAAATTATTTTGTTATAACACTACAGTTTTGTTGTTTGTTCAGAGGAAGAAAACTAGTATTTTTGTATACACTGATGATTAAAATGGGCGTGTTTCAATGGATACTTTTAGTATCAACAGCCACGATTTAGCCGTTATTTTTTATTTAACCATATTGAATCGATCTGAAATATATCGTATCAAATCGAAAATTTACTGTATTGAAATATGTATTGTATCGTGACCTATGTATCACAGGATGTATTGTATCGGCAACTTCTTAATCATCATCAACCCTTCCGACAAGGGCTGATGATGCATATTGCCAGCCTCACTTCCGTCAGGCTGGTCCAGGGCAGCTGTGGCTACAACAGTAACTTACCACCACAGAGTATGGAGTGAATAGATAATGCACGAAATTGTAAACCAGCTTTAAGCGTCTGGAAAAATACTATAAAAGACTAATGCATTATTATTATCATACAGTGTTTTCTCAGGTTAGACAAGCGTGTGCACTGTAGAGGCTTCTAGGAGAACAAGTTTGCACTAAACCTCTTATTCCAAACTAAAGAGTTCTGTTGCTGGTGCTAAACTATAGCCACCCGCTGCTCCTCTGAGGGACTGAGCACCACCAGAGGACAAATGATGTAAAAAATATACTTGAATCATCATGTATATAGACTAGAACAAAAACAATTCAAATATCCTATGGCAAAGTCAACTCAACTCCTATGAAATACAAATCATAGGCCTGTCATAACAAATTTTGAAGTAACAATATGGAGAAAATACAGGCAATAATTCTGAAACTACTTTATGTCACTGACACAAAAACCATAAAGTAGAATTACTGTTTTGTGGCTTGAATCAACATGTATATACAGACTGGAACAAAGACAATCCAATTTTCCTTTAGCATTGTGAACTAAACTGTTACGAAACACAAATACTCCATCTTTTTAACATCAACTTCTGCATGGAGATGTTATTGCTTTATTTGGAATGTTTCGCAGCATGGCTATTTTCATGGAGACCACCAGCCCAAGTTACAGGTCAGATCTGTGGAGAGGCGACCCCGCTCACAGTCAGAATTCCTGTTTTATAAGCACAGGGTCTCCCAAAAAATTTGACATTATTTCGCAGGCCAATAATTTTTGCAATTCTTGTTGAAATAACCTACATTTTCACAGAATTCATAGAACCAGATGAAGATTTTATATTTATTCATGTTTTATTTTTGTTCTGTTTTCAGGTTCACTCCCAAAGAGAAGGCATTTTGCGTCTTTCTGCTCGCACACAGTCACCCAAGACTAAGCAGCCTTCAATGCCAAATTAGGAAAAACTTCACCAACTGGCAAACAAATTTGGACTTGATACCAAACATTTTAAAAGGAAGGAGCTTATGCAGGGCTAAAGGATCTGGTAGACCAACAACAACTCTTGCGAACACCCAAGAAGTCCGTAAGGAGAATAGAACAGAATATCTTTATTGTCATTGTAACAAATCCAATGAAATTAAGTGCATTCCTCGTTCAGTGCAAAGGTAATAAAATACAATAGAAAAGTAGTAAAATGACAGAAATGTAGAAACACTATGTACAGTACATAAAAAGTGCATAACAACCTCACACACCCACACATGTCCCAACCACACACTTCCACATTCATAAGTATAAAAACTATACTTTAGTAGCCCCATTTAGTAAGAAACCCAGATTCCTTTTGAGCTCTAAAACCACCTGTAATTGAATAAATGTAAGGTAGAGCTGTATAATGTCATACTACGAAACATTCTAAGCAGAGCAGCGACATATCCATAGAAACAAGCATCCAAAAAGTGACACATAGCATGCTTTAAAATAGAATTCAACAAACACTCTCTTTGCGTCACAACTTGGAGCCTGCAGATGCCACACATGGTCCAAGGCCGACAGTTGTTTCTCGCAGCTGGGCATATGCTACAGACAGAGCACTTGTGCATTCCTACCTAGCCAGAAATAAACCAGGGAACTGACATCTGCTGCGCAATGTAAAGACAGTTGGAGCAAGCTCACTTTGTAAACATTGAACACAACCCCTGTACAGAGACGTGCACGCTGTAAGCTCTTAGCAAAGCCAGACAGACAATAAGAGGTGTGTATTGATTTCTGTGGAAGTAGTACCTATAAGAGAGCCTTGTTTTGTTTGTTCCACTTATGCGCTCTTCATTGGAGCAGATTCAGTGCACCAACCCACCTTCTCTTCTTTGCTTTCAAGTTGCAGCTGTGAATTTCTCACCGAGCCAGCGCCAGGCATACAGCTACAGCCACAACAATCACAACGTCCAAAAACAGTGAGCCAACTCTTCCTCGTGTTGTCTTTCTATGGCTACGAGC
This sequence comes from Odontamblyopus rebecca, assembly GCA_030686955.1. Classification (NCBI taxonomy): domain Eukaryota; kingdom Metazoa; phylum Chordata; class Actinopteri; order Gobiiformes; family Gobiidae; genus Odontamblyopus; species Odontamblyopus rebecca. Next base: position 26,150,368 of record CM060658.1, read on the forward strand.
ATTTTCGGCAGGTTTTTGCAGGATAAACCATCATTTCTTTGACAGGTGATAACTGAGATGCAATGATACAAGAACTGGTGATTGTAAAGTAAGTTTTTCAGTGCTTTTTTGAGTGTTTGAATAGATTAAATGACAATACCACCAACAAAAACATAACAAACTCACACCTTTTAATAATAAGATATGACAACAGTACATAACACTTGTATAGCACTTTTCTTGACAACCAAAGAAGCTTCGCACAGTTAAAACAGATGGTTTTAAAAGGAAAAAGTGGCACAAAAATTGCCCTGGAATATTTAAATTTGCTCATTGAAGTTGTTTTGCTTTCCTTTTGGTTCAGAAAATAGTTCAGAACAAACCAGAAACGTAAAATATTCTCTTAAATGAATGTGTGAATGTCTCAAATCTGACATTTTTCAAAAGATAATACCCTTAAGTGATTTTCTGGAGCGATAAAAACACCTGTAATGAATAGATGCTAGATGGGTATGCTTAAAGTCATACCGTGGAACATTGCAGGCAGCGCAATAACATCTCCATGGAGGCAAACAGGTCGCATTTGATTAAAATAACGCGTGAATCTGTCTTAAATCGAAGACCCTCAAGGAACCTTATACAGTATTCTTTGGCACACCGGTTGAAAATGAAGGAAACTAACAAACCAAAAATAACGACTTTGCATTGCCAGTATTAATAGAAAGTCCCATTCTGAGTTCTTTACCTTAAGGTTAAGAGGCGGTAGTGTTTTCCCTCTTTCACCTACTCCATTCTTGTGGAAAGTCCAAAGCCTGCATAGACAACTGTGTAGCAGCAGCTGTCTCTGAGTGCACCAGCTCTTTTGTACGGGGCGGGGACAGGAACCCAGGCTGAACTAATGATTCCATATTATTCACCGAGTGTCCAGAGGCGGAGTGAGGGAAATCCCATGTGCGTGGACGGAGGGAGAATGAATGGTAGTCAATTGTATTTCGTAAAAAAAAAAAAGATGAGGAAGTAAATTTCTTATTCTATTAAAAGTTCTAAAGTTTTCTACTCATTTCCCCAATGTTCTGTTCACTACCAAATTGAGTTTTTTCTTTTTTCTTTTTTTTCCAACATAAAAGTAAAAATCTGTATTCTATTTTGAAGATTAAGTTTTAGAAAATGATTGTGCCTTAAACAATATTTGCATTTACGTAAGTGTAATTATTGTCTTGAAAAACTAATAAACAAATAATTGAAAAAAAAAAAGTTCTAAAGTTTTCTCAGATCACCTATAATTTTATTTTTTAAGTTGCACTGCATAATATTTCTAGTTGAGGGTCCACCACCTGCTTGTCTTCATGGAAATGTTATTACTTTGTCTAGCAAGTTCCAGAGTATAGTATTAAACCTACATCTATCACGAAGGAGACAAGCAGGTTACAGCACTACGTTACATTACAGTTTCGATCTGTGGAGAGTCGCCCCTATTGACAAAAAAATATTGTATTTTTGAGCAATAGAAACACATGTAAAGAATAAATGGTAGATGGATATGTTTAATGTCATACCATGGAACATTTCGGGTAAAGCAATAACCTCTCCATGGAGACAAGTTTCTGAAGCGTTAAAAAACAGTATTAAAGTTATTAAAACGTTTGGCAGAATCTTGTTTTTTGAATAACATTTTTAAACTTAAAAACAACAGAATTATGAATATTAGCCTCCATGTTATCTTTGAAATCTTAAAGGTGAATTGTGTAACTTTTTTTGTGGAGAGTTCGTCAAAAGCTTTTCACGTTTCTCCAAACCAGACCAAGTTACAGGTCAGATCTGTGGAGAGGCGACCCCACTCAGTCAGAATGCCTCTTTTTCTATAGCCATAAAACCACCTGTGATTTAATAAACATAAGGTAGAGTTCAATGTCATGCTGTGGATGATTCCAGACAGAACAATGAGATATCCATAGAAACAAGCAGGTGACAGATCCTCCAACCAAAAAGTGACACAATGCACTTTTAATATTTGAATTTTTTGCAAAGTCTATGGGAAAAATGAATGGAAAACAGCAGATGGCCACTGCTGAGCTCTGTAGATGCCAGTGTCTATACTAAGTTGCTGCTTGGAGCCTGCCTCTTGCACTACCAGTAAAGTATTAACTCCAGAGTGAGGCGGTTTAAAGATTAATAGGGCACTTTGTGAATGACTGAAGGAGCACACAATCAAGCTTTGGCTATAGTTATTAGCCGGCCAACTACCTCTTTTTGGTGTTTTCAGGAAATCAGGCCTTAGTAAAATAGCAGAAAAGAGGAGAGAGAAAAAAAACACACAAGGCAAAATAACATCCTTTAGTGGAAGTTTCCACTTTGTTAGCGCTTTTTATCTTCCTGGTCATCTGGTCCCAACACACACCATCATAGGCAAAAAGACTTCCTGTTTTGCCTCCGTTTGTCACTGGAGTTGTGCTTCGGAGGCTAACTTTAGCTCAACCAAATTTAAACATTTATTATTATTTAAACAATTAGCAATATGGTTACTGCAACAACGCAGCAGAACATCTATGCATTCACGCTCATGCTATGGTCAGAAATATCAAAAAATCAGATGCTACTGGATACTAAAACTCATTAATGCAACAGAAGCCACATTAAAAAGGCACATTATGTAACTTTTTCTGTTTCTATAAATTTCTATGTTCCACAGTATGACATTAAACAGATCTATCTTATATTTATTCAATTACATGTGGTTTTATAGCTCAAAGATACATAGAAATACAGGCATTCTGACTGAGCAGGGTTGCCTCTCCACAAATCTGACCTGTAACTTGGTCTAGTTTGGTCTCCATGAAGATAATAAAAGGTTTAATGCCATACTGTGAAACATTCTAGACAAAGTAATAACATCTGCATGAGAAAAAGCAGTTGGCAGACATCAGAAAAGAAAAGTTGCACAATGCACCTTTAACGGCACAAAATCTTTTAACAGTTTTAGTTTCGCATTTGAGCTTTATCAGCAAGCATAAGACCGTACAGTAACAAAGAAAGTACTTTTTTATTGTTTTATCTTCACTGTAGCGTTGTGATCAGTATCAAGTTTTGCACAAATTCCTTAGTATCGAAATAGTTTGTATAATTGTATCCATGACGACCCTAGACCAGAAAAGAGGGAAAATGACAGCATCATACACTAACCGCAGTGTATGATTTGCCCACGGTTGACCGCGCAACTGACAGCGTTTAATCTGTTTGTGGAAGTCATAAATCGTAATCTACAGTATATTTGCCGATTTGATAAAGTAACGTCCGGAGAATGTGGCATACGGACAGTGTAGACGGCGTTCCCTGTAAAGCTATTTTAAGCGAGTTTTCATTTGTTTTGGTTCAACAGCCTTGATATTCAGGGTGCGTTAAAGGCGACACATGGTGCTTGTGTTTGCTATAGCGTTATAATCTATGTTGTAACTGCTCAAACATGCACGAATCCCTCCAAATACAACTTCGGGTGAGTAAACGGTGAAGGGAAACAACTATAAAACTATACTAATTGCATAATAGCTCTGGGTTAACATACATCGCAAAGAGTTAATGCTTCTACAACCAAATTATATTGTTTAGCACTGAAAAAACAACACGTGTTCCTACTCACCATTACAAGATTAAGGGCTTTATTATAACTATATAACCATAATAGAAATCTTTGTAGAACAACTTGAGCAACTTAAAGGTTTTTATTCTGCACTCTTCTGTCATTTAAAGTCTCTCTCTCTTTTTGTACTTTTTGATTTGTTTGTATTGTGATTTCAATGTATTTCTGATTCTGTAAAGCACTTTGAATTACTTTGTTTTAAGCAGCGACAGCTCTACACTGTATGTTATAAAGCCAGAAGGAATAACAAAGTGTATATCTGGGTTACAACATTATTTGTAACAATATATAGTTATTTTTTTTTAGATAGATGTTTATATTATGGCAAATGATCAAGCATGTATCTGTAACCGACACAAAGACCACGAGTTCCGTAGAGCTGAACGCCCCCGAGCACATGGTGGACATTTTCTTGCAGAAGTTACACGCTAAAACAATACAATATATATTTTAAAAGTTCTTCCAAATGGGAGTATTATGACTACGAAGCCAAAAGCTAAAACAAATACGAGTAAGAAAGTTAAAAGCCAAAGTCAACCCTTTCTCCACCTGAACACGAGCCACGTTTTACCGTTTTTCAATTTTCCAAAAACATCTCCTCTCAGTTCTGCTATCAAAACAAATCAAAATCCACTGCATAACGAATAGTAAAGTATTTTTCTTTTTACCTGGTTGTCAACAGTCCCAGCTAATCACCAGGAGAAGCCATGACGAGCTCACCGCAAACCGCTGACCAGTGGCTGTTGTGGTCCGAGTCTGGCCACTTTCCTTCCGCCCCTGCGCTCCTCTCCGTCAAGTCTGCAACACCCTACTCCAATGACCCTTGACCCGCAGGAAGTAGACACAATGGACTCAAAATAACACACCACCTCCCCTGGCAACAGCTAACTACCCTCCGCCCCCCCAACCACGCTACAGTCCAGTACAGTCCGGCGAAGCGGCACAGACAAACACACCGGCCGCCCGCCACACTGAGGGAGGCCCGCATTGATACTTGGCCGTCACGTCACGCTGGGAGTGTTCTGCCTGTGTGTCTGTTGTAGCGGAATATTGAGCAGTTACCACGGCGACGCATAACACTCATTCAATTCAGTTCATTTATATAGTACATTTAAAACAACTTCAGCTGACCAAAGTACTTAGCATAAAAGCAGAGCATCCGTATTGACCCTGGACGGTTTCAATTTTGCGTCATGTCCCCTGTCCCAGCAGATTTATCCAAAACCAGTGATTTGTCCCAGTTTTATACAAGAAATTTCTCAGGCGTCCCTATTTTTGACCAATCTGATCCCTGCCAACAGTAAAAAGAGGCAAAATTGTAATTTATTTAGGTAACATACAAAAAAAGCTGCTTAGAAACAACCAAAACACAAAGAAAATGTGATTATACTGACTCGCATGTTCGTCATGAATGGTCTCATCATAGCAATTTTCCTTAATTATGCACCGTTTCACAATTTGATTATTGCCAACCACCAAAAAAAATAAAGATGTCCAAGTTTTTTATTTTGAAATTCTGGTCACCCTACATAAAAGTCAACAAAAACTGAAGAAACAGGTATACAGATAACACAATACATGGGAAAACTACAATAAAACACCAAGATGTCCTGTCTAGCTAGTTTTAAATGCCAGGAAAAAGAGGTGAGTTTTCAGTCTATTCGCATAAACTACCAAAAAAAAAAGTTTTAAAATCATCTAAAAAATGAAGAAAAAATACGAAATAGGTTTAAACTATACATTTTCAGGAGACTGTTATTAATACGAGCATATCAGTGTTTAAGTGTTTGAGTTTTAACAAAAAAGGTGAAACTGAAAAAACTGTTCTAGCCAGATTGAGTTAAAACAAAAATCTGATTAAAGTAAACGTAAACGGTCCTGACACAGCAACACATTCTGAAGGGTGATATATTGTAATACTGTAATCAAATATAGAAAATAAACAATGATTTTGAAACTAATTTATGCCATGCCACAATAACCCTGCGGCAGGATTATCCCCCAAAGTATTCCAAATTTTAAGTATTAAAAAAAGCTGAAAAAATAGCAGAAACACAGTAGTTTCGTATCAAAGTTATTCAGCCCCTACAGCTAAAGTCTTATAATACTACAGAAAAGACTCCATTACTACAAAGAAAGTTCCTACGATAAATACTGACCCCAGAAAATTGTTGTTTCGTCCATCTGTTAATTGAATGGTAAGTCAATATAGTATTCATTGACAGGCCTAACTACAAAATTTTAAAAAAGCTATGTGATATGTAGCCACAAATTTGCAAATAGCAGTTAATGTGGTACTTTGTTAACCTATGCAAATTAGCCATGTGCAGGTATCACAGTTACTAGTTTACAGAGAAATCAGAGTGCGCTAAACAAATACATTCAAATTACGCCATAACCTGTCAGACCTCTTGTCCCAGTCTACAGCAGGTCCAAAAACCAAAAAAGGCGCAAACGGAGCATTCAGGTGCGTCTAGTAATTTAGAATTAGTGGTCCATGGGCGTATACTAGTCTAAGTGGGCTAATATTTATTCTGTTATAGCTCGAGGTCATTCTAAAGCTAAGAAACTGTTCATTAGGTTCATTTTAGTATCGATACCTGCTCAAATGAGTATCTAGTTTCATTCTGGCACTGTTAAAAATCAGCATATTTGTTTCTTATGGGGATGAGTGCAGTTTTGCAGTGCTTGGTGCGACAGAGAGCTTCACACGACAACAGCAGGTTGTGGGTTGAGCGACAGACTCGAGGCGGCTGCACGGGTCCCACAGCCTCAGAAGATGGATGCCTAATCCACAGTCCGCATAATATGGCGTCTGCAGCATATAAGACATACAAGCTCCTATATTACACAAAATGGACTCTTATGAGCTTTAAGTCGTGTTATAATGTTGTTACCTCAGCAAAAACATTAAGCCCGTTAAAAAATTGCAGCATTATACATAACTAAGCCTGCGTTAGAGGTAAAGAGTTTTTTTGCAATCAAATGAAAATTTGAATGGATGCAGTTGGCTAATTGCAAAGGCAGTAATTTTGCAATACCAAAATTGCCTCCAGACATAAAATATCTTATTCTGCATAAAAATGACTAACTCTGTACATCAGATCTATGCAAACTTGTTCTGAAATTCTTGTAATAGTTTCAGTGTTTCAGTCTTTTTGTCAATTCTTCTGGACATGTTTAAAATGCTTTGAACAGCCTCCTACCCAACATCATAGTGCAAAAAATCAATATTGCAATACTGACTGGCAAAATTATTTAAACCACAACAAAATATTTTACAATAACACCAAAGTTCTCCATCTGACAGAAACTTGCAGTTTGTTAAAGACATTGTGCTTGGGTCAGCTACAGCTATAATCTATGACACCCGAGGATAATTATGTTAATTTAATTATGTTAATATAATCAACATTATGTTAATATAATCTGCACATTTTAAATCAACAAATGACAAAACAAGTCGACTGACTTCCGTGTTAGACAACTGTGGTGCCCAATAGGAGCTAACGTCATCACAAAGAGATGGAGAGCTGCAGATCATGCTGGCAAGTTGTAGCAGTAGTAGTAGTAGTAGCAGTAGGAGTACGAGTAGGAGGAGTAGAAGGAGTAGGAAGAGTAGGAGGAGTAGGAGGATTAGAAGGAGTAGGAAGAGTAGGAGGAGTAGGAGGAGTAGGAGGAGTAGGAAGAGTAGGAGGAGTAGGAGGAGTAGGAAGAGTAGGAGTAGGGCTGGGCGGTATACCGTTTGAACCGGTATACCGGTAATTTTTATTTTTATGATATGAATTTTTTTATTTACTGCCATACCGTGTGTGCGCGCATATGTCGGCAACACAGAGCGGCGGAACGTCGCACAGCGGTAGATTGAGCGGGGGCTGTTTTTCAGTGTTACACCAAACAAGCCAACAAGCCAGGTAAGGATAGCGAGTTGAGTGGTGCGCGCCCGCCAAAGGGACCGTCCGCGCAGTGCCCCGCGACACGGCCCCCCCCCCGGAGAGCGGGAGCGCGCGGAGCCGCGCCCGGGTGAGAGAGCGCAGAGCGGGAGTGCACGGAGCCGCGCCCGAGCGAGAGAGCGCAGAGCGGGAGTGCACGGAGCTGCGCCCGAGCGAGAACGCGGGTGCGTGGAGCCCCGCTCCTCACCCCCTCGCCCGGGCACGGCCCCGCGCACCCCCGCCCCCCGAAAAATGGGCCACGCCACAAAACACCACACAGACGTATGGCGTCAGATTAATTTCAAAAGTAACACGCGCATAGAAACTCTATGCGAGGTGCAGGAACTGTTCAGAAACTGCTCGCGGGCGCCGAAACTACTCGTGCCTGCCGAAACTGTGCGCGCGAGCAAAGAAACACGCTCGCGCGAGACGGAGAACTGCGCGCGTGAGCAAAGAAACACGCCGCGAGAGTAGAAGCAGCTCTTGCCGCGAGCAGAGAAACTCCCTCTTATGTGGGACAAACCACTCTGCTCGCCGGAGTTGACTTCTGCTCGCCGGAGAATGTGGACTAATGGGGGAGGGAACCTGAGGATGACGGCTATTGTGATTGGTCTGTCCTGAGACACAGGACTTTGACAGACGGCCCAAAATTTCCAAACACTGCATGACATGTGCGTTGGCCGCCACTAGGGAAACGCTACTTGCTCTGACGCTACATTACAGAATCTCTGTGAATACATGGGTAGAGCCAGAACCATAGATGACAGTTGAGTTTGACAGGTTTAATAATAATAATAATTATTATTATTATTAATAATAATACATTTTATTTAATAAGCGTCTTTCAAGGTACTCAAGGACACTGTACAGTAAACATAAAGTACAAACATAAATTATTAATTAAAACAAAATCAAAGGAAATAGTAATAATGTTGGTAATAATAATAAAAGATGATGATAATAATATTAATATGAACAATAATTTGGCAATAAGATTATAACACAAAATAACAGGACCATTCATAGAATAGATTTAAAATAATAAATGAATAATGAATAAATAATACATTTTTAAAATAAATAAAATAAAAATAAATAATAAATAAAATAATATAAAAAATGAGAGAGAAACAATGAATTGGGATTCAGGAATTGGGATAAGCCAGGGTAAAAAGGTGGGCTTTTAATTCTTTTTTGAATGTGGACAAATTTGAGCATTGACGAGTGAAATGGGGCATTCCATAGTTTAGGACCAGCAACAGTGAAAGCCCTAAACCCATGTGCAGAGTCTAGACTGAGGGATGGTCCACAGATGTGCATCAGTGGAGAAGACTACGGGCAGCTGGTATGGAGTTAGGAGGTTAGATAGAGAGGGAGGGGCCAGATTGTGGAGGGATTTAAAAACAAGGACGATAATTTAAAATTGGATGAAAATGAACTGGGAGCCAGTTCAGTTTATGGAGTATACAGTCATGTGAAAAAGTTTGGACCCTGATCATTTTCAAGATTTTCCTTTATAAATCATTGGTTGTTCGGATCAACAATTTCAGTTAAATATATCGTATAGCAGACAAACAGTGATATTTGAGAAGTGAAATGAACTTCATAGGATTTACAGAAAGTGCAATAATTACTTAAACAAAAGTAGGCATGTGCATAACTTAGGCACCCCAACAGAAAAATTACATCAATATTTAGTAGATCCTCCTTTTGCAGAAATAACAGCCTCTAAACTCTTCCTGTAGCTTCCAATGAGGGTCTGGATTCTGGTTGAAGGTATTTTTGACTATTCTTCTTTACAAAACATCTCCAGTTCAGTCCAGTTTGATGGAGCCTCGAGCATGGACAGCCCGCTTTAAATCACACCACAGATTTTTCAGTAATATTCAGGTCTGGGGACTGAGATGCCCATTACAGAACATTGTACTTGTTCCTCTGCATAAATGCCTTAGTAGAATTTGAGCAGTGTTTAGGGTTGTTGTCTTGTCTTCTTGAACATTATTCGTAAGAATCTGCTGATACTGACTGAATCCGTGCGACTGTCAACTTTAACAAGATTTCCAGTCCCTGCACTGGCCACAGGCCCACAGCCTGATGGAACCACCACCAAATTTTACTGTGGGTAGCAAGTGTTTGTCTTGGAATGCTGTGCTCTTCTTTCATCCTGCATTTATTTTAAAAATGTATTATTTATTCATTATTCATTTATTATTTTAAATCTATTCTATGAATGGTCCTGTTATTTTGTGTTATAATCTTATTGCCAAATTATTGTTCATATTAATATTATTATCATCATCTTTTATTATTATTACCAACATTATTACTATTTCCTTTGATTTTGTTTTAATTAATAATTTATGTTTGTACTTTATGTTTACTGTACAGTGTCCTTGAGTACCTTGAAAGACGCTTATTAAATAAATGTATTATTATAATAATAATAATAATTATTATTATTATTAAACCTGTCAAACTCGGCTGTCTCATTTATGGTTCTGGCTCTACCCATGTATTCACAGAGATTCTGTAATGTAGCGTCAGAGCAAGTAGCGTTTCCCCCTAGTGGCGGCCAACGCACATGTCATGCAGTGTTTGGAAATTTTGGGCCGTCTGTCAAAGTCCTGTGTCTCAGGACAGACCAATCACAATAGCCGTCATCCTCAGGTTCCCTCCCCCATTAGTCCACATTCTCCGCGCGAGCAGAAGTCAACTCCCAAGCGAGCAGAGTGGTTTTGTCCCACATAAGAGGGGAGTTTCTCTGCTCGCGCAAGAGCTGCTTCTACTCTCGCGAGCGTGTTTCTTTGCTCACGCGCGCAGTTCTCCGTCTCTCAGAGGCGTGTTTCTTTGCTCGCGCGCACAGTTTCGGCAGGCACGAGTAGTTTCGGCGCCCGCGAGCAGTTTCTGAACAGTTCCTGCACCTCGCATAGAGTTTCTATGCGCGTGTTACTTTTGAAATTAATCTGACGCCATACAGACGGTCCCTTTAGCAAACGCGCCCACCAGGGACGTCTGTGTAGTGTTTTGTGCTGCAGTGCCAACGTTACGCAGAGATTGGGGAGAAGATGCATATTTTACTTTCATGCAATCTTCGTATTCTCCGTCTAAAGGGACCGTCTATGACAAGAAAAGCAAACGTTGGAATGATATTACCAACTCTATCACACTCCACTTAGCCAAAGACAAAAATACCGTTAAATACCGTGATACCGTGATAATTAAAAAAAATACCGTGATATCAATTTTTGGTCATACCGCCCAGCTCTAAGTAGGAGTTTTTCATTTGTTCCAAAATTGATATGTAACACTGGCAAATCCTACGAGTACTGCGTAAACTATAATATGGCTAGAAGCTCTGAAAAGTTTCAGAATAGGTCCACTTTAAATGAAAATGTGTGTTTTTGAATAAAAAGGCAGATTAGAGCCTGCATATTAAACTCAGTGATTAAAACACTGCATCTTGTAGTCTTTAAATACTGTGTTGCCCTAAACATAAGACTTACAAGTCCTACCAAACTTAAAATAAGTTGATAGTGATAATTCAAAATGCACACAGTAGGTAGCTTGCTTAATACCATGCTAGCTCTTTTGGTGTGAGTTTCTAACCCACTCTGGATCCTTGCAGCGAGTAGCGGTGGTCTAATCAAATCATCCCAATGAAAATTATTTAAAATTGCATTTAGTGGACAGTGAAAGGTTGCTTTAGACATAATCCAATTAGCTGCTCTCTCTCTCTCCCAGACCAAATGGGAAATGGTCTGTGATGCAGTGAGATAAGGAAATTGACTCTGAGCCACATATTGGTGTTACAAATAGACCTGACAGGATCCTGGAGATAGATGAGCAGATATTTAACATTATTTAAAGTCCTATAATACGCAAAATGGACTCTTATGAGCTTTAAGCCATGTTATAATATTGCTAGCTCCTCAAAACACTCCCGGAGTTGTGTTGTGTTTCATTCACATGTTTGTTTCATTCACACGTTTGGGTAATCCTCTATACATCTCAAACTCAAAATACTCTCTTCCACCTTGTGATGTCATGGAGCGGTAGTATTCGAGTTAACAGCTAACTTCACCCTTAAGTTCAGCAGAGATTGGCAATTTCAGATCTGAAATTATACAAATGATTTCAGTGAAAGTATACAGAGTTTAAAAGAGCACACATAGACACTGCTTAATACTCACTGCTTTGCTTAGACTGTTCAACGTTAGATCTTTAAATCTGCTTAAATCTACATATTGCTGAAAAACACCTTGAAAAGTATACATGGTTAATATGAGCAACGCCTCTTCCCAGATCTGACCTGTAACTGAACCTCGTGGTGGCAGCACCTGCTTGTCTCAATTAAGGGAAATAACTGTAATGCCCTAGTGTGGAACATTCTGGAGTAACAGAGCTTCAGACAGAGCACTGCTTACATTAGCATCACACCCACAGGGATTGTTGACGACATCAGCAGCAAAGTATCAATGAAGGCAAATAACTACTGCGTAATGTGGAACATTTTAGGCAATGCAATTACATCACTATTGGTGTCATGCAGGCGGTGTAACCTCTTCCAGAACAATTATACAGTGCACCTTTAAGGAGTTTCTAAATCATGAAACAAAGAATGTATCAAACAATTAAGACGTCATGGTAAAAAGACTTAATGAATGCGGATAGGCCTCAGACAAACTTTACTGATCCACAAGGGGAGTTATTTGGACGCAGTAGCTCACACATCACTCATCACAAAATATTATAATAACAAAGACCAAAACTAAAAATGGTAAATATAAAGTTTAGTGTTCAGTGTTCAGTTCACCTGTGACATTTTGCCCAATCATAGTGCAAAGAGCTTTAAGCCATGATATATTACCTCATCAAAAACACACCCAGAGTTGTGTTTTGTTACATTCACACGTGTGAGTAATTCTTTATTATTAGTCCGTTTACATCTCCAAAGGTCAAAATGTTTTGTTCCACGTTGTAATGTCATGCAGTGGCCATTTACAAGTTAACAGCTACCTTTTACCTTTTGTTAAGTAGAATGTGGCTATTCCAGGGCTGAAATGATCCAAATTATTCAACAGTGAAGGTGTATGGAGCTTAAAACACGGTGGAGCACTTCCTGTTTTTCCATGTGACATCACAAGGTGGAACAGAGTGTTTTCTGTTAGATAGAAGAGCTCAGTCTAAATAAACAGGATTTGTGTGTTAAAACATGACACATTTTGATGAGGAAACAGCATTCTAACGTGGCTTAAAGCTCACAAGAGTCCATTTTGTGTATCGGACCTTAGAACATAGATTAGAAAATAGCATAATATGGGTCCTTTAAAGAGGCATTGTGTAACTTTTCTGGCAGAGGGTATCACAATGAACCTTTCGATCATTATGAAGACCAAACCAGACCAAGTAACAGGTCAGATCCGCTCGCAGTGAGAATGCCCGTTTTTCTAGGTATTTTTGAGCTATAAAACCACCTGTAATTAAATAAATGTAAAGTAGAGCTGTTTAATGTCACACTGTGGAACATCTGCAGGTGACAGACCCCCAACCGAAAAGTGAAGGAGTTTCCAGATAATAAAAACAAAGAACGTATCAAACAATTAAGACAGACACTGCAGTAGATCGACTGGACGACTGCGGATGTGTATTCACAGTTCACCTGTGACATTTTGCCCTATATAGATTACCACAGAGCAAAGTGCTGACTCGTGCATTCCAGTCGTTTGGTGTCCCGCTCTTTAAGGTCTTGCCCTGGCTTGTTACCCGCTCACAGACCCCGCCCCCTTTCTCCCACCCCCTCCGCCTTCGCCTCTCTCTCTCTGTCCCCTGAAACGTACACTCCTCCGCCACCTCTCCGCGCTGTGGCATTCACACGATACCGCCCGCTTCACTTTCAGCTGAGAGGGAATGCAGGCGCACACACCTCCCGGGCCGAGTTCCACGTGTTTTCATGCAAACTCCCAGGCAGCGCTCGATGATTCATATTTAGGCAAGAATGTATGGAATCTCAGCCTCCTCCGTTCATTTTTTTGAAGTTACCAATACTTGGAAACAATGTTAAACGCTTTCGGACAAAACTATTACGCAAAGAAAGAATGTTAGTGGTGCTGTGGGGAATGCTTCTGACATATGTTGCAGAGGCATGCACAACCTATAAGCGGTTTATTGCATACATACCATAAAAATGAAGTAAGATTTCATAAGATTATTCTAAAGAGGCATTGTGTAACTTTTCCAGGTTCCGTGGTATGACTAATACAACTAGCATTTATTCATGACAGGTGATTCTATTGCACAAAAATACAGTAATTCCTTCTGTGAAATAGGGGCAACTCTCAACAGATCTGAACTTTAATATAACGTAGTGCTGTAACATTCTTGTCTCCCTCATCATAGATGGGGTTAATCTATACCGTGGAACATTCTGGACATATGGAAATGTTGAAAAAATTAACTGGTGAATCAAATTTAGGATTATTTAGCCCAACAACACAGTAAACTTAGGTACCCTTTCCATTGCATTTATGTAGTACAGCACAATTTTGGAAAATAAATTCTGACAAGTATTGCATTTAGATTTGCAATATATGTTTAGAAAGCAGGATTCTGTTCATAGTGTGCATAATAACAACAGAAGAGTTTGTTTTGTTTTTTTCTCTCTTTGGCATTTGACATAAAAAAACTGCATAAAAATTGCACTTTTGGATGATCTTATATTTTTCTGACAAGTCTTGCACACAGATTTGCAATATATGTTTAAAAGGTAGGATTCTGTTCAGAAACAACTCCAGGAGTGTTAACATTTGACAGAAGACTGAAACATGGACAGATAAACTAGGACAAGAATCCTATGTATTTCAGAACATGTTTGCAGAGGGCAAAACTACAGGTGCAATAGGATATTTTGTTATTTGCAAAACTTAAGAACAGAATTTGCAATTTTATAAGATTGGACTGTAGTATTGTGCAGCCCTAATTACTAGGGGTGGGACGAGATACAATTTCCTCAAAACGAGACAAGACGAGATTTTGACATTATTTAGGCTATAATAAATACATTGTGCATTTCCGTTCTCAGTTTTACTTTGTTTAATATTTCTGCTGTCATTGTAACTCTGCTTTTTAGGACTATGCATTCTTAAAAAATGTAACTCGCCAGTACTCTATTTTTTCAATCCAACCGTAAAAGTGTGAGGAAAAAAATCTCATGAAATCATTTTTCTCTTGTGTGCAAGATCTAGTGGGAATTTTGTCTGGTGAGATCTTGTGGCATGAGACCTTGTCCCATCCCTACAAATTAGACTAATACAAACTTTAGTGATCCACAAGGAAAATTGTTTGGTCACAGGAGCTCACATGCCACAATATATTACAATAACAAAGAGTAAAAAAATATAAATGGTAATAATAAATTCTAAATAAGTAGCAAAAACCATAGCAAGAGACAGGTGTCAAATAAGGCATAATTATATAAGTGTATATGTACAAGTCAAAATAAAATGGAAAAATAAGTAATAAAAATGAAATAAATAAAAAGAGGTCACAGGAAGTGCAAAAATGATATGATGATTTACAAAATTATATGATGATTTACAGGCCATCTGCTACAGGTTATCTTCTACATAAGGATGAGTTGTTGTACAGTTGTAGGGAGTATTATCTGTTACTACTGTTATTATAAGTACTAGTAGGACCAAAAAAGGTATAATTGTCCAAATGAGTCGAATGAAAGTGTATACACTTTAAAAACACAGTGGGGGACTTCCTGTATGACATGACATCACAAGGTGGAACTGTGTTTTCAGTTTGAGAGAAGAACTAAGCCTTAATCTGCAGGGTTTGTGTGTTAAGCATGTGTGAGTGAAAGAAAACACAACTCCGGGTATGTTTGTGATGCGGAAACGAGATTATAACAAACATGAAACTGGCGTAATACAGGCCCTTTAATTTGCAGGCAACTGTTGCTTACATAATCAGAGGTGTGTTATTTTTTTACTGATTGCATACTCACCTCTGTCCTTGTGATTTATGGGTAGAGTTGGGCTGAATGCACTCACACTGGTTTGTGGCGGCAAGGGCAAATTTTAGGTCAGCGATCGATAGCTTTTACCCCGCCGAGGAAAGATGCGTGTGGAGCATACGGTGTGGGGAAAGTGAGACTCTGCATCAATCTATGAGGACAACACAGCTCCCAGCTACATTTTTGGAAATCAATAAAATGACATTGTCTGTGGAAAGAAAGCCCAAAATGGATTGCTTTAGTTGGTCTGTGATGTTATTAAAAAACGGAATCCATTTTGTGCTTGAAAATGTTCCAATAATTTCAATAAGCAAATTCTCAGTCACTGTTATATTACTTTTAGTTTTACTTTTATGTTTTGAGTTATGTTGTTTCCTCATCAAAAACATATCCAGAGATGTGTTTTGTACCATTCACACATGTTTAACACACAAACCTTGCATATTTAGGCTGAGTTCTTCTCTCAAACAGAAAATGCTCTGTTCCACCTTGTGATGTCATGTGGTAATACATTGTGTTTCTTAACTCCACACATCTTCACTAGAATCATTTGGACAATTTGGCTACGTTCAGACTGCAGCCCGAAGTGACCCAAATCCGATCTTTCTGCCCCTATGTGGCCTGTATCTGATCTTTTAATGACAGTCTGAACCAAACAGATCTGATTTTTTCAAATGCGACCCAGGACACTTGGATATGTGCTCCTAAAACCAATACATATCCGATCTTTTGATATGCGACTTCAGTCTGAACAACCAGATCGCATTCATCCGACCTACACGTCATCAACAAGCGAGCGGTCGGCTATTGCGCTGCAACAAACATCTGTTACGAGCCAATACAGCCCAACGCAGGCATGTTTGGTCACTGAAATAAGCCGAAGACATGTTTCCTTCCACGAGAGGGGTCCGACGGGAACTTTAAAATCACCACAAGCTCAATGCAGCGTCCATGTTTAGGTGACTTCCGTAAACAATGAGCACGCTCGCTGTGTGTGACGTTGTCGTGTCCTCCAATGCTCATGCGGGACACTTTTGGAGCGTTTAAAGTTCACACTGGAGATCACAAGTCACATTTAATTGGAAATGTGAACGACCTCGCCAAAAAATCAGATTTCACAAAAAAATTTGAATTGAGCATTAAGCCCTGCAGTCTGAACGTAGCCTTAGAGCCCTTGAATTACCCATCTTTACTGAACAAAAGGTAAAATTATGCTGTTAACATGAAAACTACCATTACATGACATCACAAGGTGGAACAGAGCTTTTTGAGCTTGGGAGGATTACTCAAACGTGAATGAAACAAAACACAACTCCAGGTTTTTGATGAGGTAAAATTGTAACATGGTTTAATGTTCACAAGAGAAATTTTACATAATATAGGACCTTTAAATCTCATTCTTTTTCAATATTTTTTGTGGGTTATTTTGGGTTGATAAAGGCTTAGTAGCAGACTCCCGTACTAAGGTTTAGAAGCAAAGTATCAACTGAAAACAGCATTTATTTCCTTTACACCAAAAAAAAAAAAAAATACGACAAAACTGATCCCAATGCGTCATGGAGCTTTTATTTATCCTTCAAGTAACTGCAGAACAGCTTTGTGCAAATAACAGTTCAAACATTATGAGACTTCCTGGACCAATAAACTTATTACATCAATTTCTATTCCCAACTAGGATCCCAAATGAACTGATACTTGGAGGCAGATATCAGATATAAAATGTTTCAGTATCGCCACAGATATCCAATACCAGTTTCAGATCGGTGTATTCGTAGTACTCTCTTAAATACATTTTGTTCAGCTACAACAGCCACTCCCCTTCCACTCCAGCATTCCCACCAAAACACAAGCCAAAATGTATTCCCAGTCTAATAGATTATCACAACAATGAGCATGTCTTTTACCAATGGGAACGATTGGTGAAAATACCTCCCTTGTTCATACAGTGGCTCTTTCAATCTGCACGCTGTGAGCCTGGTCTGTGCGTGCAGATGGCGGCCCACATTTCAGCCATGAGAACTCAAGATAAAAGCCTCATCTGACTCCACCACAGCATCCCAAACACAGGCCTATCTCACTCCCACAGTATCTCGGTGTTGTTTGGTCTTTTTAAGAGATAAGCTGTAAGTGTTCCAGCCTTGACACTGGCATCCTCGACATTCTTGCTTTTCATTTTGACCGGTCGCGATAAAAAAAGAGGAAGCTACAGGGAAATATTGCAATAAGTTATAATATTGAAACTAGTGTATGCCACGGACACAATTAAACACTTATTCAACTTTCGAGAGCTCAAATCTGTTTTTATTACAACAAAAATGCCCCAAATCTCCCCACTTTTACAAATTACATACGATAAATATTAAATTGATATAGTAATTATCATAACAGGCCTATTGCAGTATGATAAGTTTTGAGCTGTAAAATATAAAATTATGAGCTAAAATTACACTAACAAATTACTTAAAGGTGCACTGTGTAACTTTTCTGGAGTGTCCGCAGCCCATTTGTCTCCACAGAGATGTTGGTGTCATTTATTGCTCAAAAATACCTTTAAAAACATTAGTTCTTACTGTGAGTGGGGTCGTCTCTCTGCAAATCTAACCTCCAGTTTTGGCTTGCAAGTCTCCATGGACATTCTAGACGCATCTCCATGGAGACGGACCCTTAGGACGACGAGTTACACAATGCAAGTTTAAGTGTTTCATTATATAATTTATATTCAACAATATCTTACATTCAGAATACTTTTGTGGATAATTCTGCTTTATGGTTTCAGTATTTAGCTTATACCGTCTATTTACTTCATCAATATCTATCAATAAAAAATTCATTATCGTGACAGGCCGACTAGTATCTTCGGCGTTCTTGTGTTTGATACCTGCCCGTTGTCGTCCAATCAGAGCTCGCCGCTGCTCCTGCTCAGGTCAGTGTGGAGCTGGGGAGTCACATGCACTCGTCAAAGCTGCATGGTTAGAATACAACACATTCCTTCAGCACGGCGGGCCTCATTCACATGACTGCCCTGTTTCTTGACCGCTGACGATAAAGGGGCTTAAAGGTGCATTGTGTAACTTTTCTGGTGGAGGGTCCGGCAAATGCTTTTCTCCCTGGAGATGTTATTGGTTTGTCTGGAATGTTTCACAGTATGGTGTTAAATTTTTCTACGTGGAGACCAAACCAGACCAAGTTACAGGTCAGATTGATGGACAGTCAGAATACCTGTTATTCTGGATATTTTTGAGCTATAAAACCACCTGCAATTTAATAAAAGTAAGGCAGAGCAGGAATCACCTGGAAAGTCCCACTGAATTACACCTTTTATAAGTTAGTTAATCTATATACATAAAAAAGCCCCAAAAAACAATATTTTTTCACTATATATATTGTATTAATTACACACAAGTTTATATCTCAACACATTTAAGTATTCTGATTTGGGAAGGATGAGCCCTCTGCTTTTATCCTTGTGTCATAACATGAAACCTGGCATGAGTTGAGCATTAATCATCCTAACCTGGGCATGACATCAGTCTACAGGAGTCAGTGCCACAACTATTTCAGGATTTTATTTTACACATTTCGATTAAATACATAGTTAAGCCCTTCCTAAAAGTGATTCTGATTTTTGAACAAATTCTGTAGCTTTCTAAATTTCTTGTGTTGCACTGCTTACAAATTATGTTCGTGGCAAGCAGGTAAGGAAATAATTAATATTTCTTCCCAAATCAACAGTTACAGATGCTATAGGACATGGGGAACAAGAAAAAAATGATTTAAAATACGATTTCAGCTTTCATTCAATATATGCAAGATGGAACAACAGATTTTGGGGCTCAGTTTTTCTCATGGGTACTTTTTTATTTGCAACAGTGGTGATTTTTTGCCATTTTTATGCAAGAAGTTAAGATTTAAGCTGTAGAGCAGGGGTGTCAAACTCATTTTGGTCTGGGGGCCGTATGCAACCTACTTTGATCCCAAAAGGGCCGGATCAAAAACTCAGTTCTCTCTTCAAGTTATTGTATTTTTCTCCGTGTCTCGTAGTGGTGTTTAAGATTATATTCTTCGAGCAACGCCACTTGTTCCAAACACACTGAGCACAGATTTCCCATTCACCTCTGTCAACAAATAAGAATTAGACTATTTTTCTTGGGAAATCCTGAACTCAGCATCTGCTTTTCTCATTTTTTGACATTTTGCTGATGAGGGTCACGGTCGACAGTCAAAACGATCGTCCTTTAAGAGATTTTGGAAAGAGGAAGGTCTTCATTTGTGCTGCTCGGGTGGGAGTCGCAACGTACAGAAATGCCGGAGACGCTGCTATGCTAAACGGTGCAGAATATTAACAGAAAGATCTGAAAATTTTAAGTATTTTAATAGAAAAATCAGCCGAGGGCCAGATTAAGGGTCTTGGAGGGCCGGATCTGGCCCCCGGGCCGCATGTTTGACACATGTGCTGTAGAGAGTAGAATAATGAACTTCTATGGCTAATTGGCAGCTCAGGCATTTTAATGGGACTCTATAAAAATTGGTTTACTGGGATTATCCCGCATCATTGTTATTGCGTGATTAGCATAAAGTAGTTTCAATATTATAATTTCTCTGTAGCAATATATCGTGTTTCAAAATTTGTTTCGAGACGTGGCTAATTCCAGCTAAGCCTAAACACCAATACAGTGTCATCAGGGCACAGGGCCAACTGTGAGTAAATAATGATGGAGAAACATGCATTAAGTAGCAGAGGTTAATGGAAATTGTTTGAGTAACGAGTATTTCAAAAGGGTTTCCTCTATTGGTCCATAAAATCAAGACTTAAAGATCCATTGTGTAATTTTTCTAGTGGAGGGTCCATCAAATGCTTTTCTAAATGGATACGTTACTGGTTTGTCCGGAATGTTTTACAGTATGGTGTTAAACCTTTTCATCTTCATGGAGACCAAGCCAGGCCAAGTTACAGGTCAGATCTGAGGAGAGGCAAGAATCCAGTTTTTCTCTGTATTTTTGAGCTATAAAACCACCTGTAATTGAATAAATGTAAAGGTAGTGCTGTTTAATGTCATACTGTGTAACATTCCAGGCAGAGCAGTGACATATCCATAAAAACAAGCAGGTGGCGGACCTTTAAGTGCACTTTTAAGACAAAAGCAACTCTAACCCACTCACAAATCCCCCTATAATATCCAGCTGCATTTAACCGTGGTTATAGCGGCCAAAGCAAACATCTCAAGCAAAACATATTCTTTACAGATTACATGTCTCCCATTCCCGGGCATCGATTTCAAAGACAGTTGTTGTCAGTTGATAGTAGCCGAACTAAACTTTGGGAATGCAAATCTCAGCTGGATGGTTTTGTTTTAAAAAAAATAAAATGAAATAAAAAATTGCTGCACGAATTCTGATCTTAATAATGCCAACTGTTTTCTCCAACTTGTAGTGTTATCTCTAATCACGCTTGCAAGCACTAAAATATTAAAAAACGGCTTTCCGAAGATTTGGAAGAAGCCCAAATTTGAACTTGAATCACACAATCTGAAAATGTTACCTTTTTTTAACCAAACATGTCTTTACCTCTCCGTCGTTGGACACTCTCCAAATGCCATAAATTCAATGAGGCGTAAAATAATCCATAATTTAGTAGAAAAGCCTGCCTGGATCTGCTGCCGAAAGAGTCAACTGTAAACAGTAGCTTCTCCAAACCAGAACAAACTCTAGGAGAGAAGAGCTGGGGTCTCCTGCACTCTCCTCTGCCCCTGTGAGTCTGTGCGTGTGGTGTGTAAGTCTATCCACGTCCTTAGGCTAGGGGCCAGGCCAAAGATATCAGGCAGTACCATAGTAACTCTAATGCAATCAGGGGAGTGCCCACAACAGGAGCAGCCATCTTTCATGCTCAACTTCTGTCTGCACTGGATTTACTGAAAGTGAAGCAGGAGGTGTGTGAGCCCAGGGTTTCCCCAATCCCCATAGGATGTATATTTCGAATGTCCAAAACAACTGGTGAGATGCTTTGGGTCTCCTGTGTGATTGGAATAGATTTTGGTTTGTTTATTTTGTTTATTATACAACACAGTTCTGAATGAGTTAACGATATTGACAGACACAAAACAGTTTCTTGAAATCATTCAAAACAGATTTAAACTATTCTTAACAACTTGCTTTAAAAGGTATATTGTAGGTGTGTAAGAGGAAAAAAATCGATTCAGTGATATATCGTGATACAATTCTCGAAACGATTCAAAATGCATCTGAATCGACTTTTTAAAATAATATTTTGCACTAAAATTCCTTAGTTGCATTCACTGTTCTCATGATTTAAAAAAGGTAATAAGTTATATTTCATATAATTTGGTTCTCGTGAAGGTGTAGTTGACAATATTATTAGAAGTAATTATTGATAAACTGAAATATATCATCCATTGTTTTAGTATTGGGATATATTGGGATATATTGGGATATATCGAATCGTGACATGCATATCATGATATGTATCGTATTGTCAGACTCAAGGCAATGCACACCCTTAGTACACTGTTTAACTTTTGTGGTGGGAAGTCCATCAAATGCTCTTCTACGTGTTATTGGTTTGGATTGTTTCACAGTATGGTATCCTTTATCTTCATGGAAATCAAACTAGGCCAAGTTGCAGATCAGATCTGTGGAGAGTCAACCCCGCCCAGTCAGAATACCAGTTTTTTCTAGGTATTTTAAGCTATAAAACCGACAACAATTTATTAAATGTAAGGCAGAGCTGTTTAATGTCATACTGTGGAACATTCCAGGCAGAGCAATGACAGATCCATAGAAGCAGGGAGGTGGCAGACCCCATACCAAGTTACATAGTGCACCTTTAGGTGGTTGCCGAACTTCCAGTAATAATTCCAGGAGCAATTTGTCTAAACCAAAGGCACTTTCTAATACAATATTGACCGACTTCCTCATGTTATCTGATACATGCGGTTTGAACAGCGGCTCAACTCAACTGTTCTGAGCTGTCCATGTATGTAGAGGCCTGGGCCCCGTCTGACTCACAGTAACCTGGCAAATTACACAGGGCAGTAGCAACATTTCACATGCAGCCTACAGCCTATAACCCACCCAGATACCCCCCTACCTCACCCTTTCTACCCCCTCCTCACTCCAAACCCCCACCTCTACATATGGGTCATACTCAGATATATTTACTTGAATAACTTTTTAAAGAAATTGTACATTTCAGAGGACTTTTCTAGCTGTATACTTTTACTCCTACTTGAGACATATTTTTATTAAAGTAACAATACTCTTACTTGAGTAAAAGTGTTGGTTCCTCTTCCCACTGCGAGTAAGTCGACATTGACAAAAGCTTAATTTTGACAATATGAATTTATTTGCATGTTTGGGTTCAGATATGATTTCATTTTTCTCATTTTTGTTTCTATAATTTTAAAGATTTTGTGCATTATTTCATGTTTTTATCCTTTCTATTACATTAAGTTCACTTATATAACTCATATGTTGCGTCCCAATAGTTACTCTTTCAGTTACTCTTCTTGAGTTTCCATACATTTTTTCCAAATACTTTTTAATCATTTCACAGACCATTATTTTGTGCTCCTACTTGCGTAATAATTTCCCTTGTGAATCAATAAAGTCTGTCTCAGTGTCTAAGTTTGAATATTATTTACTGGAGTGCAATTTTTGACTACTCACCACCTCCCCTCCCCAGTGTGAGCGAAGCCTGTAGTGTCCCACACATATCAGGGCACACAGAGTTGGCATGACAGCAGTGGGCTATATTGGGGCGTGCAGACACAGCGGCGGGGGTCACATGACACACAGAGCCATGACTGAAGGGCCAGGTGCAGCGAGGGCCTGACAGGTGACCCCAAGGAGCTACACGCAGATGCAAGCCACATTCAGCAAACTGTATTCCGATCAGACGGTGATCTGAGCAGTTCACTCACACTACCCGTCAAACGTTTAAACACTCTTCATTTTTGGTTCATTGTTGTTTTCAAGATCATTGTCATTGTAGATTTTCACCGAAAGCATCACGACTATAAATGGTCACATGTGGAATGGAGTAAACAAAAGATAAACTCAAAAAAATACCTCAGGACTAGTCAAAAAGAGCTGATCACTGCTTTGCATTTAAGACAAGACACAGCTGTGAAGTGAAACCATTTCCGAAGAGGATCAGAGGGTTTTCAGGCTATCGGCAAAGCAAAGACGGGCTACTTGGAGCATTTTAATACAAATTATTTTTAAAAAGTTATTTTAGCTGAGCTTCCGTTGCAACTGAACGCTATGGGTGACATCACAATCCCTTTGTCCACTTCTATCATACAGTCTATAGGAATGGTATAAGATTTCTTGAGACAAAATTGCCACAAGATCGTGCACACAAAAACAAGAAAAATTATCTCATGAGATATTTTTCCGAAGTGTTTACATTCGGATCGGACAAAAAAGGGTTAGGGGTTGGTGAGTTACATCTCTTACAGTTCCAAAAAGCAGTAATGGAATGGAAACAACAATATGAAACCAAAATAAATAAAATTGTGTGGCCAAAACTGGAAACTGAACTGTGAAATTTCTATATTAGGAATAATGTTAAAATCTCGTATTTCGTCTCGTCTTGTGAAAATTGTGTCTCGTCCCATCCCTAACAGTCTATGATATAAACGTACAATAATAATTTCAAGTAACAGCGATTTATTTGAGCAAACGAGAGCAAAAGCTGTTTCCTAGTCATCAAAAGTGAAATTATGATCTTTCCATCACATAGTGCATTAACCATTAGCCAAGCCCCCTGTATAACATAAAGAGATGTTCAAACACGGTGTAGAGGCTCAGAAAAGTGAAATAACTGCAGAAAAACAAACCCGCTCCAAGGCGATGCAAGTGGAAACAAGGCTATTAAGGCAATTCCTAGAAAATGGTGGATCACAAGACAGCCAACTTCCTTTGGGCCCCTGATTGTAACTCTGCACACAACACAAGCCAATGCCAGTGTGCGATCTGTTAAAGGTCATTTATTACACAAAATGTGAACTTATAATCACATTGGAATGTTATTACCTCCTTAAAAACAAACCTGGAGTTGTTTTCTTTCATTCACACATGTTTAAGTAACCCTTTATTACTAGTCTGTTTACATCTCCTAAGCTCAAAATGCTCTGTTCCACCTTGTGATGTCATGTAGTAGTAGTTTACAACTACTTTTTACATTTGTTCAGTAGAGATGGGCAAATCCAGGACTGAAATAATCCAAATGATTCTAGTGAAGGTGTCTGGAGTTTAAAAACACAGTAGAGCACTTCCTGTATTATGACATTATGACATCATAAGGTGGAACTGAATGTTTTCTGTTTGAGAGAAGAACTCAGCCTAAATATGCAGAGTTTGTGTGTTAAAGGTGTGAATGAAACAAAACTAAACTACAGAAATGTTTTTTGAAATGACATTATAGGCCTAACTTAAAAGAAAATAGCGTAATATGGGCCCTTCACATATTTTGGTACCGCGACACAAATTTAACTTTTACACAAGAAACGTCTAAAAAAAAAGGCTCAGTGATAATAAATGTCCTTGACTGACACCAAAAAGTAAATGCAGCCCAAATCATTCAGATTTGGGCTGCATTTACTTTTTGACTAAAAATAAAATCAAACTTGCAGTGTGATTTTCCAAACACTAGAATAAAGCTGTATTTCTGCACTGGTTAATTATACATTCTATTCACTTTTTCCTTTTTAGCACATTTCTTAAAGGTGCACTGTGTAACTTTTCTGGTAGGGGTTCCGCCACAAACTAGTTTCCATGGAGATATTATTGCTTTGTCTCAAAGGTTTCATGGCATGGCATTAAACTCATCCATGCAGCATTTCCTCAATTACTTGTGATTTACTGCTCAAAAATACTACGAAAAACATGGATTCCTACAGTGAGTGAGCTCACCTCTCCACAGATCTGATCTATAACTTGGCCTGGAGGCATTGTGGGCTTGTCTCTATAAGAGTTTAATGCCAACTGTGGGACATTCTAGACAAAGCAATAACATTTCCATGAAGACTATGTAGTAGATGGCCGGACCCTCCAACAGAAAGTTACACAGTGCATCTTTATTGGATTGCTAAAATATCATCTGATATCATCGTCGAGACAACACAAAAAACAAACAATATGTAACTTTTGTTGAAATTACCCTTTAAAATTCTGAAGACTCCATTATCAACATTATGAGGATGATTAGGGATGCACTGATACCAATTCTGGGATCAAATATCGGCGTCAATCCAGGAAAATTTGCAAGATCGGGTATCTGTTCCATGATATCGGTTCAGTCGATATTCGGGTTGGGCATTTAAGTGGATTTAAGGAGACTATTTACTGGCTGATGTAAACTTGGCCTGTCGGGATACCAAATTTTGACGATATATTGCTACAGAGGTGCCACTGACACAAAAACAAAAGATGGATTATCCCAGTAAACAAATGCTTATATCAACAGTAAAATTAAAAGCCATGAACAGCAACAAATAAACAGCAGCATGAAGCAATTACTAGTCATAGAAGTGAATTTTTCAACCTTTTGCAGCTCCAATCTTTTCGTGTTACATCAACAAAAATACAAATTTCCACGCCATTATAAAGAAATTGGACATGCGATAAATATTGATTCCCGAAATATAGTTACAGCTTCCATATACTAAACGATAAATCGGTATTAATTATTGTGACAGGCCTAACTTTAATTCATAGTGTTCTATACTTACTTACAGGATAAATAACACTTAACATAATACAACTGGAAAAAATGTGTAGGTGAATTCTGTTTTGAGATGCCATTTTCACACTTCCGGTGCACTATGAAACTTTTTGGGTAGGAAATCAATCATCACCTGCTTGTTTCTATGGGGGTGTCATTGGTCCCCCTGGAATGTTCCACAGTATGACATTAAACAGCTTTACCTTACATTTATTCAATTATAGGTGGTTTTATTGCTCAAAAACACCTAGAAAAACAGACATTCTGACTGTGAGCGGTGTTACCTCTGGTCTCCATGATAGAAAGGTTTAATGCCATACTGTGAAACATTCCAGACAAAGCAATAAGATCTCCATCGAGAAAAGCGTTTGACAGAGCTACACAATGCGTCTCTAAAGCCACAGCATCGATATCGTTATCTGAACTTGAAAAGCAAGATCGGAACATCCTTTGTGGAGGATAGTTCCACATCCAGATGAGGAAAGATAAAAAAGTCATAACCACTGATAGAAAAGTTGCAGTCGTAATAGAAAATATAGAAGTCTTGTGAATGTACTCCTTGTTTTTCATAAGAACAGACTGAAAATCTACAATCATTGAGTGAGTCATACGTGAGTCACGGTGCTGGGAGTATGTAAAAGAAAAGGAATTGTATGCTTTGTGACAATCAACATTACCTTCAAAAACTATATTTAATAAATTCTCCTTTTCACTCAAGCATGAAAATCAGACTTTTTTTAATTCTCTTTTGACATTTCGATCAACACTGCTGTCCTCTTTGTTAACAGGCGTTTTATAGTCTGTAAAGTCTAGATAACAACACGGATTATCAAAACAATGGTGACAACTATTCCAATGAATTAGCTATTAACTATTAGATCTGAATCAGTTTTATTGTCATTGTCAGTTAACAAAACTCACAAACAAAGAACTTGCTTTGGTTTGATTATGGTGCAACATTAGAAGAATATAATACAATAAAAGTATGATAAAATAAAGGAAGTAGGGCATGGATTAAAAAAAGGTCAAACAACAAGACAGAGAACAAGGTGAGGATTTTGTTATTTCTTCATGTAGTCTGCACTGAAACGGAGCAAAGGATCATGGTCTATGTAGTTCCCTGTATTTTTTTAGCTATTTCTGCATCAGAACTATTCATCTAAGCAAAGAGACTTGTGATTTGATATATTGTGATGGTCCACAATATTATTGTGAGACCTTTGACAATACGATATCACAATATTTCGGTTATTGTTACATCCCTATGACGCACTAAACTCGGCTCATTTGAGGTGAGAAAAGTTTGATTTTACTTGTAAATGACGGCGCCCAATGAGCTCCTTCATTTCACATGCATCATTGAAAAAAATAAAATAAAATTTGATTGGTTGATCATGTTTGGACAGACTCGAAACACGGCCGAGGGAATGAGGAACCGGACTGATATCGAATCTGTATAAATAATCCAGAGATATGATTCTGGATTTGCAACTGTAAAGCAGCGAGACGGTGCAGCCGGCTCCTCCTCCTCCAAGTGCACAGTCACCATCTGGTAGCCATCAGAGGCTCACACAGGAAGGGGCGGCCGTGCGTTCACTGGGGCAGGGAGCGGCCTCCTCTCTTCTCCCTCTGAGCTGCAGCAACAATGGGCCAAAGCAGCAGAGTCAGGCCTGTCCCATGTAGAGGAGGGCCACATTCCTCCTGCCGGCGCCTGCCAACAAGCTCTGGGAACAGGGAACAGAGCGAGACAGGGACAAGGGGCTGCTACAAAGGGATGGGAGCACTTTATTGATCGTCACTGTGGTGTAAACTACCAGTTAAAAGTTTGGACACACCCTCTCATTCAATGCTTTTCTTTGTCTTTACTGCTATTTACATTTATATACATACAGAAGACAATAAATATATAACTCAACTAATTATTTTTTTTTTATATATTTTATCTTTAAATCCTTAAAGAAGCTGCCCATTGCTTGGACGACAGAACTGCAAACCCTTGGCCTTCACTCTATGAGCTTCTAAATGAAGTCTCCTGAAACTTTCACTTCAAATTTCACTTTACAGCTGTGGCCATGTCAGGGTCAAGAAATGGACAAACTGCAAAACAGTGAGAAAAGCAAAGGGCGGCTATTTTAAAAAATCTAAAACAGGCTTTGAGTACATTTGAGTTAGTGTTTTGTTTATTACATTCCATATATGTCCATTCATAGTTTTGATGCGTTCATTGCAGCTCTGAAATGCAAATAATCATGGAAATAAAGAAGAAAAATAAATGAAAACTTTTGCCGGGTGTATCCTGACCTACTCTGAAAGCTGTTAACATGCTGGAAAATTAGAGACAAACTGTCACAAATGCCTTCACTGGTTTGAAAGAATGTGTAGAATGTGATGTCTGTTTTTCCTGCTCAGAATTATAACGTTCATTCAGCCTGTCACCACAAATAAACACGGAATTGCCCCTTTAAAGTTCACTGTCAGTACTGAAAGTAAACTGTAAAACAAAATTGGGTA
The DNA here is from genome assembly GCA_030686955.1 of Odontamblyopus rebecca. Taxonomy (NCBI): domain Eukaryota; kingdom Metazoa; phylum Chordata; class Actinopteri; order Gobiiformes; family Gobiidae; genus Odontamblyopus; species Odontamblyopus rebecca. The sequence continues at coordinate 26,179,188 of CM060658.1, forward strand.
AAAGTAAACAAATTAAAAAGAAAGACCTATATTATGCTATTTTCTGATCAGTTATAATGTTGTTTCCTTATCGCGAACATACCTGGAGCTGTTTTGATTCATTCACTCATGTTTAACACACAAACCCTGCGTATTTAGGCTGTTTACAGTATCATTTGGATAATTTCAGCACCAGAATTGCCCATTTCTACTGAGCAAAAGGTAAAACTGTCAACTTGAAAACTACCGCTTCATGACATCACAAGTTGGAACGGAGCATTTTGAGCTTCGGAGAGGACCTTTAAATGAAACCAAAGTGTAGTGTGTCCAATTTGGGTCTTTTTAATTAAAGATCTACAGGCAGTCCCTTGTTACATGGGTTAAACATTCCTTGTAATACATTTAACATTTTTTTTAGGTTAAATGGAACAGGTTAAAGTAATTTCTTTCTTATGTAAACAAAAACATAACATAATGTCCGATAAAGCCAAGGCAAGAATTTTGCTTTGTGTTGCACAAGTCAAAGGATATCTTCTTCTATTAAAATTACAACTCCATGTGAGTGTTAGAATTACACTGGGAGTGGGCTGTATCATGTTGCTGGTGATGAAATGAAGTATGGAATATTCTGATAAAAATATAGGCCATATAACACTGCCCTAATTACAGCAGACCTACTATGCAAAATCGACTTTTCAGAGCTCTGAGTCGTTATATCTGTTTCCTCTTCTCATTTACCTTCTCAGAGTTGTATTCGGAGTGATTTGTGCATGTTTGAGCGATCTTTAAACCACTCATTTTCAAGACGCGATATTGCCTATCAGTCCCCGCAGTCATGGCCATTGATCTGTAGTTATTTCATTCTTTAATGTCGTACTGTAGGGATGTAACAATACCCAAAATATGGTGATATCGTATCGTTAAAGGTCTCAAAATAATATCATGGACCATCACAATATATCAAATCATAAATCTTAAGTGAATAGTTCTAATAATAATAATAATAATAATAATAATAATAGTTCTAATGCAGAAATAGCTAAAAAACAAAAACAGAGGGAACTACATAGACCATGATTCTTTGCTCCGTTTCAGTGCAGACTACATGAAGAAATAACTGTTCTAAGCACTAATTTTCACACAAATTTTCATTCTTTGGGTTAAGTCTTGTGAAGGCATTTTTAGAGGGAAAAGGAGCAGATTCACAGTTTAAAATATTGCAATAAATATGGTACAGTGAGATGTATATGGTGAAAATATCGTACAGAGAGATTTGGATATCATTCCATCACTAATGACAATAAATGTTGCATCAAATGACTGGTCAAAGCATTGTATAATGCCAGTAAGTTATTATGTAGAATATCGTAATATCGTGAGCTTTCCCACGATATCGCGATAAATATTGTACCGTGAGGTTTATACCGATATCATATTGTGAGACTTGGATATCGTTACACCCTTATCATACTGTAGAACATTCCAGGCAGAGCATCTCAGCAGAAACGAGAAGGTGACAGGCCCCCAACCAAAAAGTTACACAGTGCACCTTTAAAGTAGCCACCTTTCATTTCCCGACAGAGCTTCAAACCCTTCACTCACTTCACAGCTGCGCCATGTCAGGGTCAAGACATGCCGAAAGTGCAAAACAGTGAGAAGAGCAAAGGGTGGCTATTTTTTTAAATCTAAAACAGGCTTCTCCTGTGTTATTTTCTTAACCAGTGGTACAAGTAGGATTTGGTAGCATTGAGTAGTCATTTTGGTACAAATGAAAAAAAATGCTACTCTCTATTGGGATGTGCAGCTATCAGAGCACTTGTTTCTTTTATTAAATCATATTAGATGAATATTGCAATTTAAAATGTTGAAATTATAACTTAATGATCCACGGGTGTCATAGATTATGACTACACAGCAGACACAAGCACAATAGATGTTAATGTGCTACCTGAAATTCTGAAAGAGATTATCAACAAAAGCTGAAAAAGCATACACTGTTTTAAATGGGTCATATGTACAACTGCATAATTTGGAGGGGGAAAAAATGTGATTAGATTTTAGATTAGACGTTTTAAATCGAGATTGACTTTCACAGTTCACATGTGAAACACGCCCATGAGCATGAGGCAAAAATGAAACATGAACTGCCAAACTAAAACAAGAATCCCATGTATTTTAGGTTTAAATTTCAGGATGGCATTTTAATTGAGACATTGAGACATACTGCACAGCCTGTGTTATTTTTATTGGCCAATGTGTTAGCAAAATATCAGAAATAGCGTGTTCAGTTACTCCCTTCCATGGAGTTGTCATTGCTTTGCCTCGAATGTTCCATGGTATGACTTTAACCATTTCCATCTAGCATTTAGTCATTACGGGTGTTTCTATTGCTCAAAAATCAATAATTTCTTCTGTGAATAGGGGCGACTCTCCACAGATCTGAACTGTAATGTAGTGAAGTGCTGTAACCTGCCTAAGATATACTGTGGAATAGGGAATCAGCTATATACATATTAGGGATGCAACAATACAGTTTTCTCACGATTCGATACGTATCTCAATACATGGGTCACAATACTGATTCGATTTCAATGCGGTATAAAATTTCATGTCATTTTTTCTGCTAATAGAATTTTTTCTGTTAATATTATATAACAACACTGATATTAATGAAACAATACATACATTACATTACATACAATACATTACAGTGCAACTACTGTAAAGTTAGAGTTTATATGCAAAGTGTTTTAGTTCATTTGGTTCAATAATTTACAGCTCATCATTTATATTCAGTGAAAATAAGAATAGAGCTTTCTCAGGCTATTTTGTATTTTATAATATAGCCTACTCTTAATATAGAAACTAAGACTTTTCCTTTTTTGGTGATGATTTGTTGATTTCCTCCTGAGTCCTTTCACTGAGTACATCTGTGTCTGGGCTGCTCTGCCACCTCCAGCAGCAACAGACTAACTCCTTCCACAGTGTCCTTCTTCACAAACACACTGTGCTCTGTCTTTCTGGACACTCAAACTGTGTTATGTTACAAAGAAATGTCTCTACGGTCCGTTTTCTGAGTAAAACTTATGAGATGGAGAAAAAGATGAATGTCAGCAGTCGAGACTAAATTAAATGACAACACAGCGCGCACGGAGGGACATGTGCGTATCAAACACACACATATAGAGCAGATACACTGTATCAAATTACGCTTCAAGAATAGTCCACAAGTGAGGCAGAAAAGATCGGTAAAATGACATAAACAAGGCCTGGAATTTGGTCTCGCTTAGGGCTGGGCGATATGGACCAAAAAATATATCTCGATATATTTTGCTATATCTCGATATACGATATATATCTCGATATCTTTACAGGAAAAATAACCCCCTCCCAAACTACTGCAAAAACAACAAACAAATTTTATCTGATTAATATTCATTTAGTACTGCACTTAAACACTCTGTGCCCCTTTTTGGACCCTCACCCACAGTTTAAGAACCTCTTCTTTAAGAGAACTACCACTGGTAAAAAGTGGCTAGGATTTTTAAACCTGTATTTTGACATTCCTAACTGGAGTTACATTCTCTTGTTTTAAAGTGATGTTTAGTCTCTGCACATTTACCAAATCAAACGCACATTGTGACAAATATGACCGCACTCAGTATTCAGACCTTGAGTCCGTGACAAGACCGAGTCCAAATGCGCATGAGTCCGAGACAAGACCAAGACAAAGCTCTTGCTTTAGAGAGGGAAGTCCAGCGGTGTGGGGGTGTTTACTGAGTGGTGGGACAGGTGTGGGTCCTGCTGCGGGGCGCTCCTCGTTTAAGGGGCGTGGGTGTGTTTTGAAGCGGAGTTTGTTCGTATGAGTGATATCGGCCACACGCGGAGCTCGTATGCTGGAGTCGTGCGCGGTCGGAGGTGTCGTGCCCGGGCACAGTTCGGTTGCACTCGCGCTGGACAGGTGCATTTAGAAAGTTTAACTCATTACGTTACGTCTGTGCGCAGCTCCTTATTGTGGCTGCAGAAGCATCGCACAGATGCGCCTGTTTGTTTTCCCCGTTCGCACAACGAAATATTTGCTCGCAAATGCAAGTGAAATAGACGCACTGGAGAGCCCTGGTCCTAGTCTTGGTTTAGTCTGCGACCGAGCCCCGGGCTCTGCGGCCGCGTTTAGTCCTGGTTGAGTCCTAGTCCTGGTTTAGTCTGCGGCCAGCTCCGGGCTCCACGGAGGAGCTCGGCGGAAAAAAGCAGGAGGTGGAGGCAAGCGCGGCACAGAGAAGGCAAAAACAAGCGAAGCGGCGAAACCAGCAGTAAACGTAAGCATTATAGCGATATAGCGATATGCCATAATTCATATCGAGTTTCAAAAATATCTCAATATATTTAAAATATCGAGATATCGCCCACCCCTAGTCTCGCTACATTCACATTTCATTTTATTATGATATAGAACGCTGATTTTTATAACTCAATACATCACAGTGTGTGTCCCCACGAGAGAACGGGACGCTCAAGCTGGGACTTTCAAGCCAGGGGGACGCTCGAGCCCGTATTCATGGAACATTCTAGACAAAGTGATATCATTTCCAATTTCCATGTATTTAAGGTTTAAACTTCACGGTGGAATTTTGATTGAGATATATAGTGCAGCCTATGTGTTTTTTATTGGCCTATGTATTAGAAATATCTGAAATAGAGTGTTCAGTTACTTCATTCCAAATAGTGGAGAGGGCTCTATCATCTGTGTTTAATAATAGCTGCACTTCAAACTCCTGCACTTGGCTCTGTGTCAAATAGAAAAACCAGATCATTTTACAATTCCACAGAAGCAGATTCCCAGAGAATACGCACACACGACGTTCCCAAGCTCCAAACAAGGAACAAGAAAACCAGGTCTGCATTGGAGTCCTCACTCTAGAGTTGGCTTAAAGCTCAGTAAGCAGCTGCAATGGGCAAAGAGAGACATGTTTACCAAATGTTATGTCAGCCTTGACCCAGCAGAATCTGAGGTGTGACAAAAAGTAAACATGCATGCAGGGCAGAGCTAGAGTGAAGGAAATGGTGATTTCATTTAGCTACAACTCGAAGATTTTCTATCTTGTAATATCATGGTGTCTTGTCCTGACTATTTTTGTACAAGTAGTTTACAAAAGAAATGCGTTGGTGTATTTATCCTGTGGTGCAACGCATGCTCATCTTACCCAATATTAGGTGAAGTTGCGACAATGAGGTCTAAAGAGGAACTTTTTTTATTTTATTTGTTTGTTTAAATTTTTGTCACGTACTGTTTTAGGGTAAGAATAAAAGTTATTGCACTGTATTGTTTAAATTATGACAGAGTGACAGCATCGTAAAGATATGGGAATGCATATATATTAATTAATATAACGTTAAAGCACAAGACAGGCTACAAGAAAAGTTTATGTTAAAGCTGTGTTTAGTTTTGGTTTATTTCTGTCTGATATAATGACATGTCAGTATGAAGATGAAATGGAGACTTGAGACAATGCCACTGTGTTTAAAACAATGAACTGAATTCTAACTGTAATTACAGGCATTAAAATTATTTTTGTAACATATTTGTGTTACTATGAGTTCCCAACTCTTACACAGCACAATCAAGAGCATCATGAACAATAACAGAGCAGCATACAGCAGTTCCAGACCTGTCTCCACAGATGACACAGGAGAGGCCGGAGTGGAAGTGATCCTCATGGGTGTTACACTGAGGTGGCAGACTGGGACAAAGGTGGGACAGTAAGATAACTATAGTAGTGCCACATATGAATCTTTAATGATTATTTGTTTGTAATGGCTGCTCAATTATTAATGGCACATGCAATCCATTTTCAAGCTGTGGTAGATCACACACCAGTTTTCAGGCTCCAAATGGACTGACTACAGTGGTGGTCAGGACATGGGCTGGTGGCCCTGTTTGTTAGGGAAAGAGGGAAATGCTGTACTGTTCACTGTTTGTTTCTTCAGGCTGGGGGGTTCCATTTAGCAGATTTAATGAAGACTGTATTGCCTCTACATTTTTGCAGATGTGTTTGGTCTGAGCTAAGAACTCATCATTTCCTGTAATCCACAGAGTGATAATAAAGTTTCACTTCCATGCAAAGAAGAAGTGCACTTTGGGGCTTCTCTGAGCGACTGGTACAGAGCCTGTCCACAGCAGAGAGCCTGTCCACAATAGAGCCTGTCCACAGTAGAAACTGTCCACAGTACAAACTGTCCACAGTACAGAGCCTGTCCACAGTACAGAGCCTGTCCACAGTACAGAGCCTGTCCACAGTACAGAGCCTGTCCACAGTACAGAGCCTGTCCACAGTAGAGCCTGTCCACAGTAGAGCCTGTCCACAGTACAGAGCCTGTCCACAGCAGAGCCTGTCCACAGCAGAGCCTGTCCACAGCAGAGCCTGTCCACAGTAGAGCCTGTCCACAGTAGAGCCTGTCCACAGTACAGAGCCTGTCCACAGCAGAGCCTGCCCACAGCAGAGCCTGTCCACAGTAGAAACTGTCCACAGTACAGAGCCTGTCCACAATAGAGCCTGTCCACAGTAGAAACTGTCCACAGTACAGAGCCTGTCCACAGTACAGAGCCTGTCCACAGTACAGAGCCTGTCCACAGCAGAGCCTGTCCACAGCAGAGCCTGTCCACAGCAGAGCCTGTCCACAGTAGAAACTGTCCACAGTAGAAACTGTCCACAGTACAGAGCCTGTCCACAGTACAGAGCCTGTCCACAGTAGAGCCTGTCCACAGTACAGAGCCTGTCCACAGCAGAGCCTGTCCACAGCAGAGCCTGTCCACAGCAGAGCCTGTCCACAGCAGAGCCTGTCCACAGCAGAGCCTGTCCACAGCAGAGCCTGTCCACAGCAGAGCCTGTCCACAGTACAGAGCCTGTCCACAGTAGAAACTGTCCACAGTACAGAGCCTGTCCACAGTACAGAGCCTGTCCACAGTACAGAGCCTGTCCACAGTACAGAGCCTGTCCACAGTACAGAGCCTGTCCACAGTACAGAGCCTGTCCACAGTACAGAGCCTGTCCACAGTACAGAGCCTGTCCACAGTAGAGCCTGTCCACAGTACAGAGCCTGTCCACAGTACAGAGCCTGTCCACAGTACAGAGCCTGTCCACAGTACAGAGCCTGTCCACAGTAGAGCCTGTCCACAGTAGAGCCTATATCTCAAGCAGAGGCCAGTCCTTCACAAAGAGGAGGACATTCAGGGTTCAATATTTCCCTCTTCCGCTCAGCCTGCTCCTCACACTGCTGAGGCCTCATTATGGGCTGCACAAAGTGTTCTGCAAAACCATAATCCGTTTGTAGAGGCTCTGAGCAGCTCATACAGACCGAACAGACCTGCTCTGCATTAAATGAACACATCACATTACACTGATCTTCTGTAGCTTCAGAGGACCTGGGCGGTGACGGCTCACGCAGGAGGCCTGGTGGAGCCATTATTCCACAATTAGAAAAGTTTTTGCGGTTAAAATTTTATTAGTTAATTCATTTCAGCATGATCGTTTATCGTCTATATTTATTTCAGAAATATGTCAAACTTTAAAAGTCATCGTGACAGGCCAATGTGAGTCAGGAGTTACAGAGAATACTGTGATCATGTCCTAGCAGCTCAACCACTGCATTCTCAGGCTGTTGTAACACTGTACTTCCACATCTCCAAAAGGTAAAGAAACGAAAGAAGAAAATTGGAACCAGATGGAAAATGCAGAGTCAATGAAACAGAAACCCACAGCGGATCGAGTTCTGATCAATTTTGGCTGAGAAAATTCCTACGAAAAAGTGGCAAAAAGGGCTTCCCCTGATGAGAAATTCAAATTTGAGTTGCATTTGCTCCCATTGCAGCATTCACAGTGTAAACATAAAAAGACAGGTTAGACTTGTGGGACTTTCACATGTTGCCATAGTAACCTGGACAATAAAAGAAGAAGGAAGGCAGCCATGTTGGTAAGCTTATCACAAAAATGTATGATATTGACACTGTACTATTTTGGCTCTCAGTGTTTACCGTAGCCGTGGATACTTTTTATTTGTACTAGTGGGAAGCGCGTTGTGATTTTTCTGTACAACGATGAGGTAAGAGCGTGTTTCAATTTGCTGCTTATGCTTATTAGAATTGTTTTTGGGGATAATAATGGTTTTGGGTTATTGTTTTTTCTTCTGCAATAAATCAAACTACAGAACTTGTGATTGTGACAGACCAAAGTGTCGGTGAAGCCGCTCTCAGCTCAGTGGCTGCAACATTTAATCGACTACTTGTGAATATTCGACTATAAGAAACAACTGTAGTCACATTTTGATTAGGGATCAACTAAGCCTTTTTCAGTTCCGATTATGCTCTCGATTCTTTGACTTTAAGTAGTGGATGACACCCAATATTACACAAGGGACAGAAAATGGCACTTATTTCCTTAAAACGCAGTTATCGCATCGTGTAAGAGATCCAATTGTGTTATACAACTGTCATTTATCCTTCAAGTAAATACAGAACAGCTTTGTAAGAAAACAAGTTCAAACATTATGAGATGCTCTAGGCCAAAATCAGCCTGTAAATCATAATTTTTTACATCCAATTCCAGGATTCCAGGATATTTTTCAGTATTGGAGCCAATATTCAATACCAGAAGCCTAATTTTGATCATCGTAATCACCATGTATCATATTGTACTCTAAAACACGTGGTTAAACCTCCTCAAAGCCTGATGAGATCTCAGAAGCGAGACCCCTGTGACTTCCAGGTGCCACAGTGGGACTCACGAAACTGTAAAATGACTTTGAGCATCTATAAAAGTGCTACATAAAACTACTGATTATTATGATGTGAAAAGATCTTTTATGACAAAGAGTGGCATTATTAAATCATTTGTTAATATTCTCTATTCAGAAGCCTTCAGTCACCATAATTATAATGTTTTTAAGAAATCTCAGTGCACCACAGAAATACGTGTTACACTGGTGGACTAATAAAACTAAATTAAATAATGGTTAGTTACAGCCCTGGAGCTCAGACGGGCAAATCTCTCCGATGCTTTCACCTTTGAGCTGGTCCAATCAGCCGCGCAGCCCGGAGGAAAACTTTGCCCTGAGTGGATAATCAGGTAAGCTGGGGGCCTCTGCTCGGGGTTTACACAGACACCTACTGAGAGGGCCCGCTTCAGATTACTTTGTTTTTGTGTTCAGCTCTGGAATTCACAGCTTTGTTTTACTTCTATATGAAACAAATATACTAAAAAGAGGAACCAAGAGTCTTTCAAAGTCTGTTATAATAAGGAATATGCACACGACGACATTCTTGCATTAGGCCACAGTGGAAGTTTCGGAGGTCAGTACCCATTTTCTTTAGAACTTTAGAATGAAACTAACAAAGATAAATGTGAAAATTAAAACGTGTGTCACATGCTTTACCATCTTCTTATTTCTGAACCAAAAAAGCACTTGTATTACTGTCAATGCGAATTATAACTATTAGAACTCTGAATAATGCATTAATAATAACTCAAGTTGAAATACTGCAAAACCACTGTCGAAGTCAAAAATATTTTCCTACAAAAAGGAGACAGCAGAAAATGTTGCCAAAGTAATCAACAATTGAAAACAAAATATAATATCTTTTGACTGGGGAAAAAGTCCTCAAAATGGTTCGTAACAGGAGACTAAGCAAAATACTCAAACTCCATATGACCCTTTTAAATGAAACATTATTTTTTATTATCATTGTAGTGTAGAACTGTAATCATCAAGACATCCGGGCCAAATCTGCACAAGCCTACACCTGCACGGGAGTTCATGCAAACACTATTAAAGCAAAAGAAAACAACTGGGAATTTAAATAAAGAGTAAGGATGTAACGATATCCAAGTCTCACGATACAATAGCGGTATGAACCTCAGGGTACAATATTTTTTTCAATATCGTGGGAAAGCTCACAATATGGTGGGGAGGCTCATGATATTACGATATTCTACATAATAACAAGACTGACATTCTAAAATGCTTTGACCAGTCATTTGGTACAACAATTACTGTCATTAGGGAAGGAACGATATCCATATCTCTCTGTATGATATTTTCACCATATACATCTCACCGTACCATATTTATTGCAATATTTTGTGGAGTCTCACAAAACTGTGAATCTGCGACTTTTTCCTCTAAAAATGCCTTCACAAGACTTAATCCAAAGAGTTAAGATGTAAAAGTGCTTAGAACAGTTATTTCTTCATGTAGTCTGCACTGAAACGGAGCAAAGGATCATGGTCTATGTAGTTCCCTCTGTTTTTTCAGCTATTTCTGCATCAGAACTATTCATTTAAGCAAAGAGACTTGTGATTCTATATATTGTGATGGTCCACGATATTATTGGGAGACCTTTGACAATACGATATGAATTACACTTCGGTTAGCGTTACATCCCTAATTAAGACAGATTAAATTTGTGGATTATGATTTTGTGACTGTATTGTGTAGTTTTTCTGGTGGAGGGCCCGTCATATCTTTTACTCCATTGAGATGTTATGGCTTTGTCTTGAATGCTTCACAGTATGGCATTAAAATGTTCTATCTTCATGGGTACCAACCCAGACCAAGTTACAGGTCAGATCTGTGGAGAGATGACCCCGCTCACAGTCAGAATGCCTATTTTATTAGGGATTTTTTAGCTATAAAACCATCTGTAATTGAATAAATGTAACGCAGAGCTGTTTAATGTCATACTGTGGAGCATTCCAGGCAGAGCAATGAATATCCATATAAACAAGCACTTGACAAACCCCCAGCTAAAAAATTACACAGTGCGGCGTTAAATCTGCCTTTTAAATCCAAACCAACAGCCTTATTGTAGCGTTAATCATTTTTCTTGCTGGCACTGAAATTGATTTGAAGTTTTAATATTGTGACAACGCTAAAACATTAGAGACAAACTGGAGACATTAAATCAGAGGTTTAGTCAAAAGTAAACAAGGCCCATCTTTTCCCTTTCACAGTGGCACATAACTCACGCCAAAACAACACCTACTCCTACATCACAACATTCAGACCAATTCATCACCTGAAACCCAGTGCCAAGACAAGACAATCCTCTCAGAAGCACGAGCACAAAGGGATTTCAAGATTATTAGGTGAATATTATGTTATTTCCTGATCGGTGTGATAATGTTTCCTCATCACAAACCTAACTGGAGTTGTGTTTTGTTTCATTCACAACTTTAACACACAACTGCATATTTAAGATGAGTTTTGACTTCTCGGCCATGTCACTGAGTGGTGATACCAGACGTTCTTCACTGTCTTTTCAAATTCACACTTTCACTAAAATCATGGATCATTTTAGACCAGGAATTGCCAATCTCTACTCAACAAAAGGTAAAAGGAGCTGTTAACTTGAAAACTAATGCTTCATAAAATCACAAAAGAGCAAGAAAAGAGCATTTTGAGCTCTGGAGATGTGGTCAGATATGACTCAAAGAATTCTCAGTAAATACTCTATGAATGTGAATGAAACAAAACACAACTCTGGGTATTTTCTTGATGAAGTAACATGATAACATGGCTAAAAGCTCACAAGAGTTAATTTTGCATAATATAGAACCTTTAATCAAAAAAATCAAGTTTATTTGACACCACAATATTATAGTAAGAGCTAAAAAGTAATATTCGTGACAGCTTTAGAATCAAAATTAAAAAAAACATTTAATCTATGCTATTATATATAGTATAGTACAATTAAGATGAAGTGCTTTTTTGTTTCGTTGTTTAAGTCACATTACTTTACCTGTAAGTTCGATTTCATAAACCAGGTCACTGTAACATGTTAGACAAAGGAAATGAAAGAAAGTCCTTCCCTTTTAGAAAAGCTTTTAGCTGACTGGGTTGTTTCTTTATTCATTTAATCTTTGTATTGTTTGTATTTTTTCCATTACTATTTCAATCTATTATTCGCTTTGTCATTTTTATACGTGAGAAGCTCTGTACAAATAAAATATACTTACTTACTAATCCTAAAATGAAGGATTTGTCTGTTGTCTTTATTATGGCGTCAATAATCGTGAATCGCTGATTAATATCCTGACTTGGACTTGGATGATTTCATGACAAAAAATGAATAGCTCAACTTCTGGTCACCAACAAGCCCCTAAATAAACCAAAGAAGGTGCTTAACGTTTGAGCGATTCGTCATACTCCAAAAAAAGACCTGTCAGCAGTGGATTACAACGTTTCATGTGATCTCACACACTGACTGGTCACAAAGAGAAGGGGCCTGCCAAATAGTGACACACTGACGCTGGAGAGAAATGAGTGAAATGAGTGTAAAGGTATTTTAAGAAAGCGGAGTGCAACAGGTCGAGAGGTTTCCTTTACTATTTGAGGTAATAATTCTGGTATTTCAATTAAAAAAAGATTGAACAAAGGTATTTTTAGTTATTAAAGACGACCTATTGCGCTCGTGTTTGCTTGGGTATGTTAGAATTTGCATATTTTAAACCGCAATATTCATCTAAGACAATTTAATAAAAGAAACAACTGACTCAACTGGAGAAGATCAGCATGGCATCTTGGAAAAAAGTGATAAAAGATTACTCAAAGATGCGTGAATCACTGCAAAGACAACTTCAGGAGAGAAAGTAGTGAGGAGAAACAACTAATCACAAATGGTTGAAAGCGCTGAAAAGACGATTTTGCATAATCGGTCTCTTTTAAAATAGTCGTTGTTTATGGTGACTTCTATAGGATTTTCCATAGTGCGGATTGATGTGTGAATACTAAAAAAAGTCATTGGATATCTGGACTGAAAGCAACCCAAGTTCAGAGGAAAATTCAAAAAGAAGAAGAAGACAGGGTTAGATGGAGCCCTAAAATACTAACACTGGGTTATGGTATTGTTTATTAATGGCTCGTTAGGGAAATTCCTTCTCTGCATTTGACCCATCCTTGAATGTCACTGGGGCAACCTGTCAGAAGAGCGGGCTGCGACAGGACTGTGCTGGGACCCGTCTTCAGATCGTGAGCCTGGTTTGGTCAGGAATATCTTAGCTGGAGGGTTTCACCTATTGATACGTTGCAGAGACATCATTCTACATGTGTCTCTATTGGCGGAATGTTCAAGTTACCATGGTGACAAAATGCACACATTAGCAAGAGTTCATGGTCCTGTTTAGGTGTTGGATTTAAAGCTAAAAAGGTGAGAGTGGCTAATGTGAGTAGCTTGTGACTGTAATGTTATGTGTGAGAAAATTGTTTAAGAGCACAAATCATCTCACTAGTTAAAGTTCCAACAAAGGTTACGTTCAGACTGCAGACTGAAGTGACCGAAATCTGATTTTTTCGCCCCTATGTGACCTGTATCTGGTCTTTTAAAGTCAGGCTGGACGACATAGATCTGATTTTTCTAATGTGACCCAGACCACTTGGATATGTGCTCCTAAAACCGATACATATCTGATCTTCTGACATGCGATTTCAGTCTGAACTGCAAGGTCGCATTCATCCGACCTACCGTTCCTTTCTACAGACGTTGCTGCCACTTCCCCACAAAACACCATGGCCAATACCCTCGTCCTTCTCCTTCTCAATCTCCTCTTTAAAACAAATAAGCTGTACATGTTCTGGCTCTGACAGCAACTTTAAAATCGGCAGGTGCTTAATGCTCGCGTCCATGTTTAGGCTTCCGTAAATACCAAGTATGCTCGCTGCGTGTGATGTCGCCGTGTCCTCCAGTGCTCAAGCACTCCAGTGCTTTTGGGGCGTTTAAAGTTCACACTGGAGATCACATACATGTCGCATTTAATTGGAAATGTGAACGACCTTGCAAAAAAATTAGATTTCACAAAAAAAAATTAAAACTGAGCATCAAGCCCTGCAGTCTGAACGTAGCTTATGTCGCCTCTTTCTGGTCAGATTGTGTTAAAATAAAACTCAGATAAAGTGGAACTTGATTAACAGAACTTCCGTTAGCTTCACGCCTGCAGGTAATCAGATCAGATGACATCAGCTGCAAAGTATCAACGGTGAATGTTTTGGGATTTTCAGTTTTTTCCCCTCTTGTTTAAACAGGGGAAACTTAAATTCAGTTCACTGGCTTCATTGAGCTGTTACAATCACAGTCTGAGCTCTGTGCTGACATGCCAAGTCATAAACGTTGAGAGAGCCTTCCAGTTCAGTGGAATCGTCTGCTATAAACCTCACGATGAGGCTGTAAAGGACAATTTGGGACATCAGATGTAGACTTCGTCACAGACATAATCATTAGTGAAGGGGAGCCAGGGCTATCCATTTTCAGCAAAGGTCACACCTCTGCTCCTGTGGATATCGACAGCCAACAACAGCTGACAACACTGCAACACCTTTAAGACAACATTATAGAGCTGTCAAATACGTTATTAATCAATACTAAAACCAGTATTATAAATGGATACTGATTTTAGCAAGTATTGATACTAAAAGAAATCACATAAACATAAAATAATTTGACTTTTCTTGAAAAGTTTCTGAGTAATCTTGGACTTTATCAACACCCGTATATAACATAGATAATTAGAGAAAGTATCGATACTGAAAAAATGCATAAACATTTCAAAATCTGACCTTTCTTCAACCGTTTTTGAGTAATCTTGAACTTTATCAACACCAGTATAGAACCTATAGACTGTACATACTGTATATATACCGGTAAATGGACATAGATAACTGCCATGCTCCAAATAAGAAGTGAGCATGGGCACACACCAGCTCCAATTATGGCTCCAATTCACTTTGTATTGAAAGAACGGTCACGCCTGTCTCTGTAACTGCCGCTGTCAGGCTCATTTTGGTCTTAAAACGTTTGTATTAACCCACTCTACATGATCCCGGTGTCTTTATTTCGCTATTTTGTCCATAAATAAATTCCTATTCCTAATATTGAATGCAGCTCCAAATTTAACTGCTAGCCTCAGTGAGCTTCATTCGGCTGGAGTCATTTATTCCCTATGGGTGACGTCACATTCTCTTAGTCCACTTCTTTATAGTTTATGATAGAACCACATGGTAATTTAAAGAAAGCACTACTATTCTGTGCTAAATATTACATTCTATTATCTAAGTTGTTTTTTATTATAAAAAATGGTGTCAAAATTGGTATCAAGTATCAAATCTTTCCCTTGGTATCGAAACAGTTTGAAATTTTATTATGGTGACACTAGAACATAAGTAGCTACTAAAAAACACGTCTAAACTCACGTAAGAAAGCAACGTACAATTCCACTGGGATCGCTCACAGCACCTGACATTCCAGCATCCCCCAGTCAGACAAAGGCTTTTTGTGACTGCAATTTAGTTTTGCAGCCCTTTATAAACTAAAAAAGCTTTCATTGTAAACGTGGCATTCCGTCTTCTCAAGCTGAAAGCCGCGTAATTCAATCCAAATATAAGAAAATATCTGGCCATCCACAAGGGAAAACTGCAATAACAGTACAGATAGCTTATTCTCGAAAAGATGCATTGTGAGAGTTTTCTGGTGGAGGGTCCATCGAATGCGGGAATGTTTCACAGTGTAACATTAAACCTTTCTATCTTCATGGAGACCAAACCAGACAAAGTTACAGGTCAGCTCTGTGGAGAGGCGACCCCGCTCACAGTCAGAACGGCTGTTTTTCTAGGCGTTTCTGAGCTATAAAACCATCTGTAACTGAATAAATGTAAGGTAGAGCTGTTTAATGTCATACTGTGGAACATTCCAGGCAGAGCAACGACACAGAATATCCATAGGAACAAGCAGGTGATGGACCCTAACCAAAATGTAACATAGCTCAGCTTTAAAGTTAACTGCTTTTTGAACCAGGGATGTTTTTTCCTAGAAACACAAAAAATTACCAAAGAGAAGTGCACAATCAACAAAGAAAAGTCAATGGCTGCGTGGCCGTCTTGTCCTTCATAATCTGATATAATTTAAAAACACAACAGAGATCGTGTGTGTGCGAAACATGTAATGTGCTTAAAGCAGTTAGAAAGGTCCATATTACGCTATTTTCTGATCTATGTTGTTGATCTATGTTGTTTCCTCATTAAAAACACGTTTTATTTCATTCACACATGTTTAACAGACACACAAACCCTGTATATTTAGGCTGTGTTCTTCTCTCAAACTGATAACACTGCCATGTGGTAATAAAGAAAGTGTCCTACTGTGTTTTTAAACTCCAAACACCTTCACTAGAATCATCTGGCAAATTTCAGATCTGGAATTGCTAATCTCTATTGAACAAAAGGTAAATGGCAGCTGTTAACTATTGCTTCACGACATCACAAGGTGGAAGAGAGAATTTTGAGCTTTGGAGATGCAGACAGACTAATAATAAAGGATGTGTGAAAGAAAGAAAACACAACTCCAGGTATGTTTTTGACGAGGTAACGGCATTATAACGTGGCTTAAAGCTCACAAGAGTCAATTTAATTTTGCATAATACAGAACCTTTAAGGATCATTAATGCAAAAACTAAAAGTGATTATTTCATTGAAGCGATAATTTCTACACCATATACCCTCTAGCCTGTAGTCTTCTGCATTTCCCGTGGCATTAACTGTACACACATTCCTTCCCAACATAATCAATACATAGGTTTATAGATTTTAGGGAATCCATGAATTCATTAAGGGTAACACTGGAAGGCCATAGAGCTCCTTACAATTGCAATTAAGAACAACGTCACGTTATGGAAACCTATGGAGGGTGTGAACCAAAACAATAACGAAGCCATGTGCCAAAAATACACTTCAAATTCTAATTAAAATGTAAGGAAGAGCGAAGAAGCACAGCACACAGAAAAAAGACACAAAAACAAAACATAATTCATTGCTGAAACGTATCCAAGCATTACGAGGTCAACAAATGTGCACTTTGCTCTGGTGCGTAAAAGCGCCCAGACGCATATCCAGATAGCGTGTCATGATTGGTGAAACTAACCGGTTATTTTTTTACTACATTGAGAATGAGGGTGATATAAAGTGGACTTACGTAACGTCTCAACTTTTTTTCAGGAGGAGACTTTCTGAGCCAGCCCGAGCACACCACCTCTCCCCCGCTCATATCTGCTCCCTTTCCTACCCTCCTTCTCGGAGCTGGAGCGGAGAAAGCTTGTTTGTCTTCGCTTGTTTTTGGGAGTGTCTTCTTGAGTGCCTGAAAAGAACGGTGGCGCAAAGCTCAAATGACAAAGTTTCAATGTTGTGACAGTGTTTTTTAATCTGTAAAGCTGTTCCGAAAGTCGCTCCTTACCGACAAAGCAGCTCTTTGAAATGCACAGACCAGATTTCACCCAGTTGTAGTCAAATACGCGCGTATATCCTTGACCTGGGGAGCATAAAAGACTCCGCGGCGCCGCCTTTTGTACAAATATCTGCGGCAGCTTGTGGATTTTGCAACGCTGAGGTCGCAAAAAGGCGCAGACAACTCAGGAGCCCCGAAGTTTTGTTGTTAAACGTGACGCCTCATGCTAATCTCCGTCCATTCCCAGTTTGCGCGATCAGGTGTAGACGTCCCACACTGGCGCGGAGCATAGTTGGCGTCCTAAAAGCATTTAAAACACTCTTCTATGGAAACACACAGGCTAAGGCGACCTTTCCAGGCAGTTTACTCCCATGGTTCCTTCATTGTGATTGACAGGGTGGCTCCGTCTTTCCCTAAACTCACCCTCGTAGGGAACATGCGCCTGTCAAGCTGCGTCCGTGCGTAACAGTAGCTAACCGGAAGTAACGTTCCAATAAAAATTAATTCTACTCCAATTACGTTGAATACACATGTTTTTCGGTCATTGCGTTCATATCTAATCGCCATGAAGTATTGTATTGTACATTAAAGCTGTGTTTTTGGCTATCATAAAGGATTTCTGTGTGATAATAAAACTCTCAAAAGCACATGAAAAACTAAAACTGCACAAACAAACACTTCATTTTAAATATATTATGTTTCGTATTCAGTTGGTCATAAAATTAAGTGCTTAACAACTTTCCGCACAGTTAATAACATTATCAACGTTTACAGCAGAGTTTGGTTTTATTTTGTCGGGGGCGCAACAGGAAGTGACCTCGCAAAATCTTCCTCTTTACTGTCAGCATTGTACTGGAGAAGACCGAGGCGGGGTAGCGGCAGCGAGCTGGGAAAATTAGAGCTTCAGACATGGGACATGCAGTTCCACTATTGTTGAGGACTGTTCTGCGCACAAAAGCCAGAGAGCCGATGCTTTTTCTGTGGAAACCTATTAAAAAGTCATTTATAACATGCTCACAGAGGAGTCAACATGTAACTACTGAAAGAGAGTTAGTGTGCATAAGACAAACGCAGTGTTACTGCCTCATGACTAATAGACGTAGCGTTATCAGATGTTTACAAAATACAAAAGGAAACGGGTTTCATTGGAGATATAAATGATAAGAACAAAGAAAGCAATGAAGACAGAAAATTGCATTGTGGTTCATATGCACACACCCTCACTATAGTGTAATATGCAATCTCACATATCAGTTTAAAGATCCTATATCACACTAAATTGGGTCTTGTAAGCTTCTAGCCATGTTTGAATGTTGTTACTTTCTCAAAAACATACTCAGAGTTGTGTTTTGTTTCATTCACACATGTTTTATTATTAGTCTGTATCTCCAAAGGGGAGCGTGTCTATGTTCCCACAGCCCTATGTCCCCTCATCTCTATGTTCCCTCAGCCCAGCTCGAGGTCATGGTGCAAAGGACCCTAGGTTGAAATTACTCTAAATCATCCTTTTAAATGTGGTATAAAAATAAAAATGACTTGACTTAGGGTTTAATTTAGAGAAAAATCTTAGAAATGAGGGAACATAGGGCTGTGGGGACATAGGGCTGACCCCCTCCAGGGCTGAAAACACAGCGACTTTTACCTTTTGTTTATTAGAATTGGCAATTCCAGCGCTGAAATTATCCAAATGATTCTAGTGAAGGCATATGGAGTTTGACAACACAGAGGAGCACTTCCTGTATTTCCACAAGGCATCACAAGGTGGAACAGTGTTTTCTGTTTGAGAGAATATGCAACAACTGTGCGTTAAACATGCGTGAATGAAAACACAACTCCAGGTATGTTTTTGATAAAGAAACAACATTGTAACATAGATCAGAAATACCTTAACCTTTAAAGTGAATAGAGCACTTGACAATTTAAATGAGCTCAGTCCTATCAGCGATCACATGGAGGTTGAAATCCTACTTGTTTCCAGCCGACGGAGGGCTGGTATTTGTGGAATCCTGTTGGAATGCTATTGTAATGGTCCACAGTCACATTCCCAGAGGATGGTCCCTGCTAGGCCATGATTAATGACTGTGCCATCGTGCAGACTCATTACCTCTTTCAACAGCCTCTGATGAAGAAACGGGAGACTATGAAGACGTGTAAAAACAACACACCCATCAGACTCTCTGTGTGTGCTTGTATTTTCTCCGCAGTGTTACTAGGTCTACAACTATTTAGCCCAAATTAAAGTTGTATATTTAGTGAGTTTTCCAAAATAACGCTAAATTGAAAGGTCCCTTATTGTGCTTTTTTCTGATCTGTTATAATAAACATACTTTGAGTTTTGTTTTTGTTTCATTCACACATGATTAACACACAAATCCTGCATATTTAGTCTTCTATCAAACATAAAATACTCCACTATACCACCTTGTGATGCCATGTGGGAATACAGGAAGTGCTCCACTGTGGTTTTAAACTCCATACACCTTCACTAGAATCATTTGGATAATTTCAGCCCTGGAGTTTCCAATTTCTGCTGAACAAAAGTAAATAGTATCTTTTAACTTGAAAACTACTGCTTCATGACATCACAAGGTGGAACAGAGCATGTTGAGCTTGGGAGATGTAGACAGATAATAAAGGATTACTCAAATATGCGTGAATGAAACAAAACATAACCACTTTTTTGATGAGGTAACAACATTCTGGTAACATGGCTTAAACCTCACAATAGTCAGTATTGCAAAATGTAGGACATTTAAAACCATTTACCGTCTTTTGTGGGAGTAACAAGCAACTTCCTACTTCCCCCTTTTCTTAATTGTGTTGCTGACAAGGCAAAGTGACAGTTTTATTCCTCATTCTAAATATACTCAGAATACAAGTCAGAAAAACAAATCACTGTTTTTTTCCATCCATTTATCAATGGTTTTATAGAGTGACGGATTAAAGCTCTTATATTACACATAATTGGCTAGCTTTAAGCCATGTTATAATGTTATCTCATCAAAAACACACCTGGAGTTGCATTTGTTTCATTCACATGTTAGAATAACTCTGTGTCTACATCTCCCCAGGTCAAAATGCTCTGTTCCATCTTGTGATTTCATAGAGTGATAGTTTTCACGTTAAGAGCTCCTTTTACCTTTAGTGTAGTAGAGATGGGAAATCCCAGGGCTCAAATTATCCAAATGATTCCAGTGAAAGTGTATGGAGTTTAAAAACACAGTGGAGCACTTGCATAACCTGTAGGGGACAACTCCGGGTATATTTTTGATGAGGAAACATAACATAGATCAGAAAATGGTATAATTCGCCCCTTTAAGATACAACTTATAACAAAATGGACCAACCCAAAAATGAAATGACCAGCGTTTTTACTGTGGGAAAAGGTAATTGAACACAATACAGCTGAGGTGTACATTTTACAGTCAGTGACCTCATTAAGTTTGCATTAAATATCAAAAAGCTTACAAAAAGCAACCATTAACCCACAAACCTCCCTGAATGCTCACAAACAGGGACCGACAATATAATAATGTACATTGCACTGTTAAATGTTTTATTTTTTTTGTATTTTTCTTTAAACACCAATATAACATAATCTCAAAAATGCCCCATACTGAGATCTTTAGCTCAGTTGACTCTAAAATGGTTCTTAAGAGTATATGTACAATTATTGCATGTGAAATTCAGACAGTCGAGCACATCCTAATGTAATAACAAGGACGGTTAAAGTGCTCATGACAGGTTAGACTACTCATTTAACTAAAACATGGTTAAGATCATTCTATTTAAGATCTTACTATAGATTTCAATTTTCTTTTTTCCAATTTGGCCATTTTTTTAGGTTTAAAACGTCACTTTCTAGTTAGAAATCATGACATCCGTAGTGTAGATTAGGCCAAAATGTCCTCTAAAGTTTATAGAAATAGAGGATAAAACATTTAAAGAATAAATAAAAATAGAAGAAAACATTTGTTCAGGTAAAATTTTAAAGTATCAGAAAAAAGTGCTTCTTACTTGTAAACAGTGTAATTTCATTAGTGTGGGATTTTGTTCTACCAAATTAAGTAAAAAATCGAAACCTGTCATACGCACTTTAAGCAAGAGGTGGCCAAAAATATGAAATGTTTCTGTATTCATGCTTCACGATTTAGTTTTATTAACATTATTATATTCTAAAAGCAAATGCAATTAATTTAACTGTTTGTTTAGTGATGGTTTTTTAAAGGCGCACTGGGTGAATTTTCTGGTGAATGGTGCGTCACTTGCTTGTATCCATGGAGATTTTAGTTTTGATTATTCCAGAAAATGGAAAAAAAACTTGGTAACCATGATGGAGGCAGGTTAATGGTCAGATCTATGGAGAAGCAAGCCTGTGCATGGTAAAAATTCATGTTTTGTTTTGTTTTTTAAGGTATTTTTGAGCTCTAAAACACCTGTAATTGAAGAAATGCAAGGGAGATATGTTTAATGCCCTACTGTGAAACATTTCAGGCAAAGAAATAACATCTCCATGGAGGCAAGGAAGTAGCAGACCTTCATTTTAGAAGTTACCTAGTGCATCTTTAACTAATTAGCTAAAATGTTGCCGTAACAACACAATTAAAAGTGGTTTATTATTGATGCATGTGAGGAACCATCTATAATTTACACAGCTCATATCCAGTGGAGTGTTTCTGTCAAATACTGTAGAAAATGGTGGAACATTTCTATCTCATTATGAATTACAAACGTTCTCATGGCCAAAATATAAAATCAAATTAAGTCAAAAGTTAAGAAACCAAAGGACTAAAAGAGGTAAGAATCAGTCCTCGTTTGTCGTATTTACTCAAGTCCAGTGCTGTTTTTCACATTGGACAATGTTGTGGTTTGGAGTTTGAGGAGATCCAGAGTTGAACTTTTCTTCCGTGTAACTTTTCTGGTGGAGGGTCTGTCAAATTTCTTCTTTTCTCCAAGTAGATGTTATTGCTCTGCCTGAAATGTTCAACAGTATGACATTAAACAGCTACACCTTACGTTTATTGAATTACAGTTGGTTTTAAAGCTCAAAAAAATCCTAGAAAAACATGTATTCTGACTGAGAAAAGGTTGGATTTCCACTGATAGAAAGGTTTAATCCCACACTGTGAAACATTCCAGACAAAGCAATAACATCTCCATAGAGAAAAGTATTTGATGTCCGCCAGAAAAGTCCCACAATGCACCTTTAAAACAACCAGAGTCCCGCTTTAAAACACCAGTCTGCTGATGGTGTTGAAGCCCCCTCCTCCTCCCCCTCCTCCAGATGGGCCGCAGCTCCCCGGGGGGTTGTTGTCATCTGAACCATTGGGTTTGGACGAGCAGGAAGACGAGGCTTGAAGAACTTGGGTCCGTGCATTCAGCTCCTGCTCCTGACATTAGAAAGAAAACAAACACACATTTAAAAAGGTCCTATATTATTATCCTATATATTGCATTTAAGTTTTCTTCCTCTCACTCATTTTTGGGCAAGAGTAAAAACAAACATTACTTGCATGATTTTTTTGTGGTTTCTGTTGGTACGAATGTTAACTTGCCCAAAATGAGTAATAAATAATAATAATAAAAACATACACACAAGTATATCTATTAAATTCATAGATTAAGCCTGTTGTCTTGTTCACCCAAAACCTTCTACAGTCATCATGTTACTGCAGCTCCATCTAGAGGTGAGTTTCTGGAGTTACAGAAGTACTTTATGAAACGTCACATGTCGGTACTGCTCAGTGACTTGTGAAATTACCTCTCATACGTTTCACATTGCGTCGTGGTCTATTACAGTGTGGTTTCTTACCAAAGGCATTTACTCTGAACAGCATTTTGTCAGATGAATAAGTGAACTTACTGAAGCCTTAACTCAAGTACACTACCAAAATGTAGGACACATCAAATATATCAAGCATATGAAGCCAGATGTATAGAATTATGTAGCAAATATGTTAGAAAAAACTAAATATGTTTTATTGAAATGGTTTTTCACGTCACAGCGGTGCTTTGTCAGGGTTCATTAGTGGAATGCCAAGAGGGTGCAAAACCAGTGATCAAAGCAAAGGCGAGCTATATTAAAGAATCTACAATATAAAACATGCCTTCAATTATTATTTACCTGAAAATAAAAAAAAACACCATGAACTGTATTCAAACTTAACTGGTAGTTTATACAATGCAAAAAAGCTTGCCCAAAATTTAAGATATAAACACTTAAATCTATCAGGAAATGGCTTAAAAGTAGTGAAATGATCTGTCCATGCAGCAAGATAATTTACTTAACAAGATATCTTAAAATAAACTACCTCTAGACTAGAATTAAGCAGTCTCAGAACTAGTAAGTAGATAATAAATCTGAAAAAAGATGAATACTGACCAATCCTCCTGTTAAACTGCAGTGAGACTTTTGACAGGGGCACAAAGGCAAAACCGAGGCAATTGTGCAAAAAACGTCTGCAGCAAAAACAGACTTTCCCTCAGGATCAATAAAGTATCTCCCTTTCTCTCTCTCTTGTTTGTGGACTTATTCTGCAAATGCGCAGAGGAATATGAAATGATCTCTGTATACTTTTCTTACCTGTAGGAAGAGTTTGTTGTCTTTGATTATCGCATCCAGAAGCTCTTTTTGTAGTGGAGGCTCAGCATTCATTCTCATCCCATTGGCCACCCCTGTCCCGTGTACGCTTTTCTCAGGTATCTCCTGTTTTCTGTACATGAGCACATATGCTGTGTCCTTGGGGAAACGATTTGTAATATTTTGCACTGACTGGAAGGAGGCATAAGTAACTCTGCTGTCATTGAACAAAAGCCAGTCTTTGTCTGAGTGTCCACCAGGGGGCAATGTATCCCCTTGCTCATGTGAAACTGACAGAGAAGAGCAAGAAGGGATACAGTCAGCCCTGTTATCATCTTTTAAAGAAAGGCAGTTGGCGAGATGCTGCGTCCCATCTACTTCACAGACATTTCGACCGTAAGAATAATAATGTCCACTTTCTGAGGACAAACCTGAGTGCATCACAACAGAGCAGAGTACATAAGGGACTGAATGAACCAATGTGTCCTGTACGGCTCCATCTATACTCTCCTCTTCGTCATTCTGAGAAGGTTTAAGCTTTTTGGCCAGGTTCTCGCTGCATTCTGGAGAATCCTCTTGCAAAGACGTAGGAGATGGATTGGGTGCGTGTGTGTGCACAGGAAGCCTCATCAAAGCTGGAATGGTGACATTGTCCAAAATCTTTCTGCGCACATGGCACTTGGCATCGTATGCAAATCGCAGCAAAGTCAAAATGAGGTACTCAGGTGCGGACACAACTTTTAACGTCCTCTCTGCTCTTTGGAGGGAGCTGCACTTTTCACAAAAGTAAGCATTATCTGCATCAAGGATTTCTGGAGCCAGGAAATAGTTGACCAGATCAGGCACTGAGAGGGGAGGCTCGCTCGTCACTGGCACAATAGAAACACTGGCTGGTGATTTCACTGGGCCTGACTCAGGGTTTTCACTGCCACCATTGACGGATCCCTGACAATGAGGCTCTGGCCCCATCATGGGCCCCAGTGAGGGCCCCATCATGGGTCCCATTATGGGCCCCATCATAGGCCCCATCACAGGTCCCACCATAGGGCCCACCATAGGGCCCTCGGCCGAGCCACTGTCTGCAGAGGTGGCAGACGGGCAAAAGGCCAAAGACAGGTCTGTAAAAGGCTCCTCTTTCTCAGAGATGCTGTTGCAGTGCATACAGCGGATCCCGGTGATCAGCTTTCCACCAAACGTCCTCTCTATTAAAGTTCTGCTGTCACAGTCAGAGGAAGTTTGTGATGACACAGATTCTTCTGGAGAGGTCAGACTTTTGAGACCATTGTCATGTCTGTCGTCAGCTGAGACATCTTTGGGTTCAGATGACTGCAGGATCTGAATCGTTTTCTCCTCTTCATGCAACCTTTATATTGAAATGAAAAATAAAAAGAGAATATTTCGAGAATACACATTTGAATGAAGTGACATCCAAAACTGTAATACTTCATTGCTACTGTACCGGTCTAGAAGAAATCTGAGGTATTCAGAACAGTCTTGCTGAGATCCAGCATTAAACCAGGGAGGCCGAGATGCTTCCAAGAAATTTTTGGGAGCGTATGCTGCCCTCTGGTGGATAGATTATGAACAAAACCTTAGATTCCTGCCAAGATCCCTTACATTACATATGTGATGATAATACATGTTAAACTAACCTGAGTATGTGCAAGAAAAGCAAACAGCAACTGAAGTTTTTTCATGAGCCGCTCTGAGCCATTTAGATTTAAAGATAAAACATGTCTTCTAAAACTGAGGGGTGTTAAGATAAGGAAGTTAACATAAACACAAGAGAAAAACTAAGAACAGACTTGACTTTGTGACTTACTCTGTGGCCATAAAGAGGGTCTGGATGATGCTGTTCATATAGCAGGTATTGCCCAGGTTGACCAGACCTGTTTTTCCAGTCTCAGACTTCCCAGACGGTTTCAGAAATCCTGGAGCAAAGGAGTTGGACTGAGAGGTCCAGGCACTTTGATTTAACACTAATTTAATCTCGTCTTCTTCAGGTTTTGGGAGGTCCTGACAAAATATATTTAATCGTTGTAATAACAAAGTGGATGGGAAGTATTAGCAAAGTTATATTGTGCATTTTTTACCTTGATAGACTCAAGTATGTGGTCATAAAGGTCTGGAAATCCAGAGTAGTGGTACATCATACAGTGCATAAGTTTGGAAAACTGCAATAAGAAATCCCTGCTGTTGGGATGTCCATCTGTTGTTAAGGATTGGACTAATGGAACCACACGGGGAACAACCTTTTCAAGCAAAAATAACAAGAGAATTAAATCTGTGACAAAAAGTATGCAGAAAACTTCAAACTTCTCTGACAAATTTGTTTAATCATCTTGATTAAATAAAGAGACATAAATAAGACTACAGAGGGGACAAACTGAGATTCACTAAATGTATCGTACTTAACTGAAGGCAGTGTGACTCAAACAATAGATTAAATCATTGTGGTAGGAAAGAGGGACATGTGTTTTTGTAGAGAAACATACCAAATGAAAAGCTTCCGGAGAATGCTGGAAACTCAACAGCATGTGTGACAGGACAGCAAGGGCTCCCTGACGCACAATGGGGTACCACAGACGATTAAATACCTACAGAGAGAGTAAAATACACACAGAACTTTAAATATGACTCAATCTGGGACCATACAAAAATGGCATAAACAACAAGTTATTACTAACTAGTTCAATTTTTAGCTGTGTAACGTCAATGAGGATAGTGAACTTCTGAACTGCAGCCAGTCCTTTCAGTAGTGCAATGACCCAGATGTCCACATTGTGGGCCAGAGGCCAGGACAGCCAATCAATCATTCTAAACACAGAGGTATTGAGGTTAGGTTTAACAGGCAGACCATTGCCACTTCAAGATGGTGAATAAGTTGTAGATCACCTGCAGAGGGCCTTGGTCATGTTTGCATCTTTAACACTGTGGTCTGTTGTTAAACTCTTGATGAGGACTGTGATCATCTGAACTGGGATGTGCTGGACCAGACAGGCCAAGGCAATGGAGGGCTCATATGTCAGTTCTGCCAAGAAACAATGT
Organism: Odontamblyopus rebecca; assembly: GCA_030686955.1. Lineage (NCBI taxonomy): Eukaryota > Metazoa > Chordata > Actinopteri > Gobiiformes > Gobiidae > Odontamblyopus > Odontamblyopus rebecca. The sequence continues at coordinate 26,206,052 of CM060658.1, forward strand.
TCACATCAAATACATTTTAACATGTAGCAAAAATGACCACTGTTTGTGGTCAGCCTCACCTGTTGACGATATGATAGAAAAGACTTCCTGTAGTGATGGCAGCAGTGTAGTCGGATCAGTCTTCCAGATGTTCTGGAGCAGAGTGCTCACCCTGGTCACTTGGTTTACATATTCTCTCAGTTCTTGCTCTTCATTGGCAAAGCATTGGAAGTAACTAATGGTCCTCACAAGCTGCTGACAGAACAAACCTCCAGTCTTGTCCTTTGGGATGCACTGTACAAAGTCTGACAGCAGAGTGCTGAGACGTGCACACAGGGCAGGGTCAGGCCGCTCACAGACCATCCTCAATACCTCCACTTGGATCACACTAAAGATTTCCAGAACAGACGGGCAGCTAATGAGCAAACGCAGGCAACTGTGAATGAAGTCTATAATGGCTGGATCTTTATGGTTCAGCTCGCCATAGCCCTGCTGGAGCAGACCTAACACAAAGTCTTTGTTGAAGTATCGCTCAAACTCTGGGCGGTGGTACCGGGCATAGGCCTCCAGAACCTGAAAGCCCACCTGCTTCTGAAAAGCATCTTCCCCAAGCAAAATGAGGTGTGTGGTGAGAGTAAACATGGCTTGGCACTGCTCTTCTGTTACAGCTTTCTCCGCCGCCTCCACTACTTTCTTTATAATGACCTTCTTCACAGGAAGTGGATGATTTGAGCTCATAAGGCCCTCCAAAATCTTGTCCATGGTGACGGTCTGTATGGGTTAAAAAAAACATTGTATGTTAAATGTCAAAATGAATCATCTGAAGTGCAAAGTTAAATAAGGATTTTTTAGGACAAAGACAAAATATTATTTACATCCATTCATTTAAGAAATATTTATATTTATAAAAAAACAAACAAAAGAAAATAGGTTGTACAAGGTATGTAAGTACAAAAACTAAAAAGTTTGAAACAATAAAATGAATCGATGAGAACATTTAGTAAGTATAATATTATCAGTGGTGTTAACGCGTTGCTCACTGTTTGTGTGTTGCCTGTGAATGCTAGCTATTAGCTGCTGTTTGCTTTGTTATGACTATGTACCAGGTATGGCAGTTGTTAACAGCACCTGTAACCTGTACAGATACGAAGACACGGTTTATAAGTAGATCAGATCTTGATGAATTGCAAAATGAAGTGACAGTAAAACTATAAACAAATAAACCTTACAGGGAAGGGGTTAGCTCATTCGAAGGCACTGACTTAGCATAAATACCGCCCTTATCTGTACTAACAAACACAGTTATCAGAAATGTCTTACCCAAATCAAGCATGTCAACAGTCTCCCCACTAAGTATTGTGACCGGTTGTTCGCTGTTAACCGTCCTTTGAAGGCAAATTCGCCTTATTTGGATTTATTTGGAGCTCCTCCGGCCCAAAAACAGCTGATTAACCAGACGCATACGTCATTTCTGAGACGGAGTGGTGGTAGGACCCTTATGGGGCGCTGTTTACACATGCCTGACTGAAATTATTGGTAAGAGACAGAGATAAAATAAAAGTTTAGCACATGTGAAATTTGGGGACTACACTTCATTTTGTATGTATGTATATTATTTTAATTATTTCTATTTGAGTTTTTAATATAGTTATAGCATAGTTATTTGACGATAGTGAAATTAGAATATTTTGAACGATACCAGCATCAGTGCGAGAGATGCCGCAATTTGTTTTTATAAGGAGCTGTAAAATCTGATAAAAGTTTTCTGTTGACTATGGCTGATTCTAGTCGACCAGACTTTAATGTTTTTCATAAAGAACTATGCCTGTTATTCTCTTCTCTGAAATGAATTAAACTAAAATCTACTTATAACTTATAAAAATGTAGAACAACTGAAATTAATGGAAACACCCCCTAAACTTTTTGTTTATCTTTTTAAACTATCTTTTCCTGTATATTTATGCGACTACTCGTGACTCTTTTACGTCTGCTGTTTTGCTTGTAGGAAAATGACTGTAAAAGCATGGTTTCATTAATTATTTAATTCATTAAAAATTAAAAAAAAAATGTAATGTTTGAAGTGCTTATTAATATTTAAAATAAAAGTGGAAACTTGAGAAAAAGAAGTAAATAAAAATAATAATAAAAATAGATACATTCTGTCCATGGTCCGGTAGTTGGTTCTCGCGATATTTGGTCTGACGCGATTTGGCGGAACGCGGGTGCCCGAGAAGAAAACCCCGCTAGCGCGAACGTGCGTCGTGTGGTCCCGGTGCGTCTTTCATTGCAAACAACCGGATAGTGACCGCTTAACGGGCAAAAATCCATAATATTTTTAACCACTCCGATTGAATGAAACGTTCGACACCTATTAACTGATTATTTACTTCCTTCAAAAGAAGAAATCTGCCAAAATGTCCGAAAGCCCGACCAACGAAGAACAGCGGGAGGAACAGACTGAACTTGATGAAACCGGGGGAGCTGAGGTATGATGCTTTACAGTGGGCTTTGTCTAAATTTGACACCGATTGAGTATTTTTAACCTTATTCCTTTGGTTAACACTTTGTGAACCTCATTGTCCTTGTGTACGGACATTAAACCCCAAAGGATTCCTCTTCTCTCTTTGTCAGTGTTGCTGCGTAGAGTTGTGCTAGTTTAGCCGCTTTAGCTGTTAGCTCCTGACAACAGCGCCTTCATCACATTCACGGGGGAGTGAAGTCACAGTGAGGCGGACTTCTTTTGTTGTATAAGAGCCAGTCCCAACAGCTCACTGCCATTGGGCTTCTTTAAATTCTCCAAAATGTCTCTGTGTGTCATTTTGTGGCATAGCTGTGCGTAAGTGGATATGTCCTAACGGCGCACTGTCCCATTTGCGCCTTTTGTTTTCAGGCTGGGGCATGGTGCTTATATATATATATATTATACTTCCATGAGTCTGTGTAGTTGTTTTGAGGGTCCACATGCTTCCGCTGTTGCATGTTTAGCTTTCTTGTGTAAGCTTAGATTGCTATTGTAAGTATAATCTTACAAATTCAAGACTCAAACGAAAGCAATGACATCCACAATCAGCGTTTCTCATTATACAGGTGGCTATGATGGCATTCCATAGTCTAAAATAGTCCCTCATATTCTAAAAACAACCTGGACCATACATTGGCATCACAAAATCACACTTTGTTGCCCCTTATCATATCATAAACATTAAAAAATAACTATACTGGGCTTAAAGGACTGCTTTAAATTTAGGGAAAAGGCTACATTTATACTCCAGTTGTATAAAAGGAAATTAAAATCTTGTGCCACCCAGAATCTATGGGAAACATTAAACTATATATTGGAGTAACAAAATTAGACTTTGTTGCCCATTGTCTTATAAAACACATTAAAAAGTAACTATACAGGGCTAAAAGGACTGCTTTAAGTTTTAATATAGGGAATAAGTGACATTTATAGTCCATGCTCCAATTGTATAAAAGGAAATTAAAATCTTGTGCCATCATAGTCTCCCCAGAATCTATGGGAAACACTGTGGACTATGTATTGGGGTAATAAAACTAGACTTTGTTGCTCTTTGTCTTATAAACATTAAAAAGCAACTATACGGGGCTAAAAGGACTGCTTTAAGTTTAAATATAGGGAATACAATGCAAATTTCTCTGATCTGGTCAAGATTTTAAAATTTATATCAGGTTATTCATTTTCAGATTTATTATCTAATTAGTTCTGAGACTGCTTTATTCTAGTTAGTTTATTTTAGTTTATTTTATTTAGTTTATTTTTATTCTTGTCAAGTAAAATTATCTTTTTCTGTTTCTGTCAGTTTCTGATAGATTTAAGTGTTTATATCTTAAATTTTGGCCAAGGTTTTGTATATATTATCAGTTCTTAAAATTTTGTGCCACCATAGTCTCCTCAGAATCTCTGCCAAACCCTGTGGACTATATATTGGAATAACAAAATTAGACTTTGTTGCTCATTGAATAATCATAAACTTATACACACTACAGATTACACTGGGCAAACATTTTGATTAAATATTACTATACTATATATTAGCAGTAAGTGGCATTTATACAAATTGAATGAGATGAAAAAATGATTTGATCAAATAAAAATGATTTGTGCCACCATAGTCTTCAACACTGTAAAATGTTGTGTGTTTATTCCATACAGGAAAAGTCTGACTCCGATGCAGGGAAAGAGTCTTCCTCAGATGCTGGTGCTGATGGACCCGATGCCTCCTCTTCCTCCTTCTCCCCATCCAAAGCATCCTCAGCAGGCTATGAAGAGAAAGTGGTAAGAATCCTGTCACTGTAAACATGACTTCTAAGCCTGACAAAATTTGAGGTGCTATATATGGTTTAAGTAAATATAGATGATTAAAGATGATATTGAAACCAATCAATACAGCAGAATCGTCCTCAAAAAGTATTCTAAATGCCAAATGGAGTTAAAAACATGAGCTACAATAAATAAATAACAGTTTGTATTCATTATGAAGGTAGAAGTTCATTATTCAACCCATGACAACCCCACATTTTCCCATCTATTGAATGACTGGATGAAAGTTGATTGGCCTGTTACATTATTAATAATTGACCTAGATGAATAAATGGAAGATGGATTAAACAATACATTTGGGAGGTAACATTTATTGTTAGTTGCGTTCTTGAATTTTTTTTTTTTATTGTAGCTCATATTTTTTTAACAATATTGTACATTTAGAAAATTTTTAGAGGATAATTCTGCTTCATGGTGTTTTTCCAATATCATCTTTTATGTCTATAATTTATTTCAATATACAGCTCTTCAAAATTTGTTATTGTGACACGACTTCTCCCTCAGTTCCACCACAGATTCACCGATTTTTATATTTTGTTTTTGTAGAAAACTGACCGGACGAACAGGTTTGAATACCTGTTGAAACAGACCGAGTTGTTCGCTCACTTCGTCCAGCCGGCCGCCCAGAAGACCCCCACGTCCCCTCTGAAGATGAAACCAGGGCGCCCCCGCATCAAGAAAGATGAGAAACAGAACCTGCTCTCGGCCGGAGAGTGAGTGATGACAGTTTAATAATGCACAATATTAAAATGGACACCTACTGATCTTCGTTTATTGATTTTTGTGTTTCCCAGCAACCGTCATCGGCGCACAGAGCAGGAAGAAGATGAGGAGCTGCTGAATGAGAGCACCAAGACCACCAATGTGTGCACGCGCTTTGACGAGTCCCCCTCTTGTGAGCACTCACTCTGCTGTTCTATATTTAACAAAAATGAGATAAACTAACAGAGTCCCCACACACGTTCAGGAAAATCTGGAAAATAATTTGTTTTCCAGACATGGTAAACGCATAGAAATGAGGGGGGAAAAAAAGTCAAATAGAAATTATGTTTTGTTCTTTCTCTACACTTTGTTTTGCTGTATTATGGATGAAATTAATCAAACCTTTTACTGCCACCTATTGCAGCTTTTTAGTATTTTAAAAAATCTTCTCAAAAATCCACTATTTAGCACAAAATTTCTAGAGGAAGGCCTCTCAAACCCAGTGATCTTAGTTGGTGTATAATTAATTTACAATAATTATGGACTCCGGGTATATCCGTAGGCTTAGACAACAACTTTTGGAATAAAAACTGTATTTAAAAAAGCGTCTACAAACAGATTACCCTATGATCACGTAACTAAAAATGTCCTGCAGAATGATTTCAAGCAAAGTTTTTAAACTCTGACTCATTCTGTTTTCTTTTGTCGCCCAGATGTCAAGACAGGAAAAATGAGAGACTACCAGGTCCGTGGTTTGAACTGGCTCATTTCTTTATATGAAAATGGAATTAACGGCATTCTCGCTGATGAAATGGTAAAAAAGAAGAAACAAAACACTAAACATTGTCATAAGCAAGGAGCATTCTAGTTAGACATCTAAATAGCTAAACTTCATCTTTTTGATTTCCAGGGTTTGGGGAAAACACTGCAGACCATTTCTCTATTGGGGTACATGAAGCATTACAGAAACATCCCCGGCCCTCACATGGTGCTCGTGCCCAAGTCCACCCTCTACAACTGGATGAATGAGTTCAAACGCTGGGTTCCCTCACTGCGGGCAGTGTGCCTCATAGGAGACAGAGACCAGAGGGTATGTCAGTGTTAATGATCAGGCCTGTCACGAGAATGACTTTATCAATCCATTATTTTTATTCTTATGTCAGTCTTAGTCATGTTGCCAGGGGTTCAAATGACAATACTGTTTGAAGTTTGTTGGAATAGGAGCCAGGAAAGAAAGTCACACCCATGTTTTTTATTTACCGTATTTTCCGGACTATAAGCCGCTACTTTTTTCCCAGGCTATTCTGTGAATTTTTCTTCCATTGCTAGGGGCGCTCTAACCGGAAGGCAAAGAAGAATACGCTACTTTTTATTTAGTAGATATAACACGCACGACAAATTACTATCTGGTAATTATTTTCAAATCCTCACCCCTTCATCATGAAAAGCACATGAAGGAGTTTGTATGATGCAAGTTTTAAGTTGAAGGCCATCGATCTTGGTCTAGAAAGGAAACCGCTGTAGAGCCCTGCACCCGCGGGACCCAACACAAAACAATGCAGCGCGGAACATATTCTGAAAGCTTATTGCGGGTGCGGTCGGGAGCGCGACCGCATGACTGCACGACGGCATGACGCTGGAGCAGTACTGAAGAGAATGCGGAAGCGGTACTGAAAATTGTGTCCCGCGCAGACCTCTACCGTGCTGCTGCGCGTAACCTTGGGTCAGTGGTTTCAGCGAAGGTGATTAAAGTGACTTGTGGTTTCACTGCACAGGAGAAATGAAGGTAATCAATTAGTGCTGCCACTAACGACTAATTTTCTAACGATTAATCTCTCGACTAATTTTTCGATTAGTCGACTAATCTAAACGACTAATTAAAAAAAAAAGCGGTTCTAACACACACAAGTGTGTGTGTGTTAGATTTTCCCGGGAGGTTACCTTGTGTGTGCTGTGCGTGCGAGTTGCAAAGGCTATTATACGCCCATGATAAAACGGGACGTATTATGGTATGGCGCTGTCCGTCCGTCCGTCTGTCTGTCCGTCCGTCCGTCTGTCCGTCCGTCTGTCCGTGGACACTTCAAAGCTTTGTCTTCATGAAGAGGCAAAATATCAATGTGCTTTTCTGTTGCTTACAATGTATAGGATTATTGTTTCCCTCTTGCAGTAGATCTGAACTCTCTTCTCAAATGTTCTGCTGCTGAAAGCGAGAACAACCCACATTCTCTGCTTCTTTGAGCTTTGACACATTAAAGCTTTGTAGTGTCTTTAAGTTCTGTTGCTGCGATCTGATTGGTGGAATTCCGATTCTAGAATGTGATGATGTCATACTCATACTGCTACTGCAAGAGCCAGATTTCCCTATTGATTAATACGGGCGTATTTTGCCCCGCTGGCGGAGCTCTTGTTGCTGTTATGTCTGTTGTGTGTGCTCATTCGACAATGTTGAACAACGATATGCACACACAATTTAACGAGTATGCACGAGCAGCATATTGCAACGGTATTCTCAATACCTCATGCATCGTGGTCGTGCTCCCGCGCCTCGAGTGTAGCCGCTGTTAGCCGCACTGGTGTCCGCCTCGGGCGCAGCCGCTGCCCGCCGCGCCGGTGTCCGCCTCGGGCGCAGCCGCTGCCCGCGGCACCGGTGTCCGCCTCGGGTGTAGCCGCTGTTAGCCGCGCCGGTGTCCGCCTCGGGTGTAGTACGACTAGTGGTGTGGAGGGGAAATGCCTGATCTCAGGCAAGCAAAAGGTCTCTGGACGAGCCGTTTGAGACCAAAAATAAATAAAGGAGAATATTCGACCAAAAAAATTGTATTCGACTCATTTTCACATTCAATTACATCGACAACGTCGAATAATCGCGGCAGCACTATAATCAATCGCCGGTTCTTTTCTGTTTTTGACCTGTTTTAATCGGCACAGTTGCTGCCGTGTTAAAAGGCACTGTTCGCAAAGAATCTGTTCAGGTACATAAATGTACATTTACAGTACAAAATCGTTCTGTATATGCAGTAAATATCTAATTTTTCAACATAGATATCAATGGCTTATAGCCTGTTTGCAGCTTGTATATACTTAAAAAAAAAAAAAAATGTAATGGAGTGGATGCGGCGGATATATACAGGTGTGCTCTATAGTCCGGAAAATATGGTTCTACATAAATTACTATGTTGACTTATCATCCAATATATGAAAGATGATCATTTTTGGGGGGACACTGCCTTTGTACTAGTGGTAATTTTTCTTTTTCTTTTGTTATTTTTCTGTTCTACAATAAGATTTGAACTGTAGATGAAAAAAAATAACTTCTATGACTCATTACAGATACAAACAGCTAAATTGCTATTTATTTATTGCAGTTTGTGTTTTTAATCATATGCATTTTAGAATGGTTTTTGGAGACAATTATAATTAGTTTCAGTATTATAATTTTAGGTCTATATCTTCAATAGAACATGCCTTAAAATGTGCTAGTGTGTGAGGCCTGTAAATGATAACTAAACATAACAATGACAACAAATACTAAATGAATAAATGTATGCGCACGTTTGTTTTTCCTTTTTGTTTTTTTAGACTGCTCTGATCAGAGATGTGCTGCTGCCCGGAGAATGGGACGTGTGCGTAACATCCTATGAAATGCTGATCATTGAAAAAGCAGTGTTCAAGAAGTTTAACTGGAGATACCTGGTCATTGACGAAGCTCACAGAATCAAGAATGAGAAGTCAAAGGTTTGAAACTGACTTTTGCGTTTGTGCTTTTTCTGTTTTATTTTTTACATAATTTTTTACACATTACATAAATAAACTTGTTCAAAAATCTTGCGCAGTTGTCTGAAATCGTGCGAGAGTTTAAGACCACGAACCGTTTGCTTCTGACTGGAACCCCGCTGCAAAACAACCTGCACGAGCTGTGGGCGCTGCTCAACTTCCTACTGCCAGACGTCTTCAACTCCTCCGAGGTACGATTTGATTTTTAAAGGTCTTATATTATTTTAAGATGTGTTTTATAATGTTTTTACCTCATCAACCTTCTCAAAAACATACCTGGAGTTGTTTTTCTTTGTTTGATTATTAGTCTGTCTACATTATTTGTTCCCATCATGAGCTAACTTTTTAAAAAATCTTTCTTTTCCCCACTACAGGATTTTGACTCGTGGTTTGACACAAATAACTGCCTGGGAGATCAGAAATTGGTTGAACGTCTTCACACCGTACGTACATTAATCCAAGATACTTTCAGAAAAGTTTCCAAATAGAGTTTTACTTAGAATCTTTACGTGTTCCTCTTCACATTCTGTTTTATTGTTTAGGTGCTGCGTCCTTTCTTGTTGCGTCGTATCAAAGCTGATGTGGAAAAAAGTCTTTTACCGAAAAAAGAAATCAAGATGTACATCGGTCTGAGTAAGATGCAGCGAGAATGGTGAGTGTTTCAGAACTTTAAAGGTAAAATCAGAGCTATTTCTATATTTTCAAGATTTAAGATGTACAGAGATGCATCAGGCATTCAATACTAATGTCCTATTTTCTTGAACTCTAAACTATACAAACCCCGTCTTGTTTTAGGTACACAAAGATCCTGATGAAGGACATCGACATCCTGAACTCGGCCGGTAAAACGGACAAGATGCGTCTGCTGAACATCCTGATGCAGCTGAGGAAGTGCTGCAATCACCCGTACCTGTTCGACGGAGCGGAGCCCGGGCCCCCCTACACCACCGACCTCCATCTGGTTGTCAACAGTGGCAAGATGGTGGTGCTGGACAAACTGCTGCCCAAACTCAAGGAGCAAGGTGGGCCAGAGTCTAGAGAAGTGAAAGGACGTTCATTCAAACACATGTGGATTTTGTGACATGTTGACAGAAATTTTCACTCACTTTTTGTACCACAGTGATAAGAAAAACACACTACTACTACTATTGTTATTACTACTACTATTACTACTACAACTACTACTATTGCTATTACTACTACTATTGCTATTACTACTACTATTGCTATTACTACTACTATTGCTATTACTATTATTACTACTACTGCTACTACTACTATTGCTACTACTACTACTATTGCTATTACTACTACTACTGCTACTACTATTGCTACTACTATTACTATTGCTATTATTATTTCTATTACTACTACTTTTACTACTTGTATTATTACTATTATTAACTTTTATTTATTATTATATTAGAATGTTTTTTGAAATGCAAATTAAATCTACTCTGTCATATTACTATTTGATTGTGTACTAGTGCTGTACTATCAATCTATTCAGGAAAGGTGCTATTTATGTGGGATTCTTTTTTTGTTATTGATTCTTATTCAAAGGTCGATCTAGTTTCAGTACTAGTTTTAGTGTTTATTAGTGTCTGAGTTAATAATACATTCATCAAACCTAATTCAAACAGCATTTATTAAAAAGGTGAAAATGTAGTACATACATTTCAAAGAGAAGTTGTTTAAATAAATTAAAAATAAAACGGTTACCTAACCGGTCTAACCTCCTGCTCTGTCTGATGTCCAGGGTCCCGTGTGCTCATCTTCAGTCAGATGACCAGGGTGCTGGACATCTTGGAGGATTACTGCATGTGGAGGAACTACGGCTACTGTCGCCTGGACGGTCAGACGCCTCACGAAGAGCGACAGGTACGACCACTGACGAATACCAACAACGGCGCTTTTCCGTAGGGCTGCATTTCACGCCGTCTTATTTTTCCCCAGATCTCTATCAACGCTTTCAACGAACCCAACAGCAGCAAGTTCCTGTTCATGTTGAGCACCAGGGCCGGAGGTCTGGGCATCAACCTGGCCACAGCCGACGTCGTCATCCTGTACGACTCGGACTGGAACCCCCAAGTGGATCTGCAGGCCATGGTAACGTTAGTTCTTCCATGTCGCTCATCAGACAAGTCAGTCCGCTTTATTTCTATAGCGCATTTCATAAACAGAACAGTTTGAAGTGCTGCACAATACAGATAAAAAACAAAAAAAGCTCCTAGTCCTTGTTAAGAAAATAAAACTAGTCAATAAAGAGCAAAAATAGCAATGAATAAAAAGGTAAAACGGACTAACCTGGGCTGTTTGGACATGGGGGAAGCAGAGCGGTCCCGTAACGCACAGAGGGACAGACCGTGGATTTATTTTTCGTTTCAGGACCGAGCTCACAGGATCGGGCAGCAGAAGCAGGTGCGTGTTTTCAGATTCATCACCGAGAACACGGTGGAGGAGAGGATCGTGGAGAGGGCCGAGATGAAGCTGCGGTTAGACTCCATCGTGATCCAACAAGGTAGTTTTTCACTGCTCTTACTCGCGTTTTGGAAAATAGATTTGTTGTTTCTGTTTGTAGCAACCCCTGTGTGTAAAGGTCTAACTGCACAAAATGGATTAGTGTGAGCATTAAGTCATGTTATAATGCTGCTGTTCCTCAAAAATGACCAAGGGTTGTGTTTTGTTTCATTTGCACATTTGAATGATCCCAATTTACTGCATGTTTCTAACTATAAGTCGCACCAGCCAAAAAATCCATAAAGAAGAAAAAAACATAAGTCGCACTTTTTTGGGGAAATTTATTTTAGAAAATCATAGACCAAGAACTGACATTTCATCTTGAAAGGCAAATTATAGAAATAAAAACAACCCAATAGAGAAGAATCCGTGTTTCGTTCGTTCATTTTTAAATATAGAACCAAAAATAAGGAAACGAAAAAACAACTCCTTTTTTTTTTTTTTTGTCTCTAAAACCAAAATGAAAAAAAGGATAACTATTTGTTTTTTCATTTTTGATTCATATATATATACGATTCATATATGTGGTCTATGGACTGTCAGTGTGAAAAATGTAATATATAAGTCGCAAGATTCACCCAAACCCTGAAAAAAAGTGTGACTTATAGGCCGAAAAAGACTGTAATTAGGCTGTCTGCATCCCCAAAGCTCAAAATGTTCTGTTCCACCTTGTAGTGGTAGTTTTCAAGTTAACAGCTAAATTTTTGCCTTTTATTCAGTAGAGATTGTCAATTCAAGGGCTGAAATTATCCAAATGATACTAGAGAAAGTCTATGGAGAACACAGTGAAGTTTGAGCAAAGAACTCCTAAAGCCTAAATATGCAGGATTTGTGTGTTAAACATGTGTGAATGAAACAAAGCACTCCAGTTGTGTTTGCGATGAGGAAACAACATTAAAACGGATCAGAAAACAGCGTAACATGAGCCATTTTAACCTTTTTCAGGACGACTGGTGGACCCGAGCGCCAACAAACTGGGCAAAGATGAGATGCTGTCGATCATCCGTCACGGGGCCACGCACGTTTTCTCCTCCAAAGAGAGCGAGATCACGGATGATGACATCGACGCCATTCTGGAGAGGGGAGAGAAGAAGGTAACGCTGTCATCGAACTTGTAAGAATAACAGTATTGAGTATTTGCGATTTGACTAAACTCTGAAACGCCAACTGTGGCCTCGCAGACAGCAGAGATGTCGGAGAAACTGTCGTCTCTGGGGGAAAGTTCTTTGAGGAACTTCACCATGGACACGGAGGGCAGCAGCGTCTACACATTTGAAGGGGAGGACTACAGGGAGAAGAAAAAGGTTTTTGTCCTTTTAATCATTTACAAATTTGTCTAATCTGTGCACAAAACACTTACCTTCTAATCTAATCAACCATCAGGTCATTACCAACTGGATCGAGCCCCCCAAAAGAGAAAGAAAAGCAAATTACGCTGTGGACGCTTACTTTAGAGAAGCTCTGAGAGTCAGTGAACCTAAAGCCCCCAAGGTATGCATTTTATTTTAATTTTAGAAGAATAGTTTTATGTATTTATTTAACATTGTTTTGTGTTTTTAGGCTCCAAGACCTCCCAAGCAGCCAAATGTTCAGGACTTCCAATTCTTTCCCCCACGGCTTTTTGAGCTTCTAGAAAAGGAAATTCTTTTCTACAGAAAGACAATTGGCTACAAGGTACAGCGACGATTTTGATTTATGTATTTTCTTTTTAAGTAGAGCAGTAGCTAACAATGAATTTCTCGATTATTCCTACCATTTTTCAGTGAACATCATTTCAAAAATAATATGCGAATTTCACCCATCAAGCAATTGTCGTCTCTCCTTCAGGTCCCTCGTAACCCGGAATTGCCAAACTCGGCTCAGGTTCAGAAAGAGGAGCAGGCCAAGATTGATGAGGCAGAGACGCTAACGGAAGAGGAACTGGAAGAGAAGGAAAATCTACTACAACAGGTTAGTTATTCCGCACCTGAAAGCTGTAGATGAGGAGACTGTTCAGGAATCGTAGAAGCATCTGTGGAAATATTCAAATATTAAATCGCTCTACATGATCATGGTGGTTTTATTTTGGCAGTAACTCAATTCTTCCTAATATGAAGCTTCTAAAGAGACAAAAGAATAAATGATAACACTAACTTTCCAAAATCCAGGGCTTTACCGCTTGGAACAAACGTGACTTCAACCAGTTCATCAAAGCCAACGAGAAGTGGGGACGGGATGACATCGAGAACATCGCCAGAGAGGTGGAGGGGAAAACTCCCGAAGAGGTCATGGAATATTCAGGTAAATGCTTGAAAATGCGTAGATACGATTTGAATTTGTTTATTTTTGTTGCTAAATATGGTTTGTGTGTGTCAGCTGTTTTCTGGGAGCGTTGCAACGAACTACAAGACATAGAAAAGATCATGGCTCAGATCGAGAGAGGAGAAGCCAGGATTCAGAGGAGGATCAGCATCAAGAAAGCACTGGACTCAAAGGTATTTTTAACGAAGTGTGATTATGTTTTGATTTCTTTCAAAAGAAAATCGGATACTAATCGATACCAAAACTAGATTCGCAACTAGATACTGATTTGAGCAGGTATCGATTCTAAAAAAGTCGCATTCACAGGACAGAAATGAACCTTTCCTGAAGCTTTTGAATGATCTTGAGCTGTATCAGAACAAGTATAAGAGCATAAAGACTAAGATTAAACAGATTTTAGAACACGGGGGGGGATATAAAAGCTTTAATGCTGAAAATCTCATTCTATTGTCTAAATAAGGACTTTTTATTATCGTGGTATCAAAATCTGTATGAAGTATCAAGTTTATTCCTTTGTTGAACATTTTAGTATCGTGACAACAGTGCTGTATATGAACCATTTCCTGACCTCTCCTCTCTCTTAGATTGGCCGATACAAGGCTCCGTTCCACCAGCTCCGCATATCGTACGGCACAAACAAAGGCAAGAACTACACAGAAGAGGAGGACCGCTTCCTCATCTGTATGCTCCACAAACTCGGCTTCGACAAGGAGAGCGTCTACGATGAACTGCGCCAGTGCATCCGGAACTCGCCACAGTTTCGCTTTGACTGGTTCCTCAAGTCCAGGACGGCCATGGTAAGTGTTTTATTTGATTTTTAAGTGTGCATCAATGTGGGTTTGATGGTTAAAGGGCTTATGTTACGCAAAATTGACTCTTGTGAGCTTTAAGACAGGTTGCCTCCTCAAAAACACACCTGGAGTCATTTTGTTTCATTCACATATTTGAGTAATCCTTTATTATTAGGTTGTCTAAATCTCCAAAGCTCAAAGTGCTCTATTCCACCTTGTGATGTCATGTAGTGGTAGTTTTCAAGTTAACAGCTCCTTTTACCTTTTGTTCAGTAGATTGGCAATTCCAGAATAAATATTTTCAGACCCAGGTTTACGTGACAGTTTTGACTGCTCGATGGTCTTCCTCAGAGCGGTCATGCGATGTTGCTATGTTCCCTCCATCATTAGGGAGACGGCGCCAAGCGTTTTAAATCAGCAACATCATGTGACCACTCTGAGGAAGACCACTAGAGAACAGTCAACTGTCAGGTCTGAAAACAATCTATTTCAAATAAATGATCAGAAGACTACATGAACCTCGATTGGACCACAGCCTAAATATGCTGGGTCTGTGTTTTATACATGTGTCAGTGTTAATGTTAAGTGCATATTCTTCACCAGGAGCTGCAGAGGCGCTGTAACACACTGATCACACTAATCGAGAGGGAGAACATGGAGCTGGAGGAGAGGGAGAAGGCCGAGAAGAAGAAGAGAGGCCCAAAGACTGGATCTGTGAGTATTTTAACACGGTTCTATAGAATCATCCAACACAGTATAATGTAAAGAACACCCAACAGTGAACCTACATAAACATGTGCCTGTGACTTCCTCCTCAGGCTCAGAAGAGGAAGTCTGAAGGGACCCCAGATGGACGTGGACGCAAGAAAAAGCTCAAGTTGTGAAGACATCAACATTAAATCCTCGAGAGCAACTGTGGTCCCAGTATGGTTAGTCCTAGTGTCTGTAATAATGTACTGTCGCCCCCTAGTGGACTGATGTGGTCATTAGGTAGAGGTGCTTGTCAGTGGAACACTGCAGCTGTGCTGGTCTAGTTTTATTGGCTAGTCATTTTTTACTAGTGCTTTATTCAGAAGTATTTATGCCCGTTGGTTGTACCACATTCCATTGCTTGAACAATATGTACCATTTTATTTTAAGAAATCTGTTCAGTTCTTTCTATGTGAAGTAGGAAATGTCTTTCGAACTTCAAAATAAACGTCCCATTTTTTAATAAAAGTGTGTGAATAAATGAAGACACCAGAGTTTCCAAAAACATTTATATTTGGCAGTGGAAGAATCATCCAGATTTCAGCTGACACAGACAGCTGATAATAAAACACATTATAATATATACTGTCATATGAATATAGAATTATAAATTTGATACTGCACCGTTTGAGGAGTGGTTCTTTCAAGTTTCACCAGGGTTTACTTCTATTGTATTTACAGATTGTTTTGCATCCAATTACACCCATAATTAGCAGAAAAAAATGTAAAAATAAAAAATTGCATTTTTAAAAATAACATTTACAATCCCTTTCAGTGACACCATAATGGTAATATTCTTACTAAGCCTGGGCCTGTACATTCACTGTGGGCTTTAAAACTCCACAGCGGCATCAGTACTAAACACATTTTCATTCAAAGTCAGTTTCAGCCAACATTCAGTCTGTTCTTTACTCTTCACAGAACAATTAACAGTGAATCACAATATTAAAAATAGTAAACTAATTAGCGGCGGTACAGAAAATTTGCATAAGTTGGGCTTGCATGCATTTGCAAACATAATTTTTTACACCTGATGACCAACCAAATCAATATAACATTTCAAGTTGCTCCTACAATTAAAAGAACTACATTTGAGGCATGAAGAAGCGCCAACATGTTTGCAGTCTGCAGGATGTGATCTGCTCGACTCAGTGCTACGTCAGTAAGGCAGGAGGAGCTGAAGGAGATGAGTCTTTACAAAGGCACTGGCACTAGACCTCCGAGCTGTCTGAGCCGCCCCACATGCTGGCAGTGCCCTGGCTGTAGCCGTGGTACGCAGAGGAGGAGGACATGTGGTAGGGCGCGTGCTGCTTCTTCTCTTTCTTCTTGCGTCTCAGCAGAAGAATCACCACCACTGCGATAATGCACGCCAGGAGGATCATACCCGCCAGTCCCACCAGCAGGGGCAGCATGGAGGAATCAGTGGGCTCCCTGCCAGAGCTCCCCAGCAGGGGGCGCTCCTGGTAAGACTCCCGTTCCCTGCCAGGAGACCAGGGCTGGCGCTGACTCACCACCAGACGGTCCGAGCGGTCCAGGGCGATGTGCTGGATGTTGGTGCCACGGTTGTTGTCCACGCCGATGTCGAGGGCGGGGCCGGGGAGGGCGGGGGCGGCACGGCGATGGCGGGAAGAGGGCGGGGCAAAGGAGGACATGCTGTGCTGCAGGTACTCCACGCTGCGTTTGCCGATGTTACGGTTGGCGTTCTCTTTGGAGCGGACGGTGTAGATGGTGTGGATGAACCATTCTCTACCAGCAGCCACCTGGCGATAAGATTTTAGCCAACTTTTTTCTTGTTTCATTTAAATTAATAGCATTTTATTTATTATTGTTCATAAATACAAGAAAGGATTAGTTTACAGGTACACAGACGATACAACAGTTATTCACTTTTGGTTCGTTTCATTGCTAAAACAAGACAAAAAATTAGATACAATAAAAGCAAATCAACCAAATTAAATATGCAGCAGTAGGACCATCATAAAAATATTGTGTATGTCACTATTTATACTGTAAAATAACTTTAAAAATATAAAGTAAACTAAAATACAAAGTCTAATCATCAAATGTGGAGTTAAAGAAAGAGCAACCACAAAAATACCTTTTTATAACTGGGTTTTGGAAACATACAAACCAAACAAAAATAATACAGATTCCTCTACTATTACAGCCTCTTTACTGCTGGTGTTTGTACCAATCGTGTATGAAGAATAAGTGAAAAAGTCCTCACCTGGAAGAGTGGAGAAGAGGAGAGGGTGAAGCCGTCTGTCCCTGGCTGTTTGATCAGAGGCAGAGCTCCTGGAGTATCGTAGGCCAACGTCGCCCTGAACGCCACATCACCGAACGCTGTGGCCTGTGTCTCCGGCTGAGCTTTGTCCTGTAAATACAACAACGTGCAACAGCTCAGAAATGGCAGTCAAAAGTTTGGACACGCGTCTTTTCTTTACAGTATTTCTATCTATTTACATGGGCTGTTCTCATTGGAGGCATCAAAACTATGAATGAACACATATGGGATGTAGGAAACAAAAACTAAACTAAAATTAACATCGCAATAAAATCCAAAATAAACATCTTTTCTTTGGATCACTGCTTTGCTTTTTTGGCATTTTTTGACCCTGACAAGACACAGTAGTGAAGTGAAAACCATTTCAGGAGACGTCGTCATGAAGCTGTATTTAAAATATAAAAAAATGTGATGAGTTATTTAACTTTTACAACATTTTTACAACATTATTCCATATATTCTATCATATATTTCATGTATTTTGTATGTATAAAGTAGTAAACATAAAAAAGACACTAAATGAGAATGGGTGTCCAAACTTTGACTGGTAGTGTATATATTTGAGTTTTGTACTTTGTTTTTCCTTTTCTACTCACCAGAATCTTAAATCTGTAGAGCAGAGATGGAGAATCAGCGAGGCAGCCGTACTCTTTGTTCGTGGGGTTGTACTTGGGCACGTATCCGTCCGTTCCAGTGCACAAGAACACTTTTTCAATGCTGCAGGAGAAGGACTCGCCCAGGTTCTGCACTGGGTCCACCATCACACGGCCGTAGATCGTAGAGCCTGAAAACCACAAAATACACATACATTTTTGAGTTTAGGAACATTATAACAGATAGAAAATAGCGTAATATGGGCTCTTTTTTTCTTTCAAAATTTAAGCATAATATCAGCTCTGGAAAAAAAGTAAGAGACCACTGCAACTGCAACTACTTATAGCAGGCATGTCCAAACTATGGCCCGGGGGCCAAATGTAGACCAAATTCTTTTGGCCCACAGGCTTTCAGGTGAATTGACCCATAGTAGTAATTTTTACTGCATGTTTTTGAAATCTACCTTGATCAAGCAAATTTCATGTGTCCTTTTGAGGGTCTAAGCCTGAACAAAGGTCTGGAGGGTCATTCAAACCTGTTATAAATGCATAAATATTTGAATTCCTCACTGTTTTGAACACCAGTCTGTGACCCTCGATCGGCCCTCATGCTGGGCTGTGTTTCAATATGTGGCCCTTGAAGAAAAAGTTTGGACAACCCTGACTTATAGGTTTATGTTTGAGTAACATTTTTGTTTCATTCTATAAACTACTGACAACATTTCTCCCAAATTCCAAATAAAAGTATTGTCATTTAGAGCATTTATTTGCAGAAAATGACAAATGATCAAAATAACAAAAAAGATTAAATGTTTTCAGACCTCAAATAATGTGAAGAAAACAAGATCATATTCATTTTAAAACAACACAATACTAATGTTTTAACTTAGGAGGAGTTCAGAAATCAATATTTGGTGGAATAATAATAATAATGATGAACACAGCAGTGGTTTTTCTCCTTTTCCTCCTTAAATCAGATTCAGTGCCTCATGAAGATTTCTCAAAATAAAAATACAGCGGTCTCTTAATTTTTCCAGAGCTGTAGATTGTTTGCTTATATTCCACAAGAGGGCAGTGTTGTCCTACCTTCTGAAAACGCAGTATCGGATCCTTCTCCAAAGCCCATGGAGCCGTCAGACAACCACAGCTCTTTCTTGGATAACAGGAACATTTGAGTGTTGAGGCTGAACTCGGCTGCAACTGGATCAGACACCTGCAAAATGAAACAAAATAAAATGTAAGACAGATCGTTATCAACACAAAGTGTAATTATTCAAAGTTTTTGGATTTTTTAAAGCGCCCATATTACACTATTAACTGATTCTTACCTGCTGGAAGCGAATGTCCATGTCAAAGGTCAGAGGCTCCCTTGGGTGACACACTGGTGGGATACTGAACTCTCCGTTGGGTGACGCGATGCAGGGGACTAATTTGACTGTGTAGGTTCCTGAATAATCACGCACCTACATGCCACATATATAAACAGAACATCCATACATGTTACTTGCATAAAAATTGCATTATTACATGAAAAGCATAGATTCATTTTAATTTACGGCAAAGTCTGAGACGAAACTCCACTGCTGCATGGGCTGGTTGTAGGTAGGTTCAGTCCGGACCAGACCCAGAGAGAAGGTGAGGCCGGGGTGGTCCGCACAGATCACCATAGAGGAAACACTGGTGCCTGTGGGGGGAAAGAGTGACTGGTTTACATCAACTGGTTCAGACCTGGTTTAAGCCTGAGAATGTCTCATATTTGAACTTTGATTATGTAAAGCTGTTCTGTAGTTATTTGAAGGATAAGTAACACAACTGGATCTTTTGTGTAATTGTGTTTTAAGGCAATAAGTGCCATTTTTTACCAGGTATCGGCAGGTATTTGAATTCTTTGAAGTGAAAAACTGCCCTACTTTTAGAGTAATTTTCCTCTAGATTTCTCAAAATTTGACATTGCGGAAAACTATGGCTATGAAATGTATCTAATCCTGGTTCAGATCTTCATTTAGACCTGGTTTAGTCCATACTTTCCCACATTAGTAATGCAACAGTTGGTTGTCTGTACACTCTATCATCCCAATGGTCTGTAACGTTTATTTCTGTAACAGCCTTTTTTACATTGTTCATGCCTCTTGTTTCCGTAGTGTGACCCCTACAGCCTCAGTTTGACATTTGCTGTAATGACCTCTGACACTTCACGCAGGAAGGACCCCCAGTGAAGACCACCAGAAATAGATGAAGGGAAAATGTGCCACATATAATCCTACAGGAATGTCCCGTGGCTGCAGCCGCACAGAGCTCAGGGAGAAGTTCAGGTTAAACGGGAGGAGTCTGTACCTGGATGAGTCATGACAAACTGTCCTCTGAAGCGCGCCTCTGTTTTAAAGTTGACCACCAGGCGGCCCTCTTCATTGATCCTCATGCTGGTGGGGTACATCGCACCTGTGGGAAAACAAAGCAAATAGGGAAGTTAGTTTTTTTTTATACATTTTTATATATTTGTATTATTTTCAGTAACTTCTCCATTGATCAAATGAATCTCCAGATCTGTTGCTGATCACACCATCGTAATGCGTTCTGCTGTTTCAGAAGACATAGCTCCTAGTCTCAAGTCTATTCCCACACTAGATTCTTTTATGAGACAATTAAAACTGAAAATGTTGATTCATACAAATGTTTAATTATTGAATTACTGTAACATGTCGGCGTATCTGTTGTTAGAAACATGTTTTTAGAGGAAGTGATAAGACAGTTCTCACTCTCTCCTGCACGGCCATTTTTATGTTTTATATCAGTTTGCAATGTTTTTACTTGTATATGCAAATAAATTCTAATCTAAAATCTCAAAAACACTCTATCTAAGAATGCTGTTTTTACTTTTTGATTTGACTCCATACCCTGAAGTTCAGACTCTGGTGGGCTGCCGATGCCGTCCTGCCACAGAATGGCCGTGTCATAGACAAACGTGAGTTTGAGCTCAGACTGAAGGTCAAAGTGCTGCCAGCCGCCCACCGCCACCGGAGAGTGGAACACATAGGACACGAACAAGGGCACTCGCACCGTCACATAGGACTGAACCAGATTCAGCACCTACAGAAGACAAGGACAGGGTTAACATAGTGCTTAAGTATTATTTCAGTGTTAAGAGACATTTTGAGCACGATTAAATGATGAAAACACAATCTCCTGTTTCTGAACAACACAGTACACAAGTGTCAAAAGAGGCGCGTGATAAAAAAGGTAACGTAAAGCATTGCTATGCAGCCATTTATGTTTCCAGTTTGTTGAAGTTTTTTTAAGCTAGACTCTAACTTGATGTGCTGTGTCACTTTTCTGGTGGGAGGTCCGCCACCTGCTTGTCTTACAGTATGGAAATAAACTTCACATCAGAATGGAGACAAGTTACTGGTCAGATCTATAAAGAAGCAAGCTTGTACATATTAAGAATTCATGTTTTTCAAGGTATTTTTGAGCTATAAAACAATTTGAATGCATGCAAGGCAGATACAGTACTGTGCAAAAGTTATAGGCTTTCAGAAGAGCATCAGTTCTTCTAGGTAAACTTGTAGACAGTTTGTGAAGGAACTGGGCTGGTCGCTGTTCCAAACATGTTGAAGAACTAAGCACAGATCTTGTCTGGATGGAGCTTCCTCACATCCTTCTGTCTCTTCAGGGAATCCCAGACACACTCCATGATGTTGAAGTCAGGGCTCTGTGGGGCCAGACCATCACCAACACAACTTCTTCTTTACGCTCAAGAGAGTTCTGAATGACTCTGGCTTTTTCTTTTGTTCACTCACTTTGTATATTCTAAATGAATAAAAACAAACAATCATTATTCAGATTTTTGAAAGCATTCTTTGTTTACAGCATTTTTTCACACCTGCCTAAAACTTTTGCACAGTACTGTATGTTTAATGCCATAACGTGGAATATTACATGCAAAGAACTTACATCTCCAGGGAGACAACCAAGTAGCCGACCGTCTACCTTAGATGTTTTGCACCTTTAAGTTGTTGAATTCTCTACGAGCTGCTGTATTAATCCCAGTCCTACCTGTCCATCCGTCCCTATGGAGCCTCCACAGTCGTTGAGCAGCTCGGACATGTCGTAGTAGCTGGTGAACTCCCACAGACAGGCCTCCAGGTTGAGGTTCCGGTAAAAGCGCAGGGAGTTGGCGGAGCGCATGGCGGGGCTGTACTGGTACGGGGAGGTCTCCCCAATGATCTCTGGGTTCTTGGTGGCGTCGGTGATGAAGCCGTGTCCAGTCTGGATCTCGTTGAAGTCGAGGAGGTTGGAGCAGCGGTGGTTCCCCACACGAGTCCCATCAGGGCTCAGGGTCAGCTCGAAGTTGGACAGGGGTCTGGTGGAGATGACGGGGAGCATGCCTGAGAAAAGAGAGGAATATTTACATGATCAATTTTAACTATTTGAGTTAAGTGTCCACAGTGTTCATTTGTTAAAGAAGACCTATTTTGCTATATAGCTCTATAGTTATAATCAATCACATCCATGGATCACTATGTTATAATTTGGAGACTATAAATCACAATATTTATCTAAAACGGCTAAATAAAATAAACCAAGCTTACTTTAGAAACCGAGAGCTGCACAGCTGACTGTGCATCTATGACTATGCAATACTGCCCAATCATAAACGAATCCCAGATTAAGAAAATGAGTTACCGGTAATTGGAAATTGGACACCTTAAAAAGCGATTGAAGATTACTCAAAACATGCACAAATCACTTCAAATTTTGGTCAACAGACAATGAGGGAAAACAACAATAACATGGTTAAAAGCTCTGAAAAGTTGATTTTGCAGAATATGTTTGAAGTTTTTGAATGTGTTGTTTTTTCTGTTAAACATTTGATTGAGCTACAATAATATATTATTTCTTTTACAGCTCATTGTACAATTTTGTCTCATGGCCAAAAACAGGCAAGTAAATAAAGTGACACCATTTTAACAATTAAATTCAAAAACAAATATTTTAGAAAAAAATGGATGAAACCTAAAACACTCAGTTACAGGTATTCCAATATACTATCACTAATATTGGTAACACAATCAAAAACACATTCTGCATTACAATTAAACCTGTAATATATAAGAGAACATACCCCTTCTATTTTACTCACCGTCCATATGAGGCATGTTGACGGTGAGTTTGATGAGATTGGGGAAGTCTGGGTCGTCTGGGCCGGTGTAGCGGATTTTAGCAGAGAAAGGTTCTGCTCCCACAGTGTCTGCAATACGAGGCTGACACATGCCTACAAAACACACCAGAGTTTAAAATACATAGCGTTTAGAATACACTCTTCTTTATAATTACCACAGACAGTATAAAGAAGTGGACTGAGGGAGAGTAGCTATAGCGTTCAGCTGCAACCAAATAAAGCTCATCGAGACGAGAAAATATAGTAGATAATCTGCAAACAGGGACCATATTTGGAAATCTGAGTTCGAAACCAAACAGTCAGTGGTCAGTTGGTCTGTTATTAATGTTCATATCTTCAATAGCACACTAAATAGAGAAATAAAAACCCCGGGATCATATAGAGCGGGTTAATAGAAACATTTTAAGGTCAGAATGACAAGACTGACAGAGGTGAGGTTTTTTTCAATGGAAGACAGTTGCAACTAGAGCACAAAGGAGCCATTTCGTGCTCATGCTCACTTCCTCTTAGGAACCATAGACTGTATCCACCTTATTCCAGAAGCTGCTGTGGGCACCGCCATCATCATTCGCGTTCTATCATTTTGTTTGAGGATTTGCCGATCTTTACAGCGTAAGTTCAATACAACCCATAAAGCAGTTTTAAAGCCCACAGAGAATCAGTGCAGTGTGACTTGTTAGTGACATGGAAATCTAACATTTTACATAAATAAACTGACTTTGTCATATTTAAGATGCAAGATGTTTCCCAAATCTTCCACTGACATGAATGTTTAGGGGCAAACATGGGCGGGGCAGAATAAGGTGAATAAAGAAGTTGACTAAAGGAGTATGATGTCAGAGTCCTGCACGGGTTCAGGTACCCGTGGATAACCGACAGGTGAACCACAAATTTTAATGAAACAGGTGAAAAATGTTGTGATGCGTCGGATGCGGGTTTGTGTCGGAGGCGGGTTTGTGTCGGAGGCGGGTTTGTGTCGGAGGCGGGTTTGTGTCGGGTGCGGGTTTGTGTCGGAGGCGGGTTTGTGTCGGAGGCGGGTTTGTGTCGGGTGCGGGTTTGTGTCGGGTGCGGGTTTGTGTCGGGTGCGGGTTTGTGTCGGGTGCGGGTTTGTGTCGGAGGCGGGTTTGTGTCGGAGGCGGGTTTGTGTCGGAGGCGGGTTTGTGTCGGGTGCGGGTTTGTGTCGGGTGCGGGTTTGTGTCGGGTGCGGGTTTGTGTCGGGTGCGGGTTTGTGTCGGGTGCGGGTTTGTGTCGGGTGCGGGTTTGTGTCGGGTGCGGGTTTGTGTCGGGTGCGGGTTTGTGTCGGAGGCGGGTTTGTGTCGGGTGCGGGTTTGTGTCGGGTGCAGGAGAGCGCGGGTCTAATCAGTGGTTTACAAAACAGGGGCCAATATGGAAACATTATTAAGTCGATTTGAGAGGTTACCTAGACTACATTTTTTTGGTTGTTATTAGGCTGTTTTTATTTAGCCATGCCCCAGGCTACTGAAGTTTAAAATGTCACTGGTCGATTGTTGTGGCAATAAACTTTTGAATTTAATTTTAGCTCTTGGACTGATTTTCATTCAGGTGTGGAATTTTATTTCAATTCTATCAGAAATCGGGTCGGGTGTGGATTGAGGTATGATGGATACGAGCGGGTGCGGATTGTCAAAATCAGACCCGTGCAGGACTCTGTATGACATCACCCATAGCGTTCTACTCCAGTCAAGCAAAGCTCACTGAGGGCAGCACTTATAGGGCAGATTTGGAGCCAAGTTCCATATCAAGTAAAGGAATTAATTTACAAAATAGCAAAATGAATACATAGATGAGGAACCTGAAAGCAGCAGTTACAGAGAAAAGTGTGACAATTTTTTCAATACAAAGTGAAGCCAGAGTTGATGGAGCCATAAGCACGCCCACGCGCTATGTCCATTTATATATGTCTGTGATAATCACCCATACTGCTCTACAAAGCCAAAAGACCTTAACTCGCTGGAGTGTGAAACTGAGAAAAATGACTTCAAAGTTTCTGTTTTGTTCAGACAAAAATATAATACGTAGGGCTCCCAAAATTTGACAATTAGTTGCTACAATGAAGGAATATTTGTATGAAAAACATATTGAGCTCAAAACTGACACTGTTACTGCCTTTTGCCTTTGCACGACTCCTTATTTTTGGCACATGATACAAAGGTAACTGAGTACAGTAACTGTCAAAAAAGGGTCAAAGGTAAATTTTGAGCTCAATATTTTTCACAATATTTATTCACATGATAAAGGAGGTCTCAAACACCCCCAAAATGACATGAGCTCATTTTTGACAGCATGATGTTACTAGCAGAGTACATTACCACTCATTTTTTACCTTCGTCTTTGCTGATCACGACAATGGGACTCGACAGCTCCAGACCTGCATCTCCGTTGGTGTTGAAGGCCCTGGCGGCGCACTGGACCCTGGAGCCCGCACGGAAGTAGATGGAGTCCAGGGTGATGGACTTGGTGTTGGTGAAGAAGGTGTTGGTGTCCACCTCTCTCATGGGGCTGGTCACTCCGTCTGAGCCTGTGGGTGCACTGACCAACCAGCGGTACTGCGTCAGGGTGTCGTTGATGTTCTCGGCAGCGCAGATGGAGCCGGTTTTGTCAAAGTCGTGATATTTTGGATTGCATGCCTAATGAAGGATAAAAAAATATGTATAGTAGTTTATAGAGAAACGTCAGATATGTTAAAAGGCCCATATTACGCTATTGTCTGGAATAGTCTGGGGCCTCTGCTCTGACAATGTTTAAATCCAGGCTCAAAGCTGTTCTGTTTATCTGCATATAATGTTAATTTTTTTTATCCTTTTTAAAAGTTTTTATTAGTTTGTAATGTGATTTTAATGTCTTTTTCTATGCTGATCTATGTTATAATGTTGTTTCTTCATCAAAAACATGCCTGGAGTTGTGTTTTGTTTCATAAATACACATTTATCACACCAACCCTGCATATTCAGACTTTTAGGCTATTTAGTTTCTTTTCTCAAACTAAAAACACTCTGTTCCACCTTGTGATGTCATGTGGTAATACAGGAAGTGCTCTACTGTGGTTTTAAACTCCATACACCTTCACTAGAATCATTTGGATAATTTCAGCCCTGTAATTGCCAGACTCTACTGAACTAAAGGTAGCTGTTAATGTGAAACAAAACACAATTCTGGGTATATTTTTGATGCGGCTACAACATTATAACATAGTTTAAGGCTCACAGGAATCCATTTGATGTAATCTAAGTCCTTTAAAGTACATATTGTTGCTAATAAAATTTACCGTAACACAAACTACGGGGTATCCGTTGGGAGGGAAGGGTCTGTCCTTGATCTTGGACGTGTCGTCATACATAAGAAGTGAAACCACCTGAGGAACCGCTGGGAACGTCACATCTGCCACACTGTCCATCTCCTCAATGTAAACTATAGCTTTGTTCATCTGGAAAGGAAACAAAAAAGTTATTCGCAAATAAACATAATCTTAAAGTGCTTATGACAGCTTAGTCTATGGTACTCATTTTACTAAAACACACTAAAGAGCTTTATATTTAAGTTTAAGACTAAGAAACTCACAATTTTCGTTCACAGTTTGACGATTTTTAGGTTTCAAAATGTACATTCTGGTTCAAAATTATGCCATCACAAATAAAAATACAAGAAAGCACCTTATATTTTTCTGATAATGTTTAAAGTATCAGAATTTTTTTTCTGGAGTGAAAAATTTGACTTAAAACTCTTTTTTAAACTATATCCTTTTAAAACATGCACTGTCCCACCAAATTAACCATCAAAACTGGTCATAGGCAGTGTATAATAGTATAACCAGTATTTATAGCTGATTCTTTGCGAAAAAATATGCGCAATTGTAAGTTTAATTACTCAAATAAGTAATGGAAAAACTTTTAATATAGCGTTAATGTACAGGGTAGCTGAAGTTGCCCTGTACATGTGTTACTTAGCAACAGAGCTGTATCCTAGCATCTGTAATTGCTTAGATTAGTACTTGTATTTATCAGGGGGTATGTTTACATCTGTCTTCTTTGTTATTATGTTGGTATTTTAAAAGTCAATTAAAATGATTGTATGTTTCCAACCAAAACTGCTCTCCGTGATAATGTAATAATGCTGTATATTTCTATATGTTACTATTTGTTTTGTCGGTTTTCAATGCATGTATTTTCTATGGACGCAAAACAATGCATGTGGCTTGTCCCATGTGATTGTGGTGTCCTTAATAAACATAAAACTGAACTGTACCATGAATTCTTCTAGTAAACAGAAAATTAAAATGAATGGCCAGACTAATTAAAAGATCTTGTGACCTACATGATGTTTATTAATTTGATTTGATTTTTAAAAAAGCCCAGATAAAATTTTAAAATGTGTGATTGCCGTTTCTGGAGAGCGGCGTCTTATTTCTGTCACACGAGCACTTGGCAGCTAATGTGGGCTAAATGTGGAGAATGCCAGGGCCTGTTTATAGCTCCATCTACTGTTTGTTTCTGACGGGCGTCTCATTCCAGGGAGAAAGGCTTTTTATAAGACCAGAGCAGGCGTGCTGACAGCGACGCCAGCTGTTGCCCCGGGCTATTTTAACAGCCCCTGATGCCCCGACACGGCGGGCGCATGTTCACGTGTGCCAGTATGCCCTGCTCTTCAGATATGGGGCACTGTGTTTATTTGTTTATGTGTTTGTAGGTGACATGGCATTTGCCCCACCTGCACTTCTGCCACCATGTTGTCGTCTGGCTTCATGTGAACGGTGAAAGCTTCTCTCATCTCTCTCTCACCGTCGAACAGGATCTCGATCTCCACAAAGTGCTCCTTCTCGCCCTCCTTGAACTCCACATCTAAGGAATGAATCAATTTAAGAACTGAAATGTGTGTATGTATAACAGGTTACAATGAGCCATCAGTCCTTTATTCAGGCTTAGATTCTAACTTTAATGCACACTAAATATTTGATATTGGCTTTATCAAGGTAGAGTTTCAAAAACTAGTAGAAAAAGTAGTTCTTAATTTTGGCCAATGTGGTAATAAGGGTCAATTCACACAAACGTCTTCTGTAATATAGTATGTTCTTGGGTCTAACCACTAATAGAAATTCACATTCAATATTTGCAAATTTACTTATTTAATATTTTTCAGTATTCCACATGATATAACAATGTAATCACATGCACACACAGATAATGGGGGTAAGCAGGTGAAGTGTCCCAGGGACACAAAGGCAGAAAGATTCACAAAAATCAAACCATCAACTTTTCAGACTGGTAAACAAGATGTATTATTTAATCAGCAGGTGCTCTTGCTTTTCAAATTCTAATTCCAGTGCTTTTTCTTTCCTGTATAGCCAAGGAGAAATTCATTTCTATCAACTGGACAAAAGTTTTGCAGCTCATCCAAGCTGCTTCTTTAGTTCTGGTCAGACTCTGGTGGACACTGCCTTATATCTGCTTGAAGAGAGGAGCTAACTACACTGAAACTACTCTGAAACTAACACATACTTGTTTACAGTTTCTGTTTGTTAGCTAGGCCTATTGAACTGCACTGCAAGTGGGGACTGTGCCAAAGTCATATTAGCATCATCATTCAGGCCCCTGATGGGTGCTTACACACCTCTGAGCAGACAGGCAATCACTTATTGTGCTCTTTGTTTTGATTTAGGTCTGAAGATGGAGTTGTAAATAGGAGATACCATAGATGATGTCTGAGCCTTCCATTTCTGTTCAAGGCTGGATTGTCTTTCCTAACAAAAACAGCCCCTTTCACTCCCCTCTCAAACCATTTCTTTCCTGTATTTGACCCGCTAGCGTTCTTACCCTCTGACAGTGGGTTGTAGTCTTCTCCAGAGGTGGCAGACCCGTCCTTCGTGTGCACTCGGACCACAGAGACCTTTGAGGTGTCTCCGATTCTCAGGATGGGGATCTTCACGACGGCGATGGTTCCTTTGACCTGAGGCTCGCGGACACTGTATTTGATTTCAGAGAAGCGGATGATCGGCTCTGAAAGAAACAGAAGAGATTTGTGTGAGATACAGTGGGAATTGTGGGAGTTGGAGTCCAAATTACAAATCAAAATATCTATGGTTTTGTTTAGATTTTGTTTTGTAGTATTTTGTACATAGATTTCACATGCAGGCTTTTAACACATCCAAATTTCAGCAGTATCATAAGTATTTCAAAGGTCCTATATTATGCAAAAGTGAGCAAATTAGCTACAGTTTAAGAGATGATTACATTTTGGTGTTTGGCTGTTACTTTGACTTATACTACATACATATAGGACATAATATGAGCCTTACTGTCTTTTTCATCCGTGACAGAGATCAGTGTCTCCTTCTGTTCTCCCAGAGCTGCTCCGTACCGAGACGTGCTTTTGGCCGAACCCAAAACCAACCGGAACTCCTCATTCTCCTCGTGAACCGAATCGTCCTCCAGCTTCACCACACACGGCTTCTCACTCTCCCCTGAAACATTCACAGAAGATGGACAGAAGTAAGAAAACTGTTTTATCAGCAAGTTTCAACATGCAGCTAGCGGTGGACAGAAAGTGCAGTTACATGGCTCTTAATGTACTCAGTGTAGTGTCATGATACTAAAATTTCAAACTTGATCGCGATAGTAAAGAATAGACTTGATACTTGATACTAGATTTTGATACACAAATGAGAATTTTAGACACAAAACACAAAATAGTATTTGTTTATTTTACCATATTCAAGAAAGATCCCATTTTATTCAGTTATAAAAAAAAAAATTCGGTTCAGAATCGATACCTGTTCAAATGAGTAGCTTGTTTTGATACTAGTTTTAGTGTTGATTAGTGTCTGATTTTCAATATTTTTGATAACCCTAACTCAATTACAAGTACTTAAGTAAAAGTAAAAAGTACATACTACTCAGAAGCACGTTGTACTTTAAGATATTTTGTCATTTTAAACTTCCTCTGAACTCAGGGTAAGAGCAGGGCTGCCAGATTAACAAAGTTTAGTGCTTGGCTCATTGCTTCTGCAAAAATCTGCAATATTTTTCAGACCCCTGTGACATTTTTTTCTTGATTTTTCCAATATGAACGAAACATGAGCATCCCTGATTGGCTAAGTATGAATTCTGGATCGCAAGCAACTCAATTACAGTAATGTGAGTATTTGTAGTGAATAATAATAATGATAGATTTTATTTACAATGCACTTTACATGTAAAAAACACATCTGAAATTACTACAATCAGTTTAAAATCACATAATTAGTAACTTTTCACCCCGATCTTCTTCTTACCAGGTAGAAAAGTGATGATAGAAGTGTCTGTGTTTGGTCTCTCGGTGTAGTCCATCATGACCTGAGCAGATCCCTGTCGCGTGTAGCAGCGCACAGTGGACTTCAGGCTGATGTCTCCGCTGCGGTACACCACAGCACGGACCTCCCCGTCAGACTCGTCCACTTTGTAACTGCCTTCTTTAAACTGCACCTTTGGCACTGAGAAGAGAATAAAGAGAGTGTTAATAGAAGGTAGAAGATTATTTCAAAGTTACATGTTTTGGGGAGAATTGTTGAAAGTGCCTATGACAGGTCGAACTACTATTACGCAGCTTAGATCATTATATTTAAGGTTTTATTTTGCAATTTTTTCTCATTTTCGCCATTTTTTTAGGTTTCAAATATTACTTCATGCTTGAAAATCCGGACAAATCACAATAGGGAAGTCTATAGGTGTCACCAACCAAACATATACACAAAAAACACAACTGAAATCATGTTTAAAGTATTGGAAAATTATGGGGTTTTTTTGCATGTAAATTGTGCTTTTTTGATAGAATTCTCCCTAGTGTGATCTCAGCAACATGGAACTCTGTACTTCCTGTAATTTCCAACAAAATTTTCAGCTTTTCTTCACAAACTGTTTCTTGGTATAAAAACTGCATAATTTATATTTACAACAGGTATTATCCTTCCGAAAGAAGTAGAAATTACAGAATAATCAAAACCATATGCACTTAAAATGTGACTGTGTGCTTGTCTATTGTCCGGTATTACACGTTTATTTAAGATTTTTAATTTTCCTGCATTATTATTATTTGCATTATTTGTTTATTGCTCGACTGACGGTATTAAGATGTTCTGTAAAGTGTCTCGTCAGTCCTGAAAAGCGCTTTATAAATAAAATGTATTATTATTATTTTCATTTTTCAAGCACCAAAAGCGAAAAACAGAAGAAATAACAATATCTTACAGTCGGTGACAGTGTCGTTGATGGTGACGGTGGTCTTGCTGGGCTCTCCTAACACTGCGTTCATGGGCATGTACAGAACCAGGTCAAAGGTCTCCGGCCCCTCCAGCTCTGGCTGCCCCAGGTCGTCGAGGATTGTCACCCTGAAGGTCTGCATCGTCACCCCCGGAGCGAAGTCCAGGTTACGACTGATGCCAACGTAATCCAAACCAGCTAGAGAGATAGAGACGTAGATACTTTATTGATCCCAAGGAAAATCCAAAGTTCGACAGCAACACAGAAAGATATTAAAACCTTTTGCATTCATCAACTATAGAGATGCTGCAATAATATACAAGTTCAGGAGCAATAATAATTCAAATGTGTGGGTTAATTTAAAGCTGCGTTGTGTAAATTTTGTGGTGTAGCGTCTGCCAATAGCGTGTTTCCATGAAGATGTTATTGCTTTGCTTAGTATGTTCCACAGTATGACATTAAGTATATCCATCGCCATGGTAACAGGCAAGTAACGGTCAGATCTGTGGACACTTTACCCCGTTTACAGTATGAATTCATGTTTTTCAATTAACTTATGAGCAATAAAGATACCTGCAGTTGTATTAATTGTAAGATGTGTACTATATCATACTATGGAATATTCAAGGTAAAGCAAAATCATCTCCATGGAGACAAGCATGAGGCAAACCATTCAGCACAAAAGTCACTTTTAAGTTGTGGCTCTTACCTTCAGCAGAAACAGGTTCACTCTTCTTGGAGCGGACCGTGACCGTCGCAGTCTTGGACAGATCAGTGCCTGTTCTCCAAACCTTCACCTCCACATATCCAGAACTCTCATCTACAACATACTTAGGCTCTCCGAAGTACAGCGAAGGCTCTGTGTGAACGGGAAAGACAAAAACAAATGAAATGAATTGATATATGAAAGTAATTATTAACATGGTTGCAAATTGGCACATTTTTATATAGCGTTTTTCCACTCAAAAATACTTTGAAAAGCGCACCCATGCACACACACATTCATACACCAGTGTACGCAGACACTGGGGGTGAGGGTTAAGCGTCTTGCCCGAGGACACAACAACAGCGTTCATCGCACCTCCACATCGGACCGCTCTACCAATCACGTTTATGTCGAGAGTGGGATTTAAAGTGCCAACCCTTGGATCAGTGGACAAACTCTGTACCAACTGAATTATTGCGGCCCATAGTAACATATTTCATAGCAATTTGATCATAGGTATAGTCTATGCTAGGGGTGTGCAATTATTTTTCCATGGGGCCACAGGAGAAACAGAAAATGTTGTGGAGGGCCAAAATTCTCCACTCAATTCTACATAATATTAATTGTATTTCTTTATAAAAAGTAGTAAATAGTATTGTTTTGAAGCGCTGGTAACACTGGTAAGAGTGTATGTTATGATTAAGCAATGAAAAAGTGACGTTGCCTTATAAAAAATGTCATAAAATACACCTCTAAAATACAAGTAATGCAGCTTTAGTTCATACATGAGGTAAAATGATAAAACATGTTTATACTGTAATTCCAAATTAGTTTAAATTAGTTTAAATAGACTCTTGTTCTGATACAGCTCAAGATCATTTTAAAGCTATTCAGAAAAGGCTCATTTCTGTTCTGTGAATGGGACTTTTTAGTATCGATACCTGCTCAAATAAGTATCTAGTTTGAATACAAGTTTTAGTATTGATTAGTAACTGATTTTCAATATTTTAACTCATAGATGTAAAAAAAAGTGTAAGTAGATTTGCCATACAAGTAATACAAGTAAGACTCATAAATCTTTTGAGCAACAGGCATTTCCCAAGCTAAATGATAGAGACTGCTGCTCAGACCGATAATTAAGGTTTATTTAGACCTACTGAAGAAGCGCTTTCATTTGCCCTTTGTGAGTCAGCACAGGAAGAGCGCTGTCATCCCTCTCATCCTGTCCTCCTTTGACCTCCTCCTCCTCCTCAGCGCTTACAAACAGACAGATCAGTCTAAACTCTGAGCCAAGAGGCCGGGGATGGACCTGAAGAATACATGTTTTGTCTTTGTGTGTGGGCAGGTATTTATCGCTATGTGGGGACTGAAGTCTGTATACACACGAGTACCTGCCTTCATTCTGAGGACAAAATCTTTATTATTAAACCAGCAACATGCTTTAAAGTTGAGATATAGGTTAAAACAGCTTTTGTTAGTACATTTTGCAATAGAAATAAAGTGGATTTGATTAGATTTAGGTTAAGGTAGGCAACTGGTAACTATAATCCTGTATTTTGACTCTTGTGAGCTGTGTTTTGTTTCATTCATGTTTGTGACCCTTTATTATTAGTCTGTCTAAGCGCAAAATGCTCCGTTCCACCTTGTGATGTCACGAACCAGTAGTTTTCAAGTTAACAGCTCCTTTTACCTTTAGTTCAGTAGAGATTAAAAATACCAGAGATGAAATCATCAAAAGAAGTACTATTACTACTGCTACTACTACTACTACTACTAATAATAATACATTTTATTTATTAGGCGCCTTTCTGGACACCTAATATCGCCTTACAACAACATAAACAAATTAAATATGATTAAAACATACAGTTAAGTGGAACAGTATTTAATTGACTGATTGTATTTAGTATTGTATTCTATTAGTATTTAGTATTTGTTGTATTAACTCAGCCTAAATGCATTGTCAATGTGTGTTAAACATGTGTGAATGAAACAAAACACAACTCCAGGTATAGCGTAATGTTATTAATGATTTTTAAGGTTGGATTCCCTCTCCAGGAAATGAATGCAAGTGAATGTAATGTCCCCCAAAAGCCTGTAAACCCAAAGTGCAGCGTTGGCCAAAGGGGCTGTGGTGATGGAGGGTCTGATAAGAACCACAGGGGGAGATGGAAGAGACAGGGCTCCAATTAGCAAAGACAGAGGGCAGGAATTCAGACCCCGAACACATCAATTAATCTCTCTTCACTTGTGTATAAAGCTTGTTTTCATCACACTCTGCCCCTCCAGCACTACTCCACATGAATAGATGGAAGGCTGCAGGGCTTTGCTGTGTTTTAAAACAACTTCAAACAAAAAAAAAAAAGGAATTTGAAGTAGCAATTAAAACATGTTGCGGTTTGGGTGGTGTTAAGGATTTAGTAGAATAATGGAGGAAAAAAATCTTTGTGTTGTGTTTATGTATGTGCATAATGACTATCCTCTCATTATTATTTAAAGAGTCCATATTATGCTATTTTTTTTTTACTGTTATAATGTTGTATCCTTATCAAAAACATACCTGGAGTTTTGTTTCATTCCTAAATGTTTAATGCACAAACTATGCAACTTTAGGCTGAGTTTTTCCCTCAAACGGAAAACATTCATATCATACAGGAAGTGATCCAACTCCATACACCTTCACTAGAATCATTTAGATAATCTCAGATCTTGAATTACCTAAAAGTAAAAGGTAGATGTTAACTTGAAAACTTCCAGTACATGACATCACAAGGTGAAACAGAGTATTTTGAACTTAGGAAATGTAGGCAGACTAATAATAAAAATAATGTACATGTGTGAACAAAACAAAACAACTCTGGGTGTGTTTTTGATGAAGTAACAACATATAACAAGCTTAAAACTCACAAGAATCACTTTTGTGCAATATAGGATCTTTAAACTTAGGCTCGGCAAACTTACTTGGATACAGTAACACAAAAATACCAATAATTGAATTTACATTTAAACAATGTACAGTGCTTAACAAATTTATTAGCGCACCACCCAGGATAAGGTGTTTGCCACTGCTGCCATATGTAATTCAACAGTATTTCTGTTTACTAAAATATCTTTTATAATGGTTAATCTGACAGTATATGCAATATCTTTTTATCAAAACCATATCTTTAATGTAAAAATAGAACTGTTGTTGCTATCCATAAATGTTCAAGTTGAATGTTTTCCAAAAATGACACCAAAGTCTCATCCAAAGCAAGTCTCTGGGAACAGCTAGAAACTATTTGGAACTCAATAACAAAAGAGACTTTGCAAAACTATATATAAACAAAGCAGCAAGAATGCAGCTGTTATCTGTGTCAAAGATGCTCACACTAAATATTCACATTTTTGGTCATTATTTGTCAACTACTATTACTACTGTCAAGGACTATTTTGTTATTCCAACTGGTCATTTTCTTAATGAATAACAATGAAACTGATAATTTGAAACAAGTTTTGGATATACTATGAAGTTATTTATGTTTTCATGACAGGTGGTCTAATAAATTTGTTAAAATCTCCCTTAGTAAACTATACAAATATAATAGATTTGAGCTGTACTGCTCTAGAAACTTGATGTGGCTAAAATGACAGATTGTTGGAGGAGGTTCAATAGCTTTCACTCTCTTTAGCACAATACAGAGCTTGTAAAAGGAAGCGGGAGCCAACATGGCGACCTCAGAGATCAGGGGAGGAAGAGTCAGACAAATAGAGGAACAATAGGGGCTTGATCTTGGCTAAGATCCAGCCCACAAGTTTAGTGAAGCGTACAGTGGATTTACGGCCGGCTGTAACATGGGACCCACCAAGAAGCACGGCCACAATGAGACTTTACACTAGGAGTTTGTGTTGTCTCTTTTCTTGTCTGGGAATGCATATTATTTACATGCAAACATCTATTGTGCTCCAGAAACAGACTGCAGGCACTGTCAAACCAACAAACAAGAAGAAATTAGTCTCGGAGAAAGACAAAGGAGAGAGACAACTGTGTTATTGACAGAACGAAGCTGCAGAGTCTGGACAAGAAGGGTAAACTGTATGAAACAGTGTCAAGTAAATAGAAATGTTTGTGGAATGGTGAGGCATTTATTGAGGATCATTTAAGTTGACATGTTTGAAAGGCAAATATGGCAACGTTTAAACAAATGGGCTGTTATTGACCAATGACTGTTTCATTCTTTCATTTTGAACTGTTAGTTGAATCAACGATCTTTTTAAAAGTCCTATAGAGAGAGGTTCATCATCCTCAATGATTCAAAGAAATGTATTGTCATTTTCTGTTTTTGAAGTGCTCCATTGTATTTTTAAACTCCACACACCTTCACGAGAATAATTTTGATAATTTCAGACCTGGAATTTTCAATCTCTACTGAACAAAAGGTACAAGAAGGCTGTTAACTTGAAAACTACGACTTCATGACGTCACAAGGTGGAACAGAGCTCATTTTTAGCTTTGGAGATATAGACAGTCTAATAATTTATTATTAGTTTGTACAACATAAACAAAACCAAATAAATCCTTACATTTTTTCATTCTCTTTGTGGTTTATTTTGTACGATCATAAACAATAAACTTTTGTGCCTTTGTTAAGATTATTATTAGTTTGTACAACCACACACACACACAAAATTCTTACATTCTTGAGTCTCATTTTGCTTATTCTGATGCAGTCACAAACGATAAACTTTTGTGCGTTCTTTATCATTATTATTTGTTTCTACAACCATAATACAATACAGTCCAAAAAAAAGAAAGAAATTGGGTTAAAATTATCTTTAGAATGCATTTATTTTTATGTAAGTATTTGTAAAGTTTCATGATAAATGTGCTTAAGAAACCACATCATTTCTGAAACTGTCATGAATAGGGGTGGATTAATATAATTTTTTTCTTCCCACTTCTTTTCGTGAATGTGCTTTTCTGTTGTTTACAATGTATATGTAGTATGTGTATGATTATTGTTTCTCTCTTGGCACAAATTCAAAATAAAAATGAATGAATCAATAAAGGGTTATTCAAGCATGTGAATGAATCAAAACACAACTCCAGGCATGTATTTGAGGAGGAAATAACACTGTAATATAGCTAAAAGCGAATCAATTTTGGTAATATATGGGATTTAAAATTTATGTCAATGTGATCAAATCTATTCTTTCCCTATATGTCATTGCTCTAGTCAGTTCATTGACATCATGACTAGTTTTGAAACTCATTTTACACCCCATGTTGTATCACACATTACCTTACAAAAACAGGATGTCTTGAGGAGCCAGAGAGACAGAGCAAAACATGCCAGTCATTTGTAATTCAACACAATAGTCCGACTCTTTCCAGCACCTGCCTTTGCCCCCGCCGCCCCTCAGCTCCCCTGAATCCCAATGAGCACCGGGGGCCGCTCGTCCATGTTTAAAATGCTTTCATGTGTCAAACAGGGGACACTTTAGCATAACATCCACAGGGGCCTAGCATTCCCACTCCCACTACACCTGTCTGTTGTTATCTATGGACAGAGCAGGGTGGCTGGATGAAGCCTGATATGATGTAAACAATATTGTGTATTGTTGTAAAATTGTAAAAATAAAATGTAAAACTTAACTTTACGATCACATAAACTCTAGCACACTGTATTAAAGGCCCTATATAACACAAAATTGATTGACTCTTGTGAGCTTTAAGTCATGTTATAATGTTGTTACCTCCTCAAAAACAGACCTGGCGTTGTGTTTTGTTTCATTCACACGTTTGCATCCCTTTATTATTAGTTTGTCTACATCTCCAAAGCTCAAAATGGTCTATTCCACTTTGTGATGTCATGTAGTGGTAGTTTTCATGTTAAGTGCTCTCTTTTACCTTTAGTTCAGTAAAGTTTGGCAATTCCAGGTCTGAAATTATCCAGATGATTTTAGCGAAAGTGTATGAAGTTTAAAAACAAAGTGGCGCCCTTCCCGTATTACCTCATGACATCATCAGGTAGAACAGAGTGTTGTTAGTTTAAGAAAAAAAAATATTGTGCAGGGTTTGTTTGTTAGACATGTGTAATGAAACAAAACACAACAGATTTAGGTGTTTTTGACCAGAAAGGTGCAAAAGTACTTAATAACACTATTAAAACACCATAGAGACAGTATAGTTGTGGAAAAAGTTCTGAAAGATCTAGGCTTCAG
Source organism: Odontamblyopus rebecca (assembly GCA_030686955.1). NCBI lineage: Eukaryota > Metazoa > Chordata > Actinopteri > Gobiiformes > Gobiidae > Odontamblyopus > Odontamblyopus rebecca. Next base: position 26,244,423 of record CM060658.1, read on the forward strand.
TCCCATTTTAAACATATGTAAACTTGAAATGTCATCCACGCGCAAATTCCAACAAAACTCACCATCATCACTGTCTGCCAGGATGGTCACTTTGGCACTGGGGTACTTGGCGCCCACCTGCCCGCCCATGGGCATACTGAGGGTGACGTTAAAGCTCTCCTCCTCCTCGTACAGGGAGTCATCGATGATTATGACGCGGCAGAACTTCTCCCTCTCGTCTTTGTCAAAACGCAGCACGCTGTTGTGGTCCTCGGGGCGGGTGATGTAGTCGGAATAAGACAGGACGGTGCTGGGGATGGTGCCCGTGGCAGTGCCTGGAGACAAATGATGGAAGTGGTAGAAGTAATGAAGTGATACAAGGCTTGGTATACAGTACTGCTGCTTTAACAATAGGTATATTTAAGACAGAATACATTATCTATTTGTTCTACTGGTGGTTTTCAGATTCTAAAGTGTGATGTTGTCATACTCTCAGATGGAGGCAAGAGCCAGTTTTCCCAACTAATTACACTGTACTTGCAATGGAAAACTGAAAAAGTAAATTCACAAACCCAAAAACTCAGTGTATTACAACATAATTTAGCACTTTAACCATATTAATTTTACCTGCCCCCATCTATATTAAATATTATTGGCCTGATTTTAATCACAAAACAATGTCATGTTATTGAGGTCATAGTCATAGAAAGAAAGCAAGATGTACTGCCTATGGTCACTTGGGCCAATTCAGCAGGAAAAATTGGTCTGAGGGGCCATAGTTTGGTCTCCCATGTTCTATTTTAAACAACATCAAACCATAGGCACACAATACTGTATGTTGCAGTCAAACTGAAATTGCAATCTAACTAGGCACAATTATCAACGCAAAGACTGCGTTTGTTTATTTAAAGATAGTCCGCTGTAAATGTCAGAATATTTTGAAAACAAAAGCAAATCTTTTAGTTTTTAGATCTCTACCAAAATGCATTCTTGTATTAGTTCATCCGTTCATATTTCAGTCTTTTCTCAAATGTTAACGCTCATGAACAGGTTTCAGATGTGCACTCTGAATAAAATCCTATTTTTTATACCTAAATCTCAAACCTAATTGTAATTGCAATACTATACAAAACAATACAATAATTCTTTTTACAGAAATGTTCCTGACCAAAAAAAAAAAAAGTTTCCTCCTCTAAACACACAGTTTATAATTAAAGGCTCACGCAGTCTGATTGTTCAAGCCTCTTTCTACACTTGCTCTTCTTTTCTTTGTTTTTCTGAATGATCTATTTTTATCTTTAGTCTGGTGACAAACAGAGTGGATTAGCATAAAGCAGCCTTGATAATCCTCCAAATATTTTCTCACATATGATCTCTGTTATAACATACAATTAAGCAGAAGCCCTTGCACTTTAAAGGATCAAAATAAGCTTTCTTAAGTCTTCTATTATTTATATTCTATGTGATTTTAAAGGTGTACCGTGGAACTTTTCTGGTAGTGTGTCTGTCTCCAGCTTCTCTCCATGGTGATGTCACACTTATTTATCACTACAGAGACAGCAGGTGACGCCATAAGGCCAAGTTACATGTCAGATCTGCAGAGAGGCGTCCCCACTCATAGTGAAAATCTACGTTTTCGAGTCATTAAAAACCCATTTTATTGAGTAAATGCAAGATGAATATGTTTAATGCCATACTGGGACATTCCAGGTGAAGGAGCAACATCTCCATGGAGACAAGCACCAGAAAAGTTACACAGTGCCACTTTAAACCAACTATAGCACTTTGAGATATGTTTTTCATATGTGAAGTGCAATATAAATAATAATAATAGAACATTTTATTTATATAACACTTTTCAAGGATGCTGCACAAAGAATACAATTAAAAACAGTACGTTAATGAGACAAAACAAGATCTATTACCATTATTATGAGTCTAATACCTTGCTGTGTGTGGCAGACCACCATTAGCTCCTGGCTAGCATCTCCACTACGCCGTACTGGAATCAACAGTTCCCCTATGTCCTCCTCGATCTTGTACTCCGCTTGAGGGATGAACACTGTTGCCTCTGTTATTAGGAGAGAATCAACTATGAGAATTACCAAAGAAAACTCAAACAACAAACCCAAACACTCAGCATGGCTATTTATATATATGATACCATCGCCGGGGTCCACTATCTCCACTGTGGCCACATCAGGGTATTCCAGCACAGCCATTACAGGGTCGGAGAGCTGGATCTTGAAGTTTTCCGAAGTCTCAAACTCTTGGTCCGTAAAGATCTTCACCCTCCATGTGGCTGTGGTCTGTCCGGGGTTGAACTGAACCTGTTTCTGTGATTTACCACGGAAGTCCTTATCCTTCACTGCTGTGCCATCCACGGTAGCAATGCCTGAAGAAAAAGAATAATGACATGATTACATAAAGCACCTTGTAAAAGTATTAAAGGGCCTATAGGACACAAAATTGCCTCTTGTGAGCTTTAAGCCAGGTTAGAATGCTGTTACTTCATCAAAAACATACCTGGAGTTGTGTTTTGTTTCATTCACATATGTTTGAGTAAGCATGCATTACTGGGTTGTACATCTCCAAAATGCTCTGTGTGGTAATGCAGGAAGTGTTCCACTGTATTTTTAAACACCATACACCTTCATTTGGATCATTTCAGCCCTGGAATGGCCAATCACTTCTAAACAGAAAGATAGCTGTAAACTTGAAAACTACCATTTTAAGGTGAAATAGAGCATTTTGAGCTTTGGAGATGTAGACAGACTAATAATAAAGGGTTACTCAAACATGAGTATGAATTAAACAAAACACAACTCCAGGTATGTTTTTGATGAGATAACATTCCAACATGTCTTAGGGCACACTCCACTCACACTAGGACTTCTGAACTGTGTTGTGGTGAAGCACTATTTCTGTAAGTTCTATGTCCCACACTCACACCTGCACAACTGAACCGAGCCACAGCCCGATGACGTCCTTATACGCCGCTGTTTGTTTACATGTTGCGCAGCAGAGTTATCGCTTTAGTGGAGAAAGAAGTCCAGCGGGATGAAATATCTATTAAATAGTGAGACAGATGCACACCCTTTTATGGTAGGTGCTCCTCCATGACTTTATGGATTTAATAACAGCGCGGAGGAGTGAGGACAGCTGGAGGAAAGAAGATGCAAAACTTCTGTCCCTCTTGCTGTCCCTATTGAAGATAAGCGCGGATTCACTGTGTGAGGTAACTCACTGTTTTCCTTGTATTAGTAACATCAGTGCACACAGGGCTCGTATACCACAAACTGGGCCACGTTTTGGCCCACCTCCTCCTCTGGGCCGACTGTGCCGTGCCTGGGCATTGTTTGATTGCGTTACCCTGGGTAAAAGTACTGTGCTTTAGGGGCTTTTAGTGTTTGGGCACGGCTTGGTTGAGCTAGTGTGAGTGTAATCTTAAAGCTCAATTTTGTGTAATATAGGACCTTTAATGACGTACAATCCTATACAAAAATAGCCCACAAAGTTACTAACATGTGCTGTAGCTTGTGGAGTCAGGTGTGGCCTAAATAGTGGTGTGGTGCCCTTTACACAAGAAGGTCATGTGTACTTTTAATCAGAGCCCTTTTACTGTAGCTCTGCAAATGGAGCAGCAAGCAAACAATACAACAAAGAATTCACACTATTCAAGATTCTATGGGCGTGATTACACCAATAAACCCCAGACATTCAGCAGTTTTACAAGAATCTGTTTAGATTTCAAATAAGGGCAGTGTTGATGTTTTATTACACGTGTGGCCTTTTGAGTGCCGCTGTAATGAGAGAATGCAGAGTCAGGAGTGGTTAAATACGCAGTAAATCTTGTATATGGGGCATGCTAATAGGGGTATGATGTTTACTGTCATCATCTTTCCCATAAATGAATTTAAGTGAGGCGTCCGAAAAGGTCAGGTAACACATTTTAAAGAGAAACTAAACATTTAAATCATCATCGTTAAAGATGCTTTGGACTGTCATGTGTTCAGAATGTTCAAAATTCTGGGATAGAGGCAGCTAGAGGCAAAAAAACATGATGCATTTTAATGATTACCTGACAGATATAGCTGCAAATGATTTTAATAAAAAATAAGCTACAGTTTTGAATTTCCAGGACAGAAATGTTAATTAGCTTGCTTTTCCTTTACAAATGATGCATGGGTTTCATGACAGGTATTATTTGTGCTAAAGCATGTAATATATCTGTAGATAAAATAAATCTATTGTACGGTCAGGGTGTCTGTATTTAAAATGTAGGGTTTTTTTCTTTATTAAAAATGGTAAGTGTACATCATAATGTCCTATAATATAAACAAACGTACAATAACGGATTCTTGTGAATTACCTCCTCAGAAACATACCTGGAGTTGTGTTTTGTTTCTTTTGTTTCTCTTTATTATTAGTCTACACCTCAAAATCTCAAAATGCCCTGTTCCACCTTGTGATGTCATGGGAGTTTTCAGGTTCACAGCTACTTTTTACCTTTTGTTTAGTAGAAATGGGCAATTCCAGAGCTGAAATCATCCAAATGATTCCAGTGAAGGTATATGGAGTTTAAAAACACAGTGGAGCTTTTCCTGTCTTACCGCATGGCATCACAAGGTGGAACAGCGTGTGTATTTTCTGTTTGAGAGGAGAACTCAGCCTAAATATGCAGGATTTGTGTGAAAGAAACAAAACACAAGTCCAGGTATGTTTTTGACGAGAAAACAACATTATAACATATCATAAAATGGCATAATATGGGCCCTTTAAATGTAACATGATTTGTTTAGAAACTTTTTAAAGGTGCTGTAGATTTTGACACTTACTGACAAATGACGTCTCCCCAAGATAACCTCTTCGTCTCAGAGTCACCTCCAGAAATTTCGCATCCTCGTCCACTAAGTAGTATTCCTTCTCCAGAGAGATCCAGGCCCAGTTGAGACGGAAAGGCTGGGGTTTCAGTTTATTTCCGCCTGGAGACAAGGAAGAAGGCACTTTAAGTCTTCTACAATTACAAAAGGAAGGCTTCACTGTGGGTGTGTATTACCGGGGCATATAAACAGTTAGGGCTTAGACATAAGTGGACGGACAGGCATTTTAATTTTGGAACAGTAACGTGAGAAGATAATACTAGACTTCCCCAAACCACACACCACTGAGCCATGAGAAAAGTACATTAGCTTTCAATTGCCTGTCACTTGTGGTTAACGCTAAGACCAGCAGTGTCTTCATAATTCCATACCCAGTGAACGTAATGAAAACATCTTTGGTTTTTAACATAAATATAAAACCACAGACTGTATAAAGAAGTGAACTGAGGGTGTGACGTCACCCATAGCGTTCAGCTCCAGTCAAATGAACCTCACGGACGGTAGCAGTAATAGAAGCAAATTTGGAGCCGAGTTTCATATAAGAAATAGGAATGAATTTAACAAAATAGCAAAATAAAACCACCATGATCGAGTAGAGTAAGTTAATATGAACATTTTAAGATCAAAATGACGAGGCTCATTGCGGGAGTTACAGAGAGAGGGGTGACAATTTTAGTCAAATTAAAGTAAATTGGAGTCCATGAAGCTGAAAGCGCACCCATGTTATGTCCATTTCTATATACAGTCTAGGGATTCAACACAACACATAAAACTTCATTGGTAGTTATTAGCTATTTACTATTTGACTGAAAGCTTGATGAAAAGCTACTGTTTAATCCTACACTTCTTACTTACATTGAACACCTTTTGTTTTTTAGAATTAGTAGCCACAGGAATTTTATAGGAACGCATTAACCAACTGACCCACAAAGGTCACCAAATAAGGCTTAACAATGTCACCCTGGTTTGGTAAAGTCCATGGATCCAGGGTCAGTCGGCTAATTTGTACCTAATTCCTATACCTACCACATATAGTTTTAAAGAACACGTACTGTGCTTTTGTCTGCTATATAGTTATAACACAACACCTGTGGATCATAGTGTTATAATTTGCAATATTTATGGAAAACAACTCAATAACACAAACAAAACCATTGATTTCCACATTAGAAACTGGCGGTGTCCAGTGGGAGCTGACATCGCCATAACCGTCATCACAACAAAGTTCGGTATCTCAGATGGAAAGCTGCAGATCACACTAGCAAGTAGTAAGGGGTGTGCACTGCCTTTATTCTGGTGATACGATATATATCACAATATCCCTGTTACGATTCAATATATCACAACATATCCCAGTACTAAAACACAGCATGGTATATATTGTGATTTATCAATAATTATGTATAATATTACGGTCAAGTACACCTTCATAAGCCCAAAATTGGATGAAATACAACTTAAGATTTTTTCATGAAGAATATGACCGAAAATCGTTTTGAATGCATTTTGAATCGATGCAAGAATCACACAATGAAGTATCGCGATATATCACTGAATCAATTTTTTCTTATAGCCCTAGCGAGCAGTATGTTTTTTTTTTCATTTGTACTAAAATGTCTACGCGACGCTGCTGATTCCTACTCGTATTACGGCTTAAAAAAAATAAAATTGGAGAACTCTTGAGTGCATTTTCAAACTAAGCAATTAAAGCCTGCTCAAACATGCACAAATCACTCCAAATACAACTTCGAGAGCGTAAATAAGAAGGGGAAACAACTATCACACCATTAAAAGATCTGAAAAGTCAATTTTAAATAATAGGCCATCCTTAAAATTGTTGTTACAAGAATTATTAGGAAGAAAAACAAGTCCCACAACATCTCCTAAAACACAATGGGACCCTCTACAGATTTCCAAGAGTGACCTACCACTGATCCAAAGCCATAAACCTTAATCCATACTATCTCATGACCAGTGTAATCCCCCAAAGGCTCAGTTCTGGTCACTGCCCCGATGTTGAGCACCTCAGAGACACTTAAGAAGCTCTGTGTCTCTTCCTCTCACAATGGAAAGATCGGGAAAACCTGTGACTAAAACAGTGAAAATGGGTCAAGAAGAAGAATGGTGTTTTTTGGACCATGGAGGTGAGACTTCCCGATGGCACTTTAGTTTTGCATGAGCGCTCACCCCGACTGCTCCTCTGTTGACCTAACTGCTCAACGTACTCAACGCTGTGAGGGCACCTGGTCATGTGTACATGTATTTTCAGATAATAAAGTTAAAAATGCACTAGTTGAGCGTCCGTCACCTCCTTGTTTCGATGGAGATGTTGCTGCTCTGCCTGGAATATTCCACAGTGTGACATTAAACTGCTCTACTTTATATTTATTCAAAAAAACACGCATTGTGACTGTGAGTGGGTCGCCTCTCCATAGATATGACCTGTAACTTGATCTGGTTTGGTCTCCATGGTGATAGAAATGCCATTTAATGCCATACTGTGAGACATTCCAGACAAAGCAATAACATCTCCATGGAGAAAAGGGTTTGATGGATCCTCCACCAAAAAAGTTACTCAATGCACTTTTAAGTAGTTACAAGTTTTGACATCACACTTTAGAAGAAATTTTGGTTTCTTTTCAATGTAACTATTAGGATAAAAGTATTTAAAATCAGATAGTGCAAACTGGTATCAAAACTACATACTCATTTGAGCAGATATCGATAGTAAAAAAGTCACATTCACAGGATGGGAATTAAACTTTCCTGAATAGCTTTAGAAAGATCTTGAGATGTAGCAGAATAAGTAGAGCAAATAGACTAGTATATGCCCATGGAGCACTATGGAACCTACCTGGACCACTGAGGGATTACACACATATAAGACCACACGGGAATAGCAAAGAACGTACTAATTTAATGTTGAAAATTTCACCTATTGTCTAACAAAAGAGTGTTTTTTAAAATGATAATTATCTTCGTATCAGAATTTGTAGTGAGTATCGTGTCTTTTCTTTATGTTATGGGTATGTTTGATTTAATGAACTATAACATCAACCTGCCCAGGGACTACACTTGTGCTACAACTTGGTACAATGCTTTTCTTTCCTGTTAAGGTTAATGTAAAAAGAAGAATGACACTGCTTTGATATTGGATGACAGTAGCTCAGTTGATAGAGCATTTGACAATGAATCGAATCCCGCTCTTGACATAAACGTCAATGGTTGAGGAGTCAGATCCACTGACCCACAGTTTTGGCGGTGCGATTCCGGCTCCAACAGATGAATGCTGTTGTTGTGTCTTTGGGCAAGACACTTACCCCACTTCACCCCCAATGTCTGCGTGCACTGGTGTATGAGTGTGTGTGTGAATAGGTGAGGAGTTCCTTTTTTAAAGCACTTTGAATGACTTGAAGGTGGAGAAGTGCTGTATAAAAATGTGACCATTTCGCATTTTCCATATTAGTAAGTTATATATGTTATATATAAATTTGTAGGCTATTTTTATGCCAAACTTTCTATTGCATTTTGATTAGGGTGACAAGATTTTCAAAATAAAAAACTGGGACATCCCTGTCTTGGTCGGTAATAAGAAAATTGTGAAATGAGTGCATAATCAAGGAAAATTGTTGCACTCGGCACTAATGTCAGTCAGTATAGTCACATTTCTTTGTTTTTTGGTCATTTTTAAGCAGCTTTTCTGTATTTTACCTAAACAAATGTCAATTTATGCATCTCTTTACTGTTGGCAGGGATCAGATTGGTTAAAAATAGGGACACCTAGGACATTTCTTGTATTAAACTGGGACAAATCATTGGTGTTGGATAAATTTGCTGGGACTGGGGAAACAAGGCTCAAAACTAGGACTGTCCCAGGTTAATAGGGACCCTGATTTTGATCCAACAGTAAAATCACAAAAACACTACCATAGTTTGAAATAGTAAAAACATAATACAAGTAAATAGTTGTTTTAACTCATGGCAATTGTCATTCATGTTGTACTCCTCAGTTTGCATAACTAACATCAGCGTGGGAAAACAATTGCTAAGTACTGACTGTTCTTTACATCTTAATAAAGGCCTCCTCAGTTAATTAGAACAGCAGCAGTGGGCACAGGCGCTCTACCATGCCCCATACTCCACGCTCGGGTTTCCAACAGTCACAGCTAAAAATATAGGACGCATGTATCTGTATGTCTGCTTCTCATGGCCTACATTCTTCAGCGTTGATAGGAAACAAGCATCTCACATATTAAACAGAGCCTCCACAACAGCTGTATTGAAGGAAAAGTGCTTGATAAGATCGTCCGTCCATCTACGCCTCCTTACATGAGCGAATACAGAGCCTGGGAATCAAACCAGCGCTCACGGTCTCATGTCGACAAAGATCTGACACTGTACAATTATCAGATTGTTTGTGAGGCAGAGGAGAGAGTGTGCCCTGGCAGAGAGCCTGTTTGGAGCTGATACTGACACAGGCTTAGTCAGGGCCTCTCATCGTGGATTATCAAATGAACACAGCCAAGTTAAAATGCTGTCTGCTGTATGTTTTGGCAGAGGGCTTAAGGAAACTTCATAGCAACAACATGCCAGCTGCCTTTCATGTTAGCACTGATAGCTAAAATAAATAAGTAAAATAATATGATAAATATAACAAAACCAAATGGGAATGTGGAGAACTTGCAGCTTTTCAGACTTGCTCACAAGGTTGTCAAAAGTTTCAAAAAATATATACTAATCAATACTAATAGTAGACACTCATTTGTGAAAGTGTCGATACTAAAAAGTCACATCAACTGGACAGAAATGAACCTTTCCTGAATAACTTTAGAATGATCTTGAGTAACCAGAACTAGTATAAGAGCACATATACCTGGATGACTGAGGGATTAGACAGATCTAAGACTTCATAGTAATATAAAAGAAAGTACTATGATTTAATGATGAAAATGACATTTTACTGTCTAAATAAAGAGTATTTTATTACCATCATAGTTTCAGAGTTGGCACTGAGAAATGGATAAATGGTAAATGGTCACATTTTTCACCAATTCATATGCACATTCATACACCAGTGTACGCAGACAGTGGGGGTGAGGTGGGTTAAGTGTCTTACCAAAGGATACAGCAACAGCATTCATCTGTGGGAGCTGGAATCCCACGCCAACCTGTGGATCTGACCGCTCAACCAATGGTGTTTACATCAACAGTAGGATTTGAACCACCAACCTTCAAATCAGTGGACAAACGCTTTATCAATTAAGCAACTCGCGCCCAAATTTAACTAAAAATGTTACTGTTGCAACAGCACTGCTTACTATCTCAAAAGGTATTAACTAAGATACTTTATGGGTCCAGATAGAAATGTAAGTTTTGCTGCAGAAACATTTACACTGCACGTCTCAGCCGCCTTTGTGTCTCAGTCAAAGGTCTCAGGTCAGTGTAACAGGAGGACTGGTCAGGTGCGGTCAGCAGATCTGTGTCACGGCAGTTCAAGGAGATTCCACTTCACAAACAAAACTCCAACTGAGGCTCCCTACACTAGCCTAACCTAACCAGCCCGGCTCTGTCTTTGTCCGTCACTCTTTCTAAAATGTTCCCGCCAGATTCCCATGTTCTGCAAGTCGGAGTGACAGCTGTACCTCTCACACCCCCCACCCCCTAGCCCCGCCCCCTCCTGTCCCCCAACACGATCTTTGTTCAGCGAGGGGCCTAAACAACTGACAGCAGGCCTCACTCTGGGTGGGCCAACTCAGCACTACGCTATTATTCCTAACTATCTCCCTTCCTCTGACCTTCTTTTTAAGGGGAGGCACTACATGCAAAACTAACTTAAACTAAACTGAAACTTTTGGTCAGTTTGGTCTCACAGCATACACGCTTTCTTGAGGAAACAACAAAACTGTCCACTCTGCACAGAAAGATATTTTAATATTTAATTTGATCAACTTTATTCATTGTATTTACATTATATTGTGACGTGTGAGCTACTGTGGCCAAATAATTCCCCCTGTGGATCAATAAAGTTTGTCTCAGTTGAAGTAAGTCTAAACTTGAGTCTATAGTTATATCGGACATTCCCATTTCACACTTCAAAGGCTGTTTTCTCAAAATGCATTTTACAGGGACATGAGGATCTCCAAGTAGCACCTACATGAACCAGATTTTATAGTCTTGCACTTTAGATTTTGACAAAACGTACAGAATGATTTAAAAAAAAAAAAATCTAATTCCATTCCAAGTCTGATTTATAACATTTCAGTCAGATTTAGTTCACTCAAATACTAATTATGATATTCAAAATCCTCTCAGTACAATTTTATGTACCGTAAAGCTGAGAAACTTTTTTCTTACATTCATGTGACTAAACTACAGAAAAAGTTTCAAACTGATCTCTCTAAATTTAAGATTTTTTCCTATTCACCTGCTACTAAAGACCAGCAGAGGAAGAAGTACGTGATTTTGTTACTTAAGAAAAGTACAGATAGCGCAAAGAAATACTCAAGTAAAAGTATCACATGAAAAAATCTACTTCTCAATCTTATCAATGTCTAAGGTAGTTAAAGAGTAAAAAGTATTTCACATTTTGAATTATGAAAAGCTTCAAATGTGATTTTTACTGCTTTTCTTTGTATATTTTGGTTTCCTGACCAAAAATAAACCCTCAGACTTTCCAGCAGGTCTCGCACAATAATAAAGAATATTTTTACGTTTCAGTCCTGTCCAAAAATGTAGTGGAGTAGAAAGTACAACACCTACTTTAAACTGTACTTAAGTAAAGTACGGATTCCTAAAATATTTATGTAAGTACGGTACTTTACTACCTTTCTTTCACTTCATTCCACCACTGCTAAAGACATCTCTTAGTCTCACCATTTCAAGAAGCCATCACTGCAATCTTTTCCCAGCAGGCCCACAACTACAACTCAAAATAGGTGCTGATAATATAGAAATCAAAACGGCAGCCGTGACTTGATTAATGTTTTGGTTTATTGCAGTTTTATGGCGCATGCTAAATCGGTCAGCCTATCAAACTTAAGACGTACAGTAGCAGCACCGCCCGGGCAAACTCAGATTACCAGCATCTCTCCAAAGTGTCACTCGTCATCGTAAGTCCTTCTGAGATGAAAACTTTTATAGGGTAACCTTAATTCTGTATGTACCTCTCAGGGTCAGGTATTCCGTTAATTTAATGTGACAGATGATAGTGACAAATGTGGTTGGAAACAGATGGGAGATGGAATAAGTAGCTACTAGGGACGGGATGAGGCAAGATTTCCACGAAACGATGAGATACGAGATTGGGTCCACGTGCCAAAACAAGATTTTAACATAATTCCTAATATATGCATTTCACAGTTCAGTTTCCGATCCTCACAATTTTGTTATTTATTTAGTTTTTATAGTTTTGAGTCCATTCTACTACTGCTTTTGGAGATGTAACTCACCAACATGTAACCCTTTTTTGTTCAATCTAAATGGAAAAAAATCTCACAAGACACTTTTTCTGTTATGCGCACAGTCTTGTGGCAATTTTGTCTCACCAGATCTTGTGGGACGAGATCTTGTACCGTCTTTAGTAGCTACAGTAACTAAGACTTAATTCACAGCTGAAAATCCTATAATGATCTGTTTCGAAATGCTTACAAACCCCCAAAACACAAGCTTGCAAATTTTAGTATTGACTTTTTAAATAAATAAATATATATATATATACTGGATTTTATTTATCTTCCACAATAATGATGCCTTTTGTTTGTTTAGATTAACATAGGTGCGGTCCTGCTTGTCGCCACAGAGATGTGCTTGTTTTGCTCAAAATCTTCCACAGCATAGCATGACACTTATCAGTCTTGCATTTCTTCAGCTACAGGTGATTTTTTTTGCACAAATCTGACCTGCCTGGCCTCTTCTTGCCTCTATGGACCTACACGACCAGTCAAACATTTGAACACACCTCATTCAGCGTTTTTTTCTTTACGTTTATTACGTTTATTACATTCTACATTATTAGATGCGTACGTGAGGAATATAATATATGATGCAAGATTTATGTAGAAAAAAATATTTAAACTCCATATTTTTTAAACTTTAAAGCCTCCACCCTTTGCTTTGTTGACAGCGCTGCCAACCCTTGACCTTCTCTCAATAAGCTTCATGATGAAATCTCTTGAAATGGTTTCCACTTCAAAGTTGTAGCATATCAGGATCAAAAAATACCAAAAGTGCAAAGCAGGGTTCAAAGTCAAGGGTGGATTTTTTTTTTGTGTGTTAATCTATTTAAGTTATTTAAATTTTTATCTGCTACATTCCACATGCATTCATTCATAGTTTTGATGATTCATAGTTTAGTGAAAATCTACAATGTGAATAATTATGGAAATGACACTGGAGTGGGTTAAAAATAAATCTTACTTCTTCCCACTTCATTTTTAGTGTTAATCTTTAATTTCTACAAGTCAATCTTGGGCTCAAATAGTACAGATACAGTACAGCATTAATCTCTGTACACTTTCTGTTTGTTACAGTTTAAAATAAAGACATATTATCTAGAAATAAAGAAAACAACATGAAAAAGTCTGTCCAAATGTTTGACTGGTAGTGTAGATACATTTGAAGCCATATTAAGGAACATTCCAGGCATTTCTATTAGAGATGGTACATGCCACAAGATCTCGCAAAACAAAATAGCCAGAAGTTGGTGCACACATGGGAAAAATTATCTTCTGATATTTTTTCCGTGTTTACATTTAGATTGCAGAAATAAGGGTAACATGTTGGTGAGTTTTGCGTTGTTAGAGCAAAAAATGACAAAGTTTTGGAAAAAAAAACAACTTTTTTCCAGATGATTCCAAATGATTCCGGATGAATCCAGATGATGCCAAGCGTGACATCAAGTACGTATCATTACCTTGAAGTCTTGATTGACAGTGTGGATTAACCAATCAGGGGCAAGAATGATCTCTTCAGACAGTGTAGGGCACAGGTGTCAAACACGCGGCCCGAGGGCCAGATCCGGCCCTCCAAGACCTTTAATCTGGCCCTCGGCTGATTTTCTATTAAAATATTTACAATTTTCAGATTTTTCTGGTAATTTTCTGCGCAGCTTAGCATAGCAGCATCTCCAGTGCTTCTGTGTGTGGCGCCTCCACCAGAGCAGCACAAATGAAGACTCACCTCTTTCCAAACACTATTAAAGGACGATCGTTTTGACTGTGACCGTGACATCAGCAAAATGTCCAAAATGAGAAAAGTGGAGCTGAGTGTAGGATTTTCTAAGACAAATGGACTAATTCTTATTTGTTCATGGAGGTGAATGGGGAAACCTGTGCTCAGTGTGTTTGCAACAAGTGGCGGCGCTCAAGGAAAATAATCTTAAACGCCACTACGAGACACGGCGAAAAATACAACAACTTGAACAGAGAATTGAGAAGACAGAAGAGAAATGAATTATCCAATGAGTTATAATTATTGTTGGGGCTGAAGAAACAGACGTCTGTTTTCACCCAGGGGCCAAGAGGTTAGTGATGCTGCTGTGAAAGGAGCAACCTAACCTAGCATGTTATAATATTTTGTAAAATAAAATCAAATAAAAAAGATTTCTGTAATAGATTTGTGTTTCTCTGCACAAATATTTGGACTTATTGCTATTTTTGGGGTATATATGTCATGAGTTTTCTGATCCGGCCCCTTTGGAGTCAAAGTTGGTTGTATACGGCCCCCGGACCAAAATGAGTTTGACGCCCCTGGTGTAGGGGCAACGTGTGTACAGAGACCGTCGCACTCTGCACTAGTTATATTAAAATCTCATCTTGTCTCATTCTTGTGGACCCAATCTCGTATCTCGTCCCATCCCTAATTTCAATAGAAACGAGCAGGCGGTGGAACTGAAGTTTAGTTCACCTTTAAAGTGCAATGAAACACCTCCCTCTGAACACTCCATCCATTAGCCTTTCTGTTCTATATGCGTTCTATTGACTTGTCTCTATTGTGTTTGTTGTTGCCATTGCAGATTTTACAGATGCTTTCCATAGTGATTAAAGCAAATATAAACACCCCCGCTATGATCTCTGTGTATTTCCCCCGTTCCGATCCGAGCGCATCCTCAGCACATGCCTCCCTCCTTCACATTTGCACCATACATAGAAGCGAGCGGGTGAGAGTGGGTCACACAGAGAAAGGCTTTGACGTTGATGGCATGATGCAAGGACCAGCAACCCTCTAAGAATATCTTAATCACGCATTCCCATTATTGTATTTCCCCTATTCATCTTACAGGGTATAAATACACAGAACTGTCTCTCAGCTATGCACACCATTTCAAATCCTAGAACTTTATTTATAACAGTGATTAATTTGAGCGGGTGTCACTTGCGGGATGTCAGATATGTAAAAGGTTTTCAT
The DNA here is from genome assembly GCA_030686955.1 of Odontamblyopus rebecca. Taxonomy (NCBI): domain Eukaryota; kingdom Metazoa; phylum Chordata; class Actinopteri; order Gobiiformes; family Gobiidae; genus Odontamblyopus; species Odontamblyopus rebecca. Next base: position 26,259,689 of record CM060658.1, read on the forward strand.
ATTTGTTTTCGTTACAAGTTGAAAAATAGTTTGAGTTAGCTTCTGTATGCGTTTCAAAAATTTGTGTTAGGAATGTGTATGATGGGTATTTTTATCGTCACCGTCACAGAACCAGGAGGCTACTTATGGACAGGATGTAGTAAATCTTGATCTGACAGTTTTTGAGTGTCACCACCGTTGGCTTTGACCAACATGATGACAAACTCTCAAACAACCTTATTCCTTATTGGAACGCGTTCATATTTCTAACATTTCACTATCTTGGTTCTTGAAATGACCGTATATAGTGCTGTCCAGTCTGTCTATTGATACTTTGCAGCTGATATCATCAACATTCCCTGGGGATGTGATGCTAACTCTAGGCTCTGCCCTGTCTGAGACTTTGTTAGACTTTAAGCTTTGCTGAGCTTTATTTTAATACAATCTGACCAGAAATAACTGATTTACCTGGAACTACAACAGGTGAGATGATACTGACTGTTAAACAAGTCCCTAATAACTCAAGTCCCTCTCAAATAGATGCTATTTGAGTGCTATTTTGGCAGTGATTGTCCTCGGTAAAGCACAAGAGTTCAGTTCTTTTTTATATATATTATCTACAGTTTGCTGTAGAGCTACTGCTGTCACTGACCAAAAGGAAGCGTTCTTGTATACCTGTCTGTGGGGTGAAAATATGGAACAGCCTGTGTGACAAACTTAAACATTGTTCAAACATTAAGCAGTTTAAAAAAATATACAAATCTAATATTCTGAGTTGTTTAAGTGATGTGCAATGATGTAATGGTTAGTATACTAAATGACTGTAAATGGCTTTATCTGTAGACATTGTAAATACAAGGATGTAAAACCAGATAAATGTGACGAAGATGGTTCAGAGGAAAACAGACGTCAATAATAATAACACTTCTTCCTATAACCCTTTGAGATATGTTTACATATGTAAAGGAAATTATTTTGTGGTGTCTACATGTACATGCATACGTGTAAGGTATTATGTACTATATATTGACTCTGTGACATACTCAGTAAATTCACTTTGTTCTTGCTTGACAGGTACTGTATAGATACAGTTTGACCCAAAGTAGAGCTGTACTATTAATTAACTGTGCTATATTACGCAAAATGGTTTCTTATATTGCTTTTACCTCCTCAAAAACATAGCTAGAGTTGTGTTTTGTTTCATTCACACATGTTTGGGTAATCCTGGTTTATATCTGTCTACATCTCCAAAGCTCAAAATCCTCTGATCCACCTTATGATGTCATAGTGGTAGTGAGCAGCAACCCTTTACCTTTTTTTTTTAAATGAGTGAAGGTGTACTGAGTTTTTTTTTTCTGTTTGAGAGAACTCAACTACGTGTTAAACATGTGTCCAAGTATGGTTATGATGACTTAGATCAGAAAATAGTGTAATATGGGTCATTGCAAACCATCGTATCATTATCATATGCCTGGCTCTTTTTAGCCGAGATTTCTACAGCTAATCATCTTATTAATAAAAGCATGAGGTTTCATGTAATGTTTACGTTGCTTGCTTTAAGTCAAACCCCCAGGCCCTAACCACGAGTAATGGTATAATGATCTTTTGTGCTGGTTACTCTACACGCCATGATCCCAATGACCATAAATAACACTGATAGACCTGAAGAAAGCTTACACATGAAAAGAACAAAACGCACAAGAAACATCCGTACTGTAACTCTATGACAGCCCGGCAAAGAGTGGACGACAGCTCTGCCATTTGAGACCAGATAAGAATAACCGCCGTGCTCATACATCATAAAAGCTCCGCCCCACCCGTCCCCCCACACCCGCCTCCAGCCTCCATAAATCAAAGCTCAAGAATTAGGCCAGAAACAGTAAGAGTGAGGTATGAAAAGGTCACCTGAGAACCAAAACGTGTCCAGAAAACAGCCGGGACCAGGATGAACAGGGTCATGTGTGAAAAGGTGAACTCTGTGGAAAAACCCTGGAGGTATAGAGGAGGATGCAACAGGGCTAGTGACAACCATAGACTGTATAAAGAAGATTAAGGGAGTGCATAAAATTCGGCTCGAGTCAAATGAAGCGCACCGAGGCTAGCAGTTATAGACTGCTATTGCTATTGCTATTCCAAACTTGGATCTAGGTCCATATTAGGAATCAGAATTTATTTACGGATAAAGTAGCTAAATAAAAATCACGTATAGCGGGTTAATATGAACATTTTCAGACCAAAATGACAAGGCTCTGGACCCGGAAGCGCCTCCATGGTCACTTCCTATATGGAACGTGGTACCTAGCATGTACGATTATAATTATATACAATAACAAGAACAAAAATAAATCTTTTTTGATTTATACAAATTTACAATGATCTGTCTTTTGTTACATTATTGATTGGGTTGTTGTCAAAGATGAGTTCAATTTCTATAACCAACGCCTCAATAGATGATAAAACTAAAACAAAATTACTATCTCGAAATGGAACTATTATTACTTTGTCTAAAATGTTCCACAATATGGCATTAAACTAACCTGGCATTAAATCTATTATATCTATTTCCACGAGGCAAGCCCACAAGCCTCCAGCCTAAGTTACAGCTCAGATCTGCGATGAGGCGGCGAACTCATTTACTGTAGGAATGGATGTATTTTTGAGCTGTAAAACTATAAATAATTGCAACATAAATAAGCTTTAAGACATACTGTGAAACAATCTTGTGGCGGATCCCCTGCCAGAAAAATTACACAGTGCACCTTTAAGGATAGTTAGTAGCTATTTGTTGTGGTGACGTATTTGTCCAAGTTTATGGAATATGTATGAAGGGGAGGCAGCACCAGAGACAGTGAGAAAATGGGGGAGTTTGAAAAATGAGGGTGGGCGTCCAACAGTGGCAGGGGGCCTTTTCAGTGGCTCCTTTGCGGACAGTAAATCTTCACAGCCTGATGACACGAGTGACACGCAAGATCCAGAAACACTGTTCGGAAGTCGGGATGTAACACAGACGCAACAGGCGGCGGTGCAAGTAGAGATAAAAAGAAAGCAAATCATTTTACAGAAATGTCTTTGAAGCATAATTTTAATGCTGTACAAGGCTATTTTCTGATCTGTTATTATAGTGTTGCTTCGTCAACAACAACACAACATTTCTGGAGTTGTGGTTTGTTTCATTCATACATCTTAAACACACAAATCTCGCATATTTATTAGGATGAGTTCTTCTCTCCAACATAAAAACACTCTGTTCCAGCTTGTGATGTCATGTGGTAATACAGAAAGTGCTTCACTGTCCATACACCTTTACCAAAATAATTTGACTAATTCCGTCCTGGAATTGCCCATCTCTACTGAACAAAAGGTAAAAGGTAGCTGTTAACTTGAAAACTACCACTACATGACATCACAAATTGGAACAGAGCATTTTGAGCTTTGGAGATGTAGACATCCTACTAATTTAGAATTACTCAAACATGCGTGAATGAAACAAAACACAACTCCAGGTATGTCTTTGATGAGGTAACAACACTGAAGCATGTCTTAAAGCTTACAAGAGTCAATTTTGTGTAATAGAGGACCTTTAATTTCTAAAAGTAGACTATAAAGAAGTAAAGGCTGATCACGATGGTCAAAGAGATACCACTTGGACTTTTTTGGTCTGCAGTTCTACCAAAACAGCTATTTATGGTGGAAATTATACCTGTAGCCTTTAGGTTCATTGACGGTCGACTTTCTCTATCTCGAGAGTTTCTCCAGCCATGATAAAAACAATTCTTGACCAGCCAGAACCACATGCTTTAAAAAAAAACTTTACAAAGACGAGTGGATCTGGAACCATATCTTGTCTCCCCAATTTTAGAGGGCATGATTGACAGGTGGACACACTGTCCATTCATGTCAACACAAACATGGCGACTTGCACATAAAAAAATACAGAGGACTGAAACGGAGAAACAACGCAGATTTCTGTAGAATCAATAATCGAAGCACCAAACTGCAATTTATCTGAGGTAAAGGAAGTTATATGTTTTGTTCTAAATGTTACAAGATGTCTTCCATATTTGAGAGACACATGATACAAATTAGTGGTTGTGGTTGGACCAAGTTAGGACAGGGTTTTTCATCCTCTGTGGTCCGGTTCCAGATGCTTCTAGATTCGAACAGAATGTCGAATGGTCTGGCAGGTCAGGCAAAGTTACAAAGTTAAAAGTAGCAGCTGAGCAAAAGCAAATATGTAATAATAGTGAGATTCTGTGTAGTTCTTCTGAGTGTAACATTAGGGCAACAGAGATCTTGACATCACTGTGGTCTATGATGAAGTGCCCACCCACCGCAGCCCTCAGTCCAGCACCGGCCCCAGACACGGGTCCGTGGGTTATGAGGCTATCTGGCGTTGGCTTATATTTCTGCAGCGCTGGGAGTGAGTGGATGGTGGACTTTGAAAAAGGATCTCCCAAAGCCCTGCCTCTCACGTACACACCTGTCTGCACACGGCACGGCTCTGTCTGCACACAATACTGCTGCACACGGCCCTGCTCTGTGTGCGGGCATAATACGTCAAGGTGCATTATGTAATTTTTCAGTGTGGGTTTCTATGGATATGTCATTACTCTGCTTCAAATGTTCTACAATATGACATTAACAGCTTTACTTTACATTTATTCACTTACAGGTGGTTTTAGAGCTCAAAAATGCCTAGAAAAACAGGCATTCTGACTATGAGCGGGGTCGCCTCTCCACGAATCTGACCTGTAACTTGGTCTGGTTTGGTCTCCATGAAGACAGAAAGGTTTAATGCCATACTGTGAAACATTCCAGACAACGCAATAACGTCTCCATGGAGAAAATAATTTGACGGACCCTCCACCAGAAAAGTTACACAATGCACCTTTAGTGTCCCATATCATTTATGCTATATAAGCTATACAATGGTAGATTTTGTTTTGTGTCGGTCGCTTAAAGGTGCACTGCGCAACTTTTCTGGTGGAGAGTCCGCAGCCTGCTCCATGGAGATGTTAGCGCTTTCTCTGGAATGTTCCATGGTGTGACTTTAAATATATCCATATCCAGCACACGGCCCTGCTCTGTCTGTGGACATGGAGTCTGCCGTCTCCAGGAAGTGCATTCCTCTCCTGACTCCAATGATCGCATAACACACAGAGCGTGGCGTCAGAGATCCCACACCAGAGCTGCTCACATGGAACTCTGCTATTGGAGATGTGGGTTTCTTTATGTCCTCACGCACAAGAGTTGTGTTAAAGATTCTATATATTACAAAAAATAGATGCAAAATTTTGCTTTAAGTCATGTTATAATGTTGTTACCTCCTCAAAAACATACCTGGAGTTGTGTTTTGATTCATTCACACATGTTTGAGGAATCCTTTATTAGAAGTCTGTCTGCATCTCCAAAGCTCAAAATACTCAGTTCCACCTTGTGATGTCATCAAACTCTATTTTTCAAGTTAACAGCTCTTTTTTAACTGTTGTTTAGTAGATATTGCCAATTCAAGGTCTGAAAACATCCAAATGATTCTAGTAAAGGTGTATGGAGTTTAAAAACACAGTGGAGCACCTCCTGTATTACCACATGACATCACAAGGTGGAACAGGGTGTCAGTTTGAGAGAAGAACTCTAAATATACAGGATTTGTGTATTAAAAATGTGTGAATGAAACAAAACATAACTCCAGGTCTGTTTGTGATGAGGAAACAACATTAAAACATAGATCAAAAAATAGTGTAATATAGGCCCTTTACATGTGTTCTAACTTGAGAACAAAGTTTATTTATTTTTTTGTTGAGAAGACTTTTACATGGTTCTAAAGCTGTCAGAAAAGTCAACAGATGTCATGACATGTGACACTGTAAGTCACAGAGGTCCTTCCCTTTGGCTCAGTTTGCTGATGGACACAATATAAGTGAGCAGTGGATCCACTTGTAAAAACAAGTATTTATTGCACCTGTATTTACTGAAAGTTGCTGTAGGCAGGTTTTGACCAGGTCACTCACAAGTTATCTTTAAAGGTCCATTGTGTAACTTTTCTGGTGGAGGGTCTGTCAAATTCTTTTCTCCGTAGAGATGTTATTGCTTTGTCTGGAATGTTTCAGAGTATGGCGTTAAATGATTAAACCTTTCATGGAGACCAAACCAGACCAAGTTACAAGTCAGATCTGTGGAGAAGCAACCCAGCTCACAGTCAGAATACCTGTTTTTATAGCTATTTCTGAGCTATAAAACCACCTGTAATTGAATAAATGTAAGGTAGATCTGTTTAATGTTGTACTGTGGAACATTCGAGGCAGAGCGATGGCAAATCCATAGAAACAAGCAACAAATAAAGTAATATTGATTGACTGACTGGTAAAACCTTGTAGTGTCCATAGTAGAGTCAACGTTTTAACATAACTTTCCTGCTTTACTAAGAAATACATGTAAAATGTACAAACCTTGGACGCGCCTTGTATGCAAATAAAAACTACAATATAAGGTTTATGTACTATTACCATGTATATTGATGGTCTTTGTTATTATATTTATTGTGATGTTTGAGTTACTGTGTCCAAATAATTTCCCTTGTGGACCAATAAAGTCTAAGTCTAGTTAAGAGGCTGATTAAATATTCTGAGAAGGTAGCATAAATAGAAGAAGTAAGAACTATTTTTCAGATGAACATAAAGTAGGCAATAAAACGCAAGATTGACATCTGTCCTAGGGGCCCACACTCACTCTCCAGACAGGAATGCAGTGTGTGACCAGCAGCAGGTCTCCACTCAGACTGACGACTTGAAACTCAATGTCCACTCCTGACCCTGTCCACAGACACTTGTTACACTATTACAACACTCAGCTGTGTTAAGACTGACCACACAGACACACACACAGATATACCAGCACTACTACAAGTCTTACTCGAGCTTTTATACGAGATTGAAAAAAATACTCTTATTTAATTTATACAACTTGAGAATGCTCGATTTTATGATACATTATTGACAGTTTGCAGCTGAAGTCATCAACATTCCCTGGGGATGTGATTTAGCTTTAGATTTAGCCGTGATTGAGCTTTATTTTAATGCAATCTGACCAAAAAGAAGTGATATAGTCGGATTTACAGCGAGTGAGAAGATTTGTGCTGTTAAACTGGCGCCTAAGATAAGACTTAAAGACCAGGGGACCTCTGTGGCTGGCCCCAAGCCTTCCCACGTCCGAACAACCCCCACAGTGGAGTGTTTTAAGCCTCGTCTTTAGACCCACTTTTATTCTCTTTTTATTATTTACTGGTAATCTTGCCCTTATTTGATTTATTTACTAGTTTTGTTTTAATGAGGACTAGTGGAGTTAAATACAGTTTTACTTTATACTTCTATTGGATATGTTTTATTTGTATTGTGCAAAGCTGACCTTTGTGATGATCAATTCGTTGAAGTTTATACAGCTACAATTACTGTTTATCCTGCTCAAAGGTGCATTGTGTAAAGTTTCTGGTGGAGGGTCCGTCAAATGGTTTTCTTCATTAAGATGTTATTGCTTTTTTTGGAATATTTCACCTTATGGTAATAAAGCTTTCTATCTTCATGGAGACCAAACCAGACCAAGTTACCAAGATCAACCAAGATCAGATCTGTGGAGAGAGCTATAAAACCACCTGTAATTGAGTCAATGTGGGGTAGAGCAGTTTACTGTCATACTGTGAAATAACCTCCAACCAAAAACTTACACAGTGCACCTTCAAATTAATCCAGTCGTGGTTTAATTGTTAATCTGTCATTTGGAAGCTCAATGCAGTCATGGCATACATTGAATCTCAGGGCCCCCTATTAGCAGGAGTACACCCGGTCTATTCTGGACTCCCATATTACACAGGAGAGATGATTATTGAGTGTGACAGGTATCTTTTAGAGGCCGCTAAGACCCTTAAACAGCTGCCCATATCAGTGCCTATATTCAGGTTTGCTTGAGTTGCAGTTGCACTAAAACTGTGTCACACTATAGGGAAGGGACTGCAAAGATGTGACTGATACAGGCAGTTAATACCCTTAATAAATAGTCATTTTTATCGGTTTGCTGACTTCACTGAGCTGACTAACTCGTATTATATTTCTTCTTCTTTATCACAGTTTTAAAGGGCCTATATTATGCGTATGTTGCGTATGTTGTGAATGAAACAAAACTCCAGGTCTGTTTTGATGAAGTAACATTATAACACGACTAAAAGCTGACAGGAGTCAATTTTGCGTAATACAGGACCTTTAAAGAACTCATCTCTACCGCTTCCCACACCAACACCACTTAAAAGTCTTGATCTTTGTCCGGATAAGGTGACCATCAGTTTGTCATCTACGTGCATGTACAGACCTGCCCAGGATATACGACTATCTCCTTCTTAAGTCACCTCTTTAGCACTTCCCATTAGTAGCCCACTAGCCTTCGAGGGGTCACTTGATCTTTTGGTTTATCTGTGTATATGTTGTCTGCCAGGTTTTCTCCTCAATTCATACGCTAATTGAGGAGAAAACCTACACACAGTAGTTTGTAGTTTTCAAAACTACACACAGTAGTTTGTAGTTTTCAAAACTACACACAGTAGTTTGTAGTTTTGAAAATGAAGAGTTCAATAGCAAAAAAGATATCTCCATTATGAAAAACCGCCAAAATGTATTTTTTTTCTTTTCTTTTTGTTACTATTTTCTAGAGATATTCGCCCTGACAATAATGTAGAGTGGATTTTATCAAGAAGGGATGGAATGGATGGATAGGTTCTGAAAATATTACTATACTAAGAGTAAACTGCAAGCCTCTAGTAACTTTTTCAAATTGCGCTCATCTGTTTTTGCAAATGAGCTCTTCAAATATAGGCTTAAGATCTGAAACTGGTAAGATCTGATAGTGTTTGATGCATGTGAGGGAGCACCTGGATAAGCTGGGTTGCCTTGGAGCTCAAAACAAAGTGGGAAAGCAAACACAGGAATGAGCAAGGGGGGGACTAATTAAACGGCTGCTTTGAGTAAACTTGCATTCAAATAATTTGCACAGAGAAATTGCAAAAAGAGACTAAACTTCAGTACTACAAAATAAACTCTAAAGTCTATTGAGTGTGGTATTAACAGGTATTTGATAAATAAGAAGCTAAAAGGTTTTATTTGTTGTGATTCTGAAAGTTCTTTAAAGGTGCATTGTGTAACTTTTCTGGTAGAGGGTCCACCACCTGCATGGGGATGTGACTGTCTGCCAGCAATGTTCAGTACATTATTACATTTTCTATTTTGCATTTATAGTTGTTTTTATAGCTTAATGAAAATCAGGCATTCTTACAATACACAAAGACGCCTCTCCACAGATCTGATAGATGAGTATATTGCTTTACTGTGGAAATTCCAGGCAAAACAATAACAGCTCCATGGAGACAAGCATTTGCTGGACCCTCCATCAGAAAAGCTACACGGTGCACCTTTAAGTAAAACAGGAAAGCGTAAATGTTTAAGCTGATGTAAACGATTTTGAGTAAACATAACATAAAAAGCTAGTATCTTGTTACACTGATCCCTACACATCTCTGGGTCACTTTAAGCACACAGTGAAAGGGGACATCTGAAGGCTCTGGGAAGTGCCCTTAAGGAAAAGCTTCCTTTGTCTGTTGACAATAAAGCTCAGAGAATGTCATAGTCACATCTTTTCCACTTTTACTGACCCATAGTAAGTGTTTGGCCTGAGTAACCTTTCACCCCCAGAAAAGATCGGTGCTCTGTGGACTTGTGTCAGTCTTTGTAATGAAAACACGTTGACAGGAAGCTTCAAGTTTTGTTTTAAGAAGGTAAAAATAGGGCCGTCATGATAACAAATGTTGAATTGCGGTATATTGGTGAAGTAAATACAGACAATAAACAATAATTTAAAAAAACTAGGGATGCAACAATATCCAAATCTCTCTGTATGATATTTTCACAATATGTATCTCATAGTACGATGTTTATTGCATTATTTTGTAAAGGCTAAAAAAATTGTGAATATGATACTTTTTCTTTTTAAATGCCTTCACAAGACTTTGGTTCTGTAATCAATTTCTGTTCTGTTCAGAAAAACATTCAGAAATGGATATTAGCAGTTAATTCTTCATACAGTCTGCAAAGCATTATCTATGGTCTATGTATTATCTATGGTCTATGTATTATCTATGGTCTATGTAGTTCCCTCTGTTTATTTGGGGTTTTTTGTACCATAACAATGAATTTAAGCAAAGAGACTTTTGATGATATGATATTACGATATTTCGAATTATTGTCACATCCCTAATTGAAACCAAACCATAAAGCAGAATTATGCCTCAAAAAGTATTCTTAATGTGCAATATTGTTAAAAAAGTAAAACTAAATTAATAAACAGTTTTCGCCCTTTTTTTCTGTTATTTTTCGTCATATTATTATTTATTATTATTAGGGCTGTCAACATTAATGCGTTTATCGCAATTAGATTAATGCAATCCTTAACGCAATAATTTTTTTTAGTCACAATTAAAGTTCGCTAGCCTTTTGTCCCTTCTAACGCGATGATCAGCTCTGGTTCAGGCCAGGCTCAGGTGAGTTGGAGCGGAAAGTAGTGTTCGGTGGCTTCCTCGGGAAGAACCAAGTGCGCAGAGGATGGACCGCTCAGAACAAATTATAATGAACCAAATTGTGTTCACGCTACTGTCCATATGCTTTGCACCACCGCAGAAATTGCTGTGATCCTTGAGCTGTAGTCCACAGCGCATTCTCGCTTTCGCCACACGGATCCAACACGCAGAGGATGGCAAAGAACCGTTCTGCCCCAATCCAGTGCACACTGGTCTTGCTCGTCCCAGAACCAGCACATGGAGGACAGAGCTGGACCGATCTGACCAACACGCTCGAAGGATGGAACAAGACCAAGGACCAGATCCCTGAGCCCGTCTTGAGAGGCCCCAGGCCCGTCCTGAGGGGCTGCGCTCTACAGTGAAGCTCCAGAGTCTTTATCGCTGTTACCCAAAACCAGAGCTTCTGCTCTGGGCTCATGTGCAGTGAGTTGTGTACAAAGTTCTAGTAACAGAGGTACGGGGAACGTCGGGCTGACCCCAAAATGGGCGGATAATGGCTAAGCCTTGATGAAACGTCAATCGGACAATTTTGGTTTGTTTGCTGGTGTGAAAGCGGACTGCACTGGAGCCTATAGGCTACATAATAATCATGTTATTGCCTGGTGCGGACCAAATAATCGAACTAGCAGTATGAAAACGCCCTAAATTAGCACCTCCAAGCTAAACACCCAGGTGCAGCGACCGGAGCGTCCCAGCCAAGCGAGCCTCAGATCCGACTAACTACCATTTCAGACCTGTGGATGATCACACGTCAAAGAAAATAAGTAATAAATAGAATTGCTTTACGTTATGGCTTTAAAACTGTCTTAAAATGCAAAATAACACCACTTTAAACAATCAATTCAATATGCGATTAGTTTACTTGTCTTTCTGTGTGTGTCTTTGTGTGTCCTGACATGTTGATGAAAAGAATAAATTACAAAAAATCACAACAAATAAACAGTTAATTTGCATAATTAGCCATAATTCTATCCCTACTGATCAGATCTTATTGTAGTATAGAGAAATAATCAACATTTTCTCAAAAGTGAGAAGAAGTAAAAAATCAGGCAAAAAGTATTTTTCCATCTGTCACAATAAGTCGATATAGTATTTTTTGTGAGAGGCCTAAATATAAAAATGCAATAGTTCCTACCTTGATCTTGGACAGTGAAGAAGAAGATGTCACTTGTTGCGTTGCTTGTGTCTTGCAGCACGTAACAGATCTTCATGTCGTTAATATCGGCTATAGGTAAGACAAATACAGACAGATTCTGTGTTAGTTTACAACAAGATAAGTTAATGATGAACTGTGTAACTTCTGGTAGAGGGTCTGTCATTTGCTTACCTCCATGGAAATATTAATGTTTTGCCGTGATTATTCCACAATATGAAAAATAAACTTGGTAATCACAATGAATACAGGTAATGTTCAGCTCTATGGAGATATAAGCATGTACATGGTAAGAATTAATGTTTTAAAGGATTTTTTGAGCTATAAAACACCTCTAAATTAACAAATGTAAGGGAGATATGTTCAGTTCCCTACTATGGAACATTCCAGGCAAAAAAATGACACTTCCATGGAGACAAGCAGGTGGCGGACCCTTCACCTTAGGAGTTACGCAGTGCATCTTTAACTTTGACAGCTAACAGCTAAGCCATTTTTTCACTGTCTAAGTTTCATCCCTGGGGCAGCAATTAAACTGTTCACAGCGGTAATCTGAAACTTTACCCTATGGTCAAGCTCGCATTTTAAATTGTGGTTATTTGAAACAGCTACTGAAACGTGCACTGTGTAACTTTTTGGGTGGGGGTCCATCACTTGCATGTTTCTATGGATATGTCAATACTCTGCCTGGAATATTCACACAGTATGACATTAAAGAGCTCTATCTTACATTTATTCAATTACAAGTGGTTTTGTAGCTCAAAAATACCTAGAAAAACAAGCATTCTGACTGAACGGGCTTGCCTCTCCACAGATCTGACTTGTATGTTGGTCTGGTTTGGTCTCTATGAAGGTAGAAAGGTTTAATATCATACTGAGAAATTAGAAATCTAGACAAAGCAATAACATCTCCAACACCTCCACCCGAAAAGTTACAACATGCAACATAAATAAGCAGACTATTCTAAATTTTATATAAAACTATACCATGCAATATCCTGAACTCACCCTGTGTGAAGGTCTGGATGCTGTCATTGCCCAGGGCTGTGTTCATGATGAAGCCATGATGAGGAGCCTCTGTGATGATGTACTTAAGAACCCTCTGGTTGCTGTCACGGTCTTCAGATCTCAGAACTTTTCCGGTGATCAGGAAACCGACATGACCGGTTTGGAGAACTTTGAGTGAAGCGGCAGCCTTATTCACCACGATTTGGGGAATACCGTTGTCCACTGTATTGATGTGAATGGTCATCATCTGGGGCTTGCGGGTTTCGTATACAGTGTCAGGGAATACATAGAAGTCATTGTGGGTTCCATCTGTGACAGTGAAGGAGAAGCTGTCTTCATTGGTCTCCGTGCCATCGTGCTTGTAGCTAATTAAGTTTTCATTAAGGTCCTGTTTGGTGAAGGAAATGATTGAGCGAGAATTGTTGAAAAGGAGCTGTCCATGTACTGGGACCTGTGTCACTATAAACCGTAAAAACTTGTCTGGAGTGTCACGATCTTCAGCTGTCAGCTCAAATGGAGTGATGAGCTTAGTTTGACCCTCTTCTACAAACAGTTTATTAATGGTGAGAACTGGTTTCTTGTTATCCACATCTGTAATTGACACTCTGAATGTACGGAAGACAGGATTGAACCCATCTGTGACCTCAAACTCAAAGCTGTCCATTTTCATCTCATCATCAGAGGTGTGGATGTAATAAATTTTGTTCCCAGCAAGCTGCAGCTGAGTAAAAGTGGATATGGGCACACCAGGGTGGTCAGTGCACTCAAGATGGCCTCTACTGGGCGCTCTCGTGATGCTAAACGTGAGGTATTCATCGGGGCTGTTGATGTCTGTTGTGCTGAGAAGGTCTGTGGTTAGCGTCACTTTACCACCTTCTTTGAGAGTCACACCTTTGTTAATAACATCTGGGAAGACCATATCGATGCTACCAATGTTGATGTAAAAGTAGCGGTCAATGAGCGGGTTTATACCGTCAGTGACATCAAACTTCAACAGGTCACGAATGCCTTCCTGACCGGTGTGAACGTACTGGATGAGCTGCTTGTCAACTTCATCCTGTGTGAAGTTCATGCCCACTGTAAGATTGCCTAAAACATCTCCCACCTTGGTGATACGCTGAAGATACCCTTGTCCTGGACCATAACGCACAATATAAGTCAGATGTTTGTCTTCTGAGTCAAGATCTGTAGCTTTCAAGACTTTGTTAGTGATAATTTTAGTTTCTCCAATTTCAACATCAAGTCCATCGTTGATAGCCATCCTTGGAGTTTCATCGTCGACTGGGATAACCATAATGAGGACAGTCTTTTCTACTGTGTGGGTTCCATCTGAAAGTTTGATAACAAAACTATCCTCTTTGGTTTCAGAATCGTCATGTTCATAGACAATGTTGGATGCTTCTTTGATTTGCTCAAGGTCAAAGGTAACAACGGGGATAGTGCCAGTGCTAAGTTGTTGAATTATGGCTCCATGCTTGGGGTTTTTGATGATCTCGAAGTTCAGTTCGTCTCCAGGGATATCAGCGTCAGCAGCATTTAGAATGGGTGTGTCAATAACTAAACTCATGCCCTCCATTACCAAAAACTCACGCACAAAAAGCTCAGGTTTCTCGTCATTTGTTGGAATTATGACAATGGGGAAAAAGTGACGCTCTGAGAAGTTAATACCGTCTGAGCAGCGGAAGGTGAAGCGGTCTTCAGTAGGCTCCACCCCCTTGTGGATGCTTTGCACATAGTAGATATGACCAAGCGCAATGTCTTTGATGCTAAACGCTGTGATGGCAGTGCCTACTCTGGACTTCTCTGAGCCTGCAGCTGGTGAGATGTTCTCCACATAACCGGAAGATGGTTGAACTAAAATAGTGCAGAGGATGTCATCATTGTCCGTGTCAATATCTTCAGCTTGGATATGGGCAGGTGTTATGACATTTTTTTCTCCTTCCACTACAACAAACTGCTCTCCTACACTCACAACAGGAGAGATGCTGTCCACTGGAAGTATGGTGACATGGACAGTTACCCCTTGAACCTTATTACCACCAACCACCCACTGATCGGACAAATCTGACAAAGTAAGATTGAAAGAGTCATATTCTTTGATTGGTCCAATTTCTCCAGAGGTGTGAGCATACACCACAACGCCATTGATGATATCTGCCTGTGTGAAGCGTTCAGCGGGAGCACCGTTCACAAGAATCTCACCAAGTCGTGGAGGTTCTTCTACAATGAACGTGAGCATGAGGTCATCTGTGTCTTCATCACGACCTTGGATAACGTTGCTCGTAATCTCAGTCGCCCCATTCTCTAGCACGTCAAGTGAAGCCCCAAGCAGACCATTTGGAAGCATAATTGTAGGCGTTTCATCATCTACTGGTTCGATTGTGATCTTAACTGTGATGGGCACCTCATGAAATCCATCACTGACCTCTAACTTAATGCTGTCACTGACAGATTCTTCTCCACCATGGACGTAGGCAAGGCGACCATTTGCAATATCTTCTAGCACAAACGTCTCCCCATTGGTCATATCAACTCCGAAAAACTGAAACTTTCCAAACTGAGGAACTTGTACAATGGTAAAAACAATGTTATCATCATCTGTGTCAGTGTCCGTGGCATGCAGCTCCTTTTTAGTTATCACATAGGGGCTCCTTTCCATAAGTGTGAAACCTGTATTGATTATAAGTGGTGGTTTGTTATCTACAGGTTGAAGGAAAATAGTGAAAAGTCCGTCTGCTGTGTTTCCAGCTGTATCTTCAATAATAAAAGTGAACTGAGCAACTTTTGGGGTGATCCCAAGCTCCTGGTCAGGTGGCTTGTAGGCAATTTTGTGGTGATTAATCTGAGCCTGTGTGAACTCTGTAATTATAACATCAGTGTTGTCAGTTAGGACAATTTCACCCAAGGGAGCTGGATTATTCTCATCTGTATCTGTTGGTGGTTTAACAATGGTGTATTTAAGATCCCTGTCATCAGAATCTAAATCAGTATAGCACAAGAACTTCTTTTTGAACTGGGTCAGCTCATACTCCTGGACCGTCATGTGCAGAGTGGTGCCTGGGCAAAGTTCGGGAGCTATATCGTCAACGGGGTGGATTTTAACTGTAAATGCGCTTTCTCCAGATTGGTTAGGAGGATCGTTATCATCTTGCACTCGGAATAAAATGTGGTCGATAACAGTGATGGTGCTGTGAGGGCCAATGTGACGGTAAAACAGCTTTCCATCAAGAATGTCCTGCTGGAACCACTCAGTAACTACTTGCTCAAACATCTCATCTGTCTCACTGAATTTCCAAAGAGACGGGTTGGAGGGTGCTTCTATTTGTCTTAGCAGCAGCTCTCCTACAGTTGAATAAGGTGCTTCTAGGATAAACTTAATTGTGGAATCTTCAGAATCAATATCTGTTGCGCTCAGAATAAAAGGAGAGATTTGCATAACTTCATTTTTGAACAAGATGAGACCTGTGTTAGCGTTGATAATTGGGGGCTCATCGTCAGTTGGTGCGATTGTAATAGGGAACAAAAATTCAACTTCATTACTGCCATCTGTCATTCTAAAAATAATATTATCACTGTAAGTATCACTGCCATCATGCTGGTACACCACAATGCCTGCATCCAAGTCAGCTGGAGTGAAAAATTTCCTTCGACTCCCGAGAATTGTGAGTTCTCCATGCTTTAAACCATCAACAACAGTTATTCTTACATCTTCCAAGTTGTCCTCATCGCTAATCTCTAAATTCTGGGAGCTGGACAGCGGACGAGACTGGCCTTCAAACAAAAGTTGACCGGTATTTCTGGTAGCTACCGGAGCCAAAGTATTCATAGGCTTCACCACGATCATAAAAGCGAAAGGATCAGAAACTGCGCCATCCGTGTCTACAATTTCAAACTCTAACTGGAATATCCTCTCTACATCTGAGTCCTCTGAAGGTGGCTTGTAGGCTATTTTGAGATCTTTGATGTCTCTCTGATAAAAAGAGGTGATTGGGAGGTTTTGGTCATCAGTGCTGATAATGTAACCCTGCTGTGGATTCAGAGGAGAAGTTATATTGAAAATTAAGTCGTCTGCATTTGACTCCACATCTTCAGCTGCTAACATGTCACTGGTGATAGCTGTCATAACAAACTGATCAACCTCCACCATCATCATAGACACAAAACTGGGCTTTGGAGCGCTATTCTCTGCACCTTCTCTGATTCTAACCATCATCTGGAAATGTTCTTGCATAATAGTGTTTCCATCCTTATCCTGCAGCTCTATCATCATTGGAACATAGTCTCTGTTTGGTGACTTGGTTGTAGCTATGTGTTTGTACACGACACCCATTTTCACAAACTCATCACAGTCAATCATTTGGCCATTGGCAGGGTTATTCAAAAGAGTGCCATGCCTGGGGAGACCTCCAGCGCCGACCAGTGTGGTAATCTTACACTGAGTCACATCATCCTCATAGGAGAACTCCAGGCCTTTTTTGTCAATGGGGTTACTCTCACCATTGAGCTTTTCTACATTTATGGGCATATTCCTGGTTAAGATCTCAAGCTGCTGAAAGACAACTTCTACCTCCAGCATGAAGGGAATAATCACAGTGTCTGTTTGAGAGTCATACCGGAGCTGGAGTTTGACCCGATCTTTGCTGGGGCTCCGTGATCCAAAATGAGTGTATTTGACTTCCTCTGGTCCAAAAGAACAAGGGAACTTTTTAGGGGAAAGCATCCCAGGCTTTTGGGATAAAGGGTCATCCAAAACTGTGATGTGGCAGCGGTCTCCAGGCTCCACCTCTGTCACCAGGTCATTGACAGGGTCCAAAAACACAGAGCGTCCTAATGGCACCCTGATCCCATTGTTAGCTACAATGATAGTGTCTTCATTAGGTCCAGTTCTGTGCTGATACAAGTGAGCGCGCTCAAATGGCTCTGCACCCACTGCACCTAAATACAATATAAATGCAAGAAGCAGAAGTGCCTGCTTTTTACAAAGTCTGTAACTCTGCAGACAACCAGCCATGTCCACTGCTAGTTGTCCTGCACAATGGAACAGGCAATGACAGAGTCCGTATTTGGTTAAACAGAACAAAAATGTAAAAAGTCAGTGATGATTTGGCCCTCAGCTCCTCTTTGCTCCTCTCTCTGTTGCTGTGGCCACACAGACACACAGTGTGGTAAATGCTACTGGGCTTTGCAGGTAATAATGAAACAGTAGACAGTGACAGGCTCTGGCTCCTCCTTCTGTCAGCACTGGGAGGGAGCCTCCAGCCCCCATGGCTAATTTAAGACGAGTCATTGGACAGGAGTGGGGGAGAGCCCCGGTGCAGAAAACACCATTCTACCCTACTAACACACACATACAGGCACACACGCACACACTCACACACACGGACACTGGTGGACGTGAACTAATTTAGTTATATATTTTGCCTTACTAATTTAAACTTTCTTGAAAGCAGAAGATTTTGAGTGCAATCAATTATTCTACTATCTCTTGTCAATGCTCATTTATGATAAATATTAACATTTAACATTTTAACAAAATAATACCATGTAACTGACTCAAACACTGAAACCTGAAAACACTGACAGGCTTCAGCATGTGAACTGATTTATGGGGGTGGTGTTTGGTTTTCTAAAGCAGTGGGTGGCAGAGGTCAGGGGGCATGAGGACACCAGAGTGATGGGCACAGACAGGGACAATGCGCTGCCATCAGCTGTAAGACAGGTGCATGACAGGCGCGCACACACTGTACTGAAACAGTACATTTAGATTCATTTGAGAAAAAAATCTGGTACAATTTTCTTTACTTTTTATTTAAGAAATGGTGTATAGATCTACCTGAATTCTAGGTCAGCTTTAGTTTAAATGAAATTGTATTAAAATTCACAATGAAAGCACTGTATCTGAAGTAAGTGAATTTTAACGGGGTAATTAAGACAGAAAAAACTTGTATTATTGTTCATTCAAATTCAAAATGTTATATTTACACGACACACACAGCTATATGTGACCTGGTCTATGGCCACTGCACCAGTGAGAAACTCACTGTGGACTCAATATATTGCACAAGGTCAAGTTAAGATTAAAATATCTGCAGCTTTTTTAAGTCCAACTTGACATTTAATAAAGAGTTCAATACACCATTTATTTCCCACTTGTCAACATATCCTTAGTGACAATCCTATATTCCTGAGTCTGGAACAAGTTAAATTTAGCTAATCATTTCTCACATTCAGATATAAAGACATTTAGTCATAGTGCAAAGCTGAATCACAGATAAAAATGTGATTGATGTGAAGGTCTTGAAAGCAGTGGTGGAACGTAACAAAGGAAATGTAGTAAAGTACTGGACATAAGTAAAAAATAAATAAATAATAGGCATTTGTAATATATTTAATTAAATTTTAATGTAGATACTTTTTTACTTTTACTTCACTACATTTGAGAGTAGGTATTTGTATTTTCAACTTCATTACATTTTTAATTGGACTGAAAAGTAAAAGCATTTGTTATTGTTTGAGACCTGCTGAAAAGGCAGTGGATTTAACACAATCAATAAATAGCAAAAAATATAACAACAATTACTTTTACTCAAGTAATCTTTTTCTACCGTTTCTGTACTTTTACTTAATGGTGCATTGTGTAACTTTTCTTGTGGAGGGTCCATCAAATACTTCATGGAGCTTTGTGTGGAATGTTTCACAGTATGGCATTAAACCGTTCTGTCTTCATTGAGGCAAAACCAGACCAAGTTACAGGTCAGATCTATGGAGAGGCAACCCCACTCACAATGTCTGTTTTTGCATTTTGAGCCATAAAATCACTTGTAATTTAATAAATGTAAAGTAGAGCTGTTTAATGTCATACTGTGGAACATTCCAGGGAAGGCAGTGACATATCCATAGAAACAAGCAGATGATGAATCACCAACCAAAAAGTTACTGCATCTTTAAATACTTGTAGTATTTTTTTATGTGATACCTGAGGTTTTTTTTTGTTTTGCTCCAGTATCTGTACTTTTACTTAAGTAACAAAATTGAGTATTTCTTCTGCTACTGCTTGAAAAATGCCTTGAGGAGATAATACTTAAAGGAACATTACGAGGCCCCCAGTAACCTCCTTAAGAGTGGGTCAAATAGTCCGAATGCCATATTTGATCCAAGCATTTCTCTATCACACTTTTATTGCATCCTTTAAATAAACCTCAAGCGTCACTTGGCCTGCCCAGGGGTGTAACTATAGAAACAAACACCGGTCTTTTTTTACTCGGCTACTGAATTTCTCTCGCGTTCCTCTGGCCTATGTCCTTAAAACAGATTAATATAAATACCACTGTCAAATCTCTTTTTGAAAAGTGAAGGTGTGGTCTTTAAAGGTGCATTGTGTAACTTTACTGGTAGAAAGTCTGTCAAATGCTTTTCTTCATGGAAATGTTATTGGTTTGTCTGGAATGTTTCACAGTATGGCATTAAACTTTTTATCTTCATGGAGACCAACCCAGACCAAGTTACAGGTCAAATCTGAGAGCCAACATCGCTCACAGTCAGAATGCCTGTTTTTCAATATAGTTTAAAATAAACATCTGTAATTCAATAAAAGTGAGTTAGGGCTGCAATGTCATACTGTGGAACAGGTTGACGTCCATACA